>JAJHZJ010000061.1:3430296-4630296 GCA_023548195.1 Bettongia penicillata ogilbyi
TGTTTTTATATAGCACAGTAATATCCCATTTTGTTCACAACTTCTTTTGCCATTCCCCAATCAATGGGCATCTACAATTTTTGTTCCCATTTCTTTGCTGGAAGTGCTGGATAGGCTTTTAAAGTAATATTGATCTTCTTTGAATTGCATGAGGAAGATAGAATCTGAATTAGTCAGATGACTGCAAGGACTAGGAGGAAAGGACATGGCGGAGGAATTCTGTGAGGTAAATAGTATGGGTAGGAGGTAAAAACGAGAAGCTTGAAAATAAAGAAGCTTCTCCTAATGTTGGCATTATCAGGAATGTTGGATGTGGAATTAGGAAGGCCTGATTCTGACATTGAACGTTGAACATGTATGAGCATAGACCCTCCTGAACCTCACTTTCTTCAAGTGTAAAATAGTAATAATCCTGGGATATCTATTTCAGGTCATGATTTTGGGGCTCAAGTGATAATCACGCGTATAAATGTGTAGATTGTCAAGTGCTATGTAAATTTCTATTGTAACTGATGATTGAAAAGCTGTGGAGTAGAGAATATTGGAGCGGGGAAGGGCAGATGCTTTGAATGAACAAAGTGACAGTGCTGAATTTCCTCACTCTCAATGTTACAAAACCTTTCTAATAATATTCACCAGAATCACTGGCATCTGTGGCTGTGTATGATCAGCTGAACTCCTTTTCACTCAAAGAAAAGCCCAGGGCTAGAGCCAGAGCTGTAACTAGGTTACAATTATAAGTTGTCTTGTGCCTTGGGCAAGTACCTCAACCACGCCTAGGACAAGAAGTACACAGTCATTTAAGGGGTAGTAGTAGCAGAGAGGGGCGAGACAGTGATTCTGAGAAGGCAGCGTGTTGGGAAAGGAGATAGAGGCTCTGGGACTTCGGTTTTTCTTTGCAATGTTTTGTGGTGGCCGTCAAAGTTGGGGAGACATTGGCTCTAGACATTTACTTTTTTGGAAGATGCTAAGTGTATATAATAATAACTAATTATTTTTGCTGCTGAGGGACTGTAACTGTCATCAGTGATCTCTAACTCTGCCATCTTAGAACAAAGCTCTAATCACCCTCATTATTACTCTGACTGGAGCCCAGGTCTCACAACTCCAATAACTTTTCATAACACCAGAAATGAGAACAGATCCCCAGGGTTTTTAGATCCAGGCAAAGAGGAAGGTAATGTTGTTTTTAGGTAGCAAAGGGCTTGCCTTTTTCAGGGCTGTGTTTTGACCTTTGGTGTCCACTTTCACCCAACTCTTAGTTGTGGCTCTCAGAGGCTGTGAGAGTGGCCATATCCCCTGTAGACTATCTAGGCTGACCAGCTAAAGCAGTTTGAGGGTAATTGACAGGTCTCGGTGAGTTAGGGGGATGTCTATCATGGGTAGACATCGTAGACTTCCCCAGTGGAATGGGCAGATAAGAACAATTTGTTCCAATGGCCATGAAGGTGACTAAAGCAGGCCCTATGGAGGGCTTAGATCAAGGTGAGACATAAAAGACACCAAGGTCATCCACTGCATCCTGGGCCATTGCCAGTCATCCTGACTTTTTTTTCTTGCCACTGGATTTCGATGACTCTGGAAGAGAGTGAGGTTGACTACGTCCTGCAACTCTGCCTCACTTAAATTCTATTCACATGTCAATCAAGAAACCACCCTGAGATGTCATCGATCTTCTTTGAAATGGACGAACAATAACTGCATGTAAACAAAGATGTAAACATCTTTGTATATAGAGAAACAAATATGCCTTAAACCAAATAAAGCCTATTCTTTCTCATGGCTACCTGCATACCCTAAAGTGATTTATTCTGTGTGTCTCCATCAATGGAACTGGCTCTGCCAGGGACTCTATGAAACATATTAATATAGACTTTGAAACCAATGCTTCAATCGGCTACTTATTTCCTACGTTAAAACTCTTCTTAAGTTTCATGCAACATTGCATTTCCTTTTGGAACAAGGCGGGGTTTGCATTTATAGAGGTCAGCAACATGAGCTTTCTTGTGCCTCTCAGTGGGAGTAGTCCAGTAACAGATAAACATGGGTTATGTGTTGTGTTAGGAGACGAAGGAATGATAGCAGTGAATGGAAGCAATTTTGCAAACCAGTCCTTTTCCTCATCTGATATATGGAACTTCTTCCATCTCTCACAGCTGAGGCAGGGCTAATTGTCGAATTTACATTAAGATTGTAAGCTCTGGACCACCTGAAATTCATTTTGGCTCATTTTTTTAGCCCATTCCCCAATAACCCATCGACAAAAGGAGAAAAACAATCCTGAAGGGAATGATGGCCTTTCCCCCTATACCTTGAGAAGATACTTAAAATAGAAGAAAAAAGAAATAACAAAAATCAGAAAATTTTGATGGTGGCAGAGATATCCCATCCCAAGCTTACAAAGAATAATTAAGCAGGAAGCAACATAGAAAAGTTCTAGTTCAGATTCTTCCTATACTTAATGATCCTGTGAGTTTGGGCAATTCACTTGACCTACCGGAACCTCAGTGACTTCATCTGTGCAGGGATTCACAACTATATAACACCCTCTCAGTTTGCCTATGAAGTTATTATGAAGCTCAAATGAGATAAAAATGGTGACATTGTTTTCCAAACCATAAAGCACTATACCTATGGTTGGCATCATTCTTTCCATATGTATTTCATCTCCAAGTTAAGTGTTAACTACTCAGTCAACAAGCAGTTGCCAAATGCCTACCATGTGCCAGGCTCTTACTAGACTCTGAAGAACAGTGCTGAGAGATGTTAAATTATTCATACTGGTTTGAAGATGGGCAGAGAGGCAATTAGTTCTCATTTGTGGATTTTGAGAATTCCTCAAATGCTGATTTAATGAATGGTAGAGACAAGTTACAGAAGCAGCAAACAAAAGGGTATTAAGCCTATAGGGATAAGTGTCCTAATGGGTGATTTCAGTGCTGTCATCTGGCACCAAGCACATTTTTCTTTCTTTTATTTTTAATTTATGGAATAAAACAAGCATTTCCATAACATAGCACAATAAAAAAGATGATTGCTCATGAAACTGCAAATCTATCATGCACAACTTACTATTCCTTTTAAATATATAACAAAATTATTATGTAAATTTCTTTTTTTTTTTCCCTTTCTCCTTCCCCCTCACTTTAGAGATGGCTGCCGTTAGAATCAAATAGGTATATATATGTAAAATTATTCTATACACCCTTCTATTTATCAGTTCTTTCTCTGGATGCAGATTTCATCTTTCTTCCTATGTCCTTTCTAGTTAATTTCGGTGATTATAATAGTCAAAAATAACTTATCTGCTCAAAGTCATTCTTCAAACAATATTGCTGTTATTGTATACAATGTTCTCTAGGTTTGCTCATTTTCCTCTTCATTATTTCATAAGTTTTTCCATGAGTTTCTAAAATCATTGAGTTTTGTTTGATAAGACCTTTATCTGATAAACTATCTATAGAATTCCTCAGCCCCTCTCCCTGCAAATTTTCTGTTTTCCTTCTGATCTTGGCTACATTTGTTTAAATTGTACAAAACCTTTGTAATTTAATGTAATCAAAATGATCCATTTTTCACCTTGCCACCTTAAGAGCACACCAAACTCATTTCAAAGGGAAATTCTGGTGACCCTCCTTTTGTGAACTGGGTTTCTTTGACAGTGAAAAGGCTATAAATGAGTAAAGGGTGGTAGGGAGTGGTTAATTAAGTGAATTACCCTACTCCTCTTAAAGTAACTAGTAAGGTGACTGATTCTTTTATCTTTATGAAAGGAGAACACCTCACATTCTCTATGAGCAGCTTATACTTGGGTCTTGGTGTTTGTCCTTCTTGTCCTTACCATGTCCATCAGACAACTACCACTCACCAGATCTTGAAGGTCTCTTCCTCTGGCTCTTGGAGTTTTAGCAACTGCTCCTACTCCAGTGGCCCCAGCTCCCAAATCAGCTTATCCTCCTTCTCTCAGGTGGGGAGCAGCAGTAGCTTGCCATCAGAGGGTCGGACTCAGGACAGGTTATGGTATGGGCTTTGGGAGCAGCAGCAGGGTTGGTAGGATCATAGCATTCTCTGTCAGTCAGAGTTTCCTGAATCCCCTGAAGCTGGAACTGGACCCCAACATCCAGGCCATGAGGACCCAAGAGAAGGAGCAGATCAAGACCCTGAACAACAAGTTTGCCTCCTTCCTTGACAAGGCACGCTTCCTGGAACAGCAAAATAAGATGATAGAGACCAAACGGAGCTTCCTCCAGAAGCAGAAAACATCCCAGAGCAACATGGATGACTTGGTTGAGAAGTATATTACCAACCTTCGAAGGCAGCTGGACTCCATGAGGCAGGAGAAACTGAAGCTGGAGGTGGAAGTGGGAAAAATGTAGGGTCTTGTGGAAGATTTAAACAAAAAGTATGAGGATGAGATCAATAGGAGGACAGAGATGGAGAATGAGTTTGTTCTCATTAAGAAGGATGTGGATGAAGCTCATATGAACAAGGCGAACTGGAGTCCCATCTGGAAGGCCTGACTGATGAGATTAACTTCCTCAGGCACCTATATGAAGAAGAGATAAAAGAAATGCAGTCCCAGATTTCGGATACTTCTGTGTTTCTGTCTATGGAAAATAGCCACTTCTTGGACCTGGATGGCTATTGCTGATGTCTGAGCCCAATATGAGGAGATTGCCAACTGCATCTGGGCTGAGGCTTAGACCATGTACCAGGTCAAGTGTGAGGAACTGCAGACCCTGCCTAGGAAATGTGGAGATGATCTTTGCCACACCAAGACAGAGATCTCAGAGATGACCAGGAATATCAACAGGCTTCAGTCTGAGACTGAGGCGCTCAAAGGCCAGAGGGCTGCCCTTGAAGCCTCCCTCATTGATGTGGAGCAGTGTGGGGAACTGGCCATTAAAGATGCCCAGGCCAAGCTGTCTGAGCTGGAAGCTGCCCTGCAGAGAGCCAAGCAAGACATGGCCCACCAGCTGTGGGAGTACCAGGAGCTAATGAACGTTAAGCTGGCCCTAGACAACGAGACTGCCACCTACAGAAAGCTGCTGGAGAGAGAGGAGGGCAGACTTGAGTCTGGGATGCAGAACACGAGTATTCACACCAAGACCACCAGTAGAGACTCAGCTGGTTTCAGCTTTACCTACGGAGATTTCACCAGTCCTGGCCTTGGCTATGGACTGGGCTCCTTCCAGGCTACTTCTCTCTGTGATCTCCCCTCTTACAGCTGTCAGTAAGGCTGTGGTGGTAAAGAAGATTGAGACCCAAGATGGAAAGATGGTATCTGAATCATTGAATGTTCTGCCTAAGTGAGAGGTCATCCTAGATCCTCACAGCCCATCTCTTTCTTGTACTCCTAAGAATCTCCAGGACACCCAAGGGAAGACTAGGGGTGGGGGAAGAAATTGAAAAAACCTGCTTTATAGGTCCCAGTCATACTTTCTATTTTGCCTTGCCTGGTTCCTTGCTCTTGCCGATTACCCTTGAACAATTTGTGTTTTCAGAAATAAAAACAATTCACTATTTAAAAAAAAAAGAAAGAAAGAAATGGAACACCTCTACTGAATCACTGAACCAATGGCATTAAACTGGATCAAAAAGTTACTTAATCAGTTTGGAAGGAATGAAAGTTATTGGATGAAATGAAATGAAGCTAAGCTTGAAACATATGGGGATTGGCTGAGGAGACTTAGTCATGCTCTGTGGACCTTGGATAATAAAATAGCAAACCAGCTTGGAAACCAGAATTCAAGTATCAGGCCAGCTTAGTAGTGGAAGTGGTTCTCCCCTTCCCTCTCCCCTTCCCCCAGAGATGACCTTGTGACCTTTAAAAGGCAGTAAGATTTTTGGCCTCTTGGGGATCCCAGGAACGTTCTTGGAACGGTAATGGCTGACAGTTACACCTGTCTTAACAGCCAAGGACACACTAAATAAAGGCAGCTTCAGGACTCTACAAGGAACCGAGAAGGCAGTCATGTCACACCTAAAGAGAAATTAATGATCTTAGAAAAGGAAGAAAAAAAATAACTTCCAGGACCCAGATGCTGTAAGTTACTTCTTTGCCATCTGGGTTCTTTAAGCTTAAGCCTATTTTCCCCTGAATTCCATTATGATTTATGGGAGTATGCACTCTCTATTTGGGGGAATATTTTATTACAACTGTTATTACCATACTACCTTAGTACGCCCCTGATTAAATATCCTCAATTAAAAGCTATTTGGATAACTAATTAATATCAACTGCTAATCAGTGAGGGAAACACACTAGAGGGAACGTGAGATATTGCAGTAGGTAAACACCCCTAAATCTTTAGCCTTGAGGGGAAAAGAACCTTAGTTCTAGAACTTTCCCTGCTAGTGTTAGAGGGATACAAAAAGAGAGACCAGCAGATGCTGTGTTACATATCATTGCTCGATCACACTTTCATTCTCTCCCTGGACTCCACTTTACCTCCAGCATTGCCCACCTGGAAAAACCTCCGCCATGGGGTCCTCCGCTGTTGATCTCGTAGCTTTTTGCCCAGAATCACCATTTTAGGAAATATTTTAGCTGTACTTCATGTTAATGCCTAAGTTCTCTCTCTGGACTCTTTTCTCTTTCTCTTTACCTGTTGCACTACTACCTTGGAGAAAGCTCTGTCCTTAATCCTGGCTCTCCTGATTGGTGATTCTCCAGAAGACTGCCATTTTTGGAAGGATCCCAGACCTGCTTCATCTCACTGATGCTTTCTAATTCCCCAAGGTATGTTGTCTTTCCCTACTAGAATGTCAGTTTGGTAACGACGGTCTTTGCTATTCTATTCTCAACATCATTCTGTTGTTCAGTCACTTTTCAGTTGTGTCAGACTCTTCATGACTCCATTTGGGGTTTTCTTGGCAAGAATACTGGAATGGGTTACCACATGCTTCTGCAGCTCATTTTACAGATGAGGAAACTGAGGCAAATAGGGTGCAGTGCCTGGAAATCAAAAGTGCTTAATAAATATTAAATGCCTCATCTTTCTCTCTTCCTCCCCTCCCCCCTTCTCTTTCTCCCTTCCTTGTTCTCTCCAACTCTCTTTTTTCCTTCCTTCTTTCCTTTCCTCCCTCTTCCTCTCTCTCTCCCTCTTCTTCTCCTCTTCCCTCTCCCTCCCCCATCTGTCTATCTCCCTTCTCTTTCCCCCCCTGCTTTGTTGTAGTTTACATTTCTTTGTATTTCATTAGAACACCTGACCATCAGGACCAGACCAGACCAATTGCTATTAAACCCAGAAGTCTCGCTCCCCCAAACTCCCAAGGACAAATACAACAAAACAAGAAATGTGAACTCAATATATACATTCATGACTTATGTGTGAAATCATTAAATAATTGGTTATTTAAAAACACTACCACCACCATGATAGCTGGGGTCAGAAATATAAACACAACCTAAATCTAACACAGAAAGTGAGAAGAGAGCTTAGTGATCCTCTTATTTGTAAGCTGAGAGAAGAATGCTTTCATTAGAAGGCAGACAAAATCAAAGATCATGGGGGACATATTATACTGATTAGATAGTTGAAAGGCTGATGAAGAGAGGACATACACTCTGGTTTGACTTGTACATTTGACCTGGAACTGGCATAGACCTTGGGAATCATTCATTGCAAGCCTTTCATTTTATAAATGAGGAAATTGAGAATCTCCTGGGGAGTAATGAAAGTTCAGCCTAAGGCCCAGGGGTTGGGCCTGTGGCCTGGAAGAACAGGTAACATCAGAGACCAGCTACAGCCATGCTGTTGCAACCTTTCTTTGATTGCCAGAGGGAGATAAACTCTCTTCCTGCTGAAAAATAAGTGTATGGAAAGTCCTTTTTTTGGCAGATGTTCAGCAGTAACAGGATGTGGTAGCCATTGAGTAATTCTCTAGGGCAGAGTTAAGTTGCAGCCAGGCTGTTTCAGAAAATCTGAATGGAGGGATTAGGTAGGTTTTCCATCCCTCTCTGTACTGAGAGGTCACCTTATTGATTTCTTCTGAGCCCAGAAGGGAGACTTGTGCTCCAATTCACTATAACCAGGTGTTTCAATTCAAGGTTAGAATGACAACAAATTACTATATTTTTCTTAAAGAAACTAACCTCTGGGTCAACAGTAGTGTGTACAAACAGTGAGAAATCAAATGGAGCTCACTTTAGGTTTAGAAATCACACAGAATAGATGGAAGAATTTCTAAATTAATATACATAATGAATTTTGACATTGGAGAATAGTGTAGTGATGTCTTCTTTACAGCTACGATTTCATTTAATTCTGTTCTACTTAGGCCTAGGAGTTCCTGGCACCAGTCTCACAGAGTGCTCTCAGTCGGGTCAGTGGCTCAGGGAAGCCATTGTCCTTCCCTAGCAGAGCCTACAAAGCTGTCTGTGTAAGAGAAGTCAGCAGCCAGCCAAGAAAAGTAAACAGAAGGTATGCTGCTAAAGCACAAATGTGTATCTGGTAAAAGGGGCAGGAATAATTCACTGTAACTGTCCTATTCTGGAAAGATATTTTTCCCAGAATTTGAAACCTAAAGAGAGAATTTAGTAATACACTATGAATAAAGAAAATGAATCCAAATTCCAGATTTTTGTGGTAAATATTTGGTTACCTCCTTCTTTTCTTCTTCTGATTCCCTAGGCCTTTTTAGATTAAAAATGCTGGGCTTAGTTCCCATCAGTAGGATTAAAAGAGAATACCAGAAAAAGGTGTTCTTCAAAGTAATCATTCAATTTAATGAAACGTTTATTAAATGCTTGCCCTATGCAAGGTATGTAGACCTATGATTTCATCAAATAATAAACTTTCATTATGGAAATTCCCTTCACTTATACAGATGGACAACTCCTGTGTAGCTTATAGTTTTAGTTCCCTGGGATACTTAGAAGGCAGGGAACAAGCATGTGTTATTCACTCACTATGTGCCAGGCATTGTATAAAGGGCTTTAGAAATATCTCCTTTGACCCTCATAACAACTCGGGGAGGTAGGTGCTAGTTAGTATTGTGCTTATTTTACAGTTGAGGAAACAGAGGTCACATAACTCCTAGGTGTCAGAGAATGGATTTGAACTTGGGGTCTTCCTGACCACAGGCCCACTGCTCTAGCCACTGTGTTCTGTAGCTGTTTAGAAGTTAAGCGACTGCCTTGTGCTCACATGTGTTGAAGGCAGAACTGAACCCAAGGTCTTCTATCCACTAAAACCAAGCCATGTTGTCCTCATGTAGCAATAAAACAACAGCAAAAATAACAAAATGCAAACTATATGGAATGAACAACTTTTAAAATTATTATATTTATATATATTTATATTTAAAATTATTATAATTTAAAATTATCCCCATTATCCTGTCTGCTGCTCCAGTTGTACCAAAGATGTATGGTGAGGCTACAGGAGACATCGCAATGCTTTTGTTCAATCACAAAAAGCAGTCACCTGGGTAATGATTCACCAGACAGTAAGTAATAGGAGAGTGACTTGTCCCAAGACCATCTTTCTCTGAATTCCACCAAAACATTACTATAAATAAGAGGTGATTTTTATAGTGACATACTTTTTTGCATAATTTTGTTGTCAGTCATTTTTCAGTTGTGTCCTACGCTTCATGACCCCATTTGGGGTTTACTTAGCAAAGATACTGGAGTGGTTTGCCATTTCCTTCTCCAGCTCATTTTATAGATGCAGAAACTAAGCCAAGTAGGGTTAAATGACCTGCCCAGGGTCACACAACTAGCAAGTGTCTAAGGCCAAATTTGAACTCAGGGGGATGAGTCTTTCTAACTCCAGGCCTGGCATTCCATCTACTTCATGACTTTGAATGGAATTTTCTTGGCAAAGCTACTGAAGTGGTTTGCCTTTTCCTTCTCCAGTGAATTAAGGCAAATAGATCATAAGGGACTTGCCTAGGGTCACACACTAGTGAGTGTCTGAAGCTGGATTTGAACTCAGACCTGAT
Source organism: Bettongia penicillata ogilbyi (assembly GCA_023548195.1). Taxonomy (NCBI): domain Eukaryota; kingdom Metazoa; phylum Chordata; class Mammalia; order Diprotodontia; family Potoroidae; genus Bettongia; species Bettongia penicillata. Next base: position 3,440,248 of record JAJHZJ010000061.1, read on the forward strand.
CCAGACCCAGTGCTCTATCCACTGAGTCATGTAATTGCCTCTTTTTGCATGATTCCTTGTTTAGTAATTCAGTAAAACAATACTTTTAAGAATGATAAATTTTAGATTGAAGATAAATTCTACAGAAATAATCATCAGCTTAGAATAATATAAATTTCAAAACTTTCTGATCAAACTGAGAGAAAGGCACTTTGTAAATATGAATTATTCTATTTAAATTGGACTCGATGCTTCTGTGATTCAAGATAGATGATGATGGCAAATATTGCCAAAGTTAATTAGAAGAATTCATCAGGATACTTCATTTATATAATTTAGAAAACATCACTTCATTAGGAATTTCATCACTAATCTGGTTTTCTGAAAATGAATCTATGAAGAACAGTGAAAGATTGATCATCAAGAGCTTAGACTTCTGAAGGTGATAACAAGAAAAATAAGCAAAGGAATTGTAATTCCAACTTCCGGTAATGGACTGGGATGTGGACATGAAGGATGATGACTGTTCTCTCCTTAGAAACATATAAGCAAAGTAGGCTTGGGAGAAACACAAGTGATTAGGGTTTGAGTCAGATATATACAATTTTATGTGGAAATAGGTTATATATCCCCTATCTTTGAATGTATTCAAGACAGGAAAATTTCTTGTTTGAGTAACATAAAATTATTTTGAACTTCTCTTGTCCTCCATTTCTCTTTCCATCCAAAGGAGGGAAAATCATTCTGGTGATTGCTGTTGACAGATTCTGAATACACATTGAAGATGGTAGATTTCGTGGACAGTTCTGATTTGAAAAAAAGAAAGTATCCTTTGTCAGACCACATATCTGATTTTTGGTTTGGAAAACGTCATCACGATCCCTATATTAGATTAGCACCTTGGCTTGTTTCAGGACTTTTGAGACACTCTAGATCCTACAGGTCTACATTTGCATTTTCAAGGCAGTTTGGAGAGTCTCTGGAATGAGTCCAGTCCAAAGGACTAGATGCTAAAAGGAGTACAGGCCCCACTGTGGAGCTCCAGTCAGTGCTAAGACAGGCAAATGGGTGAGGACATTCTATACATATACATATATGGTATATATACATGTACACACATATATTAGGTATAGTAACATGTAATCTTATATGTAACGCACACATAACATTACATATATATAAACTACATCTAATAATTTTCCATTATATTTAATGTGTTGATTCTTTAGATTATCTTTCTCTTTATAAATGTATATCTACACATTGACATATCTTCATATATATCAGTCTCTCTCCCTACATATATATGTATATCCATCTCTCTCACTCTTGCTATTGTGCTCTCTCTGTCTCTGTCTCTCTCCCTCTCTCTGTCTCTCTATCTCTGTCTCTGTCTCTCTCTGTCTCTCTCCCTCTCTCTCTCTCACTCTCTCTGTCTCTTCTGTCTTCCTCCTCCTCTCCCCCTCTTTGTCAGAAGAATCGACACTGATTAAATATAAGGACAATTGTAAGATATCCTCTTTGCTCTGCCTTCATTTCACCTTGGTCTCATATATTTATATATAGTTATATATTTAAAAATCATCTGTAAGGTATGCTTCCTTATGGCATAACAATAGAAAAAACACTGGGCAAGGAATCGGAAGGTTTGGATTCTAACTTGTCTCTGTTTCTTACCAATTGTGTGACCTTAACCAAGTCAATTAACTTCTCTGAGCCTCAATTCCTCATCTGCCAAATGAAGATAATATTTGCCTTACATCACCCCTGCAGAAATTTTGTCAGACTGAAATAAAATCATTTATAAGTGAAAGGACAACTCTAAAACATGTATAAGATTTTATCTTATTAACCTAAGGAAAGGCACTTTGGGTATGGAGACTAGCAGGCTATTCTAGGAGTCATAGAGACTTGGGTTCAGGTCTTGTGTCTTTTACATATTGTCTGAGTGGCCATTGATGTGTCACTTACCCTCTTAGTATCCCAGGTATGACTTAGAAGTTACAGATGAAAGGCGTAATTGGAGGGGGTTCCACCCTGGAATTTGCCTTCATGGCAATGAAATCACAGGTGCAAACAACAAAGACTATTCTAGAGCATTAGTTATAGACTTTCCAAAGACAGCATTCTATTTGTTTTTATGTATTTATTCATCTGATAGAGACAGGGACAGAAATTTATACTTTTGGAAAAGGAGAAATAGAGTAGAAATGAGAGATAGATTGCATATTTGTTATTCTAAAAGAAACAGCACTCTAATAATAGAAGAAATTCTTTTTTCACATAGCTTTAAAATTCCATCCTTGATGGCTTAGGGATGTGTGTGTGTGTGTATGTGTGTGTGTGTGTGTGTGTGTGTGTGTGCATGCGTGTGTGCACGTGTGTCTGTAAACTCCTAAAAATGAAATCTTACGAAGACTTTTGGATTAGGAAATTTGTAATTTGGTGATTCCCAAATAGCTCCTTGAGCCACAACATCATTTCTTCATCCTTTGGATCACGTAGTTGCAGGGGGAGAGTCTGGGTCATGGCTCCGGGCAGTACTGTAAGGCTCACTGATGTATATCTTTACTTCTCTGAATGTGTTATCTGCATCAATCTTCCCTCGACTTCAGCAGGTACTTTTCATGAGCGGTGGTATAACTGATGAATCTTCTAATTTTATAGTCTGAAGCGGGATGATAAAATACTAGATTTATAGGGATTGCTTCATTGTGCACAACACTCACGTCTCCTATTCCCATCTGCCATGAAGAAAAGAAATTTGTTCTCCCTTAAACATGTCATGCTGTTAAATGTATGTGGCTTATGGTCTTGAGGATTTGGGGCATATCTAACAGTGTAAAAGAAATGGCACTACAGCAATACTTTCATGGTAGTGTAGCTTAACCAAAGGGATTTTATGTTCATTATGGTGATTTTTATGTAGGATGGGGAAGATAAACCTTTATGTCCTGGTTTGTTAGCAGAACCTGTCCTTGCATCTGAGCAGGTACTATTGATACACAACCGTCAATTCTTACCAAAATCTGATGCCCTTAAATGTTTATTATCACCTTATGTCAGTAATCCTCAAGGAGTGGATCTGCTATCCTCATTTATTTAATCCTTCCTGGAGGCACACAAATTGACTACTTCCAAATTTCTGGGGCTAAAGAACAATTTCTTCCTAAAATCAGAATGGAAAGTTCCCTTCCTCTATATGTGGCAGTTTCTGACACTTCATTTCAACAGGAAAAAGAATACTTCTACATGCCTATTAAATTCACTTGGATTAACATGGCATTACTATTATGAGAGGACAATTAGAAACATCTTAGCCACAATCAGATATACAGATACTTATAATGGAGCAGACACACAAATGCAACAGAACTACAAAAGACAGGATAGAAAAATATAAGGGAAAGAACTTATCTGCATTATTCACAATTATGACATTCAAATAATCCCTTTCTTTACTGAATGGAGAGATTAAAAAACACACACACGCACACACCATGAAGCTGATTTTTAAAAGGTAGGCACGCTGATGAATTGTAATTTACAAAAGAGGCATTGGTGCCAATACTTCAAGCAAGATTTGTCATGTGATCAAACTTACAGATGCATAAGCAAGGGATAATCTCTAAGGCATTCTGTGTTCAAGATTCTAATACACATATTCATCTTTGTACACTAGCATTTCTCAACATTTCAAGCTCATGTCCTCCTTTTTGCAACCATCAAATCCCTCATCAGCTTTCTGTCAGAAATATGAAACATGGCAGTATTATTATGTTCTCTTTAAACTTTCCCATTTCTGAAATGATCCCATTTTCAAATGAGTTATTGATCCATAGGTAATAAACAACAAAATGTCATGCCTACTATGTAAAAGGTTTCCTGGATCTCCCTTATATGGAAAATACGAACATAAGATCAATGCTTGTTGCTTTGTGTTGATTTAATATCATATACAGGGAGCACAGACCAATTTGAAAGAGTCCAAATGCCCAAGAGATCTAATTACTAAGAATTGAGTGGCTATAAGAAAAGATTTCATTCATATATATTTATATGGGCACACATATGTATATATTCAATTAAAAATCATTAAGAATGTGTCAGGCACTGTATTAGGAAGTGGGTGTACAAAGATCTACTAGGTTGAATGTTGTGCAGATAGATAAACATAATTTTTTCAGGGGAGTTTGGTAGTGCTAAAAACAGAAGGGGGAATCAGGAAAAACCTTGAGCAAGTCAGTGGCTACAAAGAAGGGCTAGACATAAGACACTGCAGAGGGAGAATTGATAAGACTTGTCAACTGATATAATATGGGGGTGTAAAGGAGAGGAAAGAATCCTAGATTACTCTGAGTTGGTGTACATGTGTGCCTGAAAAGCTAATGGTGTCCTCAGTAGATATTGGCAGTTAGGAAGAATAGTGTGGGATTAAGGGGGAAGATAATAGTTCCATTTGGACAGTGACTATCTTTGGCCTTTTGATATCCCCAGCAGTTAGTATATAGTAGTCACCTAATAAATGCTTATTGATTGATTAACATGCCAACTTTGTGTTACCTTTGGAACACATCCAAATGGAAGTGTTCTGCAGGCAGTTGGTGATATAGGACTGGAGCCCTGTTAGAAATGAGGACTGACTATGTAGATGTGGGAGTTGATTTCATACAGGAAATAATTGAACCTGTGAGTGGATGAAATGATCAAGAGGGAGAATGTAGAGGAAAGAGGAAAGTGCTTGGCGCATTTAGAAAAGGTTATTGAGAGTTAGGAGAGAGAAATATCATGGAAATATAGGAAGGAGAAAAATCTGGGAAGAGAGGATGTTCAACAGTTTTAAATGCTTCATAGAGGTAAAGAAAGGTAAGAATTGAGAGGAGTTTCCATCTTCAATCAGATCTGGCAAATTGGAGACCGTGAGTTATTTTGGAGGGGGCAATTTCAATCTAGTAGTAGGGATAGAAGTCAGTTGGTCAACAAGCATTTATTAAGCACTAACTTTATGCTAGGTACTGTACCAAGTGCTGCTAATATGAGCAAACAGAAAGACAGCCTGCCTTCAAGGAGATTACTTTCTAATAAGGAAGGTTATTGTCTTTTTATTTATTGATAAAAAGAAGCTGAAAATGGCCAAGAAGAGGGTGGGGATGGAGGTGGGAGAAGAAGGTACCTGGCACAGGGATGTGATGGAGAAGTTCAGCAAAGTGTAGCCTGGTAGGAAATGAACAAATGGTTGGCCTAGGCACTCTCCTTAAATGGAAGTTCTAGGAGGAGTAAGTGGAAAATAATGAAGTAAAGACAATGTCTTTAGACAGCTTTTTTCTAAGGGTATGACAGTGAAAGGAGGAGAGATAGAGGATGATAGCTTTAGGAGATAATCATTGTATGAAATGTTTTTGGTTTTTAATGTCTAGGAGAGAACTTGGCCTATTCAGTGGCCCCAGAGAAGGATATAGTAGATAAAGGGATTGGGGGGGGGGGCGGTAAGGGGAGATGTTTGAAAAAAGTAAACTCCCCAAGGAGAGCAAAGGAAATAGGATCAATATATGTACATATGTAGATGCATATTTATGTACTGTGCATATGTATCATCAAACCTTAAAGTTTTGTTTTGTTTTTTTAGATCTGGTTGCATTAGGAATTTTTGCATTGAGATTCTTAAAGGTGGCTCTGACTCACTAGGATGTCTATAAGAAAATTCGATGTTGCTTAGTGACTTTTAATTGAAAGTTGCCTGGGGACGCTTGTGTAACAAAGATGATGCATCAGTAGCTTGTGTACTGTTCTTATACTGTTACTAGTTGGAGTTGAAAAAGAATTTAAAGTTTAAGGAAGAGAGGAGTTTATTTTCACCAAATCAATGAATCTGACAAACTTGATCTAGCAAGGGAAGGGTTGGAATTGAGTGAAAACCTGCTAGTGAACCTATGTATTATCAGATGTTGTGATTCTCTTTATTACATGTTCTTGATTCACTGGATTTATAAGGATTTATAAGGAGGGGTAAGCTGATGAGTCAAGGATTAACAAGAAGAAGAACAAGGGCAATAGGAGATTTATATCTTTCTGTGTTAACAAATTGGCAGTTAGCTAACTGCACAGTTACGTGCAATGGATAGAGTGCTGAGCGTGGAGTCAGGAAGACTCATCTTCTTGAGTTCAAATCTGGTCTCAGACACTTACCTGTGTGACCCTGGACAAGATGAACTGGAGAAAGAAACGGCAAATCAGTATCCTTGCCAAGAAAACCCCAAATGATATCATGAAGGGTCAGAGATGACTGAAAACCACTGAGCAACAGATTGTGCGGCAGACAGAGTGCTGAACTTGGAGTCACAAAGATCTCATTTCAAATTATGCTTTACTTACTAACTGTGTGACACTAGGCAAGTCACTTAATTCTGTTTGCCTGTTTCCTCAACTGTAAAATGGGGATAATAAGAGCTCTTACTTCATGGGGTTGTTGTAAGGACCAAATGAGCTAACATATGTAAAACATGTTGTATACCTTAAAACACTATCTACATGCTAGTTAAACTTGTGAACATCTCTTTTAATGAAGGAGGCAAAAATCATATTGTGGTATTAAGATAATTAAGCTAGGAACCTAATCAATTCATCAGCAAATGTAGTATGCTTCTCTGACAATGCAGGAGTTCAGAATCTATCTTGTTAATGGCCTATATAATTTATACTACATATTCCAAAATTTGCCTTTTCTCAGAAACCTCGGTAAATGCTGTTATGAAAATACAAGCTTTTGGAGGGTAGTGAGTGTCTCACTTTTTAAAAAATTTGTATCCCTAATGCCTAGCTCAATGCCTGACTTGTAATATGGACTTAATCATTCAGAAGAGAATTGGTTCACAGCTGGAAGGTGCCCCAGAGGTCATCAAGTGCAATCCCCTGATTTCACATATGAGGAAAATGAGGTTCAGAGAGTTAAGTGATTTCCAAGGTTACATAGATTGTAAGTGAAGGATTTGGATTGGAAATCAGGCTCTTTGACTTTAAACCCAAGGCTCTTTCCACAACTGAGGCAAATATCTATTGATTGATTGAAACTATCCCTGAAGAGCCAACTGAGGTTTTTATGCAAGTTGATTTAGCTTTAATTAATAGCTTATTAGCACCTTCTTTAGAGAGACATGGTTGTTTTATAGCCTTCCCAAAGGAATTATCCTATGATTAAAGCATCTATTAGTTACTGAAAATTTCTAGTTTGGAAGCAAGTTGCAACCTTTATATCTAAGCTATGTTTTAAAACATCTAGGTTATGATAGGTCTCTTTTATTTAGGTGATGATCTGATAGCCACAATCAATTCAATTTAGCAGAAAATGTATTAAGTACCTACTTTGTATAAGGTACTGTTCTAGGTAGCTAGTGAGAAGATATGGTCCTTTCTCTTAAACAGGATCTTGACAGAAGATCTAAGTGGATGATATTCCAGGGATAAGGAATATGAATAAACACATGGATGTGAGAAAGCACGACATGTTCTGCAAAAGTTGGAAGATTCAGTTTGTGGAACCTGTGGAAGTCCACCCCATGCATAAAATTTTTTTTGTTTCCTTCAACTGCTCCTTAATTACATTGTGTTTAACTCCATTGCATATATTTTCTATATTTGTTTTATATTTATTCTGCAAATGCTTATGTGTAGTTGTTTCCCCTGCTAGAAGAGAAGCTAGGTGGCAGAGTGGAGAGAGTGCTGGACCTGAAATCATGAAGACGAAGGCTCAAATCCAGCCTCAGTTGCTTATCAGCTGTGTGAACCCGGGCAAGTCACTTAACTTCTGCCTCACTTTCCTCTTATGTAAAATGGGATTGTTGTGAGGATAAAATGAGCTCATACTTGTAAAGAGCTTTGCAAACCTCGAAGTACAATATACATACTAGCTAACTAGTTTGGCTATATTATAGAATGCATGTAGAGCAGTAGTGTAAGAAAAATCCAGAAAGGTAGGTTAAAGCCAGATCACAAATGACCTTGACATAGACTTCCCTTAGTAGGGAGAGAGGGGTCACTGGAAGTTTTTGATGAGGAGGTATGATATATTTGGAATCGTGCATTAGGAAGATGAATTTGACAGCAATGTTTAGAATGGCTCAGAGAAGGAAAAGATTGCGGAGGAGCATAAGGGGTGGGGTGGGGCTGTCCAGGTAATTGGTTATTGCAATAATGTAGGCATTTGTTAATAAGGACATAGATTAAAGTAGTGGCAGATCAATATTCAAGTCTTAGCCCTTTATTAGATTCCTTTGATTGACATCTCTCAACTTCAGTTTCCCAATCTGTAAAATGGAGACAAGAGTTGTTTTGTATAGTCCACTAAATTGTGATCAAATAAGACCATGTATGGAAGGGTACTTTACAATCTAGAAAGCAGGCCAAATATGTCATCCTGTCTTTACAAATATAAAGGGAAAAAGATTGCTTGGTGACAGATGGTAATATAGTAGGTAGAGAGCTGGGACTGACGTCAGGAAAAACTGAGTTCAAATCTGGCCTCAGACACTTACTAGCTTCATAACTCTGAGCAAGTCACTTAATATCAGTTTCCTTAGCTGTAAAATGGGGATAATAATAGCACTTACCCAGCAGCATTGTTGTGAGGATCAAATCAGATGAAAAGCACTTAGCCCGAAGGCTGACACGTATAAGTCACTAAATAAGTGCTCATTCTTTTCCCTTCCGCTTGCCTGTAAGCCTGAGGGATCTGTCTTTTTCTCATATTTTATCTTCTTATACTCTTGTCTCATTGACTATATTCCACATTATCAGCAAGACAATTTAGTTTGAGAAGAACCCTGAATTCACAGGAGGACTAGACATCAACTGATAAGCAAGCATTTATTTTTTTTTCTCATCAATCAACATTTATTAAATGTCTATAGTGTTCCAGGAACTGTGTTAAGTACTGGGGACACTAAAAGTAGCAAAAGACAATCCTCGCCCTCAAGGAGCTTCTAATCTAATAGGGAATTTAACATAACTTTATAGAACAAGCATTTATTAAGATTCTATTTTGTGCCAGGCATTATTCTAGGATATAAATATAAATAATGAGACAATCCTAATCTCAAGAAGTTTATATTCTTAGGGAGAAAAATGCTCCACAACTTGGCCTCAATCTATTTTTTTTTTTAAAAAAAGATTCATTGTCCTTATGCTGTGATTAAGCTAAACTGGTCTTCTCTCTGTTATTCATATTGCAGGCACTCTTACCATTGTCTACTATGTCTGGAATATTCTCCTTCCTCTTCATAAAATCCATCACTTAAGAGGGCAGATTGGTGATAGGGAAAATTAGAATGCTCAGTGTATTGGGGTGGGGGGGAGGGGACAAATGTGGAGAAAATTTGGAACCCAAAATTTTGTGAAAATGAATGTAAAAAGTTAAATAAATAAATTTATATTAAAAAAAAGTCCACCCCATGCATAAAATTTTTTTGTTTCCTTCAACTGCTCCTTAATTACATTGTGTTTAACTCCATTGCATATATTTTATATATTTGTTTTATATTTATTCTGCAAATACTTATGTGTAGTTGTTTCCCCTGCTAGAAGATAACGTTTTGAGAATAGGATTTGTTTCATTATTTATACCTATATCTTATTGCCTACATGTAGTAGGTGCTTAATAAATGTTTGGTTGGTTGATTACAGAATAAATATAAAAATTAAATACAAAATAAGCACAACAGAGCTAATATAAGGTTGGTAGGAAAGAAGAACTCTAGCAGATGGGGCAAGGTTGGGGTGGATCCATCTTGAAGACAAAGAAAGAACTGTAAGGGAGAAGGATAAGGGAGTATATCCTAAGCATGGAGGACTGCCAGTACAAAGGCAAGAAGAAGGGAGGTGGAGGGATGATGCAAAGAATAGAGAGAAGCCACTATGGCCAGACTGTATAGAGTGCGGTAAGGGGAGGAATGTACAATAAAATTGGAAAGATTACGGCCTGGTTGTGAAGAACTTTACAAGCTTAAAAAGTTAAAAAAAAACCTTATTTGTCTGGAGATAATAGGGAGTAGGGGAGTGGCATGATTATATCTGTACTTTAAAAAAATTCACTTTCACAGTTATGGTAAAGATGGACTGAAGTGGGAGAGACTTGAGTCAGGAAGAACAATTAGGTAACTATTTTCAATAGTCTGAGTGAGAAGAGATAAATAAGAGCTTGAGTTAAAGTGGTGACCATGTGAATGGAGAGAAGAGGCTGGATGCCAGAAATGCTGTGGAGGCATACATGACAGGACATGAGGGGTGAGGAAGAGTGAGAAATAGAGGACAATGTGGAAGTTAAAAACCTATGAAACCAAAAATATGTAGTGCCTTTTGATAGAAATGGGCAAGTTAATAAGAGAGTGTAGCAGCAAGCACCTTGACACATCCAGGATGGCTTGAAAGCACAGGTTCTTAGATAAACTTTTCCAAAAGGAGAGCAACTTTTGAGGGTGAACAATCTTCTTTAATCATATATACCAACAGAAAAAATACAAATAGAGAAATAAAGACCAACAGGACTTGTAACTGTCTGATCATAAGCAATACCTACATCACAGATCAACAGACAGATCCAACTGTCTGACCATTATACACATACATTGTTAGCTACCAGAGAGAGAAGCACCAAGATCTGGGTTTTCAAAGCCAGGGGTGGGGGAACTGGGGGACTCCTTAATAGCCACCCAGAGTCTTATCTGATATATGAACCTTCTTCCAAAGAGTAAGACCCCAAAGCAAAACCTCACCTCAGAGTATATATACACTTTTCAGAGCAGGAGGGCATCAAGAACCCATAACCCAGTGCGTCATTAGAAATTAACAAAAGGTGTGTGCCTTCCTACTCCCCTAATCAAGCTTCCCTTAATAGGTTTCACCTAAGGCTTGTTAATGGATGGGGAAGATCTTTAATTCTCATTACATTGTAGAACTGGTGCTAAAGAGGGGGTAGTTTTTTTTGGGGGGGAGAAGATAATAAAATCAGTTTGTGGCATAGTGGGTTTGAGATGTTTCCAAAATCCATTTGGAAATGTATTGGTGATGTGAAAATGGAGACAGGGGAGAGACTGAGTTTGGATATATAGATACAATGTTGTTCATCAGGGTAGAAATGATAGTTAAACCCATTGGAAGTGATGAGAGAGAGAGAGAGAGAGAGAGAGAAAGAGAGAGAGAGAGAGAGAGAGAGAGAGAGAGAGAGAGAGAGAGAGAGACAGGGAAAAAGAGCAGCCCTCCAGCCCAGGTTGTAGCCTTGGGGTATACTGACAGTTAGGGGGCATGATATGGATGATAAACAAACAAAGGAGACTGAGAAGGGGCCACTTGGAGAAGAAGGAGGTGAACCAAGAGAGTGCAGTGTCCCCAAAATACAGAGAGAAAAAAGTTAGAACAGGAAGGTGATTAACAGTGCCACATGCTGTAGAGAGGTCAAGGAAGTTGATATCTGAGGAAAAACATACGATTTGGCAATTCATTTTTCATAGATAATTTCAGGGAAAGCAGTCTTAGCTGAATAGCTTATGTCTAGGCAGGCAGTTTCTAGCACGCGTCTGTGCCCGTAGAACAACTTGATCAATCAACAGTACTCCTTGGTGATGATGGAGTAAGAATTCATCTGAGGCTAGTTCTGCTCACTGTCCCCAGAGCCAGAGTGCCATGAACCTTGTGTCCTTGCTGATGCCTTGTGTAGCATGCATCCCATCACAGGCACATGCTAATTATTGCTCTCACATGTTATTAGTATTATCCAGAGTAACAGTGTTTTAGAACCTTGGTGTCCCTAAAGGTTGACCCTAGCAGTTAGGGTAAAAAGGTTTGGAAATATTACTATACGTTATAAAAGCATTAATGAGCATGTGTGGTGTGATACTGATGCAATTAGATTTTTCTCACTTCTTGTCCCTTCCTGAAAGTCACCCAATAAAAGACATACTGGTGATCCAGGTGAAGCAATTTCCCAAGAATCCCTGCACTTGAAGGTCAAACAAACTTGGCATGCTTGTCAGTTCTGTGTAGAGCCAACCCCCCCAAAACTCAACTAATGGATGCTAGATGCTACTTAGTCCCCTGCCGCTGGGGCTCATAGAACCCGGCAGGAGACACTGTAAGCACCACTTTCCTTCTAAAGGTTCCTTTTAGTTCTTACTGATGAAATCAATGTTATGAGAAAATAAATGATACCAAAATTATAAAGAATAAGCCTGACTTGAAAGAAGTGATATGAGGAGACACCAGCCTTTGCAAAGTTAGGAAGTCAACAAGTGTACCTTTTGCACATATTCTCAGACTTTCACCAGTGTATTCATTAGTCAGGCTAGTTTCTGATTTTTCTTTGAAAAGACTATTGGTTGTATGGGGTGGTTTTCTGGGGGGGAAGGGAAAAGATACAAGGAGAACTGTGGTGATGTAAAAAAAAAAATCAAAGCAAAAGACATCAATAAAAGCTTATTTTAAATAAATGCTACCAGGAGAGGAGGGTTGGTGACTGACTAAACCAAAGTCTGTGATGTTTGAACTCTGAGGAAGAATGTTTATGGGACTCATCCTGTCCACTGTATTGTTCAGTAGTGCTAGAAATCCAGGAACTTCAGTTTGAGAGTCTGGGAGAAGGAGGCAATTATCTTCCTCTCTGGTTTCATGAACATGTGACAGATGAAAAGAATTTTAACTAGGCTAATTCCTAAAGCCTGTAGTTTTTAGAGGAGTAATTCCCTAAATGAAAAACAAATAAAAATAAATATGTGGAGCATTGTCTGCTCACTGAGCACTGTGGGATAGCAGGGTTAGTTGCTGTTCTAAAGGCTTGCCTCATTTGTTTATATTTACCTAAATTGGTGGTGTTTGGATTGTCTCTTTGGCACACCAGACAAAAGTAAAGATTGGGTGGATGTTAGAGAAGATCTAAGTAAACTCTTGTGTTTTGTAAATGAAGTGGTGGTCTATAGAGAGGAAATTACTTGCCCAAGATCACACAATAACTAAGTGGCAGAGCCAGAACTATGGCCCGGGTTTTCTGACTCCAAATCCGGTGTTCCTTTTCCCTCCACTTAGACTATTAACATCACCAGATGGGGATATCCAAAGATTAGAGCTCTGATTCTAGCTCTTAGTTTCCGTATGACCTTGGGCAAGTCAATTTTAGCCTCAATTCAGGAAACATGAATTATATATAGTAAACATGTATTATATATAATTATATAATATATATAATTATATATAGTAAATATAATAAATATGTATTTACTATGTGCCAAACACTGTGCTAGATACTGGGAAATAGGGGACAGGTGGAGAACACATTTTGATAAAACACTGCCCCTGCCTTCAGAGACTACTACACTATAAGACTTAGTCTAAGAGGTTGAATGGCACAATGATAACATATTATTATGAGAGGGCATTAATGGTTGCAGTGCACAGAGCTCTGTGAAGTCCTGGTCTCTTCCCTCTCACTCCCCCAAACTTCCTTCTTTCCCTACATGCCTCAGCTGAAAGTATTTTGCTCCTTTATAATTTTGCCTGAAAATCTCCATCAACCCCCATTATTCCTAACCTCATAATATTCACTTAAGCATAAACCATACCCACTCTTTCCCCATCTTATCTCAAAGAACATGAGCTTCTTGAGGATAGGGGCTTTGTCATTTTGATTATTGTATCTCTAATGCCCAGCAAAATTACTTGCTCTTAGTAAATGCTTAACAAATATTTATCTAATTGAACCGGGATATGGGAAGATCTTTACCTGTGTGGTATATTTGGGGATGGGGAATCAGGGAAAGCTTCATAGAAAAGGACATGAGTTGGTTATTAAAGGTTGGACAAGAATTCCTCAGCTGAAAAAGGGGAGGGAGGGCATGCCAGATACTGGAAGCACAATGAGCAAAGACAAAGAGGGTAGAAGGCATAGGGACAGTATGGTGAGAGAATTGACATAGACTATGTGGTGAAGATTCCATTTTCTTCACTGAGAAGTGAGGAAATTGGAGTAGATAATCTCTAAGGTCCCCTCAGCTTTGACATGCTCTGTTCTATTTTTGTACTTGCTCATCTTTTCAGATATATATGTGTATGTGTGTGTGTGTGCCGCCACACACATACATATATGTGTATATATGTGACTCAGTTTGTCATCACATTTAGAGATAAAGAGAGATTAAGAGGTCACCCAGCTAGGAAGTTATAGAGCTTGGATTTGAACTCAGGTTCCAGGACCCTAAATTCGGAACTCTTTTATTATTCCACACTTCCTCACTTTACCCCATGTGTGGGAGCTGAGAAATCATACATCTCTCTGCCCCTTCTGCCAATCTTACAGTCCTTCTTTGCTCTTGCAATAAGAAGTTCCTGAGTAACTTCAAGGGTCTTCAGCAGCGCTACACTGTAATTCTCCCATCTGGTCACTTTTCTAGGGATTGTTCAATGTTGTCTTACTCTTTTATTAGCTATGGATTTCTTTGTGTCTCCACCATAATTAGGTCTTGACATTCTAATTAGGTTCAATTTTTTTTGAAAAGTTTTCTCCTTTCAACCTGACAGCAGTGGGGTATCCATGCGACCTTAAAGACTATCTTTTAAGACAGTCAGCGGATAGGGTCTCTTCATTCATTAGCGATTGAATCGGAGTTCTCTGTTGCAGCATTCACCCTGAGTAAACTGATCCCCAAAGTCTAAGCAGGGGAGTCAATAGTGCTTTTGTTGGTCTGGGCTCAGTTCTTAAGAGGTTGGAGAGGTCAGGAAAGGTCTATCTTCTCTCCGCTCGCCCCCGGGCCCCCAGCTTCTCTCCAAAGAATGACTTGCTAACAGAGAGACTTGGCAGAGCAGAAGATACTGAGAACCCCTGAGACTGAATAAAATAGTCCTTGGTTCCCATTAGTTTTCCCTATAAGGGATGGCTGGAATATCTATTCCTTTCCAGTCCACTGCCAGCTATGTGCACTCTTCCCATTTGATAGGGCAGAGAAATCACATCAAATACAGCATGACTAATTGTGGGCTAATAGGCAAAGACAGGGATAACTTGGTTAATGCTGTAGTATTGGAAATTGGTTGAGGAGTCAGTTCCCAGACTCAGGCTGCTTCACCTAGAACTGGGACAAAGAACCTCAGGGGATCACTAATGAGAGAATTCTTTGCCCCATAAAGAAAAATTTGTCTTTTGGATATGATGTCTAGTTACAGTAGTTATTGATGCCCTGTGTTGATAAGACTGAACATTGAGGAAAATATAGGGATTTAAGACATAGAGGAGAGAAAGGAATTGTGTATCATAATATCTGCCCTAGAAAATTTATGACTTCCTCCAAATAATTAGATTATTTGGCAAAGAGAGTAGATGTTGCAATCATTTAAGTTCATATTCCTGGAGTGGTTTCCATCTTGCAATAATACGATAAGATGGGTATTTGATGTTAATAACTCTAGTTCCCAGAATCTATTGTCTTTGGATACTCATATCTAGATTTTGAAAAATTATAATGGTAAAATCATCTCAGAACCATGTAGCCTAATAGGTATTTGGTGTATTTTAACTATATGAAGTGCCTATTGAGCAAAAAATAATTTCCTTTAATGGTCATTAACAGGTGTCATAATGACCTTCCAGACAATGCAATGTACCATGGACAATCTGAGTTCTCTGTTGAATCAACTGCATGTGGAATATTATTGGTGATCACTTACCAATTGTGGCTGTGACTTTGGTATTTCTAAATGTACATTGCTTTTAAATTGAGCTAAACCTTTGCCCCTGAATTCAGAAGGCCACAATGTCTTTGGGCAGTGTTTATTCTCAGCTGTGTATGGGGATGTTTGTTGTATTGTCCCAAAATGATTTTTGGTATCCTCAAAGACAATCTATACCTGCCTTTGACACTTAAGAGCTGTGTGTCCATGGACCAGTCACTTAGGCTCCCTGAGTCCCAATTTCCTCCTTTGTAACACAGTAATAACAGCACCTACCTCACTGTGACGATCAAATGAGATAAGATAAGCAAAACACTTTACCAACTTTAAGGCATCATAAAACTATACCTGCTGCAGTTATTATCTATTGGAATTCAATAGGCATTTTCACTCTCCTTCATTTCACCTTAAAGTGGGTGATTCATCTTTCATTCATTCTCTTTGGGTGCCTTGCCCAGTTACTTGCCTTTCCAGATCCTAACTACAACATCTGTTAGATGGTTATATGCCAGGAGACCACTGTTGTTTCTTGGAGTGAGCACACTCCATTTTTGATGTGTCTCTATGGCAGTGAATCAATTTTTGACAGGGAGGGAAAAACATATATATGTACATACAATTGTAATTGGTGGTCTGAAACTGGGAACTGGTATTTTCATTTTCCCATTTTTTAAAAATATTTGTTTTCCTTAATAAAACTTTCTGTTGATAAGTGAATAGTATATTCATAACATCTTACATTCAGAACTGGAAGGTTTTTACATCCCAGGTAGTCAATTCTCCAGAAGACCAAAGTGAAAGTCGTCAATTAAGTGACTTGCCCAAGGTCACACAGGAAATATGCTATCAGAGGTGGGCTTTGAACCTCTGTCTTCTGACTCCAGCATTGTACCATATCATGTCCTAATAATCAATTTTATATGAATCAGTTTCCTACTTTGTTTTATTTACCTGCTTCACATGATTGTATGAAATTTTATGAACTTTAAAATGTAATGTAAAAGTGATATATATATATATGTTTGGATATGTAAATCTACATATATACTTACATACATAGGCCTATGTATACACACACACACACATCATCTATCTTCCTCCTCACATATTCTTTCTCTTTCCCTCCCTTCCTTTCTCTCTCCTTCCGTGCTTGGGCACTGGACTTGTGATTTTACTGGTATAAAGATCTCCCAAGAAAGGAAACTCTCTTCACCAATGCAAATCATTACCTTCTCTACAATATGCAATATTATCAAGAGCACTGAAAGTTTAAATGATTTTCCCAGGGTCACATAGTCAGTATGTGCCAGAGATGGAACTTTGAGCTAGATCTTTCTGGTTTTGAGGCCAACTCTCTATTCCTTACATAATAAATACATAATACATACATAATAAACATGCAATACATAATAAATCTACTATCTACTTATGCATAAATATTTTTATCATTTATCTATGTAATTGAAATCTTGAATCTATGGCAATGTAAATATGGAGGGCTTACCTTGGAGTTCTTAATTCTGTCAATGATATATAGCAGATATTTTACCAGGGCCAAGTCACCTCATGTGTGGGTGCCTTAGAGACCTCTCAATGACTATAAGCTATGGAAAATTTGGTGATTAGCATCTGTAGAAGTTTCCACACCAGGAGTTCCTCACACCAATGAAATTAGAAGTTGCAATATATTTTTATTTTATCATTTATTCTGTTTCTAATTCTCTTTAGAGAAGAACACAGAATGGATAAATTTTTAGTTTTTAAAACTTGCAAAATTACTTCTTTACAACAATCTTCCCCATTTTACAGTTGAGAAAACAAGCTCTGAGTGGTTAAATAACCTCCTCAAGTTGTATATATAATAAATAGCTGAGGTGGAATTGGCACCCAGGTCTCCTGATATCCTAGTTATGATTTTAAGTTGCCTCTCAAGGCCTGGCAAAATATTTAGGGTTTGTCTCATGAAGTTTTAATCCCAAGAAAAAATTCTAAAATTAATGTTAGCTGAGCTCATACTCTAAGGATCATATTAATGTATGAAAGTCTAGAATATTTACAGAAAGTATCATTTCCAGAAAAATTCATTGTTTTTTTTTTATCATTATTTACTTTTCCTTGCCGTAATCCACCTCCAATGTTTTATAACAGAGTGGAGGAAACTAAAAGTCTTAACGACTGAACCAGTAAAGTGTAAAATCTGGTAGATAGTGCCAAGCTTTGAGTTTGGGCTCAGAGTTGAACTGTGTAGCTGCCACCTGAGAACAAGCCCAGCTAGAATTGGATGGGCTTATCATTAATTTAGCTATAGGATGATGTACAAAAACCATTTGCTAAGACAAAGGGCAGTGGAGGAAAGACACACACTGACAAAATCATAGACGCTTGAAGTTTTGAAGTAAGTATATTTTATCCTTATAAATTGATCTGTATCTCAAATCTAAATTATGATAATTTATAATTAGTCTATCTATTAGCTTCAGATATTAAGGAACAGATTTTAGAATCCTCAGCTTTCTATAGGGCCTGATTTGATTCAAGGATGGAAGATGAAGTCGTCTTTGTCTGTAGGACATTTTCTTCCTGTCTCTTCATAGGTAAAATTGATTTCAATCTGAGAATAGAAATGAAAGAAAATTATGCTCCTTCAACCTCAATACATTCATTATTCTTCATAGCACATGGAAGCAAAATAATCTTTGCAGGTTGGAAAAGCAATGCTTTGTGTCATAAATAGGGTCAGAGATTCCCAAGTTGGCAATGATAAAGGCAATGATTTCTGTGATTGTCCAGAAATAGGGTGAAAAGTTGATAGAAGTTAAAGAAGGGATGGAATCTGGAAGCTGCCATTCCATTCTGATAAATATAGCTCTCATCACCTATAGAGATATGAGGTCATTGACCTGACAGAATTAACTTAGTGTCTCACTATGCTCTATGACACATGTTCTCTAATAACCATGAGGGTTTCATTTTTTCTGGATCATAAAATAGTATGCATATGGAAGGTGTACAACAGAGCTCAGAAAAGTCAGAAACACATCAGGGATGAGCCAGGGTCCTAGCTAATGTCACTTTCCCTTAGTGCCCATAATTCTTTGCATATTTTTTAGGAAAAGTGGAAAACGTAATATGTAGGTTGGAAAACCATTCTCAATCACAAAAACTGCTTATGCCACTACAAGATTTCAGATTATGAGCCAAGAAATTCACACCCACAATGAAACTGGCAAGAAGCCCAGAACTCGTCATTTTCATTTTAGGCACTAAAATTCTTACATAGCTTTGCTTAAAGAGTAACTGGGCTGTTAAAATGTCCCCTGGACTTAAGATTTATTTACATATGATCCAAGCCTTACTTTAGCAAGGTTATTTATATGCCAAATTTATTTTAAGTTGATAATGCTATTTTTAAATTGGCCAAAAAATATAAGCTCCCTCTTTTCTGAGAATTTTTTTTTTTTTGCTTTCCTCCAACTCACAAAGAATTATGAAACAGCATCCTAACAAGGAACAATATCTAAACAAGATAGATAATATCAGTGTTTTTATAGACGTCTATATTGGATAAGTTTGGGACTCTTTTTAATAGTGAAAATTTACTGAGTAAAAAGAACCTGGTTGGAAATGTGAATACCTATGTCATCTCCCCAGTCTAGAAATAGTGATAGAATTAGCTAGAAAAGGGAAAATATACAGTTAAGAGCAACCAATGACTTCCATGAATTGATTCTTTCCTATTTTTCTAGTCTCCTTATGCCTTCCATTTACATATTTTGAGATCTCATGACCTCTTTGCTATTCCTTGCATGAGTCCACATCTCCTGACTCCAGGCACTTTCACTGGATGTCTCTCAAGCCTGGGGTTTTCTTTCCTTTCATCTCCACCCCTTGCTTCTCTAACTTCCTTCAAATCACAGATATTGTCACACTTTTCCGAGATTTTCCTGATCCTTCTTAATTTTAGCTTTGTTGATTATCTCTGGTTATCCTGTATATATTGTGTATGTACATATTTTCATGTTGTCTTCCCATAAGATTGTGAGGTTCTTTAAGAGCAGGGAATGTCTTTCACCTTTCTTTGAATGCTTAGTATGGTGCCTGATGTATAGTAAGCACTTAATAAATACTTATTGTTGATTTTATTTGCAATGGGGGAAAGTAGTTAACTTTTGAAACCTAGAGTGTTTTGAT
Organism: Bettongia penicillata ogilbyi; assembly: GCA_023548195.1. Lineage (NCBI taxonomy): Eukaryota > Metazoa > Chordata > Mammalia > Diprotodontia > Potoroidae > Bettongia > Bettongia penicillata. The sequence continues at coordinate 3,460,117 of JAJHZJ010000061.1, forward strand.
GTGCAACAAGTTAAATTAAATGATCAGTGACTATAGATTATTGGTAGGGGTGGTTTGGAAGGGGACAAGAAGTATTTTTATATCCAGTGCATCAGTGACCAATCTAACCCACTAAAGAATCAATAAATGCACTACTATATACAATGGGTGATGATACCAATAAACTTGTGGTTGTTTCAGTATTTCCTATCTTCTTACCCCTTTTCCAATCAATTTTGGAGGGACCAATCATGCTACCAGATGCCTTTGTGAATGGAAACAGTTATATACTAAAACTCTTATCATTTATTTTTAATTTTATTTTTAATAGCACAGATGCTTGCCCTTTGAAGATTGCTAAAATTTTATGAAGCATATAACTAGCTCTAGGAAGCATTTCTTAGTTCCTTCATTTATTGTCATTATTAGATCATATTTGGAAGCAATATAGCATAATGAAAATAATGCTGGACTTAGATTTAGGAAACACTTGGGTTTGAATCTCAGCTTCTTTACTAAATAAATTACATTAGACAAGTCATTGAAACTCTATAATACTGTTTTCCCATTCCAAGTGAAGAAAATACCATTCACATAGCCTACCATCACAGGTTTTGTATGAGGAAAATCCTTTGTAAACCTTCAAGTTCTCCAGGAAATAAGAGCCAAGATGGTAGAGTAGAGGCTGAACTCTCCCAGCATTCCCTAATAAACAACTTAAAAATAATGTCTCAAATTAAATTCTGGAGTGACAGAGGCACTGGTTGGAGTGAGACATTTTTCAACCCAAACAACTTAGGTAAGGCTAGTGACACTTGGAGGGGGGGCAACCTACATGGAATGGCAACACCAGCAGCAGGCCTTGAAGGCCACTGTGACAACAGCAGCAGCAGGAGTTTTCAACCCAGAGATGATAACTGATAGAAAAGGATTGTAGAGGACTCGACTGGCATGTGTGCAGGACCCTGTTGTATTGTCCAGAGTCATGTATAGGTTAAAGTTCCAGGGCACTTGTAGCTGTAAGGAAGCAGGAGCCCTGGTCAAAACTCCAAGAGATAGAGGAAAAGTAGCACCTGCAACTGCAAGAAAGTGAGGGTCCTGGTTACAATTCCAGGGTAGAGAAGAGTGCTTTTGGTCACTCAGAAAGGAGGAGGAACCCTGATCTCAGTTCTAATGCAGAAAGGAGCACTGGCACTTTTGAGTACAAGACAGCAGGGAATCTGGTTACGATTACAAGGCCAAGAGGAGCATTAGCATTTGTGGCTGCAGGTTATCAAGGTCACTTTTCTGTGTAGAGTACAGGTCAAGAGAGCAGTGATTATACCTTGGAAGCACTAAAACTTTACAGACTCCCAGAACTAGCTCTGGAAATGGCAGCACAAAAAAATCTAAAGCTTGTGATAGCACCTTTCTCATCCCAGGAACAGAGTCAAACTTTAACAAACTTTACAAACAAACTTTAATTCAAGAAATAGGAAAAACAGGCAAATAACTACAAAGAGAATATGACCATAAAATGTTACTATGGTGACAGAGAAGATCAAAACATAAACTCAGAAGATGATATTAAAACAGCTACAAGCAAAGCCTGAAAGAAAAATGTGAATTTTATACAACCTGGAAGAGCTTAAAAAGGATTTTGAAATTAAATGAGATGGATAGAGGAAAAATTTGGAAAAAGAATGAGTGTTGTGCAAGAAAATTATGAAAAGAGAGACAAAAACTTGGTAAAATAGGTACAAACAATACTGAAGAAAATGATACCTTAAAAAACAGAATTGGCCAAATGCCAAAAGAGGTCCCAAAATTCACTGAGGAACCTCTTGAAAAAGCAGAGTTGGCCAAATTAAAAAAAAGAGATAAAAAAGTTCACTGAAGAAATAATTCCTTAAAATTAGAATTGGGTAAGTGGAAGCTAATGACTCCATGAGACATCAAGAAACAATAAAACAAAGTCAAAAGCATGAAAAAAATGAAAGAAAATGTAAAATGCCTCACTGGAAAAGCAACTGACATGGAAAATAGATTCAGGAGAGATGATATAAGAATTATTGAAAGGCATGATTAAAGAGAAAGGGCCTTCATATCATATTTGAATCAATCATAAAGAAAAACTGCCCTGATATCACAGCACCAGAGAGTAAAATAGAAATTAAAGACTCCACCATGCATCTTTTGAAAGAAATCCCCAAATTAAAAACTCTCAGGAATAATATGACCAAATTTCAGGGCTAGAATATACTGTAAGCAGCCAGAAGGAAACAATTCAAATATTTTGGTGCCACAGTGAATATCACGCAAGATTTAGCAGCTTTCACAATAAAGGATCAAGGGGCTTGGAGTATGCTATTCTAGAAGTCAAAGGAGCTAGTATTATAACCAAGAACTACCTATCCAGCAAAACTGAATATAATCCTTTAGGGGAGAAATAAATATTTAATGATAGAGAGAGTTCAAACATTTCTGATAAAAAGACCAGAGATAGACAAAAGACCAAAATAGAAAATTGGGCATTCAAACACAAGATTCAAGAGATGCACAAAAAAGTAAACCTGAAAGAGAAATCATAAGGGACTTCATGTGGTTAAAGTATTTATATACCTATATGAGAAGATGGTACTTGTGACTCGTAAGAACTTTATCATTATTAGGGTAGTTAGAAGGAGTATACAGAAGACACAAATGTGAATCGATTTTAATGGAATGATCTAAAAAATGAAGGGGTAAGAAAGAAGGGTGCACAGGGAGAAAGGGAAAGAATTGGAAAATTATCTCATATAAAAAAGGCATGCAAGAAAGAGCTTTTGTAGTAGAGCGGAAAATGGCTAAGGGTGGGTAATGCTTGAACCTCAGTGGGATTGGAATTGGTTCAAAGAGGGAATAACATAGGAATAGAAATCAATCTTACCCCAAAGTGAGATAGGTAGGGAAGGAGATAACAGTAGGGAGGGTGGAAAAGGGAGGCAGGAGTTAGGAGCAAAATAGTTTTTTGAGGGAAGAGAGAGAGAGAGAGAGAAATGGGTTGGAAGGAAATACAGTTACTAATCATAAATGTGAATGGGACTAACTTGCCCATAAAATAGTAGAAGGTAGCAGAATGTATTAGAAACCAGAATCCCACAATATGTTGTTTACAGGAAGCAGCACCAGTGTACAGGAAATTAAAGTAATTATTAAGGGGTATTTTGCCCAAATTTATGTTAATAAATTGGACAGTCTAAGTGAAAAGGAAGAATATTTACAAAAAATATTAATTTCCCAGATTAGAAGAGAAAATAGAACACTTAAATAACCTAAGTTAAAAAAAAAAAAAAGAAATCCAAACAATCCATCAATAAGCTCCCTAACTCAAAATCCCCAGCACCAGATGGAGTCAGAGGTGAATTCTACTAACCATTAAATTTAGTTAATTAGTTAATTTTAGTACTATATAAAGTGCTTGAAAAAATAGGCAAAGAAGGAGTCCTGACAAATTCCTTTTATGACACAAATATGATGCTGATCGTAAACCAGGAAAAACAGAAACAAAACTATAGAACAATCTCCTTTGTGAATATTAATGCAAAAATGTTCAACCCAATACCAGCAAGGAGATTATAGCAATATATTACAAAGATTGTACACTATATTTGGGTGGATTTATACCAGAAATGCAGGGTTGGTTCAATACTTGGAAAACTAGCAGCATGATTATCCATAAAAAAACCAAAAACTATAGAAATCATGCAGTTATCTTGATAGATAACTGAGATAGAAAAAACTTCTTGACAAAATACAACAACAATTCTTTATTAAAAACCTACAGAGGATTGGAATAAATAGAATTCTCCTTAAAATGAAAAGTACTATGTATTTAAAACCATCAAGGAATATATTTAAAAATGAGAAAGAAATAGAGTTAAAATGGAAGGTTGGAGTTGAATTTATTATGCTTCAGCTGATGCAAATAAAAAGCAGGGGTAGTAATTATGATTTCAGACAAAGTTATGACTAAAACAGATATAATTAAAAGAGATAAGGTAACCACATTTTGATAAAAGGTACCATAGGCAATGAAGCATCTATGCATATATACATATGCTTGTGAATCCATATTTGTGTTATATGCACATATACAATATTCTAACATATAAGAATATGAGTCATTCCCCAATTGATAAGTGGTCAAAGGATATGAACAAGCAATTTTCCAGTGAAGAAATCAAGGCAATTTATAGTCATATGAAAATACTGTAAATCATTATTGATTAGAGAAATGCAGATTAAAATAATGTAGAGATATCAATTTACACCTACCAGATTGACTAAAATGACAAAAGAGAAAAGTGGCAAATGTTGGATAAGATTAGAAAAACTGGGAAATGAATTCATTGTTGGTGGAATTGTGAACTGATCCAATCATTTGGGAGGGCAATCGTGTGTGTGTGTGTGTGTGTGTGTGTGTGTACTCTTGGATTCAGTAATACCATTACTTGATCTATTTCCAAAGATGATTGGGGAAATGTCCTGTAATGTTTATAGTACTTATCTTTGTGGTGGTAAAGAACTAGAAATTGCATGGATGCCCACCAATTAGATAATGGCTAAACAAGTAGTATACAATTGTGATGGAATACTACTGTGCTATAAGAAATTATGAGCTCAATGGTTTTGGAAAAACTGGAAATACTGGTATGAAATAACAAAGAGCCATATGAGCAGAACCAAGAGAACATTGTAAACAGTAAAAGCAATACTGTTTTAAGAACAACTTTGAGCAAATACATTATTTTGACTATTGTAAATATCCAAATTAATTATAAAGGATATACGAAGAAAGACACTATCTGCAGATGGAGAAATAACTGATAAGTAGAAGTATGCATATAATAATTTTACACATGTATGTATACATATATTTATGTAGTGTGTGTATATGTGTGTGTATGTGTGTATGTATGTGTGTGTGTGTGTGTGTGTGTGAAATCTATTTGTGTCTAATGGTAGCCATCTCTTGGGTGGTAGAAGGAAGGAAGAAAAGAAAAGAAATTTACACTATAATTTTGTTATACATTTGAAAGGAATAGTAAATTGTGCATAGTAGATTTGCAGTTTCATATACAATCATCTTTTTATTGTACTATGTTATAGAAAAAGCTTGTTTTATTCCATAAATTAAAAAAAATAAAATAAAAGTCAACAAGCATTATCTGTGATGGGGGTAAGCTAAAAGCTTTCTTAACCAGATTAAGGGTGAAGCAATGTTGTCCATTATCACCACTATTATTCAGCTTGTACTAGAAATGCTAACTACAGCAGTAAGACAAGAAAAAGAAATTGAAGGAATTAGATTAGGCGATGAGAAAACAGAATTATAACTGTTTGCAGATGATAAGATGGTATACTTAAAGAATCCTAGAGAATCAATTAAAAGACTAATCGAAACAATTTATAACCTTACCAAAGTTGCAGGATATAAAATAAACCTATGTAAATCATCAGCATCTCTATATATTATCAACAAAATCCAGCAGGGAGAGATTGAAAGAGAAATTCCATCAAAAATAATTCTACATGGCTAATATGAAGCTATGTTTTGCATGATTTCACATTTATAATTGCTATCACATCTCTTGCCTTCTCAGAGGGTGAGGAGTGGCAGTAGGAAGGGAGAGAATTCGAAAATCAAAATGTAAAAACAGAATGTTAAAAATAATTAATGTATTTTAAAAAGAGGTTCAATAGGAAGTGAGTTATTTCAATGAAAAGCTGACCTCTCAAATGAAATGTTTAGTTTGACTTCATGGTATCCATATCAGGTTTGACATATTTACTTAGAACTGTGTAAATTGCTTACCATATCAGGGAGGGAGTTGAAGAGCTGGGAGAGAATTTGGAACTCAACATTTTTTTAAAAAAATGAATGTTAAATATTTTTATTTTTTATATGCAATTGAGAAAAATAAAATATTATTTAGATCAAATAAGATAACTGTAGACAATGTAAAATAATTGGGTGTCTACCTGTCAAGACAAACTCAGGAACTATATGAATGCAAATACAAAACACTTTTCATACAATTTAAAACACATCTAAACAATTGGAAAAATATTAATTCCTTATGGGTATCTTGAGCCTATAAAAAATTATAATTCTACCTAAATTGACTTATTCAGAGTTGTACCAATCAAAGCCCCAAAAATATTTTATAGAGATAGAAAATAAATAACAAAATTTGTCTAGAAGAATAAATGGTCAAGAAAAGCAAGGGAATTAAATTAATAAAGATATGAATCATTCCCCAATTGATAAATAGTCTAACGATATGAATAGACACTTTTCAGAAGAAGGAATCAAAGCTCTCTACAATTACATGAAATAATTCTCTAAATTATATTGATTAGAGAAATACAAATGAACTCCAAGGTACCATCTCACACCTGTTAGACAGGCTAATATGACAGGAACAGAAAATGACAGATAGTGGGAATATAGAAAAATTGGGACATTAACTCACTCTTGCTTGAGTTGGGAATTATTCCAATCATTATTAGAACATTTTGGAACTATACCCTAAACTGTGCATCCCTTTGACTCAGCAATACCACTACTAGGACTATATCCCAAAGAGATCAAAGAAAAATGGAAAGGACATCTACATACAAAAGGGTCCACAGCAATTCTTTTTATAGTGTTAGAAAATTGAAAATTGATGGGGTACCTATTTATTGAGAAATAACCGAACAAATTTTGGTATGTGATTGTGATAGAATACTATTGTGCTATAAGAAATGATGAACTCAATGATTTCATAAAAACCTGGAAAGACTTATATGAACTGATACAAATGGGAGTGAGCAGAACCAGAACAGCATACATAGTAAAAGCAATATTGTATAATGATCAACTGTGAATGACTTAGCTATTCTGATTAATATAATGATCTAAGATAATTCCAAAGGACTCATGATGAAAAAGGCTATCAATCTCCAAAAAGAGATCTGATGGAGTCTGAGTGCGGATTGAAACATAATTTTTTTCACTTTATTTTTTTTCTTTTTTTGAGACATGACTAACATGGAACTATATTTTGCATGATTTCACATTTATAAGTGATATCACATCTTGCCTTGTCAATGGATAAGGAGGGTGGCAGGAGGGAAGGAGAGAATTTGGAAATCAAAATGGAAAAATGTTAAAAATAAATAAATAATAAATTTATTTTTATATAATGTTCTGCAGAAAGTGAGTTGTTATTCCAACAAAAAGCTGGCCTCTCAACTGAGAGACTATTTAGTTTGACTTTATGGAGTCTATATCCCTTCAGGTCTGACATATTTACTTAGAGTTGAGTAAAAAATGATTTCTTGTTTCTGGACAGCACTGGGTATGGGAGATTAACCATGAAATATCAGATCCTTAGCTCTTTCAATGTGGGCACCATGAAAGATTTTCTGATATGATATTTGATTGCCACTCATTACTGTGAAGGCTTTCTGTTGCCTGTGCCAATATAAATGTGATAGGGTGACTCCAAGCTCAGCTTTGAAAATTTACATGTACTGCCACACATAAATACTGTTTTTGTCTTTGTGAAAGGGCTTTGGAATGAATACATAAAATGCTATATTGATGTAAAGGCCTTGAAAAAACACACACATTCCATTTTGATTTTTTGCTTGTTCATATTGACAAAAATACTTCAATGAATCTGTGATCTTACTGCTGGAAGTACTCCATAAAAGTCCTACTCCAAGGACTCTTCATCTTTGGGTAGAGAAAGAGAAAACAAGAGTGAAAACTAAAGGTTACTTTCTAGTACTTTGAGATTCCAGGAGCATTTTAACAGATGCTGAATAATAAGAGTTGCTATTTCTGGTGAAGCAGACTAAACCTAGCCTCCAGACAAGCTGGCTTCAAGTACCTCCTCTGATACCTAGTAGATACATGTCTTTAAATATCATTTAACCTCTCTGAAAATTGGTTCCCTCACTGGTGAAATGGTGATAACAATCCCTTGTGCTATCCATTTCACAGGAATATTGTGAAGAGAGTGTTTTCCTGTTCCTAAAAGCTCGATAAAAATGTCACCTATCATTATTATTGCATTTTTATTTTGTCATATCATTTTGTTTATAGTACCCTTCACTACATTTGTAGAATACCAATTTACTGAACATCTATTAAGCACTCGAAATATTTAGATTGCTGTGCTGGATGCTGAAGAGATAAGACAGTCTTGGTTGTCAAGGAGCCTATTATATATATTACTTGCGGATCTGAATGGAAACTCTGTGTTTATATGAATGAGGCTTTTCTTGTGACTTTTCACTATCTCTTTGGTTCATGCTTTCACCTAGGATTTCCTTTAGGATGAAATTTCTTAACTGTTTTTTTTTATCAATCCTTTGGGAAGTCTGGTAAAGATTATTTATGCTTTCACAGAATCATGCCTTTAAATTAAATAAAATATATAAATTCATAAAAATAAAATGGGATCATAAAGGAAGCCAATTATTTTAAAATAAAGATATAAACATAATTTTAAAAATAAGTCTATGGACCCAGGTTTAGAAACCCTCACCTAGGAAGATCAGAATTCTCCCTCCCTTGCTCAGAAATATCCCTGGGAGCTCAAGAATTTGGCACATGTCTAGGTCTCCACAAAACTCATCTCTGATGCAGGCTCTTGGGCAATGGTATAAAGAATCTCCAGAAAACCATTCTCATTACTACTTGGTTCTAACTGTTGAATGGTTTCTTATTTTCTCTTCTGTGTCACATTCTTTTACCTTCCAAAGTCCCGGCACTAGTTAGGATTCTCTTTTGTCTTGATTGGTAATTTTTGTCCTTGTTTTTACTTTCAAGCCCATCCTCCATTTCCTCTCCCCCAAGAAACTCTTCATTCTCCCTGAATTTCTAGGTTAGGATTTTTTTTTGACTTTCATTGTGTCATGGATTCCTCTGGGAGTGTGGTGAACCTATGCACTCCTCAGAATAATGTTTTTAAATACATAAAATAAAGACAATGAAAGTTGATTCTATTGCAATAAAGATGTATTTTTTTCCTCACCCAAACTCATGGATTCCCAGAAATCTATTCATGGACCCCTTAGGGGATGTCTCTGGTCCCCCGATTCCTCTTCTAGTGCACAGAGGGAATTTCGACAATCCCCTTTATTGTCATTTATGGGAAGGACATCCTTCTTACTTTGAAAATAGATAATGGTTTCTTGGCCATGATAGAAAAGCAAGCACTATATACTCTGTGTGGGTCATTGCAAATTTTTTCTTGCCTTCCGTCCTCAGTCTTGAGGCATCTGCTTCTCTTATCAGTACTGCCTCCCATTGTGAACTACTGTGGCAAACTGACTATTGATCCCAATTTGTTGCGGGCTTCTGGCTGTGATTTTATTTATGTATGGCAATGTTCCTGCCTTTCTTTGAGAAATGAGACTAGCTTGCTCAACGGCATTTTATTGGCAATTGCCAGCTTCCTGAGTCTTTTCTATAGTGGGTAAATGCAAGCCTTGTATTTTGGTTTGAGATTGAAGTAACCATTTGATAACTTTGCCCTTTGTATCTGCAGTACTATTCCTGCAGTCAACCTACAGCCTTCTGTTAGAGTCTAGAGCCAATAAGTCCTCAGGCATCTATTATTTATGAAGTGTTCATAAGGTGCACAGTACTCTACTCGGCAATTGAGATAGGTTTTTACAAAATTAAACACAGTTCTTTTCAACAGAGGCTATGTCTACCCAAAATTTAAAGGTGGCCTAGTGGAAAACTCAGATAAAATAAGTTATTTGATATTACTAGGCAAAAAATAAACTCCCCAAAGCCCAATCCCCAGCCAAAACCCTACCTAATTTCTTTACTGATTCAACTTTTTAAGAAATGCTGAATTCAGCCAATCTTCGATTAAAATTCTAATGAATCACATTGAGTTTTTAATCAACTAGAATCCTTTAGTCTTTTTTTTTTCACATGAACAACTGTTTAGTCACATCTCCCTTATCCTATATTTATGAATTTGTCTTTGGTTGAAGGTTGTATGTGTATGATGCATTTGCTTAAAATTGGAACATGAGCTTCATTAATCAAGTTATACTGGAACAGTATAGAACAGGGAGTCAGTAAGCCTGGGTTCAAGTCTTAGCCCTTCCATTTACTTGCTGTGTGTCCTTACCTCACTGAGCCTCAAGGAGGTAATGAAACTTATGCCATGTCACCCATAGGATTAAATGAGATAATATATATATATATATATATATAAAACATTCTGTAAACTGCCAAAAAATGTTGTCACTTATACCCTCTCTTTCCTTCTGTTCCTCCTACTTATTTGGAAATTTATCATGGCATGGAATGACCCTGGCTTCTCAAAGTCTGAGCTAGCAGAGCCTAAGCTCTGTGACCTAGAATGTGTGATAGAAGACCAGTCAGGCTAAGTGTGGACAGGATCATCATCAAAAAGTTGGCTATCAGACAATACAGGCTGTGATCACATGACATGCAATCCATAAAATAATGAGCTTCAGTTTCTCCTCCCCCTTCTTCCAACCACACCTAGTACTCATCTTTTTGAGACCCAGGAAAGTTGTGAAATAAAAGAGAAGGGGAAAGAAAAGGGAGCAGAGAGCTAAATACCACTTGTCCTCAAAATCATCTGCCAATATTAATTTAGTGTTTAGTATCCTTAATGTATAGCTTGTCCAATGATACAAGGACTAGACTAAACTATATCCATATTGACATTCTCACTCTAAATGAAACCAGAAGTCATAACTTAATAGAATTGTCCTCAAAGGCAGTGCCAGAGTTGATTTCATTTATTGACCAAAAGTCACAAGGACCATCAAATGCTTGGTCATTTAGTTATCTCATTTTTCTGGGCTCACAGTAGGCATAAACAGACTAGACTACTATAAAGATCATGGCAGCTTATGTGGCAATATTCATTAAAGAAAATGAAGTAGAAAAGTTTTACTCATGAGTCTCTAAATTAATCCATAATTTTATTCTTGATGACTTCAAAATGATACTGGATCAAGGGGACAGGGGCAGAAATTATTTCAAAACTATGGTTGACAGAAAAAGACCAAAAGCTTGTCAAGTACTCAGAAAACTTTGTCATTATTTTTTGACACCTTGTTTGAAATGACAGTTTCTTCCATTTCCTTCAAGAGTAAAGTTGAAAGGTGCAAGACTTGGCAAAAACATAACGAAATAAAAAAGGAAATTGACTGTGTCTTTACAAAGAAGAAGCAACTGATTAGAGATGTAGCAGTAATTTTGGATTTAGTTCTTTGTACAGTAAGATCATCAGCTGGACAGAGCAAAGATCAAAGTGAACATCAAAGTAAAGAATTAAAGATGAGGAGATACTGTGTGCAATTAAAGCAGCTTCAACGGGACTTTTATAAACTTAACCAAGAATCAAGTTGTTGACTCAGAACAAAAGACTGTTACCATATGGTGTGAAATGGTTTCTGTGATGAGTATTCTCAGAAAACTTCTTACTGGCAAACATTTGACTTCTTTCCTAGGCAAAGAAATGTAATAGGCAAAGGTGATACAGGTATTGAGTAAAAACCTAGCTGCAAAGCATGACAGAAAGATAGAAGAATGGGACCTATGGTCTCATAAATTACTGAGAATCAGTTGAGAATATGATCCTGTGGATACTTTAGACTGAGATTCACTCAAGCCATATTATAGGAACAATTGTCAATAAAACCAGAAAGAAGTTAAACAGGTTTGATGTGGAACAGATATACTACTGTCTCACAATTTGGTCTGTCTACTTGTGTTGCCAATGTATACTATAATGAAACTGTAATGACTTCAGAAAGTGAAATCAGATAGAAGAACCAAATCTCACCAAGTAGGCACAGAAGAATTTTCTGCTGGAGCTAATACAATTTTAAAGGCACTTAGAGATCTTGAGATTTGATCTTTAAGAAGTGATGATTACAAAAGAATGGAAAAAAGATTTCAAGTAGTATTTTTACTGAAAAAAAAAAGTGATCAAGAAGACATTCTTACTTCCTTAACTCTAGCAAATCTTTAAGAATGGTCTATGTGGGCATTTTGCCTCAAGCAACTAGTTGCTTCCGTCTTACTTCTAATTACCAAAATAATTACTTCTGTGTATTGTTCCACCAAAATTTGGCCATCTTGGGCCATCATAATCCGTACAATTCAGGATTCTCAGCCATAGCCTCAGCTTATGCCTATTCCTGTCCCAATATGCTTCAATCCTACTCCTGGGGACAGGGCAAGTGGGAGGAAATACTACAAATCCCAAACTGTTCATTACTATAAAAATCTATCTCTTTGCCATCATTAACCTCCCAGGATCTGCAAGACATGGAACACACTGCCATCAGAAGAGCTGATACTGTAATCAATTTAAAATGCAATGGGAAGATGCAAAATTTGTTATTTCAGCTACCATATATATTATATATCAGGAACTGTAGTGTACAAATACAAAAAATTAAACAACTCCTGCCTTAAGAAATTTATATTCTATTAAGATAGGGTTTATAAATACATTGTCATAATTGGGGAAAGAATTACTGGTAGCAGGTTTAATTAAGATAGGGTTTGGGTAGGAGGTGGCCTTTGCATAGTAGGTGTTAGCTGTCTATAGCATGTTACCAATGATGAATTTTATAGAAGTGAACAGAATAAGGTATCAAGAAGAACTAAAGGAACAGAGTCTCTACTTTGCCCCATCAAGGAAGAATGAAAGACATTAGTAGAACAATTAGATTGGTACCAGTAACCTTGAGATACAAAAAGATCAGGAGGAAGGTGTCCTGTATGCTGGGTATAACCTTTAAAAACAGTTATGGTAAAGCATGAATAAGAATAACACATTATTGGAAATGGTGAAGGACCCTGAGAGAAATGATTTTTAATAACCAATGATTTGGGGAGATCCAGAGCACTCCTTTTCTAAAGTCATCATTTCAAAAGCTCAGTTTCTGAAGGTTGAACTAGCTTTCTCCTCAGTCTTGGTCAGAACCCACTCAACTTTACAAGGAGTCTTTAATCTAAGGTGAATTCCTGTCTATCATGTTCTACTCAATCAAGTTTGGGTGGAATTAGATCCTTTGTCTAGATTTCCAATGCTGGGGATGGTATGGGTGTAGAGATAGTCCCTTTGTCCAAGAGTGACATGATGTCCCTCTATCAGTCCTTCATTGGAGTAAGTCATCTTCTCATTGTAATATTTGTTTTCTCATTGTTAATCAGTCAGAGTTGATATTCTCAGGAACACTCACTCTTTCAAGGGCATAAAAACTCTGAACCCACAACCATGAGAGATCCTTGTCATTCAAGAGTCCGACTGACCTCTTTTATTAATAAAATGCTAGAATTATTAATAAAATGACTAACCAGAAATTATGTCTCTTGAATTTTTAAAATGTCACAAACTATAGTATTTATTGGTTTAAGGAAAGTCCACCAAAGTAATAACAAGTCTTTAAAAGTATGAAAGTAAGATGTTTTGCTCGTGTTGGCACAGCTAAAAAAAGAGGTGCAAACTGACCAAATGTTATCTGAACCACTGATACATGTCAATATGATATAAATTATAAACTTAATTTGAGTAAGTGGTAGTATGAAGATCTATGTTTGGCTAAACTACTGAGCTAAACTTAGCAAATAATTATCAATTTCTGAAAGGCAATGTGGCAAAGTTAAGTGTCAGAATTGGAATAAGTATAATAGCTGGAATTTATACATTACTTTAAAGTTTTCAAAGCACTTCACATCTGATATCTCATTTGACCTTTACAGCAACCTGGGGAGGTAGGTCCTGTCATTATCTTCATTTTACAGAGGACTAAATAGAGTCTGAGAGAGGTCAAGGTTTACCCAGAATCAAACTGCATTTGAGGCAGGATTTGAATTCAAATTTTCCTGCCTCCAAGTTATTCTATGCACTGTTCCAGCTTGCTGCCAAGCAACTCAGATGGCTTGGGTTTCAGTCCAGATGTTCTCTGTACTAGTTATATGACCTTGTGCAATCACTTAACCTATGTGAGGTCTAGTTTCCTCTATGAAGTGGAAATGATATTGTTTGCACTAGTTACCCCATGGATTTGTTTTGAGGGTCATTTGAGACAAATCCTTTATCACTATAAATTGTAAAATATATGTGAGTGGTTATTCTAAAATGAGGCCTGGAGCATTGGTAACTATGTTCACCAATAAGTATTGTTGGAAAATATTTGTAAAGTGCATCATAAATTTAGAAAAATAAATAAGTTCCTTAACTTCACCCAGATGTCCACTCTGGCCATCTTGCCATTTGTCCTGAGGCTGAACCACAGCTTGGGTGACCCCTCGCTAGGGAAGTTAATCTACGAATCTTTTGAACTTCTGCCCAAGGGATTGAACTGTTCTGATTGTTGAATGAATGCACAAACTTATATAGCCCACTAGTTCTAGCTGGCCCCAGGTGAGAACATACTTCCTATTCCATCCAGCCTGGCCATCTTTTTTTTTCAGCTGTCTGTCCCGCCACCATATGCATTTACTCTCCCTTCCCTTTCTATTCTTTCTATTTCTTCCTCTGTACAGAATAATCATATCAATACTTCCATTATTTCTGGAAAGGCTAAACATGAGAACACTTCTCCCTTATATCTGTGTTCCCCTTGTCTTACATTGGGGATTAAGGTTGTTATTATTGTTATTGTTTGGTTTGGTTATTTCAGTTTTGTGCAATTCTTTATGACCCCATTTGGTGTTCACTTGGCAAAGATAATGGAGTGGTTTGCTATTTCCTTCTGCAGCTCGCTTTATACATGACAAAACTGAGGCCTAGGGTCACATAGCTAACAAGTGCCTGAGGCCAGATTTTGACTCATGCAGTTGTACTCATACAGTATCCACTGAGCCACCTAGCTACCCCTAGCGACTGAGTTACTTGAAAACAAAGACTGTTTTGCTTTCTATTGGTATTCCTAGCGTTTAAAATAGTGCTTGGGCACTAGTAAGTACTTAATAAATGCTTTCTTCATTTATTATCTCTATAATCTCATCTGCAGGGAATTTCCTACAGTGGTACAGATTGTAATCCATTTATGACTTCTCATCCTGTGGCCTCATCCATATCTATATTCTCCCATAAACCCATCATAAAGAGTTTACCCAATATCCTGGGCACTTTTCTGAAGGTCTATTTATTATAGGAGTACCAGCGCATCACTCAGGTTGGCCATGTCTTATCTCTCTCATTCTTACTACATGACCAGACCAGCTCCTCTTCCAATCATGTATGAATGGAATGAAATTAGTGAAGACTTCTCAGTGCTTAACAAAAGGCTTTCAGTAGATGGTTAGGTCTAAGTTTCAGTTTCCCAGAAATCATATCCCAGAAATCAACATAATAGAACTCCCCTTGGGTTGCCTTCATAACCCTCCCCTCCTTACCCCCTTGGGTTGCCATATCAGTATAACACAACCTTGCCTTGGGTTACCACATCAACATCTACATCAACATAATGCCCATTGGTTATTCACAGGGTAGGCCGTCATGTTTAGATTGTGAGCCTGCCTTCCAGCCAATGAGAGTAAAAGGTCAATGGTCAGGGGGATCTGTGTTAGGGCTATATAATCTCTAGTCTTGCCATCTGTAATTGCCTCACTCTCCTGATTACTTATTATAGAGCAGATGCCCTTTCTTGCCAGATTGTAATGAAATCTTGCTGCTTTGCTTCTACCTTGAGACGTCTCTGATTTACATTTGGGTTAGTGGTCTTGGACTCGCACATGTAACTCTTTGATGATATATTTCATATCACTTCTTGAATACAACTCATCACTTATTGGTCATAGGATCCAACCTATGTATGCCTATTATATATATTTACATTGACTTTTGGGTGATCTACAATTTTGGTTCTTTGGATATTGTAATGTTCTATGGTTTCCAGTCATATGATGTTATCAGACAAAAAATATTTTTAAATTGACTGCAAAAAAACTTATATTAAGAAAGAGTTCATATTTCTTTATAACTTTATAGAAAATCATTTATCTCTTTCCAGTAAGATGGAAAGATCAGTACAAAAAACATTTATTTCTAAAGTCAACATACCTTTCTAAGGGAAGACTGACCAATAAAAACCCAGACCTTTGGACATGCATAAATGCACTACCTGGTGTCAACCCATGAAAATGATTCCAGAAATGTTTTTTGTTTCCAAAAATTCATGATCATGTGTAAATAGAGGCCCCTGTCCTCTACTACAGACCATGTGTAACTATTCTGATTATTTTCTGTTTCTTACCATATAAATAAAAACCTTTTAATTACCAAGCCAGAACTGAGTGTGCACATAAAAGTCAACCTCTGTCTTGGTGGCTTTCAAATAAAGCAGAGGATACATTGTTATAGGTCTTCAGGTGGAGAGGGGGCTTGGTTCCTATCTCACCCACTTTCCATGAAGAAGAAAGGAAGGAAACGAGCATTTAAGCTTTAAATACTGTGCTAATAGCTTTGTAAATATCATCTTTTTTGATTCCCATAATAAACCCTAGGAGTGTTATTTATTATCGTCATTAATAGTTGAGGAAACTGAGCCTGAGAGAGGCTAAGTGACTTGTCATAATCTAGTAAGTATCTGAAGCTGAATTTGAACTCAGGGCTTCATGATTCCAAGCCCACGGCATCATCTGGATGCCTCTAGGTATGAAGATGCTGCTTTTGTTCTGTCTCTGTCGTGTTTCATTTGTTCTTGCTCTTAGGTCAATAAATATAAGAAACAAAACTGATAAGACTGGGTGAGCTTTGAAATGTCAGAAGAATCACTAGAGATCCAGAAACTTGACTCAATAGAAGTTTTTTAACACTAATAGAGCCTGGCAAGGACTCATTGTGAAGAGAGACCTGCTTGACCCAGTCCAGCAGTGAATCAGCTAGTGAGTCAAATAGCTGCTGGGACACTGCTGTAAGGAAGAGAACAGCTTGGTGGGAGGAAGGTATTTACCTACCATTTTAAGTTTGAATCTAGTCTCCCCAAGGACCAAGGGGAGAGTGGTCCCTGACTTGAGGAAAGGTTTTTTCTTTAATTATCATTATATATTCCCAGTTAATTTAATTTTGTAAAAGCCAACTGATAATCATTGGTTAATTGATATTGAAGGAAGATCAATGAGCAAATTGACTTTAGGATTCTAATCACTGGTAAGATGATAATGAAGAGATAAAGTTGATTGATATTAGGAGGAATATACCAGATAGGGATTTACACATGATTAAGATATCCCCACACACTCATGATTACCCCCCAGAACTCTGAGAGGAGCAATAGTTTTGTTCTGGGGACCCAAAATCCCAGTGGAGTTGGGGTTAGGAGAATGATTCCAAAGTTATGTATGCTATATCTTCATGAAGAAAAGGGGAAGTTGTAGCTGATTGAAGTAAGCTGGCAATTCTTGTAAGAGAACATTACCTGACTGGAGTGATATTATGATACAACAATTAGCACTTCTTGGCAAGGATTCTGGTTGGTATTAAGCAGAGGAAGATGGTAGGGGGGGTAAGTAACATTCAGATTCTTTACTCAAAACATTTCTCCTTGCCCAACCAAATTCCATGATATCTTTCTATCTTTTGAATTTAGGAATAAGGAAATCTTGAACTGGATTCTAAGAAAAGGTAGAGCATAAGCCAGATAAAATCAAGACTTCTGGCCAAAACGAAGCAAACAAACCACAACAAAAACAAAACCCACTAAAACCTTACTTTCACTGGCTCCTTCATTTCAAGAAGTTTAAATGGTTCTAATCCAAAGAAACCAAGGACTTCAGAATCAGAACAGTTTAAAGAAAGCAAAAAGATGTTTCTTCAAGAACTTGATCTGCTTCTAACTTGGAAGGAAAAATCTAAAACTTTTTAAAAGAATAAGAAACTTGGTGATAAACACTGAATTGTTTTCTTTCTCATGAGAGGGTCTGACTTCCTGCAATTCCTAGTTTAAGATTCTGGAAAATTTTCTAATCAGGTTTGGTAGTCAGTTGGTCCTCACAATTCATGATGTTTCTTTTCAGTAAAGGTTTGGATTAAGATGTCCACTTATGGCAGCAAGCACCTTGACACATCCAGGACGGCCTGAAAGCACAGGTTCTTAGATCTGCTTTTCTAAAAGGAAAGCAATTTTTGAGGGGTCAATAATCTTCTTTAATCATATATTCCAGCAGAGAAAATACAAGCAGAGAAATAAAAACCAACAGACAGGGCTTCTAACTGTCTGACCACAAGAAATACATACATCACAGATTAGTTGGATCTGTCTTTGACAGTTAGTTATCAGAGACAGAAGCACCAACATCTGGGTTTTCAAAGCTAAGAGGCTCCTTAGCAGCTATTCAGAGTCTCCTCTGGCACATGGACCTTCTTACAAAGAGTAGACCCCCAAAGCAAAACCTCACCTCAAAATATATATACACATATACATCTATCTATCTATCTATCTATCTATCTATCTATCTATCTATCTATCTATCTATCTATCATCTATCTGCCTAGCTACCTATCTCTCTCTCTCTCTCTCTCTCTCTCTCTCTCTCTCTCTCTCTCTCTCTCTCTCCCTATTTACAGTTTTCAGAGCAGTAGGACAGCAAGACCCTTGTGACCCAGTGCCACATTAATTAACAAAAGGTGTGGACCTTCCTACAAAACAATCTTCCCCAAATCAAACTTCCCTTAGTGGACTTCACTTGAGGCCTATTAATGTGCAGGGGAAGATGTCTGACTCACATTATACATATGATCTCCCAGCCTGGTAGCCTCTATCTCAGCATCCTACTTGGAAACACTAATCCATTCCTATTTCCATATAGTTCTGTAATAGAAAACTATATCAGAAATAAGTTGAGCTTTTAAATTTTGAATAAATAGCAAGAAAGGAGTTTAGGACTTTTTTTGTTCTTAGAACAAGAGAAGAAATTGAAGTGAGGTAGAAAGGAATATAGGATTTTTTTGTTCTTAGAACAAGAGAAGAAATTGAAGTGATGTAGAAAAGGAAAGTCTTGATATGACTTTCTTCTCCTCTAGGATCTGTTATTAAAAATAGAAAATTAGATGCTAATATACTGACCTTAACTATTGGGCTCAGAGAAGTTGAAATTCAAGGATTAGGAAGAAGAAGACATTGTTTGAAAATGATACTGAATTATTTTGGGTTAAATTCATTAAAAGAAATATAAAGTCTTAAAAATATTCTATTAACCAAAATAAATGAGCTTTAAAATAAATTACATAAATCAGAATTTTTAGTAATACATCTCTAACAATCTATTCCATTCAATCACTACTTAAAGAAGTTCATGGAATCTTGGTGAGTATTGGGACTAATCATGTCCTTGTTAATTTCAAATCTGATCATGGATAATTTAACAAAATTGTTTCATCATAAAAAAATTAGTCAACTTTCTCAATCTGATGATTAGCTATGATTCATATAATTAAGATACTGATAGTAGTAGAAATATTTTTCTTTCAGATTGGTGTACTAATCCAGATTTACTAAATTGCTTGCTCACAGATACGCATGTACACTTATATGTACACATATATATGTGTATGTGTAAATACACACATACATATTATGCATGCACACATATGTATATACATATGTATACCATTTCTACAAATATATAATTTTATTAGTATTAGATAAAAACCTAAAACACTAGCAGGAACTATGCAACTAACAAGAGAAGCTGGATTGTAGAAAACAATTACTCTATCATCTTACCAAACACATGATATGTCATGTCATGCATGATGTGTGAACTTACAACACATGAATTTAGGTGGCAAGATGCTTAGCATTCATTATCTTTATTTTAGTTACTAAAATTGAATAACTAAATGAATGGTTTCCAAATCCTTTATTATCTTTGTAACCTTCCCTTAGGCATACTCCAATTTGCTAATTTTTCCTTTAAATATATATTTGTGCACATGTATATTATTTTTTCAGGTAAGGAACAATGGGAAATTTAGCAGTGACCTGAAAGGTCTATATTATGTTTGTCTTTTTGTGAACAGTGATCACCAATTATGAGTGATATAAATGTAGACTGATCTTCACGGCAGAAGGAAAAGCAAAATAATTTGAAGAATATCTCTTTGTGTCTGAACTTATGTGTTCCTAGATGGGATTAAAAGGAAAATTCAAAAAGGAAGTCAGAAAAAAATATTCTGAAATAGAGAAGGGGTATGTGTCTGTCAGATTCAGTATCCAGGGACTGGTGAATAGAAAATGTGACAGAAGTAAAGTGGAATAAAGAAGAAAAACAAATCCTGGAATTTTTGTAGCCATATGTCATCTGAAAAGCTTTATTCATAGAAAGAAAATCAATCCCTATTGAGGAAGCCATCACATACCATGATCCACGGAATAAGGAAGCTTTACAGGTACCAACCAGACAGGGTTTCTAGTACTATTGTCAACCACAGAAAGATATTGCTAATGGTATTTGGTGGTATGCTAGACCCAGCTTGCACCAGTTTCTGAGAGTTGATTGTTTTAAGTTTTCAATTTCAGCATTTATACTTTGGAAATCAGAAAATTTTATAAATTAGGGCTTGATTTATCGTTTTATTGACTGTCTAGACAATAAAATAATGGAGAATATGTTAATATTTTAAAAAGTGTGTCATGCCCATATCCCCTCCCCTCCAGAGAGCTGATTGTTAAATATTTACCACCATATCACAGCTGATAATACATCTATATATCTCACTGCCATTTTTGCAAACTTACTGCCAAAATTCTGGAAAGAATCATTTCCTACTGACTTCTCAGTCCTATAACTTTGACTTCTATCTCACCACTCAAATGAAACCTCATTTTGCAAGGTTACTAGTAATCTTTTAACTCTTGAGTCTGATGATCTTTTTTCAGTCCTCATGCTTTTTGAAATCCTTGAAGCTATGGATACTGTTGCCCATTTGATTTTCCTGGATACTGTCTCCTAGATTCTCTTACTTATTTGACTGCTTCTCATTCTTCTTTTCTGGGTCATCTTCCATGCCCACCCCCGATGTCTGGGTGGGTGAGTAGGTCTGCAAGCTTCTTTCTTGGCCTCTTCTCTTACTTTGTATCTCTGTTTTGATGACCTTATCTGGTCCCAAAAGTTCAAGTGTCCTCTCTGTGCAGGTGACCCCAATTGTAAATATTCATCCATAAGTTCTCTCTTGAGTTCCAATCCCACATCATCAACTACCTGCTAGGTATTTATGCCTGGATGTCTTATAGATATTTCAAAATGAGTATGAATGAAACGGAATCATCATAGTCCTTTCTAAATTTACTCTTCCTTCAAACTTCCCTACTTATGTTGAGGGCAACAGAATCTTTCTAACTTTAGAGACTGATAATCTTTCCCTCTTTCTCCTCTTCCTTCCCTCTATACACCACATTCAGTCATTCATCAAGTTTGGTTTCTTCTGTTTTCACAAGAGTTCTGACAACCACTCTCTTTTTATTATGCATGTGACTACCACCCTAATTCAGGACTTCATGACCTCCAGCCTAGACTTTTGCTTTAGTCTCTTCATTGGTTTTTCTGATTCTTGTCTGTCCCCTCTCCAATATCAAAATCATGTTCATGTCTGATTTTGTCATTTTCTGCTGAAAGGCCTTCATTGTCTCCCCATCTATTTCAGAAAAAAAAATACCAACTCCTAACTTTGGAATTTAAGTTCTTCTACAATTTGGTTCCTGCTTACCATCCCAGCTCTCTTTCTTCCAGAATATAGGGGTATAAAAAACCCTTTTCATACCACATTGCATGTGGGGCCATCTCCAGTTGTCCTGATCTATCTTGTCACTGGACCCAGATGTCTCCAGAGGAGAAAGTGAGATTGGTGACTTTGCATAGTTCCTCCCTCTCTTAGATCTAGCTCACTTGCTAGTCATGGCATCACCTTCCTGAAGTTATGGGCCCTTTTGAGCATGAAGGACAAACGAACAACAATCCATACGACATTCTAGACATATTCTACTACTAGCCAAAGTCTTAATTATGTTCTCCATCTTCAGATTCAATTTTTCACAGTAAAACTCTCCCATACCTCGAAGGTCATTCTTTCTCATCTCTGTCTCTCAGATTCCTTACCTTCCTTCAAGAGTCAGATCAGATAAAGTTTTCTTTCTTTCAGATAAACTTTTCTTGACCACTCCCCGCCTCCAACCAATGCTGTTGATCTTACTCTCTGCAATTCACTTCATATTGTGCTTATTTTTGCACATGTTACTACTAACCTCTGCCCCATCCTCAAAGGACCCACTCTAATGCCTCATTACAGTGTGAAGATGACCTTGAATTAATGAAAGGTATTCCAACAGAGATTAAGATGTTGTGGATTATACCATTTTGTAAAGGTTTAGATTACAAAGTTGTAGTGGACTGCGTCTGCTTTTTGATCCTCAGTCTTGCTAATTTCAGAGAGGTTTATCACTAACAGTGTGACTACTTGTCAATGAATTATTTTGGTATGGCAACCCATGAAACAAAGAAAAAAAAGAAGATGGCTCTCAGTCATGCTTCTGCTGCGATGATGGAAAAGTGACCAAGAAGATGAAAGGAGTGCTAAGAGTCATGCCATTTTTTTATTTATGAACACTAACCTAGCTATTGGGGATGATATAAATTAATCCAAATAATAGTATAGGGACTTAATTGTTTAAGTTTTGACATTCTTGTATGCAAAACCAGAAGACAGGAATTTATAGGTAAACAGAAGGATGGCTTGCTGGTTGCCTTGGAGAGCAAATATTTTATGTCCAAAGGCAACAAGAAATATCATTTCATGGTACATTGGTCATCTCATATTGAAGTGCTCATGAAAAGAATTTCCAAAAAGACAAACACTTAAATGATTACCATTTATTTGCTAAGAGCTTTTTTGGAGGAGGGAGAAATAGAGAACTTTTATAAAGAACCTAGTAAGACCCTCTAAATTAAATGAAATAAGATATTCAATAATGTCAATGCAAACATAGAATAGGTGAGCACAGAGAAGGAAACAGGGGTTTGTATAGTGTCTATTATATGCAAAGCACTGTGCTAAATGCCTTTTATTAATAATTTTTTTGGTCCTCACCACAATCTTGTGAGGTAGGTGCTATTATCCCCATTTTATAGTTGAGGAGACTGAGGCAAACAGTAGTTGAGTGATTTGCTCAGGGTCACACATCTAGTATCTGAACTGGATTTGAATTCATGTATTCCTGACTCTAAGCCAATACTCGATCCAGAGGGAAAAAAATTGTTGAAACTTGCCCAGTAATAATGAATATAAGAAGCCAAAAATTTGTAAACTATATAGAAACCATGTGTATATATCTCATAAACACATTTTTTTACAAAATCAGAAAGTACTGAGCATGGCAAGCACCAAATACCATTACCAAATTGAATCTGACTACATTTTAATAAGCTAGAAGTCAGACTGACATTTTAGCATATAAAAATTGACAAAAAGCTAGGAAAAACAAATGAAAATAAGAATACATATATGTATATATATGAATAATACATATATATGTATGTGTATATATGTACATACACACACACACACACACATATATATATATATATATATATATGTATGTATGTATATCAATTAAAACAATTCCAACCTGACCTGTTGACTATAACAATGTGATGAGATGAAACTAGAATTGTGATTTCATTGGTAGAGGGAATTTTCACTGAAGGAATTCTTTATGCAGATGCAGATGAAATTTATTTTTGAAGATGTGTCTGAGGCACTCAGCACATTGTCTATGGTGGCACAGATAAGTATGAGTTCTTGAACCTTGTCCTCTTGATTCCAAGTTAGATATCTTTTCCTCTCCTCTGTCTTCCTAGAATTAAATTGATGTTAGGTTGGTCTTATTTTACTCCCCACTCTCGTCTTTTCTTCTCATGAAATTTGTTGAGTAGCTTCTTTTTCTTCTTCTTTTCTAGTGACTGGAAGCTTTTCCTCCAAACTGAAAAGATGGAGGAAATTCTGTGATCAAGTCAGTCATGGCCCCAGACACATAAGCAAACACTTGAAAGTCTTCTGGGGGGCTGTGCTAATGTATAGTCTGAACCATCACTTAATTACCAGACAAATATTGCCAGTATTACTTAGCAAAGTGGTTAAGAGGAATTACCACTTGAGGAAGAGCTTGACCTTTGGCCCATTAATCAATTCTAATGAGGAAGAAGACAAGGGTTATCTCTGGCAAAAATAAGACAGGCACTCAGTTCCTCCCACCTCAACAGCTAAGCATCAGTGCTGTGTACCTGTGTTACTACTACAAAATTTTGGATAAGGGAAAGTTCTCAAAGCAGTCAGTCACTGTGAAGGAAATGTTTTCAAGCAAGAGAATATAGGAAAAGATGAAAGACTTGGTGTTAGACTGTGCCCTACTGACAAATTCGAAATTGAGGAAGGTCAAATGATACAAATCAACCTGCATAAGAAGGTAAAGAACCTAAATATTAATTTAATTTGCTCCATTCTCCTCCTATCTCTGTTCCTGACTTTCTGGACTTCAAGACCATTCCTCAATTGCAGTCTCATACTGTAACTTATTTCGGCACCTAGCTCACTCTGGAAGATCTCATTGCAAGGCCCTACTTCATTGGTGTTTTTCTTTCTGGAGCCTCCTTTTTGTGGAGGGTTCTAGGCTATCTTTCCTTTATTCCCTTCCTACCCTGGTTTGTCTTGCAGTTTAATCCTATTACCTTTTTTAAAGTTTATTTTATTTAATTTTAGTTTTCAACATTCATTTCCACATAATTTTGAGTTCTAAATTTTTCTCCCCATCTCTCCCCTCCCCTCACCCCAAAATGCATTACATTCTGATTGCCCCTTCCACTAATGTGCCTTCCTTTCTAACACCCCTCCCTTCCCTTGTCCCCATATTCTTTCTTTTCTTGTAGGGCAAGAAAAAATTTCTATACCCCATTACTTGTATTTCTTATATCCCAGTTGTATGTAAAAACAGTTCTCAACATTTGTTCCTAAAACTTTGAATTCCAGTTTCTCTTCCTTCCTTCCTCCCCACCCATCCCCACTGAGAAGGCAAGCAGTTCAATATAGGCAATATAAGTGTATTTTTGCAAATGACTTACATAATAGTCATGCTATGTAAGACTAACTATATTTCCCTCCATCCTATCCTGCCCCTCATTTCTTTTATTCTCTTTTGACCTTGTCCCTCCCCAAGAGTGTTTACTTCTAATTGCTCCCTCTTTCTATTTTCCCTCCCTTCCATCAACCCCACCACCCTGCTTATCCCTTTCTCCCCTACTTTCCTGTAGTGTAAGATAGGTTTTCATACCAAATTGAGTGTGCATGTTATTCCTTTCTTGAGCCAAATATGATGAGAGTAAGCTTCACTTTTTTCCCCTCACCTCCCTCCTTTCCCCCTTCATTGAAAAAGCATTTTCTTGCCTCTTTTATGAGAGATAATTTGCCCCATTCCATTTCTCCCTTCTCTTTCCAATATATTCCTCTCTCATCCCTTAATTTTATTTTTTTTAGATATGATCCCTTCCTATTCAGCACACCCTGTGTGTGCTCTCTCTCTCTCTCTATATATATATATATATATACATATATATGTATATATATAATGTATGTACAAATATATATGTATAAATATATATATGCATATATGTATGTATGTGTATAATCCCTCCAACTACCAGAATACTGAGAAAAGTTTCAAGAGTTAAAAATATTATCTTTCCATATAGGAATGTAAACAGTTCAACTTTAGTAAGGCTCTTATATCTCTTTCCTGTTTACTTTTTCATGCTTCTCTTGATTCTTGTGTTTGAAAGTCAAATTTTCTTTTCAGCTCTGGTCTTTCCATCAAGAATTCTTAAAAGTCCTCTATTTCACTGAATGACCATTTTTCCACCTGATGTATTATACTCAGTTTTGCTGGGTAGCTGATTCTTGGTTTTAATCCTAGTTCCTTTACTTCTGGAATATCATATTCCACACCCTTTGATCCCTTAATGTAGAAGCTGCTAGATCTTGTGTTATCCTGATTGTATTTCCACAATACTCAAACCATTTTTTTCCTGCAATATTTTCTCCTTGACCTGGGAACTCTGGAATTGGGCTACAATATTCCTAGGATTTTCTCTTTTAGAATCTCTTTCAGGAGGTGATATGTGGATTCTTTCAATATTGATTTTGCCCTCTGGCTCTAGAATATCAGGGCAGTTTTCCTTGATAATTTCATGAAAGATGATGTCTAGGTTCTTTTTTTTTTATCATGGCTTTCAGGTAGTCCCATAATTTTTAAATTGTCTCTCCTGGATCTATTTCCCAGGTGAATTGTTTTTCCAAGGAGATATTTCACATTAACTTCCATTTTTTCATTCTTTTGATTTTGTTTTATAATTTCTTGGTTTCTCATAAAGTCATTAGCTTCCATCTGCTCCATTCTAATTTTTAAAGAACTATTTTCTTCAGTGAGCTTTTGAACCTCCTTTTCCATTTGGCTAATCCTGCTCTTTAAAGCATTCTTCTTCTCGTTGGCTTTTTGGACCTCTTTTGCCATTTGAGTTAGTCTATTTTTAGAAGTGTTAATTTCTTCAACATTTTTGAGGGTCTCCTTTAGCAATCTGTTGATTTGGTTTCATGATTTGCTTGCATTGCTCTGATTTCTCTTCCCAATTTTTCCTCCACCTCTCTTACTTGATTTTCAAAATTCTTTTGGAGCTCTTCCATGGCCTGAGACCACTGCATATTTACTTTGGGGGTTTTGGAAGCCTTGACTTCCTATGAACTTATACATTGTTCTTCTTCATCCAAAAGGATAGAAGAAAATACCTATTCACCAAGAAAGTAAACTTCTATAGTGTTATTTTTTTCTCTTTTTTGGGCATATTCACAGCCAGTTGTTTTCCTTTTGAGTCCCTTGTCAATAGGAGGGTTTACTCTGGGGACCTGTAAGTTCTCAGTTCCTCCAAGGTGGCACAATCAGGGAGAAGAGTTTACTCCTCTCCTGGCTTTCACACTGGTCTGGGAGCAACTGAAAACTTTTCTACCCAGAATCTGTGAGTAGTAGACTTCCTGTCTACAATCACCTTTAGCTCCACCACCCATGCTAGCGCTTCTCCTCACTTCCTGGCCACCCTGGTACCTCAGATTCATATCAGCTGCTCAATTCCTCCAGGAGCTTTAGGCTGAATGGATGCTGCTGCCTCCACCACTGCTGCTGTTAATTCTGCCACTGCCTAGGGCCAAGACTAGGGGAGGACCCTGCTCCCTTTTCACCAAGTCAGAAAAGCCCTCTCACTGACCTTTGAAGCTGCCTTTAGCCTTTGTGTGTTGAGAGATTTGAGAACCTCTGCTGTTGCTTGGGGTTCCACCCTCAAGGCCTGTTCTGGTGCTATTCCTCCTGGTTCCATGTGGCCAAGGCCAGGCTGTGCTCTGTTCCATGACCCATGCAGTAGACCTTTCCTGTCAGCTTTTCAGGTTACCTTGGGCTGGAAATCACTTTCACTCTGTTGTTCTGTGAGTTCTGCTGCTCTAGAATTTGTTGAGAATCATTTTTTACAGGTATTTTATGGGCTGCGGAGGAAAAGCTAGAGTATGTGCATCTTTCTACTCTGCCATCTTGGCTCCACTGGCCCTCCTATTACTTTTCTTAATGCCTGGGGCCTTCTCAACTTGGAACAACCTGTCACTCCTGCTGCCTGTTTGCTCTGGAATATCCCTTTTCAAAGCCTACTGCCCTTTTCCCATTGGTGATTTCCTTCTGGAGAATTCATTTTGTGGAAGGGCCTATGCTATCCTGCTTTCATAGCCTGGCACTGTTTCTGTTTTGCTGTACTTCACAACTATGCTCTCATACCAAGTATCTCCATCTCATCCCACCCACTGCACACTTTTTATCTCCTTTTTGTGTGTTGTCTTCTCCAATTAGAATGTAAGCTCCTTGAGCATAAGGGTTTTCTTTTTTGTTTGTATTTTATCTTCGGCAGTTAGTAAAATGACTGGTACATGGAAATGCTTAGTAAGTCCTTCTTCCCTTCCTCCCTTCCTCTCCTTCCTTCCTTCCTTCCTTCCTTCCTTCCTTCCTTCCTTCCTTCCTTCCTTCCTTCCTTCCTGTATGGAGAGACATGGCTGCCATAGGCAACACCAGTTTAGTGTAAAAACTCTTTATTAAAATTTCATAGAAAAGAATGCTAGATGTTTATGAGTAGAATTCCTCATAAAAACAGAAGCAGTGAAAGGAAGACTAATTTTAGAGAAATTAAATTTATCCTAAGGTTGAAACTGAAAAAAAAAATAGATGAATGATGAAAAAATTTCAATTATTTTAACCAAGTAACAATTAATTTTTACAATTTCAGGGAGCATTTGGCAGTGGATTACCTTTCTTTGTATCTCCAGCAATTAACACACTGCCTGGTACATAGTAATACTTTATAAATGCATTGATTTATTGGTTTATCTTTGGGAAACATCATAAGTTCTTTTAATGATTTCAAAAAACTTCTCTGAAAATAAAAGCTCATTGTAAAAGATATCAAATTCTTCTAGTGGTAGTATTGTTGTTGTGTGACTTTGAGCCATAGAATACTAAGGTCTCCAAAGAATTGAAATTGAAAACTCATCCAGAGAAAAAAATAGATGAATAGGGATCATCATCAGTTTTTAAAACATTATAAACAAGGTACTAAAAGAAAAAGCAGTGGACAGTATAACAACAAAGGAATATATGAGTGAAAAAATATGGATTGATTATATGGCAAGAGTACAAGATAGCAATTAGTCAACTTGTGTGTTCTATTGGTATCCTCATGGTGTCAAGAGAAAAAGACAGAAACTCCCAGAATATTGAGTTTAGCCCCTCCATGGTGAACTTAGAGGAGTAGATGAACAAGAGTTAAATAGGATGGGAAGTCTGGGATGGGTTGATATCTGCGTCAGTGGTAGGCACAGACACATCTAAAAAATCACAGACCTGTTTGAATACTTGGGGGTACCTGGTTTACTTTCTCCTCTTCCCACCCTTATAGTGAAATGAATTCTTATTGGGGTCAGGAGTTATTTCATTTTTATCTTCGAATCTTTAGCACTTAACTGAAAGCCTTGTACATAACAGGCACCCAACACATGTTTTTGTTGAATTCACTTGAAGGGAGTTTGATTAACCATAAATGGCAAATAATATAAGCTGCTTCTCTGAAATAGGAATTCAAGATATAATAGAAAGCTTGCTCAGACTCATGAAATCCTCTAGCCACTATTTGATTCTGGTGATTCATGTGAGAACAAATGATACTGTTCAATTATCAAGAAGAAATATGTAATTAATACATCTCTAGTGATTTTGAAGTCCTGGGCAAGAAACTGAAGGATCTGGGAGCACAAATGATTCTGATTATGTCAAAACCAGGGTTTATTTTTTCTAAATTTCATGAGCTGAGGTAAAGTTTGAAAAATATTCAAAGAACAATAATCACTTTACAAGTTATATTCAAAGCAAAAAGAGAAGGAACGAATTCTCAAATTGGTGGCAGATTTTGTAACGTTAACAGATGACAAAGAGAAAGTAACATTTGCTGTTGTTCAGTCATTGCGGTCATGTCCAGCTCTTCATGACCCCATTTGGGATTTTCTTGGCAAGGGTACTTTACTCAGTTCCATTTCTGCTTCAATCTTCTCTACCAAGGGAAAAAATTATCTTTAAACTGAAAAGGTAAAACATAGTTAAGAGAATCCAATATAGGTAAGGAGATCTTTGTTTTTCAGCTGTTTTAACCTGTGCCTTACTCTTTATGAACTCATTTGGGATTTTCTTGTGAAAGATTCTGGAGTAGTTTGCCATTTCCTTCTCTAGCTCATTTTACAGATGAGAAAACCAAGGCAAATAGGGTTAGTGCATTACCAAGGGTCACATAGAACATTTCTGAGACAAGATTTGAACTCAAGCAGATGAATCTTCCTGATTCCAGGTCCAGTACAGTTACCCCAAGATTTTGAGAGAACATATGACTCCTTTAAGTGAGTTTGATATATTATACCTTGGGTGTACTTTAACATATTACAAAACCATTGGTAGCAATCTGATCAATTACGAAGAATAAAAGAGATGCCTAATGACTGAAAATAGGAAATACTACCCAATTTTCAAAAAAGATAATAGATAAATTCTGGAACTATAGACTTGTAAGTAGAATGTCATTTCCTACTCAATCAGATTGAATGTCATGCCACATTGACTTATTTTCCTTCTTCATAGTCAACCCAAGCACCTAGCTCTATTTCATATAAACTGTTGTTAATCCTTGTATTTTCATTTCATCAGGGACAGAGACATATTTACTACATACATTTTAAATTTACTGATCTGTGTACTTGATAGTCCTCTAGATACAATGTGAGCTTCTTGGAAGCAGGGACTATTTCATTTTTGACTTCGTATTCTATCAGCTAACACAATTCCTGACTTATAATAGACTGTTAATAAATGTTTGGTGAGTGAAAAAATGATAATTAATAAACTGGGTCACAAAATTGGGATTTTAAAAAATCTTGACAGATTGGAATGAAAAGCCAAAATGAAAATAAATTAAATATAGCAAGAGTAAAAGTAATGTCATAGGATTAGAAAATTAAGAGGTTGGACAGACTATGAAGATGATCCAGTACATCACTGTCATTTTATATATGTGAATACTGAGTCCTGGAGATACTAAACACTTGTTAAGGTACATGGGTATTAAGTTGTAGAGGGGAAAGCTGAAGCCAGTCTTCAGACTTCTAAAGCAGTGGTTTTTTAACCTTTTTTGCATCTCATGAATGCCTTTGCAGTCTGGTGAAGCCTATGGACCCCTTCTCAGAATCATTTTTTTAAAGTAAAATACATCAGATTACAAAGAAAACTACTGATATTGAAATATATTTTTTTAAAAACAAGTTCATGGACCCCACATTAGAAAGCCTCCTCTAAAACAAATTATTTCCCTCTATAACATAAACTCAGAAAAACGAATTTTATGAGGCATGTTAGGGAAGATGTGATAAAGAAATTACCCTAC
This sequence comes from Bettongia penicillata ogilbyi, assembly GCA_023548195.1. Lineage (NCBI taxonomy): Eukaryota > Metazoa > Chordata > Mammalia > Diprotodontia > Potoroidae > Bettongia > Bettongia penicillata. Next base: position 3,491,189 of record JAJHZJ010000061.1, read on the forward strand.
TTAGTCCACTCCGTCTAATGAACTCCAAAGCCTCATGCTTAATCTTTATGTTTCATTCACCAGTCCACCTAGGCCAATTTGACATTTGCATGGGAACAACACTGTCATTGTCCTTAGATCTTTCCCGCTCTCACCTTTCACCTCTTCTTCAGGGCACAGTAATTAAAACAATAACACCATTGCTTCTGGAAAGGGCATGTCAAACATCCAATACATCAACTCATCCTCCTTGAGTTCTCAGATCAAAGCTTCCTTCCATGGACACCACTCTTACATGTTTGAGTTCAGCAAAGTGCAATGTAACAGTACGGAACTGGAAGTCAGGAGAACTAATTTTCTTTTGTTTTTTGGAAAACAATTTGGAACTTTATTATTTTAAAATATATATATATTTCCCCCAGTTACATGTTAAAACATTTTGAACATAAATTTTTAAAACTTTGATTTCCACATTCTCTCTTTTCCTTCCTCACCACTGCATTAATCGAGAAGGCAAGCAATTCAAAATAGACTATACATGGGTAGTCATGCAAAACATTTCCATGATGGTCATGTTCTGATAGACAACATGGACAAAAAAATCCTGGAGAAAAATAAAGTTAAAAAAAGCATGCTTCAATCTGTATTTAGACACCATCAGTTCTTTCTTTGAGGACGGATAGCATTTTCATCATAAGTCATTCAAGCTGTCTTGGATCATTGTGTTGCTGAGAATAGCTAAGTTATTCACAGCTGTTACTTCGCACACAGTATATTTCACTTTGCATCAGCTCATGAAAGTCTCTCCAGTCTTTTCTGAGAGCAACACAATAGTATTCCATCATAATTATATACCACAACTTGTTCAGTCATATCCCTATTGATGGGTATCTCTCAATTTCCAATTAGAAGATCTAGTTTTCAAACCAGGTACTGATATGTTCTACTTGTGTGACTTTGAAAAAATAACTTCTCTAAGTCTCAGTTTGTTTATTGGTAGTATTTGGAGATTGACCTGAATGACCTCTATTATATCTTCCAAATCTGAATCCATGATCTTCTTTTATGAGAAGGTAAATTCCTTTAAGGGCAGGAATTCTCTCTTTTTCTATTTATATTTGTATCTTCAGGTCTTAATAGAATGCTTGACACATAGTTTAAATTATTTTCCCTCATTCATTCATTAAATAATAGCAATAAAATGTGACTACAGACAAGATAACATTATTTTAAAACCTACTAGCACATTTGACAGGAGAGGATATCATAAGTGTACACATTCATGAAATTGTATTTTTCAGTTAAAAGAAGGTAAACATATTGAATATTCATTTATAAAGGATACTTTAAATCAAACTAAATATATTAAAACCCAACTGAATTGATAAGAAAATCAATACCTGAGCCTTACTTTAAAAATATGCAGATCTGTAAAAGGTTCCTTTTAATCAAACCCTTATCTTTCCCTTTACCCTCATACAGAACAATCTTTTTGGCAATTTCTTCTTGGCCAAAAAAAAAAAAGGCTCTCCAACTGGACCCTGCTCTTTGACATTCAGGGCAAGAGGTGGTAACTAAATGTGCATCCTTTTAAAATATAAAATTGTGTCTTTTTGTCTTCCTTGCTAGTACCAACTAGCACCAGATAATAACAGACTGAACCATTGAAAGCAAAGTGGTCAAAGAAGTAAAAGGGAGAAGAATGGTTAGGTGATTTTTCCCTGAACAGGCATACAGCTGGTTCCAGTATCTAGGTTAAGAGCAGAGGGTCCCCTGGATTAGAAGGAGGCAAGCACACAGTCCATCTGAACCTTGACAGCAACTGGGTGCCATCAAGCATAAGAACTGTTAGAGTAGACAAAGCAGCACCATCAAGACAGTCTGGAAGAGGGTTCAGAGAAAAGCATTAGATTTAGGGGTGAACAAATCAATAGATATACTTCCTTCTTTCTCCCACACTGGAGCTTCTCAGAAGTGGTGGAGGACAAGTGAGTATGGAGAAGAAGGAGGACTAAATGACTAGAGCAACTGGAATGAAGCAGCCCCCAACCCTAGGTAGTTCTTGCTCCTGGACAGCCCCACCATGGCTAGAACATTCTTAGCCCATTATGGAGACCCTAGATATGTCTGGCATACCTTGTACACATATTTTGAGGGACACCAAGGTTTTGTTACTATCTTGGGCAAACCTAAGGAGAAATAAAACCTGAGTGATGCCACGTAGAAAGATTTAACCTTTTGGTGAAGCCAGTATAGGATTGTGGCTATTTTCTGGGCATAACCAATTCTGGGGTCATACTCTGTGTCCTAAGGTTGATTTGACTAGTAAATGACAATGAAAAACTGAGCCTGCCTTGGATTCAAATTTCCTATTTTGAAAATAAGATACATATTAAAATTCTAATGTCTTTGGACATCTTGAGTCAAAAGGTGCTGTAACGTTTTATTAGTACATAAGACACATTCACTGCAGTCCAGTTACCTGAACAGTGATATGAATAAGAGCTATACTTTCTTTCTTAAAAAGATTAATTTTTTACATTTCAATTTCCAAACTGTCTCCTCCCTCTTTCTCCAACCCCACATTAAAGAAAGCATGTATGTACATATGTAAACCCATACTATATATTCTTCTATTTATCAGTTCTTTCTCTGGAGGTGGATAGCATCTTTTTTCATGTCTTTTGTAGTTGATTTGAATATTCATAATACTCAGAATACTTGGTGGTTCACAATTATTCTTTGAATAATACTGCTGTTTCTATGTACAGTGTTCTCCTTGTTCTACTCACTTCATTTTGCATCAGTTCAGGTAAGTCTTTCCAGGTGTTTCTGAGGGCATCCTGCTCATCAGTTCGTATAGCTCAATAGTCATTTCATCATAATCATATATCACAACTTGTTTTTGGCCCTTCCCCAATTAATGGGCATCTCCTCAATTTCCAGTTCTTTGCCACCACAAAGAAATGGCATTACAATATATAGGTCTTTTTCCTCTGATAACTTTGGAAAACAGACCTGATATTGGTACTGTTGAGTCAAAGGTATACCTTCTTGAAAACACACAGATCTATGATTTTGTTGGTGTGGATATTCTTTGAACTGATTCAAACTTCTACCCTTCACTGATGTAGAAAATGGTCTTAGAGAAATGCTTCAGTTAAAAAATAATTGTCTTGGTGACAACCTGGCAAAGAGCCTCTCTAAACTTAACTAAGATAATAGACATATAATCTCTTCCTGAGCCTGACCTCAAGATCTTTCCAACTTGGTAGAACCTAATAGAGTCTGTTTTTCCCAAGTAGAGATGTAGAAAACCCAGGATCACCTCCACACTGTGGTAAGAGATCAAAGAAGGGCTTTCATGGAGTTCTTCAAACAAATTGTTTTTCAACGTTCAAAACTAAACATTAAATGAGATATCAAATCTTTCTTTAATATTTCATTAACATGAGACAAAGACAGTTAGCAATTTTGATCTTAACAGAGACAAGACTGTGGTGGAAAGAATTCACAAAACTGAGTAATTTTGAAAAGCAATGAACTGCTTTTTGATAACCTTTATTAAACAACTGGTAATCAGAGAAGTAGTCTCTTAGCCTTATCAGTTTACTCTCTGAGCAGAGTATATTTGTCAAGACATTTCTTTTCTTAAAAATATTTTCCCTAACAAACACTTCATATGTTTCTTTATATCATAAGGATAAAGCATTTCCAAAAGCCAAGAAGAATGAATATTCAACCCACGGGACTTAGAATTGAAAGATGAATTAGCCCTTATTTTCATCGTCAGGCAGGGCTATATCTAAACCATTCAGATTTGACTAAAATATATATTTCATTTTAAAGGCTTAGCACAGTGCCTGGCACATGATATGCACTTAAAAATGTTTATTAAATGAAAGAGTTCATCTTCATGATATTAACTTAACTTTGGATACTTGACCTCTCTACAACTCTCTTAGCCCCTCTTTCCCTCTGATTAGAGAGGGCTGGAGGGTGGAGTACTAAATCCCTTCCAAAGTTTTTCTTTATAGAGGACTAAAATCTGGACTTTCCACATAACCTACCACTTGCCATCGCCAACTCTGCTTCATTTGAACTGTACGGAACATGATGCCCCTGGGTACTCCTTGACAGCCTGGCTTCCTTTCCCACCTTACTTTTCTGTATTGTCTTTCCCCACTAGATTATAAGCTCCTTGAGAACAGGGGTTATGTTTGTTACTTGTATCTCCAAATTTATCACAGTGTTTGACACATAGTAGGTGTTTAATAAATGTTTATTGAATTGAAGGACTTCAGAATATATTCTATAACAAGTAATTTTAGTATAAGGGAGTTCTTCCTTAAATTCTACCTAACTCCTTCATGTTTCAATAATGCCCATTTCCCTTTCTGCCATAATATTGCTGGTTGTAATCCCCTGGGGAATTTTTTAAGATTCAGTTAAAATCTGATTTTCTTCAGGCCTTTCCTTATCCTCTTATTTTTTCATGCCTTCTCTAAGATTTCCTCTCCCTTGTAAATATCCTTTTTTTGTGTCTAGTTACCTATTTGTTATCTTTTCCATTAAAATGTAAGCTCCTTGAGGGCAGGGACTTGTTTTTGTCTTTTTTTGTGTCCCTCAAACATGTTCCTGATACATAGCAAATGCTTAATAAATATTTGTTGATTCATTCATATTTTAATGCTATTCTAAAAGGGACAAAAAAGAGGACAAGGGGCCTGTATCTTGGGGCTGGTGCTGGTTCAAGCTTCCAAATCTAGGTGGGCCCACTAAACTTCAGGTGCCAAACAATGGTACAAAAAGATGTGAATGGTTTGAGGGTAGATATGATGTAGGATGTAACCTGTGGGCTGCCTTTAGAAAAGATGAAGGAGAGAGATATAGGGAATATGGGTAATAGGGAACATAGAGTGACTCTGCATGTTTCCTCCTAGCCAGTTGACAGGTCTGGAAGATCTGAACGGGTCACACTCTGTGGGGACCCATCTCTACTTCATTTGATGGTGTAGAGCATTATGGAGTAGTACTGGCAACTTGTTTAGATAGTCATCATCCAGTAGTTAATAACTTCTTCCTGCCTCTAGCAACAGCAATAATAATCTCTAGTCTAGGTACCAGAAATGGGTTCTTGAATCTTCTGGGTTTTCTGAAACTACTAATATCCTGAGTTTATGTTGCCTAGGACTGGGTGAAGGTGGGGAGAAGTCATAGATGCAGAACCTAAGCAATAATTGTTTTAACATATTTTATTTCTATTCTTTTATTATAAATAATGAATTGTACACAGTGGAGCTTTACTTGTATTGTTGACTCCATTATGCCATTTTCTCATGATTTGCTCCATTGAAAACAGCAGAAAAGGAGGAAGTAAAAAAAAAAAAAAATCTCCCACACGGTGGGGGCTGAGCCAAGACACCAATACATATAACCACACAAAACATATCTGTAGATGAGCAAGGTATATCCTGCTTTCCACAAAAAGCATGCAACTGAGAATGGAGTAACTATTTTTCTGAAAATCCTAGAGAAAATGACATTGTACCTGAGAGTCCTTTACTTTTGGCATAACCATTGAGGTGGACATAGATTGTTAATGTCTGGTCCTCATAGTTTAATAGTCAAGCAAGGACTACCCCACTGTCCCCTTATGATTAAATATTTTCTTATTCTTCATGTTTTCAGGCTAAATAATGTCACATTTTTCCTTCAAAAAGTTGATTTCCTTTTATCCTTCAGTTATCTTGATTGTACTCTAAGTTCACAGAGCTCTCAGAAGCAGTAGGACATACAACTTGACCCAGTGCTAGAATCTGCATCTCAGTGTCTGCTTCTTTTTTGTTAAAAGCTACATTAGATAGTAGCACTTTTCTCCCAAACTTAGAGAGTCTGTCATTCTGCTTTGGGGTCGTTGTTCCTGCTATCTATGTTACAGTACTAGTGAGATAAGATTGTGCTGTTTCCATAGAGAAGACTGGGCATCACCAGGCTGCTATTCTAAGTTTTGAAGAGTTACTAGAAACATAAAATTCCCCCACTTGTACTGCCTGATTGTATTTTGAAGTTATCTAACCTTGACTATGAACATTTGACTTTATAATGTATTGTCATATCTTCTTTTCCCCAGCAGATTTACTTTGACTTGGGCTAATATTAAAACTGGTTTGAATTCCTTGCCTGGGTACACAGGAACTGATGGTAGGAGAAGGTAGTGTGGCTGTATACTATATGGTAAGAGAATGCCAACCAGGATTAACAATGTGACGGGAGTGACAGATTAGTGGATATTCCACACATGGATAATGATGTTCTTAGACTCTGTGCTTACAAAATAATGAATCCCTATGTATAAAGTAACACAAAACCTTAACAATGTCATATTATTCCAACTGGTGTAACTTCAACCAGTCTCTAAGACTGGGCCTTTGCAACTAATGATGGAACTTTCTAGTGACCTGAAAGTATTTGTGTACAGATAGGTGACTCCAACAGACAGTGATATGAAGGATAGAAGCAGCCAACATTCTCACAGTATAACTATACAGGAAGTCTATGATGTTAGAAATGATATCAGCAGCATATTACCCAAGTCACTTTTCTTCATATGTAACTCATTCATTTTCTTAATTCTGCAGCTGAACAAAAATGAAAGAGATGGTCAGCCAACATGAGCAGGCTAATTGGTAAGCAAATATGTGTCACCCCTATGATTTCATTAAGTTTGTCAGTGGTAAATTAAGATGGAAAATATCTGTTTAGGTCAATGGATTTCAATTTAAACCTCATTTGCTAAAACCCTGTGGGAATTTGGAAAATGAAGGACAAGAAAGACATAAAAAAACATATCAAGTACTTTATGGCATCAGTGGGAAACCTTTCATAATCTGTCAGGTTTGGTTTCAGAGATCTCAGTCCTGCTAGTAAAAGCTCTCCTACTCCTTATTTCCCAGGGGATCCTGGGAAGAGTTTAAAGCTATCTAAATGCTTCCTAGTGTGTTCTCATTGACTGTCCTATTAATTAACAGGAGGAAGTTCTTGGTGAATGGAGCAAGAAGACTAGGAGGAGAAAAAGGATGCCAAAAACAGAAGCCTTTTTCTTAGCACTTCCGCACCTCCTTGGAGTAGTCTCCATTTACATTTTTCTCTAATTAATGATGAAGCTAGAGATGAATGGATGAATACCTTGGTGTAGTATTGATGATCACCTGAGAGTTCAATGCAAAAATTAGGATATTTCAAAACATGAAGTCTTGAAACATTTTCTAACTAGTATGTGAATTGTGAATTATGCGGGTGAGAAGCAGAACAGCAAGGAGAACCAAAATATAAGTGAGGGGAAAATCCAATTTTTTTCTTTTTCTTAAATGATCAAAACATTCCTTTTATCTTCTTGTTCTCAAAAATCACAGAACCAGATAACATACATGTCTCTTTTCACAATCTGTGAATCAAAATAAGAAATGAAATGGGATTTTTCTCCCTATTAAACTCCTTTTCATGCACTAGGAAGAAATAAATGTCTGCCAAAGAAAAATGAAGAGGAACTGAAAGGAGATTCTAATTGCCCACTTCAATCACTCCTACACAAAGATGCCTGGCTTAAGGATGGGCAGGAGGATCAGCAGCAGTGTGTTGGCAAAAAAAAAAAAAATGCTCCAGCAAGAATTCAGCAGACAAATGGAGACAGCTGCTGTATTTTCTCCAGCTTTCTATCTCTTTCAACCAAATCCTAAAGTGAATATAGCTGTTGGCTTAATTAATCACACGGTACTACTTCCTGCTTTGGATTCCAAAATGTATTTTTTGAAAAATGGGAGAAATTGAGTCCTACCTGTGTCTCTCCTAAAGTAAGGGATGAGAATCTAAAAAGGGGAATATAGTGTGCTCAGTGAGTGCAATATCCATGATGGGTAAAGACCTGCAGACTAGCACCCCTATCCATTTCATATTGATGATAATACTTGAGCCTACCATGCTTGGCTAGAATAAGGACAGATTAAATGAATTTAGGGCCTGACACACTACTGAATGCAGCATCTACTTGAGTCATTTTGTTTGACAGGTTACTTATGAGGCCTGTGGTTCTCCAGCTATTGTTGTAGTATGCAGTCTTTGAAACTCAGAACTCAAATATTTATCATCCCCATCTCTCTACTCACACCATCATCACACTAGTTCAGGGCTTCATTTCCTCTCACTTGTACTATGACAATAGCCTCCTAATGCGGTCTCCTTGCCTTAAGTCTCTCCTTTCCAATCATTCTAACACACAGCTGCCCACATGATTTCTCTCAAGTGCAGGTCCAACCATGTTATTCCACTACTCAGTAAATTTCACCGGGTCCCTATTGCCTCTGCAATTGAACATAAGCTCACCTGTTAGATTTTTAAAGCCCTCCCCAGTCTGCCCCAAATTTACCTTTCTAATGGTATGCTACTTTGCTTTCCTTCCTGTACTCTATAGTCCAGCCAAACTGGTAACCTGACTGTCTTTCATACTCAGCATTCTGTATCCCATCTCCTTGCCTTTTCCCTTGCAATCCTTCAAGGTTGGAATCCATTCCCTCTTTACCTCTGCCTTTTAGAAAGCCTTCAAAGGTCTGTACAAGGGTCCCTTTTTACATGAAAACTTTCTAGATCTCCCTCAGCTACTAGTACAAACTTACCTTGTATTTATTATGTACATATTTATTAACGACCATTGTTTCTGTAAGGTCCTTGAGGGAAGAAATGTTTCATCTTTGTCGTGTTATCTCCAGGTGTAGTATAGTGCCAGGCACATACTAAGCACTTGATAAATGTTTTTGTTTATTTATTTTCATCTCCTCGTGATCTATACAATCAGAATCTAGAGCTAGGAGTCAGGAAGATCTGAGTTCAAATCCTATCTCATTTAACTTCTTTTTACCTCAGTTTCCTTATCTATAAAATGTCTATAATACATTCCAGACTTGTGAGTGTAAAAATGAGTCAAAATTGGCAGCGCTTTATAAATGTCAGCTATTATTATAGCTATAATTATTATTTCATATTCAAAATGATCAAGAGCCCCGTCTAGTGCTTAGCACAGTGTCTGGCCATACTAGGCATTTAATAAATGTTTATTGATTGAAATAATTAAAGTTTAATTTTTAAAAGGGAAAAAAATCTTTCTGTTCCCATTTCTTTGAGATCTTGACCTACACAACCTGAAATGATCTCGTTTAGATCAAGAATTATTCTTTCTGTCCAACTTATATATCCCCTTAAGACAAAGATTCCTGAACTATTTTGTGTGTTATGGACACCTTTGACAGTATGATAAAGTCTTTACCTCTTCCCAGAATAATGTTTCTAAATGCATTAAGTAAAATATTTACAATTACAAAGAAAATAAATAATTTTGAAACAAAGTTGTTTCAAATTTCATTTTCCCACATAAGTTTATGGAATCTCCTGAAACCAATCCGCATGTTCTTGGGAATTCATGTACCTCAAGTTAAGATCCCCTTCTTCAGAGAATCCTATAATCTCACAAGGCAGAGGTTATAAGATCTTCATTGTATGTAAAAAACAGGAAACCAAACACTAACTGAATCACCTTGTTTCAAGAGCAGAAACTTTAATTCTTTTGCATCTTTTTTTCCCCCTCTATAACTGCCCCTCTATTCTCTGTGACGGATTTGTTCAGGTACAATTCCTCCATTCATCCTACTGTCATCTTCTCATTTTCTACTGCGCTTGTCCTATATTTGGAATCCCTGAAATATTTCTATAATCTCCCACTTTCTAAGAACTACTTTGTGAATTCTTCTCTAACTTAGAAGGAAAATAGCTCACAAAGTTATAACCACACTGGAACATTCAGCATTACCGAATCCTTTATCATGCCAATTGCTTACTTGATTTATGTACCAACAATTCCCCTCATTTCTCAATATTTTTTCACGTTAATTAATCCATTGACAAGTGTTCTTTGGGCACTACCATATATACAGCATTATTCTATTGGTAGAGTCTGTTTAGAATGGCAGCTCATTTTGGAATAGCATGTAATATGGTACTAAGTGTATGCATGTGTGTTCATCCTTCGTTGCCAAAGAAGACCATGCCATCAGAGAAATAATGACATGACTTGCACTTGACTTTGTATTGAGTGAGGGAGGGCTGTGCAGGTCACCAGACTTACTTCTCCTCCAGAGTCATCTGAATCCAGTGACCAGATATTCATCAGGATGACTGGAGATGACCCAGGATGAGGCATTTGGGGTTAAGTGACTTGCCCAAGGTCACACAGCTAGTGAGTGTCAAGTGTCTGAGGTGAGATTTGAACTCAGGTCTTCCTGACTCCTGCACTAGTGCTCTATGCACTGCACCACCTAAATGTTTAATAAGAAGGATGATGTGATGCTCAGCTATTCTCAGTGTTTAAAGATGCAATAGTATAAATTGGTTGGATAGAATCAGGGTATTGAGGATTACATGTATTATACTCTATGAGATAATTGGATATGATGAGGATGAGGTAGAAGTAGGTGGTACTGTATTGATTGTCTACTTCATTTCTCTATTGTTTTCAAGTCAGATTTTAGGTTGTAGATAAAGAATATCTTTTAAAGAGAGGAGTACTTTATTTTTAGTGGCAACTAAACAAGGTTAGCCTTTCCTAGAGATATCAGGAGAAGCAGCGAAAGTGATCTGGATAAGGAGGATCAAGTAGTACTTGGAATACAACTCCAACTATTGAAAATGTTCTTCAGCAGGAGTGATGTGATGTTGTATGTTGAGTATTGCCATTGTATTTAATCATTTAAAATTCTGAATGAGATTTTTATAAAAACATGGGCAAATACCTTGTTACCCAATTTTAAATTATGAATGACTGTTAGAAAGCTGAATTTAATAAGAAAACTATATAGAGAATTAAAAAAAAACAGCATCAAAGTAGGGCTCTGGATATGGGAGTGAACTCTTCTTTCTAAAATGACTTTTGAGGAAGAAAAAGAGGAAAACGGAGATACAGTTAACATTTTTCTCTCTGTGTGACTTCATTATTCTGTAGCTGTCATTGTAAGAGTTGAACGTTTTTCTCTAAACTCCAGTAAAATGTAAACTCCTTGAGGGTAGTATCATCTTATCCTTTTCTCTTAGTATCCATACCTTGATTCAAGGACCAGGTGCTTATGGATGGTCCGTAGGTTATCTGTGAAGCTGCATATCATAATCTAGACTATAGGCATTCTTTATCCATTTGGTTTTCCCTGTGTACATAGTTAGGCCAAACTCTTTAGAGTCACTACGAATTTTAGTGATCTAGGACTTAATGCAATCAGTGCAATGCAACCCACAAATGAGAGTAACTAGGGGACCTCATCATCTGTAGGAAATTCCTCTTTGACTTCAAATCTGTGCTAGATCTCTTTCATGTTACTGGCATCTCTTTATTTTATGTTTTCCTCAATTTTAATGATTGAGAGGATCGTTAGAGAGCATAGAATTATTCTCTGTTATATGTTTTAAGGTATCCTGTGTGTTGATACATGATATGACATTGGTAGAGAATTTTTTTTGATCTTTTCCAAATAAAATGCATTTTTGTAGTTAACAAATAATAAGCATAATGAGATCTTAAATTCCCTCCAGCTTTCAGTTGGTTGTTTAATGGTAAAGATATGTTTAATTATGGAATAACACTTGCAAAAGCTTGCCCTTCATCTTTTATAGACTATATTCAAATTTTATATAGATACAAAAGTAAGAATACAGATCTGTAGTTTTTGTTGTTCTTTTGGGTCCCCTACCTTCCTTTTTAATAATAAGGGGCAATTTCTTTCTCTTGCCTTTGGTATTGTCCCTTCCTTCTAATACTTTGAGAACCAGTTATGTCTAGGACTTTGATATCAGAGTCCAGATATAGTGGCTCCACTGTCCTTAGCACTTAAAAGAGAATTGTTTTAAGACAGCTTGATCCAAAAATCTTTCCATATATTTTATCTCTTGTCTATTGCCCATTAACTTTATGACCTTAGTGTCAATCTTGAGTTTTCTGGAGCAACATGGTGCTTCAGCAGCTGCTCTACTGGCAGCAAAATCCCCATGGCCATATGGGCACTCATGTAAGTTCTGGCTAAGCATCTCTTTCAGAAGAGACTCCCATCCAGGGTCAGTCTGTACCTATGATGGAAATGAAACTCTGTTGCCTAGCTAAAGCTGTTGTATGAAAAGTGAATCTGTTTAAATAAACCATAATTCTAGTGTTTGAAGTAAATAAAATTGAACAAGAAAATTTCAATTGTTCCTGTTGATATGTATATATATATGCATATATGTGTATGTATATATTGTATTATGCATACACACATATATGTGTGTATATATATACATATATATGTTTCTTTCTTGCTTTTGCTTTCATATCACAACTGTTTCCAGAAACGCCATTCCCTTCCTCCTCCCATTGAAACTGAACCCTCCCTGAGTAGGGTTGTTCTCTTTGACAGCTTGTAAAAATTTCATTTCTCATTAAAGATCAAGCCTAAGTGAAAGTCTCTCAGGATATTTTGAAGATTCAAATAGAGATCAGGTAGTGATTAGGATTAGAATTTGATAATTACAGGTAGTGGAGAGGAACTACCAACATGGAAAGCCTCAGACACAGAATCACCCAGTCACAGTTTTGCCTTGGGCTTGTCTTTTCCTCACTGTTATTTTTCACTATGCACATGTGATCAGTTGTCCAATACTCTATAAGTCTGCCTCTGTAGCATCTCTTTTATTTGTTCATTTTCTCTTTCATATTCTTAGCTGGGCTCTAGCTTCTCTACCCCTGTAACTTTATCCTCATCACCATTCTCATTTTCAATATTCATTCATAGTCAGTCCTAATGTAAAGTTTTTTGAACCACTTGCTTTTTTGATTTTGTCCCTCTTTTTTAAAACCCTTATAAGAATACTCCATAACTTTCTATATGACGACTGATATTTTTTCTGATCCCTGTACTGGGAACATCCCTCCCTCCCACTCTCAGGCTGTCAAGTCCATGCCCTCCATGAAACTTTTTTTGATTCAGTGGAAGTTAACCATGCCACTTCAGGGAACTAAGGAGAAAAAAATAATTGCAGTATGCAAAAAATACCTACAAATTATGTATTTGTACAAAGTCCAACTCTTTAAGTTTGGTAACATTTTATACTGTATCATGTCATACTCTAAATGTCTAATTGCCCTTTAACTGTAGTCAATCCATGCCAGTGTGAACTGATTTAGAAGGTGAACACTATAAAGCAAAGACTATTAATTTGTTTTGATTAGTGCTTGGCATTAGCATGATGCATGATACCCTCAAGGGCATTTAATAAATATTTAATAAATATCTTTCAAAGGTGATACTTCCTTAGTATGGGAAGATTTTTAAGGAAAATATGCATTATTGAGGCATCCTAACATGGTAGCATTCCATTTTTTTTTTTTTTTGAGTTTGTCTATATAAATGGAATGGGAAAGGACAAGGGAGCTGTATGCAGATGACAAGGAAAGTCTCCTTTCCTGAATCTACATATATTGTTTCTATGCAACAGAGTTCAAGTCCCATGAGTTTCTGAAAGTTGTTTCTGTCTTCCCTGCTGAGTGAATCTTTCACCTGAACATGTGAAGCAGGAGAAAAATAGGACAAAAATAGTTTTAGGATAGGAGGGGAAATGTTAATGCTATGTCCCATATTCTCCAACCCCAAAGGATCAAGATATGAGCCTCCTTCACTGGGTCAGTTCTTAGTGGATTAACCAAATATTTCCTCTTCCACATCCAAAGAGAAGTCTGCATCTGTAGAATAAGGACAGACATCTTCAGCTGAGGCAAGCCAGTCAGAAAAGACAAGAAGAGATATGGGGACCAGATTTCCATTCCATCAGTTAAGTTGAAAAAAATAACTCTTTTCCAAGTTATGTGCTGGTGGATACCAGTAAGGAAGTTAGTCAAAAAGAGTTATTGTCTATGGAAAGCAGTGTAGTCTACTGGAAAGACTGTGGCTTTGGAGTCACAGTATCAAAAGTGAATTGTACTGCTTATGGATGTTATTACCTGTTTTGGTCTTGCTATCATCATTTGTAAAAAAAAAAAAAAAAAAGTTGGGATGCAGCTAAACAAGATGATTTCTAAGATCCTTTCCATTCTAATTCTTAGGATACTATGTACAGAAAAAAGGAATTTCTGTTCCTATGATTGGGAAGCCCTCAAAACTCCCACATAACTGTCAAATTGCTGATCCTAAAGCAGAGGTCACTCCACTGCTCAAAAAGCTCCCATGGCTCCCTACTGCTTCTAAGATTAACTATAAATTCCTTGGTTTGCATTTAAAGCCTTCACTATTAGTCTCCAAGTACTCCTTTGGCACCTTCTCTCCCAGTTTGTGCATTCTGTATCCAGCAAACCTGGTCTTTTGTTGCTCTTTGCCTGTCATCTCTCATCTCCACGTCTTTGTACGGGTTGTCCCCTACATGTGGAATGACTTCACTCCTCACTTTGGCCTCTTAGAACCCTTAGGTTCCTTCAAAAGCTTATCTCTCCATTATGACTGTATATATGGGACACTTCCACAAGTAAGCATGTTTACTATGATAGAATATGAAATTCTTGAGGGCAGGGACTATTGGTTTTTGTTTTTTTTTTTTACTGCTTATATAGTGCCAGAGATCAGTCCAATACCTGAAATGTAACAAAGGATTACTACAATCTTGTGAAATAATGAGATGCCCTTGATGTCATACTCAATTCCCCACTCTCACTAATCCCGCATATCTAATCTGTTGCCAAATCTTATCATGGCTATCTTCACAATATCTCACATCTTCTTTCCACACACTCTAGGACCCTGTTTCAAGCCCTCATCACCTCTCTCATGAACTGCTACAAGGAACTTGTAATTTATCTCCTTGTCTCAGGTCTCTTTTCACTCTGGACCATCCTCCACTTAGCTGCCAAAGTGATTTTCCTAAAGCATCGGTCTAACATACTTAATAAATTCCAGTAGCTCAATATTATACACAGAATCAAATATAAATTCTGCTATTTAACATTTAAAGCTCCTGGTAACCAACCCCCTTCCTCTATTTCCAGGTGTCTTATATTTTATCATCCTTTACTTGATAAACATGGGCAACAATGTGCACAATAAAATGGCACAGTGGATAGAGTGCTGGGTCGAAAGTGAGGGAGACTTCATCTTCCTGAGTTTAAATCTAACCTCAGGTACTTACTAGCTGTGTAAGGACAAGTCACTTAGCCCTGTTTACCTCAGTTTCCTCATTTGTAAAATGAGCTGGAGAAGAAAATGGCAAAGCACTCCAACTTCTCTGCCAAGAAAACCCCAAATGGGGTCAGGAATAGTGAGATTGAAAATATCTGAACAACAGCTTTATGCGCAATCTAAATATACTGGCCTCCCTGCTGTTCCTCCATCACAGCACTCCCATCTTTCTTCTCAGTGCTTTAGCATTGTTTTGTTTCCTTTGCCTGGAATGCTGTCCTTCCTTATCTCCACCTCTCAGATTTTCTGGATTCCTTCCAAACTTAGAAGATGCTTCAACCTTCTTCTGTCCATCCCCCCTACATCTTCTCACCCGCCTATCATCTTTCCCATGAGATGACCTTCCACCTATTCTCTCTATCTTATATGCCCCTTGTTGTTTTTTACATTGTTTTCCCCATTGTATTGTGATCTCCTTGAAGGCAGGAATGATTTTTTTTTATCCTTTCTTTCCATCCTCAACATTTAGCGCAGTGCCTGACACACAGCAAATACTTAATAAATGTTTGTTGAGTAAATGACTCATACCTCTCTCTCCTAACTCTGATGCTCCAGGTATGTCAGTGTGCTCCTTTATTTTATTAAGTACCTACAAGGTAGAAAAAACTGTCTTAGATATGTGCCAAATTTGGTTACAAAGATATGGTCCCTGGCAACCAGGGTGAAACACACTTTAAATAAATATAAATTCAGTTTATGAAAGCTTGATTTACACATTAAATGATTTACAGGGCAAGATTCCCTTTGTTTAAAACTACAGTTTTTCTTTAAATGACAAGTTGTAGTGGACCTAAGCTATGATTTTACTGCCAAAAAGCCACATGTTCACACAAGAAACAGTAACAGCTAAGGCTGAGGTACACATATATTTTAGGAATGGATTTATAGTACAAAATAATGATTCCCAAACCTGATTTTTGCTCATGGCACTGTATTCTTGGCTGTGAAGAATCACAGCACCCTTAATATTTAAGTTGGCAACCCTATTGGAGAGTCTGATTTGCATAAACACAATTTCTTTCCAGCAGAACAGCCATTTTTATTGAGTTCATTGCAAGTTTGAGATCTGATGTGTTGGGAAGTTAGTGCTTGCATGTAATAGGCACATTGTGTTTAGCTTTGTAAATATTACAGTTACTGTACTACATATCCTGGATAAGTAAAATTTAAATAGTTTATAAATTTTCCTTTTTTCAACAATAACATTACAATCAAAATTTTATGTCATACCTACGGAAACTCATGGAACATACTTGGATATCTGGTGTAAAATGGAAAGTAGAAAATGAATAAAATCAATAAATATGAACATGAATAACCACTCATCTTGGGCAACACAGAATCACATGTAGTTATTTTTTGTTTTGTTCTTTGAGGCAATGAAGGTTTATTGACTTGCCTAGGGTCACACAGTTAATAAGTATCTGAGGTCGGTTTTGAACTCAGAGCTAGTGCTCTATCCACTGCACCACCTCACTGTTCCCTCCCATTTAGCTTTTAAATATACTTTGTTCTTTCCAGCACTGGCATTATGTCATTACTGTGTTGGAAAACAGGCAGGCAGGCAGGCCATCACACACTCAAACCTCTCCTTTCCTGCATAGACAATCTTCCCCTTGTGTTTGACATTCTCTCTTGCCAGTGGCTTTTCTTGAAAACTAGACCTGGCAAAGAAGGTGCCACGATCTCTTCTCCCAGTAATTCTAGGTTAGCCCATTAGGTAGCCACAACTATTGACTAAATGACAAGGCAGGGGTTGTCTGTTTACAACCAGATTTCAAGGGGTCTGTGAACTTGAATGGAGAAAAAGGATGTTTATTTTTATTAATCTCTAAATTAATGGTTAAATTGAAATTTAGCATTTCCTTCAATTGTTTAAAAACCATTGTTCTGAGAAAGGGGTCCATAGACTTCAAAGACTGCAAATGGGTTCTGTGACACAAGAAACATCAAAAACCCCAGCAATATTCTACCTCCCTTTTCTGTCCTGGAAAGTTATAAATTGACTTTATAAATTTCTTCCTCGGGCCAGAATTTCTAACCACAGTTGGAGCTCTAGCATGATACTGAAGTTTTTTCTCTCCCACTCCCATTATTGCCTCCTTTTATCTAGGAGACCAAAGGAAAACAGGAGAAAAATGAAGAACTTCTGGCTTCTATTTTAGGAATCCTGACTTGTTTCAGGAGTGCAGCATCTTTGCTTGTATGATTTGATCACGTTAATTTAGCCTTTGTAAGCCTAGGTCATTACAATGGCTGCTCTCTCCATCCTCCTCTTCCTCATTTTTCACTCATGACTTCCCCTCTTCAGGTCTCTTTCCCTCAACTCCTGCAGGGCTTTTCCTGCACAATTCCTCAGGGCAGGAAGAATTCCTTGTCAGTTAAAGTCTGGTCCAACCATTCCAAGGTCAGGGCTGAACTCCCTGGGAGTCAAAAGATTTCTGCTGGACCAGCAACATATTTATCTTGTGGGTCCTAATCTCTTTGAGAAGGCATGGCCAGTACAGTGTTATACATATATTATGGTTTTTGTCCCAGCTGTCAGTCATTAAAAGTATACGTAGTTTACATGGAGAAGAAGCAAGTGTTAACATTGTCTTCAATTCCTTCAGCTCAATGGATAACTTTGCAGGCAGCCACATCCAGTGGATACAGCGTTGGACATGGAGTCAGGATGACTTTACTTCAAATCTGTCATCAGATACTTAACTAGCTGTGTGTTCCTAGGCAAGTCTTCCTCAGTTTCCTCAGTACTAAAATGGGGAAAGTAATAGCACCTACCTTTTAGGGGTACTGTGAAACTAAAATGACATAATATTTGTGAAGTGTGTTGCAAACTTTAAAGCATGATGTATATGGCAGTGATATCTTTTTACGTCTTGTTAGGTATGTTTTATAGGGGATCTTTTTTTTTTCAGGTATTGCTAGATGGACTTTGAGATCCTTTCCATTTCTGATATGATGTGATTTCGTAATTCTCTCTTTTACTTAGTTTTTTTTAATATATTTAAACTGAAGTTATGTGTGTATATGCGCATATGCACACACGAGCATGTATATGATCCTGTTGTATTGCTGGAAGGATGGTTATATTGGGGCTGTGTAGAAGTTTACAGTCTTATTAGCACCTTGTTATTTCATGTCCCCATATTTAATGTACATTTTGTTTGTTCCTTGAGAAATGTACTGATGTTTCCCTGTAATGAACACATTAGAAATAGACCTTTAATGGGCTTGGCACAACTGTGCCAGGTGTTCATGTTTCTTTCTTCAGGCCATGTTGTAAGATCCACCTGTTTGAAATTGTAAGCACTCATCTGTACCCCTTGACTGTAAATGGGAATTCTATAATTGCTATCTTGGATATCAGACATAATGTTTGTGAAACAATTGAGGGGCTTAAAAATGAAATCAGTAAAAAAAAGACTAAATATGTCATAGAATTATTATTTCCATAAAGAAAAACATTTCACTTTAATGAGTGAATGAAAAATCTAAATAGGGAAGAAAATGCTCAGACAAAAAAATGTTCAGCTGAATATCAGACAAACTATTATGGAGCCATGTCTCCTCCATTCTTGTTTACAATCACTTCACAATAACTAAAGTGTTAGACCTTGTAAACCTCTGTTAAATTTGATCTTATTAGTTGCAGTACTTGTTATCCACTTTGACATATCCTGACAAGTGGTCATCCAGATTTCCCTTAAAGATCTCTAGTGAAGGGAAACCTAATTATCTCTTGAGGCAGCTCATTGCATTGATGGATAGCTGAAATTGTTCTAGAGTCTTTTTGGAGGAAATCATGGGTAAGTGACTTGCCCAAGGTCACACAGTGTCTGAGGCTAGATTTGAATTCAGATCCTCCTTTCTCCAGAGCCAGAGCTCTATACACTGAACCACCTAGCTGTCCCTGTCCTTCAATATTTTAACATCAATTTGTGTAAATGTTTGAGAATAGATTTTGTTGACATCTTTTATTTTTATGTCATCTACATTTCCCCATCTTCCTTCCTATCCTTTCAGACAACCATCACTTTTAAACAAAGATTTGTTTTAAAGAGAGAGGGAAGAAGAAAACAAGATAAACAAAATCAATCTACACATGAAAAATAAAATCTGATGTTATATGCAGTGCTCTGTGCCCATGCTTGCCCATTTCTGTAAAGAAATGGGTGTAGGATGGGGTGCAAGATGTCTCTTCATTTCCCTTCTTTGGGTCTGAGTTTAGTTTTTATAATTTTGCAACATTTAGTGTTGATTGTGTTTTGGATGTTTTTCTTTCCATTTACATCATTGCAATCATTTAGTGTATTGTTTTCTTGTCTGTGCTAACTTCACTTTAATCAACTCAAATAAATCTCTCCATGATTCTTTTGTCTATTTTGGTCATAATTTCACAGAGAATTTTATCCTTCGTATTTCATTGCATCCGTATTCCACAATTTGTTTAACCATTATCTGCTCCCTGGATATCTATTTTGTTTCTGACTCTTTGCTAACTCAGAAAGTACTGCTATAAATATTTCAGTGTATGTGGCACTTCTCTTTTTGTTAATAGCCTCTTTGGGTTATGAATCTAGCGGAGGAATCTCTGACTCAAAGGACGTGGACATTTAATCATTTTTGTTGCATCATTCCAAATGACTTTCCAACAATGAAAACATCTATTATTTCTGATTTTTGCCTTTAGGATCAATGTAAACAACTGTAATCCCACACAATAGTGCCTCAAATACTTGAAAATATCCATCAAATTCCCATTATATCTTTTCTTCTCCAGGAAAAACATACCCATTTCTTTCAACTACTTCTTATATGTCATGTAGTGACCCTTAGCGATTCTATTTTCTTTCCTCGGGATTCTCTCCCGTTTATCAGTGTCCTTACTGGAAACTAGTGTTCAGACTAGAAGCAATACCCCAGATGTGGTCTCATCAGGCCCAGGTACAAAAGGACTATCACTTCCATAGATATAGACTCTATGTCTCCTCAAAATAAACCCACTTTGCATTAGAATTTTTGGCTCTCATACATCATATTGTTGACTCATATCAACCTTATGATACATTGAAACTCTCAGGCATTTTTCAGGTTAGTCAGATAGGCAACTAGCCTTTGTTAAGTGCCTTCTAGGTGTCAGGAATTATGCTAAGCTCTGGAGATACAAAGAAAGGCAAAAAGCAGTCCCTGCTCTCAAGAAATTCATAATCTAATAAGGAAGACAACATGGCAGAGGGCAGGGGAAGGGGGTTGGGGGAATTATGTACAAGCAAACTATATAAAGGATAAGTTGGAGACAATCACCAGAAAGAAGGCATTAGCATTAAGGGATATCTGGAAAGACTTCTTACAAAAAACTAGACCTTAGTTGATATGTAAAGGAATCCGGGGAAATCAGAAAGCAGAGATGAGAAGGCAGAGAGCTCTAGAAAGGGTGACAGACAGTGAATATGCATTCTAGCTATGCCTTTAAGCTAGTGAAGGTTTTTTAAAAATCAAGTGCAAGATTTTACATTTATCCATATTAAATTCCACCTAATTAAATTACTCTCATATCCCAACCTGTCAAGGTCTTTGTGGGATCTGAGTTTGGCATCCATTCTCCTGGCTACTTCTAGTTTTTTATTATATGCAAATTTGATAGCCATGCCACCTACGCCTTTAAAGAATTCATTGATAAAAATATTTTCATTATGCTATGTTATATAAATGCTTGTTTTATTCCATTAATTTAAATTTTTTAATGTGAAAAAATATTATTCACTACAGAGTAAAACCTAGATCCCTGGCAGCATTCTCCTAAAGGCTTCCCACTAAGTAGACATTGAACCACAAATGATTACTTTCTTGGTAACCTACTGGTCAACTGGCATCATTTAAATTCATCCTTATCTACACAACATCCCTCCACCTTTTCCATGGGAATAATTTGAGAGACTTTGTCAAATGTTTAGATACAATCTGTGTATATCATGTTTTTAGTATTATCCTGCACTACTCAGCCTATTAAGCATGTAAGAAAGGAAATGACATTTGTTTAAGAGAGGTCTATTCTTGAGGATGCTACTGATTATTTATGATCATGGTTTATTTTATCTCAATGTTCCCTAACAGTCCTCCTTAGACTATCTTGTAGAATGTTTTAAAAAACTGATGGAAAGCTCCTCACAGTTTGTAAAAATAAATTCCAAATGTTTTTTGGATAATTACACAATATTTGTCCATCTTTATTCCTGTATTATGTCTCTAATGCTCCAAGTAAACAGGAGAATAGTTGCTTTTTATGTGACACTCTACCTGTTTTCTTCAAAGCTCTTCCGAGTAACCTTGATCCTTTGTAATTTCTACTTTGGAACATCACAAGTTTGGGCCAGCAACTTTAGCTGCAGTAGCAATTGACTGGTCAGAGTGAGAGTAAATCAAGTCGGAAGTGAAGGAAGATATAGATAATTAGAATCAGAGATATACCTAGAAGTAGCTGTGTGCTATTTTGGAAAGCAGGATGGGCACATTTAGCTAAGAGATATATCAAAGCAGAGAAAAGTTGTGGCTAGGGGAGTTAGAATGGAAGCAATCTGTTTGCAAGTGTGTTCAGAAGAAAAAAATATTTTAGTAGGGAGATTTATTGAATTCTTCGCTTTAAATTTTACTGAGATTGACCTTGAAGCTATTCTGAAGCTCTCAAATTTTATCTTCTGCAATAGGAATGTCAGAAGTTTTAGATCAATTGCTGGTAAAAGTCCCAGATGTTGTAGAACTAATTGGAAAATTAGATATGAATAAATCATTGGGACCAGATGGAATTCATCCAATTTCAATAGACAATCAAGGGTGAAATTGTGGAACTACTAACTAGAACACAAACTTGGGTCAAGTAGCTACTTTTACCATAGGACTGTGGGGTTGTCAATATGATGACACATTGCCTATGGAAACATACCAGGAAAGATGTTGAGAACCTATAGACCCTGAATTCATACATTTGTACTTGATAGAACCTATAAGGAGAATTCTATAAATGTTAGGATAAATAAAAGATTAAGAAAGTATAAATCATCAAATAAAAGGCAATTTGATTTCTATGAGGGAAAAAATCTTGACTAACCAACTTATTAGAAGTTTTTGAGGGAAGAAATGAAACTGTAGAGAAAGCATATGGGTAAGGATTACGGTTTCATGTCAAAAATTTGGGTAGGGGTATGAATGAAGCACTTACGAATTTGGGAGCAGTGATTTCTTCCAAAAAAGAAAGCTTAGAACCATAAGACTAAAGATAAGCTATATGGTCATTTTCTTTACCTAGAGATGTGTTATTAGTGGACTTTACCTGGTATCAGTTCTTAGGCCTTGGTTAATATTATTATAAATGACATAGAAAAATAAATATTTCTTGAAATCTCAGAGGTTACATGGAATTCTTCTGGAGGCAAGAACGTGAGCTCCTTTTGGGAAGGAACTTTTTTCTTGTTTTTATTTTTATTTTTGTTTTTCTATTTATTCCAAGCACTTAGCATGGTACCAAGAACATAGTAAGTACTTAAGAAATGCTTCTTGACTGCTATTGACTCGGTGATTACTGTTCAGTGGTTTCTGTCATGTCCAACTTTTCATGACCCAATTTTGAGGTTTTCTTGGTGAAGATTCTGCAGTGATTTGCCATTTCCTCTTCCAGCTCATTTTACAGATGAACAGCTAAGGTAAACAGGGTTAAGTGACTTGCTCAGGGTCCCATAGCTATTAAGCGCCTGAGGACAGATTTGAACTCATGAAAATGAGTCTTCCTGCTTCCAAGCCCAGTGCACTGCCCGCTTCACAACCTAGCTGCACCTCAATGCGTATAAGAATGCTAAATCCCAGGATGAGCTGAGAATTACAAGGAAAAGCAAAAATTGCAAAAATCCACATTTGGGACAATAGAATGCAAAGGACTATTGTCCAGGATGAATGAGATGGTGATAACCAACAACATAGTAAATAGAGTTACTTAACCCTAATTTTATTTCATTTCTATCAAGGAGAATAAGCTTCAGCTTGAGAAAGATAGAATAAAAGTACTTACAAGGTAATTTAACCAAGAAAAGATGGTGAGAAAGCACCTTGGCACCCTCAATCAGTTCAAATTCACCAAACTTATAAACACTGCACTCCAGAGTTGGAGAAGAGAAGAATGAGAAGGAGAAGAAGAAAAAGGAGGAGCAGGAGGAGGAGAAGGAGAAAAAAGAAGGAGAAGAAGAATCATTGTCAACCAGTACGTGGCCTGTTTCCATACAGCCATTGCTTTAGTTCAAGCCCTCATCACTTCTCAAGTGTACTTTCTGAGTTTTATTTGTTGAGATGTTGTTGGAGAGTGAGCTTTGGAAAATTTAAAGGAAGGGAGTGGCCTTAAAATATTAAACAATCTCCCCAGCCTCAGACTTTTAAAAAAAGGAAAGAAGATTCAGTTTTCAAGCTTAAGGACAATGAGTTTGACTTTTTTCTTGTAAAAAGAATATATATATATATATATATATATATATATATATGTATATATATACATATATATGCATAAAGAATATATATATATATATATACACATATATACACACACTGCACCATTAAAGGGAATATTTGTGAGCATTTTGTAAAGAAAAAGAAATTATAGCTTCATCAAAAATAGTTTATGCCAGTTTAAATTCATACCTTTCTTCATCAGGGCTTCTAGGAATCACAGGAATTCCTTAGATACAGCATACATAGATTTCAACAAATTAATTGAAACAATATTTTATGCAATCTTTATGAACAAAATACAGACATGGAATAGATAATAGTATAGTTAGGAAGAATCAGAACAGGTTGAATGAAAACTCAGCAAGCTAATTGATCAAAATCAATTCATAGGGGGATATCTAGTGAAGCATTTCCCAGTGATCTGTCCTTTGTCTTGAACTATTTCACTCCTCTGTCAATGACTTCTATGACATTATAAGCAGTATGTTTATCAAATTTGCAAATGTAAAGTTGGGAGATAAAAGAAGTGTTCGTGTCCAAAAAAGATCTGAATAAGCTAGAAGGCTGATCAGAGTCTTACATGATGAAACTTAATATGGATAAATATTAGGGCTTTCTTTTCATAAGCTTATAACTGAACAGGAAGAAGGCATATTGAATGGAAGTTTGGAAATTGCGTAGCACTTCACATTATATCAAATTTCTCTTTTACATTAATGCTACTTTTGGCTGCAAATCATGAAGCACTTTGATTTCCCAAGAACCAGTGTTATGGGTGACCCAAATGATGGTGAAAAGATACACAGGATGTTTTTTAGGCATTTTAAGGCCATAATATGTTACAATGAAGGTTTAAGTACAAGAAGTATTCTGAACAATATCCTCTGGGAAGCATACGATTGAAAAATTATGTGTTTGTCGTACAGAGAGACAGTCTAAGTGTTGCATCATTATGGAGAGAACAGGCCTTCAGAGCACTGGGTAGATTCTCCATGGAGAATGGAAGAAAAAAGAATTTATGGAAATATATGTATAACAATCACTTTGTCGATCAATAAGCACATATCAAGTGTCTATGTCTTACTGTGTTTTGAGCACTGTGCTAAAGGCTGGGAATAATTTTTTTAAAAAGGTAAAACAATTCCTTCTCCCAAGAAGATTACATTTTAATGGGGAAGACAATATGAAAGTAATTAGGTGCATACAGGACATGTGTTTACACATATGTGCATATGTTTTCATCTGCACATCTATACACAAACATATATACACACATATACACATGCATGTTTGTGTATACATGTGTGTAGTTAGGTGCACTAGCATCTGAACAAGGGAGGGACTCTTGCAGAAGGTGGAATTAAAGCTGAGTTTTCAAGGAAGCCAGGAAAAATGACAGCTGGAGATGAGGAGGGAGAGCTTTCCAATAATGTAAGATAATCAATGGAGAGGCATGGAGAAGGAAGATTGCGTATAAGGAGTGTTGTGTGTAAGGAACAACAACTAGGTCAATGTAGCTGGATCATAGAAGGTGTAGAGGGAAAAAATTATAGGAACACTGGAAAGGTAGGAAAAGACAAGGTTATAAAGAAATTGAAATGCCAAAGAAATGATTTTATTTTTTATTTAGAATTGTTCTTTCCCCAGTTACATGCAAAACCAATTTTTATTCTTTTTTAAAACTTTGAGTTGCAAATTCTTTCCCTTGTTCCCTCCTACCCCACTCCCACACTGAGAAGGCAAGCAATTTGGTATAGATTATGCATGTGTACACATACGAAGAATATCCATAATAGTCATATTGTGAAAGAAAACATGGCAAAGAAAAAACAACTCAAGAAAAATAAAGATTTAAAAAAAGATATGCTTCTATATTCAGACACCTTCTCTTCTCTAGGGATGGATAGCATTCTTCACCATAAGTTCTTCAGAGTCGTCTTGGGTCCTTGTATAGCTGAGAATAGTTAAGTTATTCAAAGCTGACCATCTTATAATACTGTTGTTACTTTGTACATAGTACATAAGAGATGATTTTATATATTTAGTTCTAAGGGTAATGGGAAGATATTGAAACTCATTGAACATGAGAAAGTGAATCAGATCTAAGCTTTAGAAAACTCATGTTGGTAGTTGAGTGAATAATAGTTTATAATAGAGAGAGACTTGAGACAGAGGTATCGTTGGGAATGCTGTTTTAATAGTCCAAGTGAGAGGTGATAAGTGTCTAAACAAACCATAGCTCTGTGAGAGAAAAGAAGGGAAAGTATATGACATATGGGGGTAGACATAATGAGACTTGGTGACAGATTGGATAGGCGAAAGGGAGAGTGAAGAATCCTGCATGACATGAAGATGGTGAGACTTGGTAAATGGAGGAATATTGGTGTCCTCCATAGTAATAGGATGAGGAGATACAGAAACATTGAAATCTTTACCACTGAAGGAAATACCCATACCAATGAAATCATTCACTAAGATATAAATGTGAAATCCCATACGTGAATATAGAAAACCAGTTTTATAACTATAGGAGAGCTAAGGAGTTGGACCATAGCTTTTGTGAAAATCATCTGGAGACTTTAGTGGACAACAAACTCAACATGACTATATTTTCCTAAATGTCAACTGTCTATTGAATTCTGGTTTCACAACATCAGCTCAACTTGGTTCTCTATGTAGATTATTCTCAGACTTATTTGTCTAGCCCTAACCTCTCTCCTAACCTACAGTCACAAATTTTTAATTGCCTGTGTCAAATTGGATATCTCAAAGACATCTTAAGCTCAACATATTCTGAACTGAAAGTATTATTTCTCCCACTCCCCAAACTCTCCCCTTTCCCTAACTTCCCTATTACTGCGGACTCCACCATCCTCCCAGACCTCAAACTCACAACTAAGTTGTCACCTTTCATTCCTCACCTCTTTCACCCCTTACACAGCTTATACATTTGATTATCACATCTCTTATATAGCCACACCCATCTTCTCTCCGATACTGCCACCACTTTACTATAAGCATTCATCATCTCATGCTCCGACTATCACAATGCCTTGCTGGTATTGTGGTTTCCCTGCCCTAAGTCTCTTCTCACTTCAGTCTATTCTGTTCAATCTATTCTCCTTTCAACTGACAAATTGAGCACAAGTCTTATCTTGTCACCCTTCCCACCACCATTCAGTTAACTCCATGGTCTCCTTTTAGGATCAGATATAAAACCGTGTGGGGCTTTTTTACAGCTCTCTACAATCTGGCCCCTTCCTACCTTTCTAGTGCTCGTACACCTTATCCTCCCATCTCTTTTTACTCTCTCATATCACTCTACCACATTAATTTTACTGAAGGGTTTCAACAGTATTACCACATCAAATCTATATTCTTGCCTGATTGTAAAGGCCTTAATTAATCTGTCCTCATCCTACTCCTATCAATCTTATTTTCTACTATTCCCCAACATGAACCCTCTACTCTAAGCAAGCAGGCCCTATCACTCCATCCCAAACATGCCAAGTTCTTTTCCTGTCAAGCATCTTTGCTTGTGATGGTCTCTCTTCTAGAAAGATACCCCTCCTCCCTTTTCACTTACGAAGTCTTTCCTAACTCATTTTTGATCTCATTTCTATGAACTTTTATTACATATTCAATTTATTTTAAGGAGCAGTTACTAAGTTCTTTTTTGTGTGCTAGACAGTAGGGATACAGAAATGTAAAGTCACACATTAAGTCCTCATAAAATCAGTAGCACCCCATTTCTCTCATTGCTTCATACCTATCACTTTTGTGTCTGTAAAGACACTGCAAAGTTTAAAGGGCAGGAACTTCATGATATACTTTATATCCTCTTACACTTCAGGCCCAGGTCCTAGCTCAGTAATGGATGCATAGTGGCACTTAATAAATACACATGAATGAATGACTTTTAATGTAACCTTCTGCAATGTCATTTCTACCACCCACAGCTCCCACAAACTAAATCTTCATCCAGTAGGCTATTCATTGTGTTTGTATTATTGCATTCTTTCCAGTGAATATTTTTTTAAAAATCCAATCCATTTTTTCTTTCTACTATAAACAGAAAAATGGAACACAATGATTCTAAGAATTTTGTTTTGGAAGTGCATAATTTTACTATCCCAGATGAAGTATACTAATCCTCATCTAGTTCAATTCTGCAATTGCTCTGTGAACTGGTAACATGGAAAAGATTAATTTAATACAATAAAAAGAAAATACTAAATTTTAAAATACTGTATTCCTGCCCTATTTCCCAAACATTTTATAACATCAAAGCATTTTTACTAAGGAACACTGATGGATAAATAGAATCTTAACTGCTCACCGGCTGGTAAACATGTTTGCTTAAATTTTCCATTTTATGAATTGAATACATGTATGTATAACTGCATATTGGGCATCCAGTTATAGTGGCTAATATAATGGTCAAGAAAGGGCATCCTTTTAGGGAATCCCAAAGCAATTTAAATTTCTTAAGTAGCATCTAAATTTTTTGTGATTGCAAAAATATTTCATAATTTATCCATTTAATTATATTTGTATGAAATTCCATTCATTGCAATGCTTCAAAAGAGGCCACAGACAAACATTAGCATCAACCAGATATATACTAACAAATTCATATAAAGAATTATTGGTAATTATCCATATAATTAAGTCCAACTAAGTGTTTTCCCCCTGAAACATAATGATAATTGAAAAAGAAAGGATACTTTTTTCTTGAATTATTTAAATATTGGCCTAAATTATCCACTTCAAGTTACCACTGTGAACTGTTCATATATTTGGCTATGTATCTACAACATATCTTTCTTTTTGTTGTTCTCCTTCTTCTTCTCCTTTTTCTTCTCCTCCTCCTCCTCTTTATCCTCCTCCTCCTCCTCCTCCTTTTTTTCCGGTACTCCCCTTTGTATTCTCTATGTTCTAGTCTAGACTGACTTGACAGCTAACTGTCCACATCCTTACTCTACTGTCTTTAGCCTCTGGACGTTGATACAGGGCATCCTCCAAACTTGGAATTCCTCCCCTTCCCCCTTGAATGTCGCCTGTTGAATTTGTTCCTTCCTTCAAGGTCCAATTCAGATGATACCCCTTTATGAACCGTTCCCTGATTCCTCCATTTGAAAAACTTATGCTTCCTTAAATCTTCCAAAGCCCTCTTTGAGGATGCCCTTTTAGGATCTTCTCCTATGTTCCTATTATGTCCTATCTTTTACATACTTATCTGTGTGAGCATCAAACCCTAGTATTAATAGTAATAGCTCATATTTGCATGGTACCTTAAGACTTACAAAGCATGTTACATACATTATCTCATTTGATCACAATAATGTTGTGAAACAAATACTATTATTTCTCCATTTCACAGATGAAACTGACGTTCCAAAAGATACTGTCAGAAGTAACTTGTTCATAGCTATAGTAGCAAATGCCTTAGCATGGCCAGGATGACCTGCTAGCACAGGTTGTTTGATCTGATTTTCTAAAAACAAAGCAACTTCTGAGAGCATCAATCTTCTTTAATTATATATACCAATGGAGAAAATACAGGCAGATAAATAAAGACCAGCAGACAGGGCGTCTAACTGTCTGACCATCAGCAATACATATATCACAGATGACCAGGGAGATCCAGCTCTTTGACCATTACAGACACACTCTCTAAATCCTATAACCAGAGAAAGAAGCACCAACATCTGGGTTTTCAAACCTAGGCTGGGAGGCTCCTTAACAGCTATGCAGAGTCTCATCTGGCCATATCACATGAACATTCTTCTCTTGAGTGAGCCCCAAAGCAAAATGTTAACCTCAGACTCTATAGATAGCCAGAAGGCATCACAACCCAAGTGCTTCAGTGCCTAATTTCCAAAAGGTACATAAACCTTCAAGCAAGCAAACTTCCACATAAGCAAGCTTTCCCTTTAAACAAGTTCCTCCCCCAGTGGGCTCCATGTGAGGTCTATTAATGGGCGGGGAAAATCTTTAACTGCCATTAACATAAATGCCCTTAACATTACCTGGTCACAGAACTTGTGTGAGTCAGTATTTGAACACAGGTCTCCCTGACTTTAAGCGCAATGCTGTATTCAGTTCCCCAGTAAATTTAGGCTCCTAAAGGCAGAAACTATGCCATTTATCACTTCTATATTTTCGAAATCTAATATAGTTTTTTGTACATGGTAAGTCTGTATGTTTTGCTAAATGAATGAATGAATAGATGATAATAAAGAATTATCTAATGTCTATTGGTCTACAAATTCATTCTCACCTTTTGTTTTAGAAATAGACCTTGGTTTCAGGCTATGGGGCATGTAGGCTTTTGCTGTATTAAGTGGGATGTTTCATTTCATCACATCTCCTAGTTGGCTGTCATAACAAGTCTAGTTCACAGGCAAGAGCCTCTCTGATCATCTGTCACTGAGTCACTCCTGGTGTTTTTTTAAATCAAAGAGGATATGTCTAATAGTAATTCCCAGTGGTGCAAGAGTAGCAAGAGAGGCCATCAGCCCCTTCCATACTGTGCTCATGTAAGACTGTTCTTTTGTTTGTGGCTACAGTTGCTGCCTCCAGATTCTGATAATGTTTACAACTGGATCACTTAGGTCAGCAAAGTAGCTGAAATTGTGTCCCCCAGAATCAGTATAGTTCAAAGTTAGGAGCAACCCTTAGAAATGCTGATTTCCCCGTTCCCATAGTGTAATGGTGACTACTCTAGCCTCTACCTGAAAGCCAAGTATGTTACATTTCACTCCTGTGCCAAGGTTCTCAGGTTCCCTTATTCCCAGGTACCCTTAGAAGGTTGGGAAGGATTCCAATCTCTGCCGTTGACTCAAACCCACATGAGCTGTTTTCTTCCAAAATTAAGAGTCCAAGCACCCCAATTCCATTTAATCATTTGATAGTCATATTTGCTTTTACAAATAAATACTTACTTTAAAGAGAGAGCAAGAAAAAGCATACAAATAATTTCCCCTTCAGCACCTTTGAAGGTATACCAAACATACATGACATCATTCTCTGGGAAGGGGAGGGAGATTAGGTTCATTGCTTAACTTAGTTCATACATAGCATTAGTCGCACCAGGTTCCAAATCCAAAATTCCATCTTGGCTAGCATCCTGAGATCCTGGTTTTTTAGATCTTCCCTGCTGGTCTGGCAGTA
Source organism: Bettongia penicillata ogilbyi (assembly GCA_023548195.1). Classification (NCBI taxonomy): domain Eukaryota; kingdom Metazoa; phylum Chordata; class Mammalia; order Diprotodontia; family Potoroidae; genus Bettongia; species Bettongia penicillata. The sequence continues at coordinate 3,522,127 of JAJHZJ010000061.1, forward strand.
ACATCTGATGTGGAATGCTAGTCTCTAAGGTCTTCATGGCTTGAGTTTCCAGTTGAGAACTCCACTTCCTGGACCTACAACTTAAAAGAACAAATGAGATAATGCCAAAACCCCAAGCTCATTTCTTAGGTCCACAGGACCCAATGAGAGGGAATATGGGGTCCTAACCAGTTTACCACATGGTACCCCAAAGAAGGGAGATGTGGTTGCTGAGGGAAGTCTTTTTCAGGTAAACGTTGGACTAGGTAGCTACTAAAAGCCTTTACAGTGCTAAACGTGTCATTTTCTTAGGTAGATTGCATGAGGAGAACCTGAACAGCTCAAAATAAAAAGAGAGCCATTGTGATGACTTTCTTTGGAGCAGTAACTTGCCTTGGTTACTATTCTGACTGACTTTGCCCATTGACTGACTCTTATCAACTCAGCCTCTTTTGGCCCCTGTTCTAAGATACTTCAACCTGACTTGGTGATTTGCTCATAACTGAGTCTATCATCAGTCCTGCCAGCATGGTATAATGCAAACAACAAGAGGTTTGAAATCAGAAGACCTGAATTGGAACCCTGATTCTGACACCGCTCAAGTAAATTTTGTGATACTTCATCTCTGTAGGCCTCAATTTCCTCATCTAGAAAATTAGGGAATTGGACTAAATGTTCTCTAAGGTCCCTTTAACCTCTAAATCCTATAACCTTGTTTTATCATATATCTCCTTCTGATTTTCCTCTCCTTTCAATTCTTGCCAACTCATGCTTTCACTGACTTGCTCTAGCCACGTAGCTCTGGCCTGGGGCTCCTGGTTTATATAGGTGATCTACCAACCTTGATTGCAGCATAGCTTCAGTCTGGCTCACTTTCCCAGAAGTCTCATAATAGTGTTTTGCTGCCTCATGAAGGTAATTTCTAAAATAGATTTTATGTATCATTTTCTGACCTCCCCACGTGTAGCTTCACTTTGGTTCATGCTACATAAGGCCTGTGTCTTATTCATTCGCATGTCCTAACCAAAACAACTGGATTGTTATTAGGTGATGGAAGGACCTTGTGAAGATAATCCCTCACGGGAAGATCATCCACCCTATCCCAGCTTTGTCCTTGACTGTGGATTTTCATTTTGACTTATTCTTTGTTCTGTACTTTAAGCTTCCACTTAATTGCATTTTTCCCCTTTTCCCTTTCTCTTTTCAGTTATTGGTCATTCAATTTAAAAAAAAAAAGCTGTTGTTATAGCCTGCTGGTTGGTCTCTTATCTCAACTCTCTTCCCAAGCTGTCCAATTGATTTTCCTAAGTGCAAGTAGGAACTTTTCATCCGCTATTCGTTCACTCCAATGACTTGCTACTATCTCCAGGACTAAATAGAAAATCCTCTGGCTTTTCAAGCCCTTCATAACCTGGTGCCTTCCTACCTTTCTAGTATTCTTACACCCTACTCCCCTCCTCTTGCTCTTCAATGATACTGATCTCCTTGCTAGTCTACACTTAGGAATCTAGAGATGTTGTCTCTAGACCCTGGACATTCTCACTGGCCATCTCCTAATCCTGGAACATTTTTTTCCTCATCTCTACTTCCTAACTTCCTTCAAGTCTCAAATAAAATCCACCTTCTGCAAAGAAGCCTTTCCTAATCCTCCTTAATCTTAGTATCTTACCTCTGAGACTGTCATGTATACATACACATACACACACATATGCATATATATGTACACACAGATATGTATATATGCAAATGTGTGTACACACACACACATACACATAATATTGCCTCAATCAAACTGATACCTGGGAAAGCCCTTAGTTTAAAAAGGCCAAGGTCTCCTACTATGTATGTGGGGCTATCTTCAGTTGTCTATATCTTGCTACTAGACCCAGATGACTCTGGAAAAGAGAATGTGGTTGGTGACTTTGCACAGACCTCTCCTGCTTAAATCCAGTTCACTTACAAGTCATGGAATCACTTTCTTGAGGCCAAGGTCCTCTTAGAGAGTGAAGGACAAGGAAGCGTATACTATACACATACACACACACACACACACACACACATATATATATATAATATGTAAACACATACATATGTATACATATATAAAATACACACATATGTATGTATGTACACATATAGACACAGTTGATTTCATGTTTTTCTCTATTAGACTGTGAGCTCCTTGAGAATAGGGACTGTCTTTTGCTTTCTTTAGTATCTCCTTTGCTTAGTACACTACCTAGCACATAGTAGGTGCTTAATCTCTACTGGTTGATTGACTAACATTTATTAAGTGCCTAATATATATAAGGCATCAAGATTGGTTTTGAAATAGGATGATAAAAAATAAGTTGCTATTCTCAAGAAGCTTACCTTCTCTTTAAAGTTTCAACATATACACAGAAAAAAAATAATCACAGGTTAGGAGGTAATGGGAGAAAGGAGAGATTCAGATAACGTATTCTAGGAAAATATGATGTGGGAGAGAACACTTTCAGCTGGTGAGGCAGGGGCCAAAAGGAGAAGATTGAGGAGTCTAGTCGTTGTCAGGCATTTGGAAATTCCATCTCTTACCCCTTCTCTCCAGTTGTCCATGTTTGTGTGTCCCTTTTCTTGCTCTTAGAGATTGAAACTTTCAAAAAATAACTATTTGCAATTAAGAGAATTTTTTTTTCTTTTTAAGAGACAGCATAGTATGTGCTGAAAAAAAGAAAGAATATCTTGTAATCAGGAACACTTGGTTTTGAGTTCCCTTCTGATGCTTTTTGTGTTACACCAAGGGAGTCATAGCCTTTCCGTTCTTCATGCAGCTTCCCAAGACGAGAAATTGCAGATGATTTTCTGATAAATCATCTGATAAAATGATTTCGTTTGTTAAAGGTTGTTTCCTCACAGGTTCAGACTACATAAAATAAAACGGTAAAATAAAACACATTTCTGAAGTACTGAATTGGTGAATTTCAGATGCTGGGTGTGTGTGTTCATCCTTCATTGCCGAAGAAGACCATGCCTTCAGAGAAATGATGACATGACTTGCACTTGGCACTGTTTTGAGTGAAGGAGGACTGTCCAAGATCACCAGCCTCACTTCTCCTCCAGAGCCATCTGAATCAGGACTCTAACACTAAATTACTTGTAATCTAGCCAAAGGTAAGTGTCATAGTCTCTCCCTGGTTAGGTAGATAATAGGTCACTTGAGAGTTACAATGCTGCCTCAGTAGATCACATGACCTCTGGCCTCTTCCTGGTCACCTCCAGCTCAATTTTCCATCCTGTTGAGCTTCAAAGCTAGCTTTCCTTCTGGCTTCTCTAACAAGCCTATAGGGCCCTTGTACTTCCTGGTGTAATTACCCCTCTACATTTATAAAATTTGTTTAGAATAAAACCAATTGACTCCACTCATCCAGATACAACTTGTGAGGTTTGCCTGTGTTTCTCCCGCAATGTAGTAATGACCCAAATCACTATATGGGTTCACAGTGTCACTTGTGCATTGCATGGGTAACAGATACCTACAATTCCAATCAATAGAAAGAGGAGAGTCATTTTATCAGAGATCTTATTTTTGGTGATTATTCTGTTCATTTTAATACAATATCTATGTATGGGTTGCTTCTTATGCAGATTTATAGATAACCTTGAAGAAATCACTTACAAAGCCAGATACAACACCAGTGGTATTGAGTTTTGCTTCAGATGGAAATAAAGCATTTACATCCTGCTTGCCACTTTCTCTATGGACAAGAAAGGCAACTATTAGACAGGATGTACTATCTGTTCACTCTCCTCAGGACCAAGTTTCACAGGAAGTAATAACCTTAGTATTAGCAGATGAAAAGAAAGAATTTCCCTGAAATCTTCTCCACTGACCTAGGGGCTCCTTCAGTAAGAGACTGTGATCCCCATGCCTTTCTGACATGGCCAAAAGTCATGTTTTTCCTTTTGAGCAGTTTTTGCTATTCAGTCCAATGAAGAAACTCTAAGACAGGTAATATATAGATATTATTTCACCAATCCACCAATCTTTAGAAAGATTCTCATTAGTTTGCAAGGCTTTTTATTGTGAAGGGCCCTTGCTTCTCAAAAAATCTGAAAGCTCAACAAACTGGCTTCTACTTTTCCCCCCATGCATTATTTCTCTAACCACCTTTGCTCCCTGAGCTCTCAGTGGAAGTCCAGTGAGACTACCAAAAATGGCTGCCAAAGTCACATAGTTTACAAATCTGAGTATTGTTTATGAATCATGAAGAGCCATGGTGACAATAAGATATCCATAATAGTGCTTGATCACCCTCTAGGTGTTAACATCCCATAGTGAAAGAAACCCTAAAGCATGAGTCACATTTATTTCTCAAGCTTTAAAACCAGAGCATTAATAAGATGGATGTCATATGACTTATGAATGGATTACAAAATTAACAGTGACAATCAAGTAGCACAAATAAGTATACAGTTGGATATACCATAAAGTTATGCTCCATTTCATATCTCTGTGCTATCCCTCTTGGTCCTACACAGAAGTGGAATCTTCTGAGAAGGAAACTCAATTGCCTTCCATGGTGGATTCTGCCTTGGGTCATGTGACAGGAGAAATGAGAATCTGTCCTCAGTATCAGAGGAGAGTTCAAAGACTTGTAAGTACAAGGAGATATCGAACAAGATGACAAGAGCTCAAATATGAGTCTAGATAGAGAAACAGAGACCCTATTCATTTAAGTACAGCAGAGAATTTGATAATTAACATCTGAAAAGGCAATAGTTTAATGAAGGTACTGAGAGGGTTAACCACATAGAGAATGGAAGAGGGCTGACCAAAAGTCAGCACTTATAGAGTCTGGGATGCTTGGAACTGTGCTTCACACGTCTTTGGGGTTTCAGACATTATGATTTTAAGCAAGCGAAGCCTGGGTTAGTGATGCATTTAGTCTGAGAAGTCAATAGCTTACTCTGTAGGCAACATTATGCAATCACAAAATTGTTTGGGTTGCAGATGCTTATACTCACATTTGTGTCATTATCAAATATTACCCTAATTTCAGAGTAGCTACAGTAAGTGCTATAAAGGGATTTCACCTTACAAATTCCCATTTTCATCCAAACCTTAATCCAAAGTAAGTGTCCTATCCTATTTGATTTTTGTTGGAAATAAGGCCAAGCAGGGCTTGAGTAAGGGGAAAGCTGGTTTTCAACAGGTAAGCTGCTGTTCATCCTATATATTTGAGAACCAATGACATCATGATGTTGGATCAAGGCATGGTGTGATCAAGTGTGACTGATCAATCAATTATGAACTCAAAAGATACCACCACAGCTCGGGTACAAATAGTCCATTTGAACATTTGGGATGGAGATGTCTCTAGATTTGCAGTCTTAATGTGATAACCAATAGAAATGATGCAGAGTACAAAACAATAATAGGTAGGAAAAATAGAAAAAAGCAGTAGGGGCTGGAAAATGGGGGCCTAGCTATGGGAGAATAGTCTGTGGAAAAGACAGTTTGAATTCATCACAGTTCTTCCTGTGGAGAGTATGAGTTGTAGTCACTCTTGCCACTCCAGCTCTGCTTAAAGCAGCAAATTATTTCCTTTATTACAGTTCAGACCTTAAACAGACATTTCCAAATGAATTGCTTTATAGCTTCTTACAGCATTGAAATTTAAAATTTTTCTGTATTAATAGGTGAAGATGATCTTGACCTCACCTATTATTTTATTTGACTTGTTTCTCAGACTTCCGTTCCCTTACATGCAAACTGAATCATTTCTAGAGCTTTTTTTATTTTATGCTTTTTCTTGGGTTAAGTACCCCATTATATCACAGAATCATAGAATGTTAAAGGTGGAAGGGTTCTTAGTGATCCACTAATCTGATATGTCCAGATGTGAAAATGGAGGCTTAGGGAGAAGAAAGCATAAAAGTAGTAAAGGAGTGAGCCTGGATTTGGGTCCGAGGCCTAGGATTCCCAAAACAATGGTCTTTTCATTACTCTACATTTATTTATCCTCTGTTCCTGACTGATGTTCCAAGTGACTACTGTACAAATTCCTTTTTGTACTCACATGTAACCTGGTTCATGGAACTATTTCTAAGGACAATGTTGTCCTTGGCCTATTGACTTGAAAAAAACTTTCCCAAATTTCTGAAAGAACATTGTAGCATTAGCACACAAGTATCTTAATTATATTCATTTAAGCATAATTGGGAAGTATTTGTTTACTTCATTTATGGAGATAGCAGTATACTCCTATTGAAGGAAAGAGATTCATCAGTGAAAGAATCTAGTTGACCTGAACAAGGAAAGAAAAATTACTAATCTTTGTGGGCTTAAAGGTTTCTTTTAAACATCTGGAGGCATTTATAGTGTCCTCTATATGCAAAGTTTGTCATATCCCTAAAAACCTAGGAATGAAATCAACAAGTTTAGAATGTGCCCACCTCGCCACTGTCAATTCAATGTCCTTGAGTTCTCTCCTGCGATCTGCTCTCATTACTGCCCTTTACTATCCCCCAGAATGTGTCCTCTCCCCCATGTGACACATCCCTTATTGGTATCAGAGAAAATTTTCAGGAGATAATATTATACTCTCTAAGGAATATGTTACTCTTATTGCCCATAACAGCTATGTCCTTATCCCAAATCTTCCCCTGCATAAAATTCCTTCATGATGAATTATTCTATCTTAGGAATTCCAAAGGTAGAAAATAGTGGCATTCTGGTTTAAGGCTCTCTCTAGCTAGTTCTTGGTGAGTGTAAGAAAATACTGTGGAAAGAAAACAGACTTAGAGTCAGAAACTAGATTTTTTGTGGGCTCTGACAATTATTGGGTCTGAGGTCACATGCAAATCCTTATCACCACCACCTTTTCACCAAGCTTCAGTTTCTTTATCATTAAAAGTGATGCATTAATTCACAACCTGCTTCATAGGACTATTTTGAAGAAGTAAATGAGATAATGGATAAATGCACATTGACTGGAAAGAGATATGCAGATTTAATTGTGCTGTAACCAATATCATGATGCGATTCTGGTTGATGACATTTTCTGCCTCAAGACATGTTCCATGATCCTTGAATCTTAGAAATGTTACAATTGCTTTCTCCCTCAGTTTTTATTCATAGAAGAAACTGATTTGAATTCCCTTCTAATTTTCATGTTTAGTATACATTAGTCTAAGACTGGATACATTGGTGAAATACACATCTAAAGAAATACACAGCAGAAATGTAGATTAGCAGACTGTGCTATTCATGGTGGTATTAAGTACCATCTGATCCACAAGAATTATTAGAGTAAGATAAAATAGACTGTGATGCAAATATGTCTTCAATATTCTTCAAGATCATACTATTTTTTCCTTAAGGGGGAAGAGGGAGTTTGTTTTTTACTAAAGCAGACTTTAATTTCTTTTTTCACTACTAGTTTCTTAGCATTTATATAATTTGCAATATTATTAAAGAATTAATTATTTATTTTATACGGATCTAGTAAAGTGGTATCATATAATACTTTAATTGATGATATAGAGTTAATCACTTCTTGTTTCAGTAACCTCAACTATTAATTTCCAAAAATGTTCTGCTCATTCATATCCTTAGCTTAGGCTGCTATAATGAAATTTTCCAAAAAATTAGTTTCTAAAAGACTAAGTATTAACTGTTAATAATTCATACTATTAACATTATTTGAAATGTTGCTCAGCAGTATAGTGGAGATCCAAACTGAAAATCGTTGGAGGTGTTATAATCTTTTATAACTGTGGTTTTGAACAAGGTCAAACAAAGGATGACTTCAGCTTTGGTTCTGCAACTTTGTGCCTTTGGAGAGGATTGCCTCACCTTCCTGCCACTGGAAATATGAAAGGAAACATTTCCTTGGGGCAAAATAATCTGGGAATTTTAGTGAAGAACAAGTCATAAGATAATTATGAGCAGTTGATATAGGATATAGAAACATTGATTAATATTTTAAATACATATTTTCCTCTACAAAATATTTTTTTCTTCAGGAAATTCTGGTCAATATACTTAGTGTATAAAGAAAAAGGGAAACAATTTAGCAAAAAAAAAAAAAGCTAAGTTAATACCAGCAAGTTATTCCATTTTCCCATTTTCTATAATTAGTTCCAGCTAGGTAAGCAACTTAAATATTTTTTTTAATGAAGGAAAACTGATGGTTAGATTGAGAATTCTTTACCAAATAGGAGGCAGTAGAAGTCATAAAAGATAAAACATATAATATTATGTAAAATTCAAAAGATTTTGCATGAACAAAATCAGTGTAGTAAGATTTAAAGGGAAACTCAACAGGGAAGAAAATAATGCTTGCACCAAATAGGTCTGCTAAAAATGGTATATGAGATATGTAGGGGAAGAATTCAAATACACAAGAGCAGGAATTAATTCACAGTAGTTAAGTGATCATAAGATACATATAGACCATTCTCAAAAATTGCAATCTACTACTAGTCCTATTAAATATTGCTCCAAATCATTAATAAGGAGGACCTGGAGTGACCTGTCATTTCATTAGCATCAGGATTTCCCAAGTGAAAAAACTATTTCTACCAGTGTTTGCAACTGGTAGTCTAAGAATGTTGGCTAGATAGATGAGATGATACGCAAGTCACTAAGGAAAGGTCATATAGCCAATACATGCCAGGGGTGGGACTTGAATCCAGGTTGTCTGGTCTTTAAGGCCAACCCTCTACCCTCTATGTTGTGATGCCTCATAATAATGAGAGAAATATAAATTAAATAACCTTTTATTTTATTTCCTGTCCCACATATCGGCAAAAATGACAAAAATGTAAATCTTGTAGGTAATATGAGAATATAGGAACATTAATATACTAGTTGTTAAAGTTGTTGATTGGTTCAGCCATTCTAGAAGACAATTTGAAATCTTTCAAAAATAGTGACTAAAATAGCCATACCCTTTTACTTAGAGGTCCCTCTGCTAGGCATATATCACAAAGAAGTCAAATAAAGGCCCTATAGATACCCAAACATCCATAATGGTACTTTCTGTGGGAGCAAAGTGCTGGAAACAAAATGGGTGCCCATTGATTGGGGAAATAGCTGAACTAATTATGGTATAGGAATGAAGTGACACTGCACATTGCACATACTATGGTGCCACAAGAAGTGAAAAATATAAGCACTTGAGAGAAAAGGGAAAACATAAGAATTTATGCAGAATGAAGTAAGCAGAACTAGGAAAACATTACATAAAATCATTACAACAATATAAATGGAAAGGACAATAGAATAAACTGGAACAATATAAATAGAAAGGACAATAGAATAAATTATGTTCCATATGGACTCAACTTTTTTCTGGAGAAGAAATGAGGTGGGGGCTATGGATATTGAGTGTTTCATATGCTGTCAGATCCAATTAAAGGGGAATTGTTTTTGTTGAATTTTTAAAAAAATTACAAAGAAAGGCTCATTGGGTAAAGAAGGAGGATGGTAGATATTCATAACTGAATGTAATAAAATGCATCAATAAAACATTACATTAAAAACTCTCTTCTGGTTGAAAATTGTTTTTTTTTCTTATTTTAACGTGAATTCATCAAATATTTTTGCTATTTGAAAGAGCCATTGGTAATGATAAATTGGGTCTGACTCATTCCTTTTTTTGTTTTTGCCGTGTGGTATTCCCTCATTAAAATTACTGATTTGTTATTTAGCTAAAGAGATAAAAATAAAGAAATCTCTTTCCAAAAGTGTTGGCATTAATTATGTATTAACAAGAAGAATTAGTACTAAGAATTTTTAACCCTTCTACCATTGCTTAATTTAAAAGTTAAGATCTCCTGTTCCTTTAAAGGGGACTAAAGAAAGCCATTTCACACCCATTAAATTGGCAATCACAGTCTTCTTATTCTATTACAAATGGTTTGTGCAATTGAGAGAGAGACTGTGAGCTTAAATGCATAAGCAATGAGATGGAATAATGATTGGGAGTGTATAACCTTGTAATTGCCTTTTCTTCTCCCTGAGTTCCCCTATAAAAAAAAAGTTTGACTTTTAACATCACTAACAAGAGATTACAAATTTTAATAGATTATAATAATTCTACCTTAATTTCTAAAACAAAGTGTTCCAAAGAGTTGTTCTACTCAAGGTACTTTTCCTTAAAATTTCCCAATTTTCTTAGGAGGAAAACAAAAAAGAACTTTAGAGTTGCAATGTATAGTATCTTTTCTCATGTAAAATGAATTTATATATTAATTCTCTTGGTAAAGCTATTTAACATTCTTTAGTTCCAAGAAAGCTGTACTTAATTATATTTCTATGGGAAAAAAGGATTTTTCCCCCTCAAATCTTTAAAACATTGCAGAGTAAGATTTCTTTACAAGGTCATTTGGCTGAGTGCAAGGGTAAGGAACCTTTGGCCTTAAGGCCACATATGGCCTTCTAGATCCTTGGGTATGACCTCTTGACTGAGTCCAAGTTTTAGAGAAAAAAAAATTTTTTTTTAAAGAGTATTAGTTCTATGAAGTTTGGATTTAGTCAAAGGGCTGTGCTGGAGCACCCAAAGGATCACATGAGGCCTTGAGGCTGCAGGTTCTGCACCCCAGATCTTCATGCCTAAATTCAATGAATTATGCCATCAACAGGGCATTTAGACCTGGATGTTTTTTATAATTGCTCTACATGACCATATATTGAAAAGAGCCCTTTCATCAGAAGACCTAGGCTAAAATTCCCATTCTGCTGCATGTTATCTCTGTGACTGTGTACAAATCACTTCAAGTCTTTGGTCTTCAGTTTCTTCACCAGTAAAAGAAAGGATTAGACTGGATCCCAGTTAAGCTCCCTTCTAACTTTAGATACAATTATCCTATGAAATAGTGATAGATATTAATTGCTATGATGACCGAAAATGATCAGATGAGTATAGTATGGTCTAATGACCACCAAGAACCCTGACTTTATATTTTATTTATCTAGTTCAGGAATTCTTAGCCTTTTCTGTGCAATCTGGTGAAGCCAAAGGACCTCTTCTTAGAATAATGTTTTAAAAAATAATATAAAATGCATAGGAATCCAAAAGAACCCAATTATATTGTTAGACTAAGTTATTACAAAATTTTTTAAAAGTTCACAGACCTAATATTAAGAATTCCTGGACTCTAGATTGACATTTAGGAAAATTATAACACTATCTTGGCCACGCTTCCTCTATGTATCATTGACAAAATCAGGATGAACAATTTAACGTTTGAGGGTTTATAATTACCCAGAAACTATGTCTCTTACACTTTTTATACATCACAATACATCGATTTCCCAGTATCTTCCTCCACATTCCAGGATAGTTTTACCCTGAATTTGAGGTTGAGTAGACTGGTTAGAGCAAGAAGTGAGAAGACAGGATCTAGGGAGGAGGTAGCTGAGAGAATGAAAAAGAGTAGACACAGGCAGGAAGGAAGGAGAAGGAGGTAGATGCTATAAATTGAAGACCTGGAATCATAAGTGGCCATGGGGACAAGCTCACTACAAAACAAGGTGGATGATGCCAGCACCGGTTAAGTCTAGAGTGCATCCTTGTCTGCTGAGTCCATTTAGACTAGTTATTCTCCCACTTTTTACTTTCTTTCCTCAGGGAGTCAATTTTCCTCAAAAGATTCTCTTGGCTTTGTTTTAAAAGTTTCCTTTATTTTATTTTATTTTTGTCAACAAATGAGACAAAGCTATTGGTCAACTGAATTACTAACCTGAGTGAATTAGTGTTTGGATGCTGTCTTAAACCAATTCAATAAAACCAGAAGGAAAGAAGATTCTGAATATTATTATGTTGCCAGCAGTTACTGGTTGGGGGATCATATTCAAAGAGGAGAGAGATGCTATCAATTTATTTTAACAGTTTCCCAAACCATGTAGAATATTTTCAATAGGTGTCAAAATGAGTCAGTAATATTGTGGCAGCAGCCATTAATTCCTTGGTTGGACCGGTTTTGAAAGAAAACCATGCCCCCAAAAGGAAGCAACTGAGGGAGTGATGAGAAAAAAAACAAACAAACCTCTAAGGGAGATATGAGTTGTAGAGTAGCTCTGGCAATACAAAGATGGGATGGAGTAAAATGACTGACACTTTACTTGCATTTTCAGTAGCCCAGCAAACAGCATTACACAATTAATGCTGATTTCTCTGAGAACTTGTTTCATCTACAATGTTTCTAAATATAATAATACATCACAATTCCCTAAGTTTTCAAAGTGTCTTCCTTTAAAATAATTCTGTAAAGAGATTAATGGGTGTATTTATACTTCCATTTTATAGATGGCAGAGCTGAAGTTCAAAACAGTTAATGTCCCCAAACTCCAGAGCTGGAGATACCAAAGCTGGGATTCAAGTGTAGGTCTTCCATTATACTACTTTTATTTAATGGTATGACCTTAAGAAAGTCATTCCTACTCTTGAGACTTTAGTTTTCTAATCTGTAAAATGGAATGTAGGAATATGATCAAATAACCTGTAAGGCTCCTCAGTTCTAAATCCCATGACCTCACTTTTTACCACTTCAGCACTTTTTGTAATATCCAGTCCCTAACATAGTCTTGAGAAGTGAAAATATGAGAAATGGATAGATACATTTCCCTGATTTAGCAAGACCTATATTCCAAAGTTTAAGAAGAACTGGAAAAGTTTTTTGAATTGCCCTGCGTTTAGGAGATTTCTAAATAGGGAACTAAAAGTTTCCCATAAGAGGGATCGTCCTTTAAAACTGTCACAAATAAGCAAACAACAAAAATTATTCTCTGGCTCTCTCTTCTTGGAGCACTAATGGTCATCCAGATTGGTCCTGTGGGACATGAGATGGGTTTTTTTCTCAGAGTAAAAAGTTTTGGCTCTAACTTCATATTTGTATTTTTCCCTGGCTTGCCTCATTATCTTGGGGTGTTTTTTAAAAGTTTGTGTAACTCTATAAAAATTGTGTTTGCCATCTTCTTCACTAGAGGATGTCTCTGTTCATTCATCCCTTCAGGGTTTGGGGGGTTGTTGTTTTGACAGGCAGGGTAGCATTGTGATTCTTTACCTTCTGTTTATCAGCTGTCCTTACTTCAACACTGGTTTTTATTAAACTAAGTAGAAAGCACAGAGCGTGGTGGATCTCTGTTTCATTCTGGGTCATCATGATACGACTTTGTATTCTTATAGCATCTACCTCAGAGAATCTTGGAGAAGGAGAAAGAAACCTTTGCAATAGTTGTAAAAGAAGAAAATAGGGCCTGAGAAGCAGCAGGAACAAAGTAGAAACATTTCCCAATATCATTGACTATCGCCTAGGTTTCTTATTTTAGCTTTTTAACTACCTCGATACTTAATCCACTGCCTGTCTCTAACCTGCAAGACCTTCTGGAGCCTTCCTACCTTAGATGACTTCCATAAATCAGGTTTCTTGCTCATTAGACTCTGGTCTTGGCATATGTCAACCCACTGGTAACTACTTGGGTTCCTAAGCCCACCTCCAGATGCCAACCTCTCCCTTTTGCTGTCCATATTTTGGAATTATATTTAGAAATAAAAAGGCTATGCAAATTAAAGAGGCAAGTTCACAGAATCCTCTGGGCATAGCTCTAACACTAAGAACGCCCTCCTCCAAAAAAAAAAAAAAAACGAAGGAAAGAAAAGAAACAAAATCATAACACGCTGACTTTAAATGTATCAGTTTCCATAACATATTCTTATTTTGAATTCACTCTCCACCATGCAATATAATAGCTGTCCTCAGTTTTCATCATTGGCAAATGTGATAAGCATCAATGTTTTCCATGTCTTCATCTAGGCTACAGAGAAGGAAAAGAATTGTTGAAACCCCAAGGGTCAAAACAAAGCCCTGGTACACTTGGCTAGGATCATCCCTCTACATCAGTGTTTTCTATCCACTGGTCCACAGCAAATTGCTATAGGTCTACAAAGTATTTAGTTAAAAAATTATAGACTTGCTCAAACCCAACAAGGGAAAGACCTGTGTATCCAATATTATATGGGCACATTGCTAGTCTCATTTTACTGTTCAGACTAGTCTTTTGCATATTCAGAGGCTCCAAAACATTCCCCTGATGCTGACAATAATAGCTAGCCTTGATATAGCACTTTAAGTTTCACAAACTGCTTTATAAGTATCTAATTTGGTACTCAACAATCTTGGGAAAGAGGTCCTATTGTTAAGCATTTTACAGAGATGAAAACTGAAGCATGCTATGGTTAAGTGCTTTGTCTAGTATTACACAGGTAGTAAGTCTCTGAGGCTGAATTTGAACTCAAATCTTCTTGATTCTAGGTTCATCACTCTATCCACTGTACCATCCAGCTGCCATGAGAAAGAATGGAGGTAGAGATTGGCTATAGGTGTGTGGAAGGAAACTGGAGAGTCAGACCTGACTGGCATGGAAAAATGTGAGAAAGGAAAAGAGAATAGTTGTGAGAGTACAAGATAGCAAGTCATAGCAAGAATGAAAATCCTATTGGGATCTAGGAGTACAGGATTTTTTTAGAGTTTAGTTTAGAAAGAATGAGCCCTGATTTGATGAAATGTGAAGACAGTAATAGTGTAAGTGCTCATTCTCCAAAGTCCGAAGTGGAGTCCGAAGTCTCCACTTGGGCATCGAACTCTGAGATAACTTAAATCTACATCCTAGTGCCCATCTGTATGGTGACTTCAGTTTTGGGATGAAATGATGAGGCATGAGGCAATTGACTCAAATTCTACCTGTGTGAATGGCGCACTTCTGAGTCCTGTCTAGTGTCTGTATGGAAAAAGAGAGAACCCTGGAGTGGTGGAGAACAAACAGAGTTAGACATTGGCTTGTGAGTGAAATCAATGATACCCACATAACTTGTAATGAGTATTTATAAGTGAGTCTATAAAACAAAGGGCCTTGCTTTTAAAAAACAAACAAATATGTCTCGAAAAAACTGGCTTTTCTTTCCCCATCTCTTCTCTTTTTCTCTCTTTCTCCTGTTTTTTCCTGATTTCTCTTTTAACCTGGTTCCTAGTCTATACCACATATATTGTCTTCTGTTCTGAAGGTGATAGAACAGTCTTCAGTAGAGAATTTCGGTATTTTGTTTGAAGGATAGCTTGTGCTAAGAATTAAAGCTTTGAGATGATATAGATTCAGTAATCAACCCTTTATGATTCATTAATCAGAACTATTATGGGCCTTCAACCACAGTAGTCCAATTAACTTTACTATGATCCAGTCACATTCCTCTACAAGGATAAGAGACTTTGTCACGTGCCTTGTTGAAACCCAGCTTCGGTAGATATTTCTCCAGCTTTCTCCTGATCTATCACAATAGTTCTCCATCATTCTAGTGGGTGTTATCTCATCAATGTGGGTACTCTTTACAGTCTTGCATATCACCATCCTTTCACATCTGCCAATCTTATCCAGCTTCTGCCCGTGTCTTCCCATTAGTTTGCCATAGGAAAGCCACTCGTTGTTTTGGGACCTTCTTCAGTTCTTTTGACATTTCCAGGTCTCCACTTCTATTTTTTAAATTTATTTTTACTTTATTTTTAAGCTTTTGTTTAGTAATTTATTTTTCCTCAGTTACATGTAAAAACAATTTTTAACATTTCTTTGAAAAACTTTGAGTTCCAAATTCTTTCTCTTCCTTTCCCACCACTTTTGAGAAGGCAAGCAATTCCATAGAGGCTATACATGTGTATTCATGCAAAACATATTCATAATAGTCATGTTGTGAAAGAAATCACAGACAAGAAAAAAAATCCAAGAAAAGTAAAGAAAGTTAAAAAAGGTATGCTTCAGTCTTCATTCAGACACTCATTCAGGGAACAGACCTGTTTAAGAAGTGATTCAAAGGATGGCCTCTTTAATAAAAAAGATCAAATCAAATCAAAATATGTTTATATAATATATAGGTATATATGTACACACCTATATACAATGTATATATTATATATAACACCTATGTACTTGTGTTTATGTTTGCATATGCATACATTGCATAAACACATGTGTATATATGTATATACATATATATATGTGTGTATGTATGTGTGTGTGTATATATATATATACATATATATATATACTCACATTTTGTCATCTGTTAGAATATGAGGTCTTTCAGTGCAGGGACTATTGAACAATCCATATTTGGATTTTTTTCTGTGACCATTGTTAAGCCTACCATGATGTAATTTCTGGAATCTACTTTTACTCCACCTCCCCTCCACGAGACAAGATGATTTTGAAAATATTATCAGAAGTGGTTCCACTAACACATCTGCAAATAATTTAGTATTGTAGTGTAGAATCCATCTGGACCTGGAGAGCAAAATTCACTTAAAGAATGTAGGTACCTATGCTTCCACTAAAATCCCATTCTGATGCCTCTGTTCTATGAAGGGAACATTCAATTTTACCAAATGATTTCAATAGTACCCAAACATTTTCAGATCTTTGAGTGTGATCTTGAAAATGAACTGTTTGTCTGTCATCTTAGAACTATTCTATTAAAGTTTGGAGAATTCATCACCCTATTCATTTTGGGTGAAGTTTTTGACCATAGCAAATCTCAGCAACCAACCATTAATGTGTAGAGGAGTTACAAGCTGAATTCCTGTAAACAATATATACTCTCACTAATGAAATAAAAACTTTGAAGTATTAGGTGAAGTAAACCTCTCATTTATCTTTCACCTATTCTGAGTTTCAATTTCATATTAACTTGGAGGAAGAGAGAAACAAATTAGGAATTGAATAATTCTGTCTTTCTCTCCTCTGCTGGCATTCCAATATCTTCCTTAAGGAGTGGATCCATTACTTTCTGAATAAGCAAGATTATGAATATTTTTTTTCTGATCCCAAATTAGCTTTTAAAAGTCCTTTGTGCTGTCTTCAGCATTTTTTTTTTGGTGTGTTTCAACCAATTCTGGATTTCAGCTTTCTTGCTATCAATATAGGTTCACGCAAATTTTATTTTTTGTGTTCAGCCTTTGTTATATCTACCTCCGATGTTTTACATGAATCTTCAAAAAAAAAAACAAAAAAACAACTAAGCTAATTTGAGAGCTCCTTGTGCAATTGGGTTTGCTTTTTAATCTCCCTCCCCCTTTTTTCTTTAAGATGCTTCAGCGTACATAATCAGAATTACACTTTTGAGAGCTTCCCATTGCACTTCAGTTTCTCTCTGAATAACATTGGACATTGGAACAAAACTATTTTTTCTCTGAGTGTTTTGAAATCTGCTTTCCTCTCCTTAATTATTGAGAATTTCAGAAATTTCTCCCAATGATCTTTTTACTTCGACATCAACTGTTCATTTCTGACAATTTATTCATGGAAACAAACAATAAATTGTAAAAAAAAATTGACCAACAAGAAGAAGAAATCACTATCTTAGACTAGCAGTAGTTGAAATGATTATGCCAGCATAGTATAATATTAAATCAATGATTCTCAGTGAATTTGCTGGGGCACATTGGAATGCCAGTTTCTGCTAGGTGTGCCATGAATTGGATGCAATCGACACTAGCCATCTCATTCACATTCTAAGTCTCCTGATACTCCTGAATAATCCCCATAATCTCCATTTATCAAGGCAAATAAGGTCCAAATATCAAGGCAAAAAATGGTAACTTGAGGCCAAAAAAAATGGAAAAACATGGTACTAAGTGTTAACTACAAACATATTCCACCATTATCTCAAATGCAATGTGATAGAGCAGAAACAAAACAAAACGAAACTTAAGACTTGAGTTCAAATCCCAGGTCTGACACTTGTTACCTGTATGACCATGTACAATTCACTTAGCCTCTCTAGATTTCAGTTTTCTTACTTGTAAAATAAGAGATTTGAATAAGATGATCCTGAACTTTAACTTTTAACTTTAATATTTTCTTATTCTATAATTTGTCATCTTCTTTCCTTCCTCCCCTCCCCCAATTCCCCACTATGCCGTATTCCAGGCAACTGCCAGATTTGTTCTACCTTTGGAATTCTCTACTATTAATGGTACTACCATTAATAAACTCAAATTAATTAATCTCTGAACCATTTTTTACTATTCTCCCCTCCTTCTCCAGTGTCAGGTTGATCATTAGGGCCACTAATTCTTCCTTCATATCATCTCTAATGTCTGGGTTTTCCTCTCCTTCTTTGTTGTCCTTGCTATATTTCTGACAACTCCTGATACCTCAGGCCCCAAACAAGGTTTGCAAAAGTGCTTTATAATCATTATGCTTTTAGATCTGCACACATCAACCATATGAAGTTGGTACCATAGCCATTTTTATCACCATTTTGTATGTGAGGAAACAAACTGAGAGAGGTTAAGTGACTCCCCCAGGGTAACATAGCAGTTAGTATATTTTAGGCATGAGTCTAATCATGTTCTTTCAGGTTCTTTCTATTATAGCACCCTGCCTTGTCTTCTTTGTTTTAATATCCTAATTCCTCTCCATTCTAACCATTGCAGCCAGAATAATATTCCTAAAAATATCACTTAGTACATTTTATTCCCAATTCTAAAACTTTCCATAACTTCCCATTGTGCAGATGATAAAGTCTAAGCACTTTAGCTTGCTATTCAAGGCCTGCACAATCTGCTTTCCCTACTCTCACTATTTATTTGCATGTTTTATGACAGCCTCAACCTTTCTCAGCCTTGATTTACTTTTTTACTTTTGAGGGGGAGGAATATAATAATCCCTACAGTACTTACCTCACAGGAGTTACTGTGATTGCAAGAAAACATGTCAAGTGTTTTAGAACTTTCAGGTGTTACATCAGTTATTACTGTTGTTCCTGCTGTTGTTGTCTTTTTTTCCTTAAACAGGACCAATAACATAGGGGAAGTGATGCCATGATTTGTAAGTGAATTGGATTTAAGTGAGGCAGGGCTGTGCAAAGTCACCAACCTCACTTTGTCCTCCCGAGCTATCTGGAGGCAAGATATAGGTCAAGATGTCTGGAGATGTCCCTGGAGGCAGTGGAAGATCTTGTCTTTTTAAGAGTCTTTCTCAGGTCTCAGTTTTTCCGAGGCAAAGCCCATCTACTGATTTAGGCTAAGTCGAGTGCAAGTCATGTCATCATTTCTCTGATGGCATGGTCTTCTTCAGCAACGAAAGATGAACACAATCCTGTGAGTAGACACGGTTAGCTGAATGGGGACCCAGTTATCTGGGTAACTCAACTCCTCTTCTGTCTGCCTTCTCATCACTTTCCTTCTCCTCTCCAAAGGAAGGTAAATTTGGATGGCTAAAACATGCCCAGTTGACTTGAGGTTTTACTGGCTAGGGAAGAAAAGAGGCAAAGAATGGCCTCTTTTACCTCGGGAAAAAAATAATCAATCTAGGAGGGAAAGACCCTCAGGGTTTTTGGCCCAAAGAGAAATAATTCCTATTTAACATTCATTCTGAGCCCTCAGGGTCCAAATAATAACCAAGTGAGGCTTGGGCTGGGATTTATTGTTGGCCAATCAATGAGATCTAGAGTGATTTGGGTGTAAGGCATGGTCCTTAAGAAAGAAATCTAGTCTGTAAACCCCAAAATACCTTGCAAGACTACAGCAATCAAAATTTATGTTCCTTTGGGCAGAGCAACTGCAGGTAAGGGTATGATTCCCCATGTGGATAGAGAGAGAGAGAAAGAGGGAGAACAGGGAGGGAGAGAAAGAAGGAAGAAAAGAAGGAAGGAAGGAAGGAAGAAAAGAAGGAAGAAAGGAAGAAACGAAAAAAGGAGCTGCATTGCCCAACTGGAACTGGTCAATTGGGTCCCCATTGGGCAGCTGCTATTCAAATTTTGTTAGTTTGTCTTTTCTTCTCAAAGAGGACCATGACATCAGGAGAATGACTTACAAGTGTTGTTCCTATTGTCATAATAAAGTGACTCATCCAGCTAAAATCCATCTGTTAATTTTACTATGAGCAAAAAAAGGAAAGAAAACAATGTATGCTTCTACTGTGTGCCAGGCACTATGCTATGCTCTTTACAAATATCTCACTTTCTTCTCACAAAGAACCCCGAAAGGTATGTGCTATTATCTTCCCTGTTCTACAAATGGAGAAATTGAGGCAGAGATATTTTTTAAAGTGATGTACCCAGTATCATACAACTAATAAGAAACTGGGACTGAGAGAGTTTTTTTTTAAGTGACTTGCCCAGTATCATACAACTGGTAAGTGCCTGAGGCTAGATTTGAACTCAGACCTTCCTGGCTCCAGGTCTGTAAAGCTAATGAGATTAAAGATCTTCCCCACCCATTATTAGGCCTACCTATTAAGGGGAACTTGAGTAGGGGAGATTTATTAGAAGGCCTAAACCTTTTTGTTAATGAGGCATTGGTTATCAAGGATTGGGATGCCCTCTGGTTCTGAAAAAGTGTATAGATACTCTGAGGTGAGGTTTTGTTTTGGGGCTTACTCGTTGGAAGTGTTTGTTTGGCCAGATGAGACTCTGGGGAGCCACTAAGGAGCCTCCTGGCTTTGAAAACCCAGGTAGTGGTGCTTCTCTCTCTGGTAACCATATATCTATGGTCAGACATTTATCCCTCTATTGGTCTGTGATATGTGTATTGCTTACAGTCAGACAGTTGGAAGCCCTGTCTTTTGGTTGATCTTTGTTTCTCTCTTTGTATTTTCTCTAAAATTTAAGGTGCTGACTTTTTCCCCTGAACTAAGTGAATGATATACATGCTTGATTAAAGTGATTGTTGACCCCTCAAAAGTTTCTTTCCTTTTAGAAAAGCAGATCTAAGGACCTGTGATAGCAGGCCCTCCTGTGTATGTCAGAGTGCTTGCTTTTAAAGGCCTAACACTATCCCTTGTTCCACCTAGCTGCCTGTAATGACCAAGACATTGACAAGCCAGTGCTTTTTCTGCTGTGATTCCTACTTTCTGATTTCTTCTGCAATGCCCCCAAATCATCTATCCATCATTTTTCCATTTCTTCAAGGCCCAGTTATGATTCCAACTTTTTTGGGAAACTTTATCCATTTACCCCAGACCTCAGCGACTGTTCCCTTCCTCACCTTCCATAACACTTACTATCACTCCCTTGACAAGGAGCATAGGATCCCTTGTATTGCAGCCTTTATTTTGATGCATATATCCTATTGAATCTCCAACTTGATTGTAAGCTGCTTGAGGGCAAGTATAGATCCTTGTAACTAAATGTATTCTTTGCATATAGTAAAGTATCATGTAAATATAGTCACAGCAGGTATGAAATATTTGTTTATCCTGTAGTTATAATATTGTATGGGCAGTGTTTCATTTGCTATATTGGCTGTGTGGGTTACAAATTAAAATTTTAATATTGTAGTTGATGATGTTTATTTCTTATATAACCTCAACTAAATGAATTTCCATGCTCTCCTAAATTGGGGAGGCCTTAACATAGGCCTGTGTATGATAAGCATGCCTCATCTGAAGGATATGAATGATTAACCTAGGGTGAATATTTTGAATGCAATGACCACAAATGGCCCAACCAGCCCTCAGCGCAAGACGTGACTGCAGAAATATGTTCCTTAGCAGTAAATGGCAACTTAAAAATGGATTTTAGAGAGCCTTGTCTCTTTTGAGGCAACCCTCATAGGGTTATTTATATTTTCCTAAGTTCATTTACATTTTCCCATGTATGTTATGGGTATTTTTAAAGATTATAATAGTCTTTCCATGATGTTTCACTCCATTTAGTAGTGCTTTATAAACCATAATAGCTATACCACATTAAAAGTTATGAACTGAATTTAGAAATAACTAGGAAATTGAAGCCAAGATTGTAACAATTGTCATATTCTCTCGTAAACTGATGGGGAGTCAGTGCTTATAACTACAGGCAGCAGAGGCCAAGGCCCTAGAATGGAGTGGGCCCTCCTATTTCCTATAATTATCAAGTAGATCCAGAAGGTAAATGGTGGCTATGTTAGAAGTATTGTTGTACAGTGGAAAGAGCATTGGCTTCTGTTTTTGTATCCTCAAATGCCTACCATATTGTCCAGTACATAGTAGGTACTTCATCAATAAATAATTAAGTGCTTATTATGTATCTAGTACTTTGCTGATTATGGGATAGTGAATAGAGTGCCAGGCCTGGAGTCAGGAAGATCCAAGTTCAAATCTGGCCTCAGACACTTACTAACTGTGTGACCCTGGGCAAGTCATTTAACCCTGTTTGCCTCATCTGTAAACTAGAGAAGGAAATAACAAACAATACCAAATTTTGCTAAAGATTGGCCGTATAAAGAAAAAGTGAAAACAGCCATCGTCCCCAGGGAGTTTACATTTTAATGGGTGAGAGAACATGTACATAAATAGGTCTATGCGAGAGATATATAATTTAGACACAATTTAGTTTTAGTAGAGAAGGCCCTTGCAGGTGACAGTAGGGCTGGGAAAGACCTACTGAAGAGTGAGTTTTGAAGGACCTCAGGGACTCAGAGAGGCAGAGAGGAAGGGGCAGAGCATTCTAGGCATAGATAATTCCCAGTGAAAAGTGTTGGGAGACTGAGGGCTATGTCTAAGCTACAGCAGGTAGCCCAGCATGACTAGACACACAAAAGGATTAGAATGGTAGTAAAAAGGCAAGTTTTGAAGAGCTTTAAATGTTAGAGTTAAATTTTATCCTAGTGATAATAGGTAATCACTGGAAGATATCCAGTAAGGTAGAGTAGGACATAAACTTTTTGACTTTGAGCAGCATTCACCAGTGTTGCTGAGCGCATGCTCAGTGCAAAGTGCACATGCTTTGTGTTCAGAACCAAGGCTCAAGGGAAGCTGCTCGATGCAACATGGACAAGTGCTGCCAAAATGGATTCATTATGCGTTTGATCTTAATTAATTTTTGGTCGTTGTATATTCAGAAGCCTTTTATTTTGCCATATGGGGTCTTGACCCACAGTTTAAGAAGCTCTGAAAGACATGGTCACAGTTGTATTTTAAGACAATAACTTTGGAGCATTTAGTAGAATAGGGAGAGATGAGGCAGGTAGGCCAGTGAGAAAGCTCTTACAGGTGAGAGGCAATGAGGCGCTTGCTGAGAGAGTGTGGTGTCTGTGTGAGCAATAGAATAAATTCTATCTTGGACATACTGAGTTTGAAATTTCCATGTCATCTAGTTCAAAATGTCTAAGAGTGAGGGATCTAGATCTCGTGAAAGAGACTGGGCATAAATATAAAAATTTGGAAATAATTTATAGAAATGATCCTTGAACCCACAGGAGCGGCTGAGATCATCAAATAAGAGAGTACAGAGAGAGATTCTACCACAAACTTAATGGTATTATCTAAGTTTTACCTCTGTGGACTTCAAATCACAGTAAAATGAAATATTGTATTTTCAATGATCAAATATCAGTAAAATTAAAGGATTGAATAATCAATCAATAATCAACATTTATTAAGCACCTAGTATGTGCCAGACACTGTGTTTTAGGAGGATCTCTAAGGTCTCTCATATCTTTGGAATTCTAACTTTGCCATTATCCAATACCAGGAATGCTATTTCCAATAGGATAAGACATTCTGAAGGATATCTGGAGAGACAACTCAAGACAACTCAACTAGCCAGGAATGGATATTGAGAATTTTGAAACTTGATCAAAGGATCTAACAGTACAGTCAGGGATGCTGACAATGTAGAAACAAAGGTAGAACGCCAGGAGGAAAGAGTCCAATAAACATTTCAAGAAGACTTAGGGAAAGAGATGGGTTTCTATTCATTTCTGCATGGCAGGGTGGCAAGTCAGTAAATAACAGCAAGAGTTCCTCTGGATTCTTAAAAGGGATGATTTGACATAATTCCAAACCAGAGAATACTTTGACAGGGGTCGAGAAGGGAATCAATAGGCTTAGAATTTTCAATATTATTAATTGGAAAACTAATAGTCATGGGGAATATGCTAAGTACAACACATTACATTTATTGCTTGGGAAGATACAGAGAATAATAATACTAGGTAATCTTTAGATAGCACTTATTATTATAATATAATATATTGTATATATTGGATAACTAGTGATTTTTATATATGTTCAAAATCAGTCCTAATCAGACTTTTCAGAAACATATGTTGCTTGATTATATTTCTTTTAGCATGAAAAGGGTTACAATTTAGAATTCTCTATTAAATTAAGAATTCATATCTCCTGACATCACCTCCAGGAAGGCTTCTCTAATTAATCTCAACATACTTGAAGTACTTCTTTATTTTCTGTCTCCAGAACATTTTTGGGTTCAAGTCAATATTATAGCACCTTGCAGGTCTTGTGGATATAGGGCTTTGTTTTCCTGTTTATGTTCATCTGCCCACTAACTTCTTCAGGGATGGTAATATATACCTTTGATTTTTTTCTTATTTTTCTTCTGCTGTCTATCTCACATTGTGAGGGCATAGTAGGTGTTCAATAAGCCCTTGATAGCTAAATACTAGAGCCTTGAGCTCATCTATTCTATTGAGCACATGGATTTTAAAGTTACATCCATGATGTAGTTGTAAACCATTTCAGGGCACTGCTTGTCTTTTCCCAAATGGCACCTTCTAGTACATGAAGGATAATTACACCCTGGTAGAGTTTCTGTTTGTTTCCTGCTGCCAGGTCCCAGTACGTGCCTGCTTTAAATTTCTATGACAATGCCATTTCCCTCTGTTTTCTGGTATTTAACCTGATAGAAATCATCTTTTTGTTCTCATTTTGGTCTAAATGGATGTGAAAACTTAAAGACAGTGGGTTACTGTGCAGGTTTAAATGAGAGAATTTATGAAGAGTTTCTTGCTTGAAAGAGTACTTAATTGGCTTCCATTTTTAGTAAGCAGCAACATTTATAATCCAAATGAAATCTCTTGGTGGTAATTGTACCATAAGCCAAAGTTTAGATGACTGCCCTGAAATGAGCATCTTCTTTTGTTAAAAGATTCATTCCCATCCATCTGTCAGCTCAGCTCTGCCTTTTCTTTCCCAGCTCAAACAAGTCCACAGGAGCTGCGCAATCACTTTTAATCATGACATATCAAGATCAGCTTTTTTTTTTTTAATTGAGATGGATGATGGAAAAGTTTTAATGGCCACAATCTTTCCTTGTGGCCAGACCCTCTGTGGAACAAGGAGGGTAGTCATGTAGCAAAAACATAAGATAGCAATTACATTCCACGAGCTCTGGTAGAAGCTCATTAATGGGTGCCTGAAGGTCCTAGGAAAGTAATGATAACAATAATAGCATATATTGGTGTCGTGTTGCAGTTTGCAAAGTACTATTCTCACCACTCTAAAGGTAGTGTGATTCTTATTATCACCATTTTACAGCTGAAGAAACTGAGAGTCAGAGAAGATGGACCCTGGATCATAGATTTAGACCTTGAATTTAGAACTCATCCATGTCCAATTTTGTCTGTCATTTCCCCATCCTGCTTTGTAGGATTTGAGGATTTGGCTGGAGTGGCAACTGGAAGTGAGACGAGATGGAGACAGAGGAGCAAGAATGGTGGTGCTGCTTCTTGAGGGCTAAGTAGAGGTAGCTTGGGGCATAATAGATATATCACTGGTCCTGAAATCAGGATAGACCTGAGCTCAAATTCAGCTTTGGTTACTTATTAGCTGTGTGATTTTGGGCAAGTCACTTAAGTTTCCTCAGCTATAAAATGAAGTTAATAATAGCACTCGTTTTCCAGGGTTGTTGTATCAGATGAGAAAATATTAGCACAGTGCTTGCCATGTAGTTGGCAGCACTATATAAACGCTTATTCCTTCTCCCTGTCCCTTAACTATTGAATTCACTCTGCTTTGTGATGACCTAGTCAGGGCCAGACATACCAGTTAGCAACTGGCTAGCCAAGACCATGGAGAGCGACACCTTTGTAAATTTCATTTCACACTGGCTCTCCAACTTCATACCCTGAGTTGAGCTTATATCATGAGTCCAGAGTCTGCTCACCCCATCTGATGATGGAGGCATTGCTAAAATTCTAAGTCAAACTATTGTATTAACTCTAATGTTTGTACTTCTCTGTCATCTTACAAGGTTGCAACCATGGAGTGCCAGTTAAACTCAAACCATAGATTTCCAAAGACTTCTGATTTGGGTCAAACTTATGCCTTGGGGAAACTGCTAGTGTTTAGGAGAGCAGCAGGCTTGCAGCTGTGTTTCAGATATTTTACTGTTTTATTTTGCATTGTGTTCTAATTATTAGATATGCATTGTGATAGAAAAGAACAAGAATTGGTTGGGGAGTGAGGAAACTTGGGTTCAAATTCTGCTTCTAATGCTTCCTATCTATGTGATGTTGAGCAAGTTCATTAAACACCATTGACTTCAGTGTCATAATTTATAAAGTGAGGTGGTTGGATGAAAAAACCTCTGACATCCTTTCCAGTTCTAAATCTACAAACCAAACCTAAATTCTACATACTAATTCAACCCTGTTTCTCTGCTTCTGTGGAAAACCAAAGGCACATGATTAGTATATATCTGGTAAATTTTTTAAAAAATGCAGGATATAGCCAATGAACAGGAGCTTAGAGCTGATTACTGAATGAGTAAAAAAAAAATCTTTCACACCCTTTGCCACAACTCTACATCTCCACGAAGTGAGAGGTCAAGGTAAGTCTAAGGAGGTGACTGAATCTCTAGCAACTGTGTTGAGTTCACAGTTTCTCAGCAGCTAGTAAGAGGACAGATCACCAAAGTGAGTGGAGGCCTACCCAGGACTGAGATCCATTTGCTTAATGGAGATAAGGTAAGGGATTAAGTACATACTGGAAATGAGACCTAAAGATGTTAAATGACTTACTATAGAGCAGTAACTAGTGAAGCCGGGATGCTTTAAACTCAGGTTTTCTGACTCTAGATCCCATGCTTTTTCCACTGTACTTTTTCCATGAGGTAACAAGTAGCAGAGACAGAATTTCATGTTGGTTTTTCTGCCTTACACAGAGTGGCAAAAAGTAGACTACCCTGGATAAGCTTCTATGAGTTTTTAGAGAGCAAACTCATCAATTGGAAAGGGTTGTACTAGGAGCTGTTTTTTTTTTAATATTTAATTTATTTATTATCAGTTTTCAGTATTCACTTCCATAAGTTTTAAATTTTCTCCCCCTCTCTTCCCCTCTCTCCCCAAGATGGCATGCAGTTCAATATGGGTGCTACACATGGAACTATACTTGGAACTTTTTGGGGAATAGGGGTCAGTCACATCGACATGAGTTCATGCACACTTGGTAAACTTATCCAGAGGAAATTCTTAACATATAATACAGTCAATGCTTGTCTTGCTGAACACATTTATTATATATGATTGAAATAAACCTTTTGCTCCTTCCCAATTAAATTGGACAAAGCTATAAAATTTCTGTTGTCCTTCTGTCTCCTTACCTATCCACTGCAGTTTTATTAGGCACTTGGATGTGAGAATTGAAATCAATAGAGGAAGAACTATTAAAATTCATTGGTCAATTGCAGGTCCTTACTAAATATTCTAGCAGCTTGGAATGTTAGCATCAGTCTCTAGGCTCTATGCCCAAAGGAAACTAGGGTTTGAGAAAGTGAACCTTTTAATAAAAATGGAAACTATCGGTGTTTTATCTTTAAAGTGATAGCCAGGTGGCTTGGTGGATACAGCCCTGAGCCTAGAGGCAGGAATTTTCAATTTTGCCTCACTTCCTAGCTGTGTGACCCTGACCAAAGACCTTAACCTCTCTAACTAAGTTCTCTCCTTGTAAAGTAGGGCTAATAAGAGCACCTACCTGCCAGAGAAGTAACAAGGATAAAGTGAAACCATATTTGTAAAAGGATTTGCAAACTTTAAAGCATAATCTAAATACAATCATCATCTTCATAGTAATAATTATTGGCTGTTTTGGCTCACTATCAGCATTGCCCACATTTTGTTAGTATGAAGTGACCAGAGAAGATATTCTCTGCTGGAAGGAATCTCATTGAGAGTTGATTGAATGGGGAGTTAGACATGAAAAAGATAGGGAAAACTGTGGTGAAATGGTGAGACCAGTTGAGTAGACTAGTTTTTTGTTATTTAGATTGAGTTCCTATGAGAAGTAGGACATTTGGGAGATTCTGTTAGTTGTTTTGTGTATGGCTACGTTTTAGAAGTAAAGGGCAGAATCTGCCAATTGCTCCACTCCATGGCAACTTTTCAAATTAACAGGCAGGACCGAATAAGGACTCAGTAAATATTAAATTGACCTTCCTGGGAGCAGAATGTCATAGGTTTAGGCAGCCAGGTGGCACAGTAGATAAAGAGCTAGGCCTGGAGTCAGAAAGGTCTGAGTTCAAGTCTAGCCTTAGCTATGACTACATGACCCTGCTCAAGTCACTTTTGTGCCTCAGTTTCTTGAACTCTAAAATTGGGATAACAAAAGCACTTATCTCAGAGGATTGTTGTGAAAATTAAGTTTTGTAAAAGCACAGTGCCCAAACATAGTTATTGTTCAGTTGTGTCTGACTCTTTATGACCACATTTGAGGTTTTCTTGGCAAAGATGCTGGAGTGGTTTGCCATTTCCTTCTGCAGCTCATTTTTATAGATGAAAGATGGAGATAAATAAAGTTAAGTGAGTTGCTCAGGGTCACATACCTCATAAGTGTCTGAGGCCAGATTTGAACTCAGGAAGATGAGTCTTCCTGCTTTCAGTCCTGGCACTCCATCCACTGTGTCACTCAGCTGCTCTTACCCAAACAGAGAAGGTTCTTAAAAATGCTTATTCTTTTCCCTTTCCCCCATTTCACAGGCTAGATTTTGAGGGGGCCATAGAGCATCTGTTAGTTTTTTCATAGCACTAGAAGACAACCATTGCAAGAGAACTGTCAGAGTATATGCTACATTTGAGTTTCTGCCTGAGGTAGTTATATGGACCTCATAAAAACAAGCTTATCTTCCTGTTGGAAGAGAAGATGAAAAGGTTTGAAGCATATCTTTCAATGCTCACTCTGACTTATTAGAGAAGATGAAGGGTTCTGGGACAGGGAGTAAGGCAAAAAGAAAGTGAAATAGAGGAAATCATTGTGAGTGATTGGAAGAATATGGCACTGTAGAAAAAGAGGATTCCTGAAGTTTGCAACTAAAAGGACACTGTAGTGAGATGTAAGACTCCTCTTTGGGGGAAGACTTGCCTCATGCATTGGATGAACTGAGTCACTTTTATTTTCTTATACTTTTACTATATCCAAAAGACCAAAGAGCAAAATCTGTTTTACAGTGGATGCCATCTTACCATCAAAGTGATTATGGGGAGGGTGATTATGGGCAGTCAGACAAGAAAGCAATGTTTCAGAGCATTGTTAACCATGTTGTTTCCAACTAAATTTAGGTCAGATAGAGAGGCAGCTATTTAGCACTGAAATTGGAAGATCTGAGGCAAAATCTGTCCTCATATACTTACTAGCTGTGTGACTCTGGGCAAGTCATTTAAGCTTTGCCTGCCTCAGTTTCCTCATCTGTAAAATGAAGATAGCAATAAGCACATCCCTCCCAGGGTTGTTGGGAGGATAAAATGCTATAATATTTGTAAAGCACTTTGCAAACTGTAAAATTCTATATAAATGTTAGTTATCTTCCTCCTCCTCCTCATCTTCATTCTTAGACCTAATACCCATAAACAATGGACTCAGGTGCTGTCCTATAGCTTCCAATAACTTCATGTTGGATCACTAAAGCGAGTTAGTCGTGCTAAAGATAGCATGACAGAAGGTCCATTTTCTTCCAGCACAGGAATAGACAAGTAGGCTATCTTATGCAATCTGTAAGGGAGTCCTGGAACACCAGAGACAAAAATAAGACACACTTATCTAGGGTCTAAACTCAAGGGAGAACACAACATTTTATGTGAAAGAAAGATGAAGGCTTAGGTACCAGGAGATTCCAAGAAAGAACTAATTTTATGTACTAGTGGTGAAACAACCTAGTATGCTAGGTGTGTGAGATGAGGGAGAGTATGGGGAAAGGAAGATTGTATGGAGATTTTAAACTAATAGTAAGGAGACATTCTCTTCTCTTGCCTCTACTGGTTATTTATGGGGCTTCTACTTCATGGACTATAGTCAATGATTACTACATGCATTGGTTTCAACTTTTCTGCTGCTAGATGTTAAGTCAAGCCAATAAGCTTTTATTAAGTAATTTCCATGTGTCAGCAACCGGGCTAAGTACCAGGGCTACAAAAACCAGAAAAAGACAATCCCTGATTGCAAGGAGCTCACAGTGTGATTGGAGACATAGCATGCAAGCCATGAGGCACAAACAAGATGTACACAGGATAAACTGGAAATAACCAACAGAGGAAAAGCACTAGAATGAAGGAGGATTAGAAAGACTTAGAGATGAGTAAAAAGGGAATTCTGGACATGGAGGATAGACAGTAAAAATGCTCAGTAGGAAGATGTGACTGCTCCAATATACTCTAAAGACTCCAGTTACCATTCATGTCATGTTTTAATCTCAAACAATAATAAGTACCATATCATACTCCACAGAACATGATAGAAAAGCAAAGAGGAAAAGATAGAAATAAAAATAGGATTTAGGGGCTCATTTTTATGATGCATAGAGAATTCTGGGGGTAGAATGCTATTCTCCTGGAACACACATGAAATATGTACCAGAGAACCTACTGAAATCTGCCAAACTTGAAGATCACTATTCATTTCTACTGATCAATTATCATAACCTAGTATTTAAAGTTGGAAAGAACCCCATCATCTTACAGATAAGGGGAGTACATCAGAAGTAGGTAAAATGACATTCTCAGTGTCACAGAATTATTTAAGCAGGAAACTGGTAATTAAAACTTACTTTTATTCTCTGACTACAATACCCTGTGTTTTTTCCACAATTGCATCAAACAGGTAGATATGAAAATAAAAGACAAAAAAGAGGAGAAATCTGTAAAGATTTTAAAATTGCAGGTAGGAAAATGAAGGACTTTATAACATGGGTAATGTTTTCATCACTCCTTGCAATTGTTTGTCTTGATAATGGAAAAGAGGGAAATATAGGTAATGACTGTCTAGCTCCATGGATACTGATGAAGAGAAATATCTGATTTTTTAAGGAATCAGACCTTATGATAGCAAAATGATGGGATCCTGCTAAGAAGAAGAATGCATTTCACTCTGACTAGGAAAAGTACGTTTGGCAAGAGACTTACCAATTTGATCAATTCAGCTGAGGGAGTAAAAGGCAGAAATAAAATAACAAAATTGGCTTATGTGGATGGCAATATATCATAGGAAGAAATCTTTAAAGTAGTGGCAGTGATTGGTTATTTTGAAGTAAAAATAACAGGAATAAAGAAAGAAACATTATTTGTGACCTCATATCTTTATATATTAATGTATAAAGTGTGGAAAACAACAAAGCCCCAAAAGTTTTATATATGGAGGCAAGTGATCTTATAGCATCAATGACATTTTTTTTGAAAAGAGACTGATGATTAGAATGTTATAATGGCCATGAAAATTTCTGCCTTATACAAAGGCAGAAATTTCTGCCTTCCTTGTACAAAAGGAATACCTGCCAGGAGGGAAAGGAAAGTAATGTGATAGGTAATGAAATTATTCATCTGTAAAGAAGTCCATGAAAATGAGAATGCTAGAATTATTAGGGAGAGGATAAGAGAGAGACAATCAGACATTTGCACACATGCTGGATGGGTTTCCCAGTGGTTCCTATGAAAAAAAAGCTAATTCTCTGATTGACTATAAGCACAGACTATCCATGCCATCAAGTTGCTGAAAATACACCAAGAGGAATTTGATGGGTACACAAATGCTTATGATAAAAACAAAATATTATAAACACACAGAAGAGATCGAGGCAAACTGTAATAAGAAATCTGTAAAGAAAGAGTTCATCTTTAGCCATCAGATCTTAAAAAATGAAATGATAGAGGAAATATATCAAGGCACAAATATTCATTATCCAGGTATAAATAAGGCACTAGAGGTTGAGGGAGAGGTTAAGGAATGGAAATATAGATTTGAAAGACTGAATAGAAGTGATAATTGCAGCCATGAAAATGGATGAGACTGACAAGGTACAGAATTTAGATAGAGAACAGAAAGGAAACAAGGGGTATGTGTGAAGAATCTACATTTAAAAGACAAAAAGATGAGAAATCACCAAAGGAGACAAAGAAGAAGAAATTAGAGAGGTAAGAGGAGAATTATGAATGCATTTTGTCATTGAAGTAAAAAATATAGAGAGCTTGAGAAAAATGAAGACTGAAAAGACTTTTGAATTTGGTAATAAGAAATCTTTTGACAACTTTACAGTGACCAGGGTCAATAAAATGGTATTGAGACAGAACCCAAATTGCTAGGATCTAGAGAGAGAGTGAGTGAGGAGGAAGTAGAGGTAGAAATTGCAGCCTACTCTTTCTAGAAGTTTTATAATGGAGAGGAAGAAGGAAGAAAGAAGGAACAAGAGAAAAGGAAGGAGGATGAGGGAGAGTAAGAGAGAGGAAGAGAGGGAGAGAAATAGAGAAAAAGAGAAAGAGAAAAAGAGAGAAGAGATGGAGGGAGAGAGAGAGAAGGAAAGAAAGAAAAAAGAAAGGGTGAGAGAGAGGGAGAGAGAGAATAATTTAAGTGAATAGAAGGATCAAGGGGAGGTTTTTAGTGTGTGTATTTAAAGGATAGAGGAGACCTGAGCATATTTGTTGTTGGAGGGAAAGATTAAAGAGGCACAGGAGAGAAGTGATGATTGATGGATGAAGGTCATGGGAACCTTATGTTCTCAAAAGTATTAGCTAGTAGGGATGCCCAGGATTTATTTGGTCCTTTTATGTAGATTTTTTGAACCTGTTTACTCCCTGTAAAACCTTTGTAGAACTTTCCACCTGCAGAAAATATTCAGTTCATATCCTCTAAGAATTCTTTATATATTTTTGGGATTGTTTTACATTAAAAACCAGACAAGGAGTTGGTCTCACTGATATGTCTAAAGGTTAGCCCAGCTGAGGTGCCTTTAAGGCAACTCAATGGTGTGTTGAATCAAGGAAGAAAAAAATGTCAAGGTAAACAAGAAGTTGTTCTGCATGGCTTGGAGAAGGCATGTAAGTGGGTGTGAACCAGAGTAGAGAGGAAGGAAAGAGGATGGTATACTTATTGAAAGGACACTTTTCTTTTCTGACTTGGAACTATTTATCACACTTATGAACATAATCTCTCCAACCAGCTAAAGATTGCCTCTCATTTCATATATCCTGGTCTCTAATTGCTATATTCTTTCTCTCCCCCTTGCTTTCTCCAAAGAAAACAAGGAAGATGAGATAATCAAGGAGAATATTATTTATGTACCTAATGCCAGAGAAAGCAACTTTAGGGGTAGTTGCAAATAGGAGGCTAATCTCAGACTTTGGTTGGTGAAAAGTTGAGTCAAATAAACAGAGTTTTGAACTAAAACAGGACAGTGGAATGGAATAAAAAAGGCAGTGACCTATCATACTCGATGATTAAATTTTCACCTTTTGGAAGAATGGAAAGGACCGTATACAGCATCCATTTTTAAAAATGTCATAAAAACACAAGCAACTACTTAACTATGTGTCTAATTTCTAATTCTTACAAAATTTTTTTTTTCTGAGAGAACTTCTTGTTATCTTATAACTAGAGAAAGACCTTGCCACCTTCAAAGGGTCTGAGGGAAATCCACCTGTCCCTCAAGTAGGAAAAAATTGTTTCTCCTTTCTGAGGAAAGAACTAGCCTCCCATTGGCCTCGCTTCTTCTAGTCTTCAAGCTACCTTATACAGAAATACCAGATTCCCCAATATTTGGATAAATCTGTGATCTCAGGTTAGGAACTTTCTCTACTGATCAATCAATATTGATTATATGCCTACTTAATGCACTGGGGATACAAAGACAAAAATAAAACAGTTTTTGCTCGAGATTTACATTTCATTGAAGGATATTGTGTATTCATAAATAAGGTGATAACATTAATTTTTAGATTACATAGATACAAGAAGAAGTACAATAAATACAAAGTAAATTCTAGGCAATTTGGGGAAGGAGGGCACTAGGCGCTGGGTTGGGGGAATCAGAAATGATGTTATGTGGAAAGAGGTGCTTAAGCTGAGTCTTGAAAGGAATAAGGAATTCTAAGAAATAGACATGAGAAAGGTTTACATTCCAGACATGGGGTAGAGCTAGTACAAAGATATATTGATGGGACGTGAAGTGCCATGTGTGAGGGACACCATGAACAACAGTTTAGCTGGACTGTGGAGTTCAGGAAGGGAAGTAACATGTAATGAGACTGGAAAGGTAGGTTGGAGTAAAGTTGTTAATCCTTTTAAACGACCAGCAGAGAAGGTTGTATTCCAGCCTAGAGCCAATGGATGCACATTGCAGCTCATGTATATTCCTTTTCCTCCTGTGTGATTCGTATTTGTGTTATTCCAAAATGCTCCATAAAAGATCCACTCAGTGAATAAAAGGCCTTTCTTGGATTCTTCTAATATTTCCTGTGGAGGTGATGAAGAAGATGATATCAGCCTATGAATGAGAGATACTTTTCATGATACGACTCACATCTTTTTTTAATACTCAACAAATGATAACCAGAAGGATTTTATGTTCTATATACTAGCTAGACAATTCTTTCAGAGTGAATATTGGTCTAATGAAAAGAATCACTCATAAAAGCTGGCCAAAGCCCTTGACATGCTTTGATAAATATGTTTTCAATTCATAATTATAGTTTGTGCTTTATCTTTGCTTTTTAAAATTTTATTTATTTTATTCTGAACTCAAGAAATAAAACAAGCATTTCAAGAACATAGCAGAATATAAAAAAGATGAGTTCATGAAACTGCAAATCTATTATGCATAACTTGTTATTCCTTTTCAACATAAAATTATAATGTAACTTTACTTTTTCCCCTTTCTTTTCCATCCTCTCCCTCCCCTGCCCAAGAAATGGGTTGATATAAGCCTAGTCCCTCAGAATAATTTTATGAGAATTAGAAATTAGACACATAGTTAAGTAGCCGTTTATGTTTTTGTGAATGTTTTATATGGTCTTTTCCATTCTTCCAGAAGTTTCTACATTAAAAATATCTTGAAAATTTGATAGAGCTCTGAGTTTAGAGGGAAGATCTGAGTTCAAATCCAGCCTCAAACACTTACTTGCTGTGTGACCTTAGGCAAGTAATTTAGCATCTGTCCGCCTCAGTTTCTTCATCTTTTAAAAATTTTATTTTAATTTGTGAAATAAAATAAACATTTTCATAACATGGTACAAAAAAAAGATGATTGCATAGGATGCTGAAGTCTGCTATGCACAACTTGCTTTCCTTTCAAAGGTACAACAAAATTATGATGTAAATTTCTTTATTTTTTCTTCCCTTCCCTTTCATTGGATTGCAGATCAATTGGGGAATGGCTGAACAAGTTGAGGTTTATGATTGTGAAGGAATACTACTGTGCTATAAGAAATGATAAGCTCAGTAATCTTAGAGAAACATGGAAAAGCTTGTATGATATAACAAAGAGTGTTGAATACAGTAACAGCAATTATTGCTTTAAGAATGAGTTGGAGCAAATAAATTATTTTGCCTATTATAAATACCCAAGTTAACTATAAAGGACATATGAAGAAAGATGCTATCTGAATTTAGTTTCATCATCTTTGAGATGAGGAAAGCACCTTCCCTCTCCCTGACCCATCCCCTCGGTTACTGTGAGAATAAAGTAAGATAATATTTATAAGGTTATTTGCTACCTTTAAAGTAATACACAAATACTATCATCATCATCATCATCGTCATCGTCGTCGTCGTCATCATGGTCGTCGTCATCATGGTCGTTGTCCATGGATTTCTTCTGCATATATTTAATTAATCCAGCAGCTCCGTGTGACTCATCTTCTTAAATGTTTTTGCTACTTCCTCAAATAAAATACCAGGTATTGACATGATGCAGTTCAAATGCAATAGTGCCCTTCTTAGAACTGCCAAAACTAACTTGCTGTAGGAGTAATGGTATCACTGTTCAATTTCATGACGATTTCTTTCCCTTCATTTAGCTTTGTTTACAAATATTCTTTATTTGATGTGGCATGGGTTATTCTCATGCCAAGCTTATTTTCCTTTTCACTGTTTTGTAAGGTGATGGTGTTCAGAATCTTCTATAATTCTCCTCTGTAATGTTTTAGAAATGTGTTTTTTCTCTGGGGAGTGTTGCTGTGACTTGTTGTATAATTTGGATTTTGATCTTTCCTCTAACTAGTCAATGATCTGAATAGTATACTGTCAGCTGATTTGGAAATGACTTCATCAGTAGCCAGTTATTTCCATCCTTCCCTTCCCCCCATCTAGTTTCTTCTAATTCTCTTTTATTGAAGAAAATATCAATCATATTGTACATGCATGTATATGTATGTATGTGTGTATATCTGGATATGTCTATATATATATGTATATGTACATATTCATAAAGAATTTGACAAAATTGTCCTGAGTCAGCATCTATCCTGATACTAGATGGCTTCAGAATGAAGATGGAAACAGGAGAGGATGGTGTGTATGTGTGTGTGTGTGTGTGTGTGTGTGTGTGCATACATATACAACTCTTTATTTGAAGAAATTATCATGAAAAATATAAAGAAAATTTTATGTATTATACTCACAATATGATATTTTCTTCAATAAAAGACTTTTATATATAGTTTATATTTCATATATACAGATATACAATATGATGAATATTTTCTTCAATAGAGTTATGCATATATATACACACACACACCATCCTCTCTTGTGCCCATCTTCATTTTGTAGCCACATTGTATCAGGATAGATGTTGATTTAATTGGAGTAAGTTTGTCAAATATTTTATAAAAGTTTTCCACTTCTTTCTCTTCATTATTATGTCGGCTTACAAGCTCTGCTTATCTTTGTGGTGATCTGTTTGCTTGTGCTCGTTTATCCTTAGTTGTCATTCTTGTTCCTTTTGGATGCTACGTTATTCATCATCATTGACTTTTGCATGTTACTTTAGAGTTTCCAAAACACATTATCTATGTCAATCAGCCAACAAGTAAGTAATGAAGTTGCTGCTACACGCCATGTGCCACACTTGGCGCTGGTGATACAAAGGCAGAAGGAAAACTGTAAGCTTAAATTCTATGGAGGAAAACAACATGTGCACCTATAAATGAGTACAAAATATATGGGAAGGATGTATGAAGCGTTGAGGAGAGGGATCACTAACAGCCGGGGAGGTACAGGAAAGACTTTGCATAGGAGGTAACCTTGAGCTGAGCACTGAAGGAAACTTCCAAGAGGTAGAGGTGAGGAGGGAATGCATTCCAGGCCTGGGGAACTGCCCACACAAAGGCTGGGAGATGAAATACTGTGTTCAGGTAATAGCAACGAGGTTACTTGGACTAAGACGTATGAGTGAATGCTTATGCAGAAGTCTGCCCTACCTGGATCACCTACATCTCATCCTTAAAAAGTTATGACCACAATGTCCGTTTTCCACACAGTTGATTCACACAGCCATAGTTCCAGGATTCCTATGACCTCAAGTACACAGAGTAATGGAATGGGAAGAAGGAAAGAATGAGATGTAGCACTCAGAGATCTCATGGTGGGGAGGTGTACACAGTAGGGGATCTTTAACAATCTAATGGAGGAAGAGAGCACTC
Source organism: Bettongia penicillata ogilbyi (assembly GCA_023548195.1). NCBI lineage: Eukaryota > Metazoa > Chordata > Mammalia > Diprotodontia > Potoroidae > Bettongia > Bettongia penicillata. The sequence goes on from JAJHZJ010000061.1 coordinate 3,559,765, forward strand.
ACAGAATGAAGCTGAAAAGGAGGGTGGGGCCACCTGTCCAGGAGGGTGATGGAGTAAACCAAGAGAGTGCAGCCAGGTGGGAATAAAGAAATGTCTGTCCTGGGCTGTCTTCTTAAATGGAGGTTATGCTTCAATTCTCCCTCTGATGAGAGGCACAGAAGTTACTAATGAGATGTGTAATATTATTACAGTAATATTATAGGAAAGGTGAACAAAGGATCTCAGATCCTGGGGAAGATTAAAGATCTTTGTCTTTGAATGTGTGGAGATTTAAATGTGTAGACACATTTAAAGTGAGATGTAAACTAAATATGATATCAGGGAAAACTGTGGACACTGATTTTCAAGTATTAAAACCTATCAAAGTAAGAACAGAAAAATTTTTTAAAAAAATTTGGCTGGGTAAAAAAGTAATCCCACAATTTATGTGAACTGCAGAACAGTTATACTTAATCATTTGGTAGCACAATAATCATTATGCAAATCATTAAATATACATTCTATTAATTTCATATGTTTGAGTGGATAACAGCTAGACTCTGCTTATGTATGCTCAGCCTTCAAAATTTGTAGTGTATGTACAGTGGTTAATAGCTTTTAAAAAATGGAAGAAACACTGAGCAGTACTATTAATTTTGGCATTTAAGATAGCAATTCTACATTGTGACTTAAATGTTTTACATGTATATTTTTGTCTTCCTAGCCTTATGGTTAAATTCAAGTTTCTGACCTTATTTTCCTTTATCCTCATCAACATTTAGCATGTGGTGGGTGATCAATCAATAATATCTTGAAGTAATGAAATAAAAAAAACCTGGTAAGATACCTAACTATTTATGCCAAGTTTCTGTTCTAATTCTGATGTCTTCACTAAATGTTAAAGTTGACCATATATTTTTAGAGTCAGAAATCACTCAGAGAAACATGGAGAGGTCATCTAATCCATTCTTCTATTTCCTGGCATAGTTATAGTTTTTAGCTATGTTGAGTTATTCACATTCAGACTTCATAAATGAAATGCTTTGAAAATGAGTCCCAAATTTCCTATAGGCAAATCAAGATGTCAAATGTGGACCCAGTAAAGAAAGAATTGAAAGCTTTGAATGTGGTTGCGTTTTTTTTTTTTTTTAAAGCATATCTAACTATTGTGGCAGTTTATTCCAAAAGGTCAGTTTGTTTCTTAATTACATATTTAAGGATATAATCAATGTTGGGCTCTTTAATTAGCCAATTCAATTGTGCTTGATCTATAAAATTTAGACGCTGAAGTAAAAACAGGCTTGCATTGCTCATCAATTTGACTGAAAAATCCCATCTTTTCCTCTTGTGAGATATAGAGTGGTTCTTCTAGGTAGTTCTAAGTGGTTTTACATAACAGAATTAATTTCTGCAAAAATTCAGATTTATGAGTTACAAATTATAATTAGCAAAACAGGTTTCTCTTCCCTTATTTGGGCTAGCCATTTTAGGGAGTCAAATTTCTACCCAGAGTTATTTCATACTTCCATTTGGCCAGAATAGAATTTGCAAGTTTCTTGACATCTTGAAGGTTTCTTATTGATAGGATCATAGATTTAGTGCAGAAAAGGACCTTAAATGTTATAACCCAAATTCTTTGTTTTACAGAAGAGGAAATTGGGTTCCAGAAAGGTAAAGTGACCTCCCCAGGCCTCATAGCTAATAGGAAAGCTAAACTTTGTACCCAAGCCTAGAACTGTTTCCATCACACTGTTTCTATCCACACCCCATCCTAAACAATGGAACATAAAGCCTTAATTCCCATGTTCCATGAATTTGAGAAAAGGATTTAAGTGTTATCTGATATATTATTACAGGTAAATCAAGTTCAATAATAGAATATATCACTATGGAAGTTCTGTTGAAAATAAACAGTGATTATATAAAAGGATTTCTTTGCAGAAGCCATGGCTTGTATTTCAGAATGTCTGGTTCCCTACTTGACCAAAGAAACCCAAACTAATAAATGAATGAAAACCAAACAGAAGCTCTGTCCCTTCTGTAATCCTTTCTATCAGGGCACTTTAGCGCAGGTAAGCCCGGATGCTTACTGTCAATATATGAAGGCAGACACCTGAAGGAAATATTCCATTCAAGAAGAGATTTAACCCTGACAGTTCAAAGCTGCATTGATCTTTGGGAAGAGTGGGGCTCTGTCCTCAAATAACAGAGATATGCCCACATCTATGTGTACCCAGGGGGTGACCAGGAACATCTAGAGAGAACATATTCAGGGCTCGTTGTGGAAAGGAGCACTATTTAACCTACATTCGGTGTGCTCCAAAGTGCTCTTTACACCCATCCTATGGGTGTTCAGTAAATGTTTGACTGCGATGAACAGTATTTTATTACTCACCCTTGAGTTGTTTGTTTTTTTTTTTTCAGGTCAATACCAACTTTCAGGATCCTTTGAGTAATAATGACAAAAAGACCATTTTGTTCAGTCACTTACTTAAACCAGTTCAAAAGGTCATGATCAGAGGCAGGCTAATTCCTCTGACTTCAGCAAATCTAAAAAGAAAGGCTATTTGAAATCACCCAGTTGGAAAAAATAAAATTAAAGCCCTAGAGATGGTATATGTGAGGTGAGTGATAACATTGCAGCAAATATACTCTCCTCGGCAGGTGGTCAACTCAATTCAGTAAATTCAGTAAAATCAGTTCATGAGATTCCATCATCAGTGAGGAGGGGAAAATTAAAGGAGAGGCATAGACATATATCTGGTCTGAAAGAGCAAACATAATGTAATCTGGGAGAAAAAGTTAAACTTTTGTATTTCAAGGAATATTGTCATGCTTAAAAATGATCTCATATGTCATTCATCTATTCTTAAAATTCCATCCTAGTCATTTTCTCTAGAGCAGAGCTAGCTGTCTCAGGAAAATCTGAGTTCAAATCCTACCTCAGACACTTAATAGCTATGTGACCCTGGGCTTTAGTTTTCTTTTCTGTAAAATAAAGGTTTAGACCTAATCTTGTCTATATTCCCTTCCAACTCTAAATCTTTGTTCCTGTTATGTGCATGATAAATGGGATTGGTTTGCAAATTTCAAAGCCCTTCGTAAATGTCAACTATTAGGTTCCCATTCTCACAAAATTCTACCAATCCCATTTGAGTTGAGAACTCTCTCTTTCTAAATGATTCAACTCCTTTAACTTTTAAAATACTACTTTAGGTAATGTCTGAGGAAATGTATTAACCCTACAAATCTTCCTACAACTAATCATTTTTAGAGGAAGCTCTTAACTTCAATTAATTGAATAAGGAAGGTAGAAAACATTCTTTGAGACCTTCTCCATGAAGAATAGACCCTGTAGTTCTCTCTTTTGGCACCTGTAGAAAGCACACCAAGAGATCAAACCATTCCATCCCTCTGCCTCTAGATACAATTTCAGTCAGATCATCCCAGAAAAATATCTCCACAGAAAACTCTATAGCTTCCTTTGAAAATCTAGTCCACTGCCTCACAATCCTGAAATCAGGCAGTACTTTCTAATGATTGATTGATTGAATAATCTCAAGATAAATTCAGGTATCCCATCCAACACTGACATGTGAAGGTGGTAGTAAAATATATAATAAAATCAGATCAATCAATAAGTTTATTAAGCTAGAGACTGAGTTGGGTACCAGGGATGCAATGACAGAAATAAATGAAATAACACCCATTCTCAAGGAACTTACATTCTATTGTGGGGAAACAATATATTTATATTTTTATGTATACATGTGCACACAAATATACATGTACCTATACACACATACACACAGATAGATATATGCAGAACTAATATAACATGAATGTAAAATAGTTTCAAAGAGAGTACCCTAACAGTAGAGGATATCAGGACACATTTGGGGAGGATGGTAGTACCTGAGTTATGTCTTGAAGGAAAAGAGGAATTCTATGAGTTGGGGACAAGGAAGAAGTATATTTCAGATGTGGTTTTTGGTTAGTGCTCATGATGGTGATGAGTGATGTGTGATGAAGACGTGGAAGGCTACTTTGATTGGATCATAGAATGTTGAAGGAGGAAGTAATGTATAATGATGTGGAAGGGTTGATTGGGGCCAGGTTGTGAAGGACTTTAAAAGCTAAACAGAAGAATCTATCTGATGTCCTCTAGATAACAGGGAGGTACTGGAGTTTATTGAATAGGGACTCTGTCACTTGATTAGATTTGCACTTAAGGAAAATCACTTTGGCAATCTGTGTGGAAAATAGATTGGAATGCAATGTGGAGAAACAAAACAGAGAGAAGACATTTCATTAATCCAGGCAAGAGGTAATGAGGGTCTGAACGAAGGTAGTAGCAGTGTGAGAAATTCAGGGGAAAGGGCACATAACCAAGGACAAACAAAAGAGAAAGGCCATGAATTTATAAGATGGTTGGAAGATATAAAGAAATGAGATTTTTGAAAATCTGCTAAAGATAACGAAAGATTTTTAAAAGTTACGGAGGAAACGAAAAATGAGGAAGAGAGATGTTGAGCTAGAAAAATGGAGATCAGATGATTGTTAGATGGATTTTGAATTGATTGAAAGACTAAATACAAAAAGTGATTAATAGATTAGTGCTAAATCAGACAGGGGTCTTCACCAGAGTTTCCTGATGTCTGTCTTTTGTCCCATTTAGAAAAAAAATGATCAGTAACTTGGACAAATGCATATACGGCATGCTGGTCAAATCTGGGGATGACTCATAGTTGGGAGGTAGAGCAAAGAAATTGGATACAATAACAAGGATAGATAAAAGTGAGATAGATGGATAAAATCTAATAATTGTGAGCTAACAAGCACTTATTAAATACTTCCTATGTGCCTGGCACTGTGTTAAACTATGGAGATACGAAGAAAAGTTTAAAAAGTCCCTACCCTCCAGGAGCCCACAGTCAAATAGGGAGTGGACCAGCAAACAATTATGTACAAGCAAGACATAGGGTGATTTGGAGATGATCTCAGAGAGAAAGCATTAACATTGAGGGGAGGTAGGGAAAGACTTTTTGAAGAACAAGGGATTTTAGCTGAATAAATAAGAATGAGATGAATAAGATGAAATTTAGTGGGAATAAATGTGGTCATATTTCAGTTAAAAATTAATTGCACAAATATTGAACTGAGTGCACAAAGGAAGCACTTAATAAATGACTGTGAACTGGCTAACTATGTGACTAGACAGCAGTTATTATGAAAAAGACATGAAGATATTTTAGAAGCTTTTACATTTGCTCTGGTTTAAATAAGGAAAAAGACTTACTGATTTTTAGGCTTAAGGAATTAAAAGAACTACGGTATCCAGAATACATGATGTAATAGAATCCTGCTATGCTCTCTCCTGCTCTGATCACATTTGGACTGTAAGGGGCAGTTTTAGCACCTGGTACAGTGTCTTACACATGACAGATGCTTGATCAATGCTTATTGCGTTGAATTAACTTCTAGGTAGCATATTAGGAAAGCCATTCACAAAATGCTAGATGATGCAGGGGATAGAGTAGTGCTGGACCTGATGGCAGGAAGACTCATCTTCCTGAGTTCAAATCTGGTCTCAGACACTTATTAGCTGTGTGATCCTGGGAAAGTCAGTTAACCTTGTTTGCCTCAGTTTCCTCATCTATAAAATGAGCTGAAGAAGGAAATGGTAAATCACTCCAGTATCTTTGCGAAGAAAACCTCAAATGGGGGCCCAATGAGTTGGACAGGACTGAAATGACTGAACACCAATATCAACAAGATGGACCCTGTGAAAGATGGATTAGACTTACCTTGCTTAACTAAAGTCAGAGGATATATTGGAATAATAGGTGGAGTTTCAAAAGGGAAGATTTGAGCTTGATATAAGCAAAATCTTCCAAAGATTTAGAACAATGTGAAACTTGAATGACCTAGGTGGGTAGGGATACGGCTCTTATTACTAAAAGTTTTCAAGTGGAAGCTTTTAGGTAGGTTGTCAGGGATGTTGTGTCAGGGGACTCCTTTTAGTAACAGGTGTGACCCCAAGGCTTCTACAGGTCTTTCCAATTCAATGGTTCTCCAAATCTATGGGGCAATATTAACAGATGGCAGAGAAGAAGGAGAGTTACTTAACTTCATTTCCTCACCCAAGTAGAACATTCTTCAACCTGGAAAGAGTAGGACAAACACCCTTAAGAGAGACATAAAACCCAAGATAGGAGAGCACACCTGGCTGCTTCAAATGAATTTAAGTGCTCAGTGCCAGATAAATTATATACCGAGGTACTAAAAGAATTTGCAGATGTGTTCACAGCTACTGTTAGATCTTTGAGAAATAGGGGAAAGACAACAGGGTCGGAGATGGGCAAATGCTTGCTATCCCAGTTTTCAGAAAGGGGGAAAAGTTACATTTTACATACTGTAAAAAGATATTTTGATGCCAGTTTCTGTTAAAAGTCCAGAATAGATTCTTATTCAACATCTAACTCAGTGTATTGCCTAAAGTAGACCCTAAAAGGATGGATGAGTGAATAAATGAATAAGGGAATGAAATACATGCTTTATTACAATGTAGAAAAGAAAGCGTGGCCCTGTTTACAGGTGTTTACTTGTAGTCCCTGCTACTGAGGAGTGTGAACAGCTGGGATTTGGAAATTCTGAGCTACAGTGTGGCAAAAGTTGATCAAGTATCTGTATTAAGTCTGGCACTGATACGGTGAGCCTCTTCAAGTTCACCAAAGTTCAAACTGGTTTTCTGGGAAATAGTATGGTATAGTTCAGACAGTGTTGGGTGTGGAGTCACAAAGACCTGAAGTCAGACCCTACCTCTGATACCCTACAGTCAGTCATTTAATTTCTTTTTGCCTCAGTTTTCTCATTTTTCAAATGAGGATCATCATACCTACCTTGTAGAATTGTTGTAAGGCTCAAACTTTAAAATTTGAATAAATATCAGTTCACATTAAGTTAATTCTTAAGTTATTTCTTCTTGGATTTGCTCATTTTTCTATTCCCAGTGCTGACCTCCTGGTCTAGGACTTCATTACCTTATACTGGGCTAAAACTACTATTATTCAGAAAATTAGTGATCTAAATGAGTTTGCTGTGCAAGTTAGTGAGTTTCCTCAGTGGAATAGCTTTCCTGTGTATATTCAGAATTTCATTCTTGAGCATTTCAGATCCCTCTAGGCTAACTTCCCCTGAACTTTTTTAGTCCACAGGATCTTTCCTTGGAACCTACTGAAATCTACTCTCCTAAAATTTAAGGTACATATAAAATTATGCCCCATTTTTCTCCATCTATTGTAAATTCTAGGGTGGAGTGGTCACTTTCCCCCAAGGCTTCCACCTGATTTCCACTCCAGAAACTGGTTCCTCTCACTGCCGTTGGATTTGGCAGTTGAGATCACTCTTATTCTTTGATGGAGCAGTTTCAGATGACTGATGAAAAAATTTTAAGGGGTTAAGAAGTGAGAGGAAGATGAAAAATTGAAGGCAATGAGTATTAATAGCTTTTCCAAGGAGTTTAGCTGTGAAAGGGAAGGGATGTATACATTTATACTTTGAGGGGATGGCACAATAAAGTGAAGATTTTTTTAAAGGGTGGAGAAATCTGAGCATACTTATACCTCATTGGGAAGGAACCAGTACAAAAGAAGTATGAGAAAGGGAATAAACAAAGGGACAAGCTCTTAGAGGAACTTGAATAAAGATCAAGAATACAAATTAAAGGGATGAGCTTTGGAAAAGGGGAGGGGGCCACTTTTTCCTCTGAGTCTAGAGTAGAGGAGGAAAGTATGTTTTTCAAATCATTCTGCTGGAGAGCTTACAACTTTCCAACTACTTATTGATGGGTACTTTCTACTCTAGTCAGGTTAGTTCACTCCTTGCTCCTTCATTCCTTGTACCTATGCTCATTTTTACCTCTGAACATTTGTGTCTGTTTTTCCTCCTTCTTGGGATGCTTCCTATTCAAATTCTGTCTTTAAAGATACTTCATACAATATGCCATACCTTATTTGTGATGCCCTCCTTGATTATTGAAATCTAAGGGGATTCCTCCTTGATTTGAGACACCCCATTCATTAGAGGCAGTACCACCCAGTATAGTACTTAACTCTTTCCTAATGATTTCACTCCTGGGTCTTGTCCCAACTCACCTGGGAACTTCTCATAGAAATGAATCATATTTTATACATCTTTTATATCCTCCATGGTATTTAACCCAATTCTGGGCCCAAAATGTATCCACAAGAAAAGACAGATCAATTGAAAAGCTTCTTCATCATGAGATGAAAGGAGTCTCTATTTGAAGTCAGATTATTGGCACAGTAGGTAGTTGTGGTCACTACAATTTTATGAGAATGGTTATGATGATGGTGTTGATGATGATGATGGGAGTGATGACAATGGTGACAGTGATGATGATAAACAACCCTCAAACCCCAACTCCTCATCCATAATAATTTGGAAAATATACTAAATAGCATAAATTAGAAAGAGCTCTTTCACCTTAAAAGGTAATACTTTTTTACCTCCCTTATTAGTATGCTATCTTACCCATCAAAATGACTCTCTCTAACCTTTTCATTCCTGATTAACTATCCAGAAGCTTCTATTCCTCCACAGAGCCTGTGGGAACAGTATTTTCTCAAGGACTGAAGGTTGTGACTGCTTACAGGGTGCAGAATCAGAGCTCTAGGATGGGAACAGGAGTGCAGCATTGTCAGTGATAAGGAACAAGGATTGTGAATATATGATGGATGGCCCTGGAAAATAAAGGGAGCTAAATCCTTCAGTGAACACCTGATGCTGGTCCAAGCAATACACTTTGCCAGAGGGTGAGATCAATCCATTGTTCAATGGATTGTTATTCCAGTCTCATGGCACAGCCTGCTTGCTAGGCCTTAGTTCTGGAAAACTGGGTATCTCAAAAAATATTTTGACAAATTCAGCATGTCCAGAACTGAACTTATTATTTATATCCCTCTTCCTGAACTGTAGCCCCTTCTAAACTCACTTAATACTATCGAGGACATCACAATTCTTCCAGTTGCCCAGGTTTATAACCTAAGTTAAACTTCTCTCTCTCTGCACTACCAAATCCTCCAATCAATTTGTTGCCAAAGCTATCGATTGTACCTTCTTTCTTTTGTAACATTATAAAATTTCTCAAATATGCTACCTTATCTCCGTTGACACTGCAACCCCCTTGGTACAGGCCTTCATTGCCTCATGCCTAGACTATTACAAGAATTTGCTGATCAGTCTGCCAAAAGTTTCTCTACTCCATTCCATCCTCACACCATCTGTCAAAGTAATCTTTTTAAAGCACAGATCTGATTGACTGTCACTCCCTTACTATTTCCTTCTTTAAAATCCTTAGGTGGAGCCAAGATAGTGGAGTAGAAGCAGGGACCTGCTTGAGCTCTCCCCCCAGAGCCCTTAAAATACCTGTAAAAAATGACTCTAAACAAAATCTAGAGCATCAGAAGTCACAAAATGACAGAGTGAAACAGATTTCCAGCCCAAGACAATCTGGATGGCTGACAGGAAAGGCTTATTTATTGCACCAGGCTCAGAGCAGAATGCAGCCCAGCCTGGGCCCCACTGACACAGATGGAATTGAAACAGGCTTCAGGGCACTGACAACTGCTTCTGTTCCAGATTTCCCAAACCAAAAATGCCAAAGGCAGCTTCAAAGGTCAGTGAGAAAGCTTTCTCACTTGGGTGAGAGGGGAGTGTGGTCCTGCCCCAGCCCTAGCCCCAAGGTGGAGGCAGCCACACCCACAGCAATGGCTGCTTCTGGAACTCTCACCCTACAGAAGATGAGGAATCAAGCAGCTGATCAGATTCAGAACCCTGAGTGTCAGTTCTGGGGTAAGAAGGAGCGCTGGGGGAGGCTATGGAGGCAGTTCTAGAGAAGAAAAGAGTGCTTGTGGTTGCTTACAAACCAGAGTACAGGCCAGGAGAGGAGTAAACTCCTCTCCTTTGATTATAGCACTGTGGATGAACTGTGAACTTACAGGCCCCTAAAGATATCTCTAAAAACAGTTGCTCCAAACCTCTGAAACTTGGAGTAGTACACCCTCCACTTAACACAGAGCTCAAAAGTCAAGCAATTGGCTGGAAAAATGTCCCAAAAGTGGAAAAATAAGACTAGAGAAGGTTACTTTCTTGGTGAGAAGGTATTTTCTTCTGTCCTTTTGGATGTACCAAAGCATACAGCTGGAGGAACACAGCAAAGTCAAGGCTCTTACCTCCAAAGCCTCCAAGAAAAATATGAAATGGTGGGAAAAGGAATGAGAACAATGCAAAAAAACCATGAAAAACAAGCCAACTGTTTGCTAAAGGAGATCCACCATAAATGCTGAAGAAAATGACACCTTTAAGAATAGACTAACCCAAATGGCAAAAGAGGTCCAAAAAGTCGATGAGGAGAAGAATATCTTATAAAGCAAAATTGACTACATGGAAAAGGAAGTCCAAAGGCTCACTGAAAAAAATAATTCTGTAAAGAATGGAATGGATGGAAACTAATGACTTTATGAGAAATCAAGAAATTTTAAAACAAAACCAAATGAATGAAAAAATAGAAGATAATGTGAAATATCTCACTGGAAAAACAACTGACCTAGAAAATAGATCCGGGAGAGCTAAGTTAAAAATTATTGGTCTACCTGAAAGCCATGAACAAAAAAAGAGCCTAGAGAAGATGTGAGAGAGTTGAAACTCTAATTCATTGTTGGTGGAATTGTAAGCTGATCCAACCATTCTGGAGAGTAATTTGGAAATATGCCCAAAGGACTATAAAAATATGCATACCCTTTGACCCAGCAATATCTCTTCTAGGACCATATCCCGAAAAGATCATAAAAATGGGAAAGGGTCCCACATGTATAAAAATGTTTATAGCACCTCTCTTTGTGGTGGCCAAGAACTGGAAATTAGTGGGATGCCCATCAACTGGGGAATGGCTAAACAAGTTGTGGTATATGAATGTAATGGAATACTATTGTACTATAAGAAATGATGAACAGGAAGACTTCAGAGGGGCTTGGAAAGGTCTATATGAACTGATGCTGAGTGAAAGGAGCAGAACCAGGAGAACTTTGTACACTGCAACAACCACAGTGTGTGAGGAATTTTTCTGGTAGATTTAGTTCTTCACCACAATGCAAGGAGCTAAAAAATTCTCAATGGACTCTTGAGGCAAAATGTCTTCCATATCCAGAGAAAGAACTATGGAATTGGATCACAGAATGAAACAGATAATTTTCTCTTGTGCTTTGTTTTGTTTTGATGGTTTCTCCCACTCATTTTAATTCTTCTATGCAACATGAATGAGGTGAAAATATATTTAATAAGAATAAATGCGTAGAACCTATATAAGATTGCATGCCATCTCAGGGAGAGAGTGAAGAAGATGGGGCAGGAAAGGATAAAAACATAAGATATATAGAAGTGATTGTAGAAAACTGTAAGCAAATAAATTAATTTTTTAAAAAAGAGCTTATACATCATCCTCCAAGAAATTATCAAAGAACACTGCCCTGATATCCTAGAACCAGAAGGTAAAATAGAAATGGAAAGAATCCATTAATCACCTTGCAAAAGAGATTCCAAAAGGAAAACTCCTAGGAATATTACATCCAAATCTCAGAGTTCTCAGGTCAAGGAGAAAATATTATAAGCAATCAGAAAGAAATAATTCAAGTATTGTAGAAACCGAATCAGGATAACATAGGATTTAGCAACTTCTACACTAAAGGATTAGAAAGCTTGGAATATGATATTCCAGAGGTCAAAAGAGCTAGGACTAAAACAAAGAATCACCTACCAGGCAAAACTGAGTATAATACTTCAGGGAAAAAATGGAATTTCAATGAAATAGAGGACTTCTAACCATTCTTGTTGAAAAGATCAGAGCTGAATAGAAAATTTGACTTTCAAATACAAGAATCAAGTGAAATATGAATACCTGCTCACAGCCACATATACACATACTCTTTGATCTTTCTATCCAGTAACATTGGCTTCCTTGCTGTTTTTCCATCTCCCAACTCTGGTCAGTTTCAGCGGATGTTACCCATGTCTGGAATGCTCTTTCCTCATCTCCAACCTCTTCTCAGGCCTCCTTCAAGTCTCACTTAAATTCCATCCTCTACATGAAAACCTTCCCACTCCTTAATTCTAGTGCCTTCCTTTTGCCGATTATTTCATCCTGTGTATAACATGCTTATATACAATTATTTGTATATTGTCTCCTCTATTAAACTGTGAGTTCCTCAAAGGTTTTTCTTTTCTTTTTTCTTTTCTTTTCTTTTCTTTTCTTTTCTTTTCTTTTCTTTTCTTTTCTTTTCTTTTCTTTTCTTTTCTTTTCTTTTCTTTTCTTTCCTTTCCTTTCCTTTCCTTTCCTTTCCTTTCCTTTCCTTTCCTTTCCTTTCCTTTCCTTTTCTTTTCTTTTCTTTTCTTTTCTTTTCTTTTCTTTTCTTTTCTTTTCTTTTCTTTTCTTTTCTTTTCTTTGTATTCCTTGAACTTAGCAAAGTCCCTGGTACCTACTAGGTCCTTCATAGATATTTGGTAACTGAATGACCAAGAGGTTGGAAATTTTCTACTAGGAAGTACTGTTGAAAATAAAGCCTAAACCTCAAGGTATTGACTTGCCAAGGCCATCATGTGCCCTGATCTTCTTCCTAGGAGGTGACAGGCCTTAGAGTGATAGCCTTGATGAAGTAGAACCATGAAGATTTCTGACAATCACACTGTTCAAGAATTGAGGCTGAGCTAGAAGCTTGAATTGGAGATGATGGACATGATAGCTCTTCACAGAGAGGAGTAAACACAGGGAGGCCAACTGAATGGTTCATCCAAAAGGAAATTTGTACCATATTAGAAGCAAATGCAGTGCAGTTTCTGAGCACAGGAATAGCCTGAGCACATCATGAGAAATGGAAAGATCTCAGAAGCCTTGAGTAGTGGAGGTGTAAGATGGCCTAGCCATATGCATTCCTGATGTATATATCTCATTGCCAATGTACTTTCTGTATGTGCCAACTCCTTCCACCAACACTGTGTTGGTGTGTGTGTGCTTTCTGTAGGAGAGTTTACAGGTCAATGGGGACTTTTTTGGGTGGGAAACTCTTTTTTTACTATCCTATCTTAATAGATATCTTTATTATGAAATAATTGTGACTACTGGCTCACTAGTAAAGGTAAATTCACTGGTGGGGTTCATGCATCAGTCTGAGTTTGGGCTCACAAACTGACCCTAAATCCTATGAGATTAGTCACTTCTCTGAGTTATCCAACCTGCAAACTTACTAGTGCAAGTGAGAATTGAGAAGGTGCTTAGCTCAGACAGGGTGCTATATAATGAAAATGTGAAAAAGAAAGCTTTTGTACCATCAATATAAACTACCATTGAAGGATTATGACAAAGGAGGTGACTAAAGCTATAGCTTTTCTGCTAAACTGGAAAGGAGCATAGCTAGATATAATCTAAAATTATTGGCTCAAAAGCTTTACAATGGCACAGGAATGACAGCAAAGGAAGTTACAAGTTCCTCTCAGATGTATGTCTGAGCCTTCCATTGTAAATGTATGGAAACACACACCTGCTAACAAGAGATGAGGATATCAGTTGCCTGTCCAAATATAGACCTTGATTTATGGGAGGCTAATTGCATTGATCACAGAGTTTTTAATGAAAATTCTAAGGCTGAACATGTTAAAAGAATAGCACCCTGAATTAAAAGATTACTAAGAACATATTTAAAACAATTAATATTTATACAATACCTTTCTACATGTATACTTTCACAAATCTAAAATGATCCATAAAAGATTTGAAAAATATCCCAAAATGATAGCAATTTGATGACATACAGGGCTAATCATTAAAAGGAAGGTATGAAAAGATGAAGATTTCCTTAACAAAAAAGAGGAAGAAAACTAATTATTATTCTGAGTGAACAAGCATCTGTAGGTTGCCTATTATGTACTGTGTACTATCTTTATTCTTAAAAACAACTATAAAAGCAATACCTTGAATTTATATCACATCTAATTCCTAGGGAGCCAAATGTCCTTCTCAAATATGTAATTCATTTTGACATCGTATGGAGGAAGATGTCAGAGCCCAAGGCATCTAGAGTAGACATGTCCTCATGGAAAAGGGGAAGACAAGTCAGAATCAAAGAACTATGTTTCAAGGTACTTATCTATACCTCAACTCATCACTGGTCATTTAGCAAGACGCTGATACAACCCCTGTCTTCATGGCCTCCAATGACACAAAGATCAGACAAATGTCATGTCTATAATGACACTTGTTTACTTGTATAAAGATACATCTATATACATAAAGAGATGGCCACACACACACACACATACGTATATAGGCATATATATGTCTATATGCCTATATACCTACATATTCCTATACATGCATATATCACTAGATGTATATATGCATATAGGTGTATGTATGTGTGTATCTCTATGTATTTCATCATGTGTACTGTGTGTATGTGTGTGCATATACATACATACACATATACTTACATATATGTAGAAAGAGAAGCATACGCATACACACACATACATTCAGATAAGTATACATGCAGACCAAATAATAACTAGGTCCCTAGGTCTTCTGAATCCAATCAGATTGTTTTTATTGTTGTTTTTTCCCAGTGTCCCTGGTTCTCATGTGGTTCATATTTTAACAAAATGGAATTTAAAAATATAAAATGCTACAGAAAAAATTAATTGTAAAGTTACAAAAATGGAGTAATAAAATTTAGACTACGTAAAAGACACTACATGATTCTGTGGCAGCTGAAAAAGATGTAGAATAAGTGCAACTAGGCCATAAATGGGGTATTTGATGTGGTGAGCCAGTATAGTCATTGCAGTTTATGGAAGGACTGAGTTTCCTTCCTTGTGTGGACATGTTTTCTATGTTTGGAATCTTCTTGACTCAAGAAGATTCAAATGTATTAGACATGCCTTATCTTCATATTTAAATGGGGATTGTTTTGGGGAAACATAATGAGTTCATTAAGGATTGATATCTCCCTGCTCCCCTAAAAGTAGGAAGGGGCCAGGTGAGGAGACAAGCACATGATGGGACATCATCTCTCTGAGCCTTAAGAAGTAGGAGGGAGATAGGTCAGATGGGATGATAAAATAATGTACATAGTAGGTGCTGAATAAACGCTTGTTGAATTGTACCAAATTGTTGACCATTGAACCAAGAATTTACTATTCATGTAAAATAACCAAGGACCTAGAAGAAAAATTGTATGCATTTTTGCCAATTCTTTTATCGTTCATCTCATTTTTATAATGCAAAATCCCTTTGAAGACTATGACATTTATTTGAGCTAAAAAAAAGGCAATCAAATCATAAGTAGTTGTTTCATTCAGTTTTAAATAAGGCTATTAAAACCTTTGGTGCATCATAATTAAGTCAAAGAACAAAAGATGACAAAAGCATTATATAAGGAAAGAAATACAACCCCAATTGTCGATGACTGTCCGTTCTGGAAATATTGATTATTCATAGTTATGATGCAATTTAGAGAATGAATAGAAAATCATATCTCTTCTTTACTTGGGCCATGATTGCAAATCACAATTATAGAACACTTTCACTTTCCTTTGACTTTTTAAATAGTTGCCCATTGCTAATCTTATACTTAGGATTCCATAGGAGAACAAAGGATGAAGTGGACCACCTATAACAACATAAACATTTCTTAATCAACTACTCAGTGAAATCCATTGTCATCAGCAATTTGCAGCTAATGATATCTGATAAACTGAGCAGGAGGCAATGTTTCCATATATTCATATTTTTCCTATAATATTTATAGCATGATCTAATGGAAAGAGAGCTAGTCTTGGCGTTGGAAACATTTGGACTCAAGTCCTATTTCTAACTTATACTAGCTATATGACAATGTCCATTTAACTTCTCTTGCTACATGTAAGCCTCTAGACTATAAGCCATTCTCATTGCTGATATGCACTGGCGAGATATTCCTTTGTTCATTAAACCCATTGGTCAGAACCAAAAAAAAAAAAGGCCAAAGACAAAAAGAAACCCAAGCTGGATGGAGGCAGGTTGAATAACATCAAAAAAAAAAGAACCACAATTGAGATGTAACTATCTGGAGTTGCTCTGACAAAGGAATTTTAAAAACAAACCTAAAAACAGTTGGTGTGACTTTATGTAGGATTGTCCAAAAGTCATCCTGGGACTGAAATGTGAAAGTGCAAGCAGTCAGTCAACTCTCAAAGCAAGGAGGGAAAAGAAAAGATTCAGCAAAAATGCTGATGAAGTTAAATCAAGTCCATGGGATCAAAGAGATAAAAGAGATTTTTCATCTCTAATGAAAAGGAGATATAAAACCAGGGAGAAGTCCCATTAGTAAAAGGGAAGAGCAAAGAGAGTCAGAGGGAAAGGAAAAAAGAAATGGGAGGTGGGAAGGAAAGAGGGAAATGGAAGGAGAGGGAGAGAGACAAGTCTAACTAACTAAAGCAACTCAAAATGTTAACATTTTAAAAATTGTTTTTGAAAAAAAATTTTACGTTTTGGAAAAATAAGAGGTAATAAAGACGATGTTGACCAAAAGAGAATGTCTGATATATAATGTGGCTTATTAGTGGGTTCAGAATTTGAAATCTTCAAAGAATCCTGTTTCCAGACAAGCTAAAAGGTAAATAGAATTTCACTGACCTTTTTTTTTTTTTTAACAATGCCGTCCATGACAGAACCACAATGAGGTAAATTTGCACGGGGGGAAAGGAGGGGATATTTTGTTCCCTACTGGAAGAACCCTTCTCCTAGTTGTTTATCTTTTTAAAGGCTTTATAATTATTGCTCTGGCTTCTTTAACAACAATTTCCTGCCTGGCCTTGGGGCACTCTAATCTAAGATTTTATTCTTATGACGATAAGAAGTCTGACTCATTTAGCTCCTCTGAGCCCCTCTATGAAAATTTAAAAACTAGTAGATGGAGGAAAAAACTGGAAAATTAAGATATGTATGCTTTAATCCTACCACTAACTTGCTAAGTAATTTTTTAAATGTGTTTTTGTTGATATTTTTAGTTTCTTACATCATATCCTATACTTCTCCCAGAGTGCTATCCCATAACTGTTCAGTACTTTAATTTTTTTAAATTCTGAAAACACATGTAATATGTAACACCAGTGAACCTCCCACTTCCATGAAGGGCTAAGTTGGGGGTGTCTTCGCATATCTCTTTATTTTAGACCTGTTTGGTCTTTATTATTTTGTTACATTTACTTTTAATTTGTTGGTATGTAATTGTTTTTTTCATTTACATTGTTTAGTTAACAGTGCATATTGTTCACTTGGCAATAGTTCACATAGATTTTGCCATGCATTTATCACGCATCATTTCATAAGGCATAGTAATATTTCATTATATTTATGTAACACAATTTGTTTAGCCATTCCAAAATTGATAGACAGCTAATTCATTTGTTTGCTTTTTGAAATAAATTTGTTTTTTTAACATTGATTTTTAAGAATTTTGAATTCTCTCTCCCCCCCACATCTTCCCTACCTATTGAAAAGGCAACAAGAGATGTGATATCAGTTATACATATGAAATCATGTAAAACATTTACATATTAATCATGTTGCAAAAAACAAAGCAAGAAAAAATAAAGTAAAAAAAATGTGTGTAAATCTGCATTCGGACTCCATTAGTTCTCTTTTCGGAGGATAGAATTTTTCATGATAAGTTCTTTGGAACTGTCTTGGATCATTGCATTAATCAGCCTAGCTAAATCATTCACAGTTGGTCATCCTTACAACACTGCTGTTACTGTATATAATGTTGTCCTTTTTCTGTTAACTTTACATTACTTCATATAAATCTTCACAGGTTTTTCTGAAACCATTTTCTATAGCAAAACAGTATTCTATCACAGTCATATACTGTTCAGCCATTTGCCAACTGGTAGACAGCCCTTCAATCTCCAACTCTTTGCCACTACAAAAAAACAAACAAAAAAAAACCCTGCTACAAATATTTTTGTACACATAGATCCTTTTTTATTTTTCTTTTATATCATTGAGATACAGACCAAGTAGTGGTATTGCTTGGGTCAAAGGGTGTACACAGTTTTATAACCCTTTGGGCATAGTTCCAAATTGTTCTCCAAAATATTTGAACCAGTTCACAACTTCACCAACAGTGCATTAGTGTGCCAGTTTTTTCACATCCTCTACAGCATTTGTCACTTTCCTTTTCTGTCATGTTAGTCAATCTCATTGGTGTAAGGGAGCACCTCAGAGTTGCTTTAGTTAGAATTTCTCTAATCTGTAGTGATTCAAAACACTTTTTTCCACAGGATTGCAGATAACTAATTTTTATATGCATATAAATATACTTATATTTATATATACATAAAGGTATACCTTAGAGATACTGTAGATTCAGTTCCAGGTCACCACAATAAAGTGAATATCACAATAAAGTGAGTCACATATTTTTATTTCTCAGTACATATAAAAGTTATGTTTACCCTATACCGTATACCCTATACTGCATATTAAGCATGCAATGATATTATTTTTTAATGTACAAACTGTTGGGAGCCAGCACTTAGTGCTGGGCCCCTCACCCTTGAGGTCAACATGCCCTGAACATCTTGTTTGCAATAAGCAAATATCACAAGACGTCTTTGTCAACAGATGTCGCAACCACAAGAAGGCTCGGCCCCCCAGTCCCAGGAAATAACCTAATCGTAAAGATTGCATGATTAGATACTACCCTCACCCTGGACCCTCCCCATTCCTTTCCATTCCTCTTCCCTGTTCCAATTACTATATAAGCTGTACCCTGAGCTAGATAAACTGAGACTGCTTGACACCAACTATGCTTTAGTCTCCTTCCTCTTCGTGATCCTGTCCCCAGGTCTCTTAGACCTCCCTCGAGCCTTGCTCCCCCGGCGCTTTCCGGTTTCGGTCACCCACGTCTGTTTGGCCTGCAGGACGGGTCAACAAACCATAACTAAAAATATTTTTAATAACTGTTAACCATCATCTGAGCATTCAGTGACTTGTAATCTTTTTGTTGGTGGAGGGTTTTGCCTTGATATTGATGACTGCTGACTGATCAGGGTGGTGGTTGCTGAAGGTTGGGGTGTCTGTGACAATTTCTTAAAATAAGACAATGAAGTTTGCTGCATGGATGATCAATTGATTATTCCTTTCACCTAAATACTTAGAGGCCATTGCAGAGTTATTAATTGGTTTAATTTCAATATTGTTGTATCTCAGGTGTTAGGGAGGCTTGCAAAGAGGGAGATTGAGAAAAAGTCAGTTGGTGGAGCAGTCAGAACACACAAAGCATTTATCAATTAAATTTACTATCTTATATGGGTGCAGTTCCTGGTGCTCCAAGACAATTACAATTGTAACATCAAGGATCACTGATCACAGATCACTGTAACAGATATAATGATAATGAGAAAGTATGAAATACTTTAGTAGTTACCGAAAAGGGACACAGAGATATGATGTGAGCGCATGCTTTTGGAAAAATGGTGTTGATAGACTTACTGGATGCAGGGTTGCCACAAAGCTTCAATTTGTAAAAAAATGCAATATTTGAGAAGTGCAATAAAGCAAAGCACAATAAAACAAGGTATGTCTGTCTGTCTATAAGTGTGTGTACATATGTATCTGTTTATATACCATTAACTGTTGTATATATGTATATATACATACACATGCATGTGTGTTTGTGTGAGTGTATGTGTGTGTATGTTATTGTTGGAGCACTAAACTCTTATCAGGGAAATTTGATACAAATATATTTTTCTCCTTTGGTCGCTTCTCTTCTTGTCCTAGATCCATTCATTTTGCCAGTGTAGAAACTTCTCAGTTTCAAGTAATCAATGTTTTCTATTTTGTCTCTTGGAATTACCTCTATTTCTTGTTTGGTTAAGAAAACATCTCCTACCCATAACTGTGAGAAGTATAGGAGCCATTTCTCTTCTAATTTTTTATAGCGTGATCTTTAATATTAAGGTTGCAGATCCATTTAGAATATATTATAAAATGTAGTGTAAGTACTAGTCTAAGTCTGATTTCTGCCAGATTGCTTCCCAGTTTTCGCAGAAGTTTCTGTTAAATAAATAAGTTTTTCCCTAGGTAATTTTTGTTTTCTACTGTACCAAACACTGTGCTATTTAGTTCTATTTTTTCTGAATCTTTCTTGTCTAGCCTGTTGCATTATCTATCTCTTTATTCTTTAACCACTACCAGACAAACGGTTGCTTTATAATGTCACTTGAGGTCTTTACTCCTTTTTTAATAATTTCTCTTGATATTCCAGATCTTTTGTTTTTCCAAATTAATTTTATTTTTATTTTGTCAATTTCTGTAAAGTACTCCCTTGGAATTTGATTTGTATGCCACTAAGGATGTAAATTAATTTTGGTAGTATTGTAATTTTTATAATATTTCCAGTCTAACCATGAACTCTGAATATTCTTTCACTTATTTAAGTTCTTTATTTCTTTAAGGAGCCCTTCATAATTGAATTTATACAAATCTTTTGTGTGCTTTAGGAAGTTAGTCCCCAGGTATTTTATGCATTTTGTAGTTATATGGAATGAGATTTTTCCTTTCTGTTATCTCTTTTTACTTCTTGTGCTTTGTTATCTTAACTATATAGAAATGCTATTGATTTTTGAGGATTCTTTTTATAGTCTGTAACTTTGCTAAAGTCATTAACTGTCTCAGTATCTTTGCTGATCCTCAAGGATAAACCACCATATCATAAACAAACAGAGATAGTTTTATTTCCTCTTTTCCTATCTTTTTTTGTTTAATTTCTTTTTCTTATTGTTATTGCTAGCATTTTCAGAACTATATTAAATACTATTGGGGAGAGTAATCATCCTTGCTTCATTTCCATATTTACTATAAAAAAAACTTCTAGTGGGTCCTCATTACATATGCTTGCTTTTAGTTTTAGACATATTTTCTATGATATTAAAAAATCCCCTTATGCTATAATTTGTAGGATTTTTAGCATAAACAAATACTGTACTTTGTCAAAGGCTTTTTCTGTATCTATTGAGATGATCCTATGGTTTGGATATATTTGCTCTCCAGGTGCCTGGGGTTCCAACTCCCCCCTCCCAATATAAAATATATAGACTTTTCAAGTTTCAAATTCCCTAGTCCTCTCCTATTATATCATCATCTCCCTTCACAGATCATACCTCTTCACCTACAGGAACATTCAGCAGTGGAACATCTCCCCTCACTAACATAAAGCTGTCTTTCTTTCCCCTCCTTTTTAATACTTCCACCTTCCTCTTTTTACCCACTCCCCCGTGGGCTCTTCTGTTTCTGAGATCACAGAGGTTGCTTCACAGGAAATTTAGTTAACCCCTCCAAGAAACATTGTAAAGTTGCCAATGAAGTGCTTCACACAAGCCAAAAGAAGAGAAAGTGTGTTTTGAGCCTTTAAAATAAAAAACAAACCCAGAGCAAACACAAATGAAGCAAAAACCCCTCTACTTTTACTAAAAAAAAGCTAATTCAGTGAATAAACGATAGGCCACTGGAGCAGTCAATAAAGTATTGTATTTCCAGTTATGAAGATTCATGTCCAAGTCTTTCTTCAGATACTTGCTAGCTGTGTGACTCTGGGCAAGTCACTTAACATCTCTCAGGCTTAATTTTCTCATCTGTAAAATTGGGATAATAATAGCATGTGTATCACAGGGTTGTTGTGAAGATCAAGTAAAATCACATACGCAAAGAGCTTTGCAAATATTAAAAATCATACAAATGCTAGCCATTTTGGCAGTTGTAATTGGTGGTGATATTAATGATGATGATGATAACGATGATGTCATCATATTGAACTGAAGTAATCAATGGTAGAGTAGGTAAGCATGAAAAAAAGTGCATCCTAGTTCAGAGGAAGAGTGGCATACTGCAACGGAAGCTAAAACCAGTGGTTATATTCATTAACCAAATCCATTCTAGAACCGTAAGGATAAAGAGACTTTGTCATTTTGTTTGCTGTTATATAGTTGATGTCTTTTGTTTTGCCTCTGTATAAAAACTTGTGTTGTCCACCATACCTTTTTAAAGTATCTAGAACAACAAAAACAAAATCAGTAAAATTTTAAGATTGAATAGTATTTATTAAGTGCCCATGTTTACGTGGAGTTTTGCTCTGAATTGCCTGATGCAAATAAATAGACCTCTTCTTTGCTCCATGAGAGAAGAAAGAGCTGGCACACTCTGTGGTCAGACATCTACTATCCCTTTTCTCTTCCTCTGGAAACTTAGCACAGGATGATGCAGTCCCTCATGGCAACAAGGAATCTCTAATAGTACCACTAACCAGCGGTCCCATCTTGGATGGAGAGAATATCATACTTTTTACCTCCGTTTTCTCATCTATCAAATGAAGGGCTTAGGCTAAATGACTTCTAAGATCCCTTCCAGTTTTAAACCTATGATTCTATGGCTTCCTCAAAAAATAGTGCTGGAACCAGGGCACAGAGAAGCATAAGAAAGTAGTCTGGTAATGCTAACTGATGTCTACCCAAGATTTATGAGGGCAATAAAGAGCTCACATGGTTCAGCTACAAATAAAAGGCCTGCCTCAGACTTTGCCCAGAAAATCTAGGCGTTCTCCCAGTCCTGAAAATAAAGCTCCCCCAAGTATTTCTAATAGTGAAGGGAAGCAGTTCAATATGTACCTGAAATTCTCAAGTGGAATTTGCACATAATTTCCTTCAGTCTTGATTTCAAATCATTCACAGACTATAAACTTCCCGCAATTTGTGTGAAGTAATGATATAAGACAAATACAGACAGTCCTTGACTTAGTTTTCCAAATTATAACTGAGTCACAACCCTTCTATCATTTACCACATTTTTACTTTATCTTTGTCAATTTCATGAGTAAGAGGTAAAACTTCAAAGTTTTTCTTAAAATTTTCAATTATCTTATTATTAGCGATTTGGAGCATTCTTTCAATAAGGTTAATGATAACTTGTTTATTTTCTTTTGAAAACTACTACTTAATATCCTTGGATCTTTTGTCTGTTATGTTCATACACATTTGTATCTACTCTCTATATATCTTGGAGATCAAGACCTTTTCCACATATATTTGCTAGACAGATTCCTTCCCCCCACCATTAACTGCTTTCTTATGATTGTGCCAGCATTGATTTTGCTCATGAAAAAGCTTTTCATTTTTCAATAGTAAAAAAATTGTCCATGTTATCTTCTGTCACTACCTCTGTCTTTTGTTTAATTAAGAATTCTCCTCCTTGACATATAAAAACTTTGCACAATGTTTTGCATTTTTATCCTAGAAGCAAAAAGAGGCTACTGAAGGTTACATCATGCTCTCATAAAAAAGATCACTGAACCAACAGATTATTTTGGCTCTGCAAAAGTTTTATTAGGTTCTTCCACAAATAATAATCCTTACCTCCTCCTACTTTTCCTGTTTCCTATGAATAGAGCTATTCACATACATACATGAATAACAAGCATCTGCTTATAGTAAATACAGATGCGAAAGGTTAGCTCCAAACACAAATTCCCATAAAACTCTGACTACAAAGTAGAGGCAGAAAAAGGGATATTTCTTCATGATTCTGTCTATATCCCTGCTAAATTCTAACTGAATCCATTTTCATATCTTTCTATGCCTTGGGACTTGAACTAATACTTACAGTCATGACTTTTACTTTTAAGGCCTTACCCTAAAAGACTCAATCATATAGCTCATCAAAAAGGAGAGGGTCTATGAAAATTGTGTTCAGGTGTGCATTTGAGCCAACTTTAACTGGTTTTTGAGAGCTGATTGTTAAATATTCAGTGTAAGCATTCACACATTGGAAATAGGCAATTGCTACAAATGAGGACTTGGTTTATTATTTTGTTGATGGCCTAGACTTAGGAATGTGATGGAGAAAATGTTAATAATGCAGATTAACCCTAAAATTTTGTGGTGGATACATTTCCTCCACCCTAACTCCAGGAGAGCCAGTTGTTAAACATTTTCCAACT
The DNA here is from genome assembly GCA_023548195.1 of Bettongia penicillata ogilbyi. Lineage (NCBI taxonomy): Eukaryota > Metazoa > Chordata > Mammalia > Diprotodontia > Potoroidae > Bettongia > Bettongia penicillata. Next base: position 3,583,851 of record JAJHZJ010000061.1, read on the forward strand.
TACTACTAGCTCTGTCCCAAAGTATAAGTTCTGGAAGTTTCTGCCAAGCTCATGATTGACCTAACTTGACCTAACCAGCCTACCTAACTTCCAAGAGATTTTATCACAAGAAGGATGGCTACTCGGTATTGCATTTCCTGGGCCTGAACAACTTAGCAAAGACTACCTCCCAAGGTGCCGAGAGATTGTCTCTCATCTGTTTCTGTGGAGGAAGTATCTACTAATGGAATCATAGATTATAGAAGTATTGTGGGTGACAATGTTGGCCAGAGAGGAAGAGGTATAAAAATAATGATGATAATTATAACAATATCATTTACATAGCACTGACTATGTGTTAAGCACTGTACTAAGCGCTTTATAAATATTATCTTATTTGATTCTCTCAGCAACGCTTCCAGGTAGGTGTTGTTATTATCCTCATTTTACTGATTGAGGAAACTGAGGCAAAGGGAGGTTTAGTTACTTGCCCAAGATCATCCAGGCATTAGGTGTTGGAGGTTGAATTGAACTGAGATGTTCCTGACTCTAGGTTTGGTGCTCTACTCACTGTGTGAAGCAAGCAGCTCCACTTTGTATACTTCAGGACAGAGCATGAGGGCCCAGAGCAACACCTTGGGAAGTAACTACAGGGACATATCATGCTCCAGCATCTGATGCTCCAGCAAGGAGACTGAGAAACACCTGAAAGACATGTAGAAGAAGAACCAAGAGAGGGAAATATCATGAAAAGTCAATGTCAACAAATATTTATTAAGCAGCTACTACAGTAGATGGATTATGAAGGATGAGGACTGATTAAAAGAAAACCCATCAGATGCGGCAAATAAAAGGTCTTTGGAAACATTGGAGAGAATGGTTTCATTGACTTCTCTGGCCTCAGTCTCTTCCTCTTAAACATTTGTGCATTTGGATGAATTAATCCCTTAAATTCCCTTCAGTTAAAATATTCTGTGACTAAAGAGGTACAGTAGCAAAGATAAAATGAAAATACAACTTGCTCTTGAGTCACAGGACAAGGTTAAAATTCAACGTATGACCTTAATAATAATGCCAACCACAGTAATATTAGCTACCTGTAGAACTTTTAAGGTTTGCAGAATACTCTCTACATCTCTCATTTGAGTCTCACATGAACCCTGTAAGGTGCTGTTATTGTTCCCATCTTACGTGTGAAGAAATTGCTGCTCCCTGGTTAAGTGACTAGCCTAGGATCATACAGCTAGTATCTGAGATGACATCCAAAGTCAAGTCTTCCTGACTCCATCATGTATCCAGTGTACCACCTAGCTGTATGACCTTGTGCAAATCCTTAAACTCTTCTTGGACTCAACTTCCTCTTCTGTAAAATGAAGGGACTTAACTAAAAGTACTCTGAAGTCCCTTCTAACTCTAAATCTATGATCCTACCCAGAGAGTTTATAATCTCTTTGGGAGAGACAAAATATACACATGGGAGAAGATGAATAATATTGAGATAGGATATGAAAAGCGCCAAGCGATTTATATAGAAAACAATTCAGTAGGAGTTCAGAGGAGGCAAAGATCATTGTTTCTCAAGATTGCAAGCAAATAAATGGATTTTCTAATCCTGGAGATTTAGGGATGAGGGAGGAGCTAGCTGGCTGGCAGCCAATGTTGTGCCTATAACTAAAAGGGGAAAAGTTCATGGGAAGAAGTAAGTAAGAAATGTGAAGCAGAGGGGACAGTGTCTCTTTTATGTATAAGTGTTAAAATATAATTTTTCATAGAAGCCCATAATAAAAGGTGCCAGAGATTTCATGTCATTTGATTCAGAGTTTTGTGTTCATTATATTTTGAATAAAATCAAAATCAAAGCAAATCTTCCATTGTTAAAGAAATGGTAAATTCGGGCAAATGGTGGGGAAATGGGGTAGATAGAGGTGAAATTTCTGTGTGTTTTTTCCACAGTTCTATTTTTTTTCCAAAATAGGGCCTTGATCAGTTGCTATGGCAACCCAAAGATATCATCTTAAGAATGAGCTAAGGCTACATAGCCTAGCTCTAACCTATTCTGTCCATACACTTAGAGAGAGCTTTAAAAGAAAGGGGGGAGTTGTGTTATTATGATCTATTTCTTTGAAATATTATCAGAAAGGCCAAAGCTGCTTTTATGGGGTTAAGGAAGGATGTGGTGTGTGTGTGTGTGTGTGTGTGTGTGTATGTATATATACATACATATATATATATAATAACATCTACACAGATATATTTGTGTGTTTATATATACACATTTGTGCACACAACACATATATGTGCATATAAGCACAGCACAATATATTAATGTGTATACACAATGTATATATACTGTGTGTATGTGCATATATGTATATGTGTATATACAATGTAGATGTGTATATGTGTATATATTTGTAGTTCCCTTTAAAAGGTACACTCTTTAAATTTATTTTTCTGTCTAAAACCAGAGAAATATACAATAAAACCTCACTTCCTGTTCTGCTTTTTTTTTTTTAAAGTAAACAAAAGCTGGGAGTCTTTTCTGGTGATACCACAATTTGAGGACTCGTTTTTGGTCTTGGGTAGCCTTTTCCGGGGCTGGAACCGTAGTGGAGGTGTTTATCCAAAGATGGCTAATTTACATTTTCAGAGGAACAACTTGAAATGTCTCTAGGGCCTGGTGGTAGCTGCTCTCAGGGCTGCAGTGAAAGGTAGGTGCCTAAGGCATCTTCCCCACAGAGCAGCTGCTAGTCAGCCATCCATGCAGACCTGCAAGACTCTGTATTCCCAAGGCAGACTTAATGGTGGTGATGTTAGGTTCTGAAGTTTGTTTACCCTGATTAAACAATGGGTTGGAAAATTGAGACTCCTTGATGAGTAATTGAAAATAAACACCCTCAACTTGTACACAATAAATGAGCTATTAAAAAAAAACAGTAACTACTTCAAAAGGCATTAATTATGTTAAACTATCCTTTTTGATTATTGGGTACACAGTCTAAAAATCAAACAAGTTTTTAGAAGCCAAGTAGGGAGAGAATAAAGCTGAGCTCTCAGTAAAATCTCTTACCTAAGTAGAAATCACTGACTTTACATACCAGCTTATTTTCCCATTCTGGTATTCATGTTGTAGAAAGAAAAAAAAATAGCATGGAGGCTGATTATCTTGGAAAGACAAGTTCAGGGGGGAGAAAAGTTGCCAGAAGTCATTCTAGTAAAACTTGTATCTTTTGAAAACTATAGGTTGTGTTTAGGCAAGAAGCCAAAGGCTGAGCTACATTAAACAAAACAAAACAAAAAAAACTAAGGTTAACAACATACTTTTGAAAAATGGAGGAAGGCTAACCTATGGCCTTCAAACTAGAAAAAAGGCATGATGAAATCTATTGGCCATCAGAAATTTTCAGCCAGTCAGTCAATTTACTTTCTTTGAAATCTGATGCAGAGTTGTGATTTTCAGTTTGTCCCGGTTGTTGGACGTTTAGGAAAATCTCTCTTTCCACTAACAACACCATCTACTCACCATTGCCCCAAATGGGCAGGTCTGTCCAGATAAAGTTGCTAATGAATGTTAGTAAGTGAGAGGGAGGAGAAATGGGAAAAAAATGGTTTTTTTACTTCTTTTCCCCAAATCATTTGCTTTTTCTTTTTAAATTGTTGTGAATAGCCAGATGTGATGGTATAAGCATATAATCCATTTAACTGGGAAGAGTGAGGCTGTTGGATCTCTTGAGCTTGGGAATTCTGAGTTACAGTGGGCTAAAGCTATTGGATGTCAGCACTAAGTCTGCCACCAATATAACGAAACCTCTGGGGAGCAAGGGGTTGGGAGGGTGCAATAAGATCCCCCCAGGAGGAACAAACTGATCCAGGTGAGAAACAGAGCGGTCAAAAGTCCCGTGCACATCAGTAATAGGGATCAGACCCTAGAGTGGCTGTTGTACTTGCAACCTGTGTGAGATAGGGAAAACAAAGAACAAAATGAAACAACAAAAAATTGTCATGAATAGACCAAGCTATATCAACTGATGTTTGTGCCACGACACGATAGGTCTAGTACTACCGGGTATGTGATAGTGTAGCAGAAGTATTGGTAGGCCTGCCTGTCCAATTCCCCAAAGACCCTCTGTCTACTGAAATCTGATCTTCTAAGTCTTACTTTAAACCTGTAGAAGAGGATAGGGAGAGAGACAGCACAGGCTAGGCTACACTGGGAACTTAAGCGCTGCTCATTTTACCAATTTAATCACACCAAAAAAAAAAACTTCTGTGGGTTTTTTTTTGTTTTTTGGGTTTTTTTTTTTTGGCCTTTTACATGGAATGTGACAAATGTGATTTTTGCTTAAGACATTTATTTGGCATAAAGTCCTGCTGCAAGTCTTGAAACAGCTCTTTCTTCTCATAAATTCTTATCCACCTGCCTGCAGCTTTATTTACTAGACAGAACGTCATTGGTTTTCTAAGGGGTTTATTTTTCTAGAATCTCAGTATAACACCTTGTCAAACCTAACTCAAAGGTTGTTTCTTCACATTTTGATGTTAGATCATTTCCCAGGGATTATAGAAAGAAAAACAACTTTTTAAGTTCAGATCTACAAAAACTCTACTTTCAAAACCTGTTTTTATTGACTGAAGGAGTAAACCTAGCAGTGTATTTTATAACTATGAATTGTAGATCTCATTTTTTTTAATATATTAAAAGCAATTTACTGAAAACTTACTCAGTTGGAACTACTGGGAAAGCTAGAGAGTCACCACCCTATTTAAGCCTTCCTTCCTTTGGTGAACCTCAAATAGTCAGCTCAGACTTCTAAAGTCCTAATGATGGCCCAGATCATATGAACTAGAGGATTTTCTAATAAAACATCTCCCCTTTATGGCTTTCTTGCCTCCACCTAAGGACTGTTAGTCTAAAGGGGTTTCACAAAGTGACACAATAATTTTATCAGTTGATCCCCTATATTTAGACAAAATGATGGGGTTATAGCCCTATTCCTTAATGTTAATTATCACAAAATCATTACACTTTACCCATCATTTATTTTATGTCTTTGACATGGTGGTTATATTTATTGTTTCTGTCTGTTAAACTTTCTAACTGACAAAATCTGAAGACATCCTTTTAAAAGGTATATAAAAAATGTCTCTATTTTTCTCATGATTGATATGTTTCCTAAGAATATTATATACCTGCTTGTGAAGGCATATGTTACATAACATAGATACAATTAATATACTTTTGCTATTAGGTTACCAATAAATTAAGATCATACCTCGTTTTAGTGTGCCCAAAACCTGTTTATCCAAGCACCCATCTTTGACGTTGCTCATATGTAGCTAACTTCCCTCTAACTTTTAGAGAATGTCATGTTTTCGCAGAACTTTGAACTGATTTCACAGAACCAGTTAGTGACATTACCAGTTGTATGCTTGTATAAGACATGGAATTTGGTGTTTTCCATAATCCTTCCTACTAGAACAACCTCTGATGCTCATGAATACCAGCTATTGACTTACTTAATGCTACTTTCTTTAGAAGTGTAACTGGCAACCTTTGTTTTTTGGGCAAGTAGCATGAAACATATCCTCAAATTCCTCTCAGGGTAGGAAGGAGCTCACCTGGGGTGCCCCTTGAAACTGCCATCTCATAGATTCCTATTTTACCCACTTTTTCTTGCCATATAAGCTCAGTTTATTTTTTACACTTCTGACTAAAGTGACTGTATATTGGCACCCTGGGACAAAGTCCTGCTGGTCTTTCCTTAGTTATTGCTCTGCTCTTGTTATCCAGGAGTAAACAAGTTCTCCCTGGCATAACCAGATATTTTACACTCTCTTCATTCTTCCATGCCTTTCATTTCTTCTACACACTACAGCGTAACTACTAATTTGCTGTACTTTAATATTAATATTTTTAAGTCGTATTTTTCTCTAGTCATTTCTTGAGCATTATTCTCATTCCAACTAGATTTTAAGATTCTTGAGGACAAAGGTAATCTCTTAAGTTTCTTTTGTATCCCCACAGATGCTTTGTTATATGCTGAAAATATGATAAATATGCCATATATATTTGTTGAATGAAAGAAGAGATTAAAGTAGGGGATCAAGCATGGGAAGAGACAAGAACACCCATTTTTCTGTTAGCTCAGTCATATTGAGTCCAAGGATATGAGTTTTCTTTTTCTTGATCATACTACCTCAGAAAATTTTGTTGGAGGAGTTGTGGCTTGGGGGAGCCATAAGTAGATAGCAGGTTCTGTGAAAGGAACGTGGAAGTTTTATTTGATTTTATATCCAGTGTGAGTCAACTATGTGATATGGCAGTCAAAAAAACAAATGTGCTGTGATGCTATGTTAAGAAATGTGTAGTAGTAAGAAAATGGAAGATGATATCTCCCTCTGTTCAGTCCTGACTGATAATATCTAGAGTATTGTTTTCAGTCCTGGGAGAAACATGTTAGGAAGGATGGTAAGAGGCTAGAGACCTTTCATTGGAAGGTAACCAGGATAGTAAGTAAGGTTGAGAACATGCTATAAAACTTAGGAGAATATGATAAGCATCTTCAAGTCATTGGAGGGCTGTCATATGGAAAAGGAAATAACCAAATATTTTTAGTTAAAGATTAAATAAATAACCTTTACTTGATCCCAGGTAGGAGCCGTAGGACAATGAATGGAAGTTACAGGGAGGGAGATATGAACTCCAAGAAAGAAAGTTGAAATGAGCCACCTTGGATGACAATAAGTTGCCTATCTTTGGAGATATAAATTTAAACACCAATGAAAATTTGCTCAGTATGCTGGCATTTAAAAATCTGATTCTTCTACCTTTCCAGACATTTCATATTACTGTCCTTCATATATTTCCATTCAAATTAGACAAGAGCTATTCCATCTCCCACCTCTGTACCCTTGCACAAACTGTTCCTCATGCTTCATATGTACTTCCCTCCTTCCTCTGCCTCAGCATTCTTCACTTTCTTCAAGTTTAGACTCCAGTACCTTTGGAAAGACTTTTTGGTCCCCATTAGTGCTCTCTCCATCCTTGCGTTGTTTTGTTTTGACTCATCTGTTTCCAAGCAAGCACTCCCTTGATTTTCCATTGTTTCCTAATATTTGATTGGAGGAAAGTAAGAAAGCAAACATTTACTAAGTGTCTACTTATTTAGCATGTCTCAAATTTGGCCTGAAGAAGGGGCCATGGCATTCTTAAGAAACTACTTTTGTAGGAAGTTTAACAGGGTAGAGTTTCAAAATAGCTCTTCTAGTTATCAATAATATTCAGCAGGGAATCAACACTCACAGTCTTTTTGATTAAACTTTCAGTGGGAGATAAAAATGGAAGGAAACTTTACCAGAAAATGCTTCTATGTGTCTGTCTTGTGTTGTCTATGTTTTGTACCCTGGTAAATTAACTTTGTCCTATGGACTGATCAGTCAAAGGAAAAAGGATGGAAAGTGAAAACTTTTCTGTGGAATTTTCAAAACTTTAAAAGAAACCAAGTCTCTTTTTCTGCTTTTCTAACTTTGGCCAAGTCACTATACATAAGAGGGAAGTTAATTTTCCCCCTCATCCCATTTTATAGGAATTTATGGCATTGTAAACTACTTAGAGATTAAACTTGTGACAGAAATATAATTTCTCTATTGTAAACTTCCAAATTGTAGTTTGAATGTTTTTATAAATGCTGAAATGTCTTAGTGAATTTTAGAGTACCACTCTGTAGAATTTGTTTTTAAGGAAAAATAAGAAATAAGATACGCCTCTCCCTATCCTTCATCTTATCCTTCCCAGGGTTAAAACTCAAAAACTTGGGAGAAAAGTGAGACCTGCTCTTTATCTATCCTTTTAAAGAATCTGGGTGGGTCCAGACTAAAAGCACAAAGGAATTGATTTGGCTTATTGGGTGATTTTTAAAGGAACCGAAAAGTTTTATGGAACTATAGTTCAAATGGAAATATATGGAAACATAATATAATTTAAAATCTCAATTATAAATTCAATTTTGATTTAACTGAATTTGGCGGAATTTTGACCTGAAACTAAATCATAATGTGGGTCTCACTTAAAGTGATATGTGTTCTCCTATTAGGAAAATTGTAATATATCAGAGCTCAATATAAAATATATTTGCTATTTAGCATAAGGCAATATGTGGGGAAAATACACGGATTGGGAAAAACCAGAATTCAAATCCAGTTTCAGAAAATAATTAGCTGTATGATTTTATGCAATTTACTTCATCTCTGTTTTCTGAAGTTCCCTGATATATAAAGGGCATCTATAATTCCCAGATTGCAGGGAAGATCACATGATTGTAAAGTGCTTAGTTCACACAGTAAGTACTATATAAATATTAGTAAATATAAGTACTCTTTATTGGTCTTGAATGAAGTCAATATAGAATACCCCAAAATGATAAAATAAATTATTGTAGTCGAAATGCTACTAGCAGCTGCTGTGGAGGTATAAGACCAGTAACACCAGAGCACAGGATGGCTGCTAACACAGATTCTTGATCTGCTTTTCTGAGGGAAAACAGCTTCAAAGGAGTTAGTAATCTTACTTTAATTAAACAACAAGAAAGATATCTCAGTCGAAAGAAGTGAGTACCTAAGAAAGAATCCAATAGACAGGGCTGCAACTGTCTAAACAAAATAATAGATACATAGTCACCAGACTAAGGAGCACCAACATATAGGTTCATGACACCAGGGGAAGGGTGTAGAGGGGAGGTTTAACAATAGCTACTCAAAGTCTTGTCTGGCCCAATCACAAAGGAGAATTCTTTCCATGAGTGAGCCCCAAATTAAAATACCAACCTCCCAGTATATATAGTTTTCAACTAAAAGGCTCAGTGCCAGCAGGCATCACAATCTATGTGACCCAGTGCCTAACTGGTTCAGTGTCAAAAGGTGTGAAAGCCTATGTGACTCAGCACAGAATTTATCATAGCTGTTAATTGAACTGGAGATCAAAGCAGCATGGCATCCATGATTGAAATACATGTTTAACTTTAGACCTGGGAACACAATCCCTATTCCATATAAAAAACGAAACGCATAGTCACATAGGTCTATAAATGGACAGGGAAGATCTTACATTCCCTTAACCCTTCATTCGGCCCCAAGATCTTCCCTGTCCAATTATAGACCTATGTGACCACTTATGTTCCTTTTTTTTCAATTTCTTATAAGCTACCCGATCATGGGAAAGTCACAAGATTACCTCCACTGCCTACCTCAGTGTCTCCTGATCATCCCTACCATTAAGGAACAAGTTAGCTTAGTCTCTATACCCTGTTTCTCACTCCTTTAACTGGAAACCAAGGTTCTGAGTCCTTGTACTGACCAAGAACATTGGACCTGAATTGTTTTGCAATTACAAGCTTTGTTAAATAAACCATTGTCTGAATTTTATTTGTGTTCATTTTCTTACTTTTTGGTAGTATATAGAAATACTGATGATTTATGTGGGTTTATTTCACATCCTATTAATAAAATTGTTAATTATTTCAACTAGTTTTTTTAAATTGATTCTCTAGGGTTCTGTAGGGCATACAATCCTATCACCTGCAAAGAATTATAGTTTTGTTTCCTCATTGCTCATTTTTATTCCTCTAATTTTTTTCTTTTTTTATTTATGTAGCTGTCATCTCTAGTACAATATTGCTAGTACACCACAATAGTGGTGGTAATGGACAGGCTTTCTTCACCCCTGATTTTATTGGGAAGGCTTCAAGTTAATCTCTGCTACAGATAATTGTTGGTTTTTAGATCTTGGTTTTCAGATCAATATTATTTATCATTTAAAGAAAGGTTCCATTGATTCCTATATGTTCCAGTGTTTTTTAATACAAATAGGTGTTATATTTTGTTTAATATCTATTTTCTGTATCTATTGATAAAATTATATGATTTTTTGTTGTTTTTATTACTGATGGGGTCTGTATCTATTGTTAAAATTATATGATTTTTTGTTGTTTTTATTACTGATATGGTCAGTTATGCCCACAGTTTTCCTAATTATAAACCAGTGCTGAATTTCTGGTATACATCCCACATGGTTATAGTGTATAATCATTGTAACATAGTGCTGTAATCTCCTCACTAGTATTTTATTTTACATCAATACTCATTAAAGTAATTAGTCTATGGTTTCTCTCTCTTTTGTTTTCCCTTGTTTACTATCAAAACCATATTTATATCATAAGGAAGACTCCCTTGAGTGATAATACTCAGTTTTGCTAGGTAAGATATTCTTGGTTGCAATTCTAACTCTTTTGTCTTCCAGAATAACATTCCAAGCCCTCCGCTAATTTAACATAGTAGTTCCTAAATCATGTATGACCCTGACTATAGCCCCATGATATGTGAATGATTTTTTTCTGGCTGTTTGCAATATTTTCTCTTTGACCTAGGAGCTCTGGAATTTGGCTATGGTATTCCTGGGAGTTTCCATTTTGTAATATCTACTGGTGATTGATGTATTCATTCAATGTGTATTTTACCCTCTAGGGTAAACTTAAGACGTTGAGGCAGTTTTTCTTTATAATTTCCTGAAATATGATGTCCAGACTCTTTGTTCATGACTTTCAGGTAGTCAAAAAATTGTTAAATTGTCTCTCCTATTTTCTAGTTCAGTTTTTCCAATGAGCTATTCATATTTTCTTCTAGTTTTTTCATTCTTTTGACTTTTTTTGTTTTTTGTTGTCATCTTGTCTCATGAAATCATTAGCTTCTTCTTGTGCAATTTTAATTTTTAAAGAGTTATTTTCTTCAATGATCTTTTGTGCCTCTTATTCCATTTGACCAATTCTGATTTTTAAGGAGTTATTTTTACCAGTGAAGTTTTTTTTGTTTTGTTTTTTAAATAAATAAATTTATTTATTTAACTTTTTACATTCATTTTAAAAAAATTTTGGGTTCCAAATTTTCTCCCCATTTGTCCCCTAGCCCTACCCCAACACACCAAGAATTCTAATTGCCCCTATCACCAATCTGACCTCTCTTCTATCATCCCTTCCTTGCCTTGTCCCCACCTTCTCTTTTGTCCTGTAGGGCCAGATAACTTTCTATTCCCCATTAACTGTATTTCTTATTTCCTAGTAGTAAGAACAATACTCAACAGTTGTTCCTAAAACTTTGAGTTCCAACTTCTCCCCATACCTCCCTCCCCACCCATTCCCTTTCGGAAGGCAGGCAATTCAATATAGGCCATATCTGTGTAGTTTTGCAAATGACTTAGATAATAGTTGTATTGTGTAAGACTAACTACATTTCTCTCCATCCTATCCTGCCACCCATTGCTTCTATTCTCTCTTTTGATCCTGTCCCTCCCCAAGAGTGTTGACTTCAAATTGCTTCCTCCTCCCATTGCCTTCCCTTCCATCATCCCACCCCCCACCCTGCTTATCCCCTTCTCCCCCACTTTTCTGTATTGTAACATAGGTTTTCATACCACCAAAATGAGTGTACATTTTATTCCTTCCTTTAGTCGAATGTTATAAGAATAAACTTCATGTTTTTCTCTCCCCTCTCCTCTTTTCCCCCCACTACAAAGTCTCCTGCTTGCCTCTTCTATGAGAGATAATTTGCCCCATTCCCTTTCACCCTCTCTCCTCCCAATACATTTCTTTCTCACTGTTTACTTTCATTTTTTAAAGATATAATCCCATCCTATTCAATTCACTCTATGCTCTCTGTCTCTGTGTGTGCTTGCATGTGTGTATGTGTGTGTGCATGTGTGCGTGCGTGCGTGCGTGTGTGTGTGTAATCCCACCAACTACCCAGATACTGAAAAGTTTCAGGAGATACAAATATTGTCTTTCCATGTAGGAATGTAAACAGTTCAACTTTGGTAAGTCCCTTATGACTTTTCTTTGCAGTTTACTTTTTCATGCTTCTTCTCATTCTTGTGTTTGAAAGTCAAATTTTCTTTTCAGCTCTGGTCTTTTCATCAAGAATGCTTGAAAGTCCTCTATTTCATTGAAATAACATTTTTTTTCCCTGAAGTATTATACTCAGTTTTGCTGGGGTAGGTGATTCTTGGTTTGAGTCCTAGTTCCTTTAACTTCTGGAATATCCTCTTCCACACCCTTTGATCCCTTAATGTAGAAGCTGCTAGATCTTGTGTTATCCTGATTGTATTTCCACAATACTGGAATTGTTTCTTTCTAGCTGCTTGCAATATTTTCTCCTTGACCTGGGAATTCTGGAATTTGGCCACAATGTTTCTAGGAGTTTCTCTTTTTTGGATCTCTTTCAGGCAGTGATTGGTGGATTCCTTGAATATTTATTTTGTCCTCTGGTTCTAGAATGTCAGGGCAGTTTTCCTTGATAACTTCATGAAAGATGATGTCTAGGCTCTTTTTTTGATCATGGCTTTCAGGTAGTCCCATAATTTTTAAATTGTCTCTCCTGGATCTATTTTCCAGGTCAGTTGTTTTTCCCATGAGATATTTCACATTCTCTTCCATTTTTTCATTCTTTTGGTTTTGTTTTGTGATTTTTTGGTTTCTCAGAAAGTCATTAGCCTCCATCTGTTTCATTCTAATCTTGAGAGAACTATTTTCTTCAATGAGCTTTTGAACCTCTTCCATTTGGCTAATTCTGCTTTTGAAAGCATTCTTCTCCTCATTGGCTTTTTGAACCTCTTTTGCCAATTGAGTGAGCCTATTTTTCAAGGTGTTATTTTCTTCAGCATTTTTTTGGGTCTCCTTTAGCATTTTCATGCTTTTCTTGCATCTCTCTCATTTCTTTTCCCAGTTTTTCCTCCACCTAACTTGATTTTCAAAACCCTTTTTGAGCTCTTCCATGGCCTGAGCCCATTGAGTATCCATTTTGGATGTTTGGGATACAGAGGCCTTGACTTCTATGTCTTTACCTGATGGTAAGTATTGTTCTTCCTCATCAGAAAGGAAAGGAGGAAATATCTGTTCACCAAGAAAGTAACCTTCTATGGTCTTATTTTTTTTTTCCCTTTTCTGGGCATTTTCCCAGCCAGTTACTTGACTTCAGAGATTCCTCTTCCACCCCTGTATCACCTCCAGATCTGCCCAGCTAGTGGTTGGGGTCTGAGATTCAAATGTTACTTCCCAGACTCTGGGCTTTCAGCAGGGGTAGGGCTGCTATTCAGTGTGAGATTAAGTTCAGATTCTCAGGTAGGGGCAGGGCCACCACACAGGGCTCAATTCCCTCAGGGGGTTTATGTGGAGACCTTCAACAATGGATCCGTGCTTCTGTCTGCTTTGGGAGCTTCTGTCCTCTGCTGCTGCCTCCTGAGGGGCCTGAGTTATAGAGACACCCCGCTCCCCTCTCAGTGAGCCCAGAAGGCTCTCTCACTGACCTGTAACACTTGTGGATTGAGGGACCTTTGCGGCCACCAGAAATTCTGTCCCTGAAGCACGCTCGGATCTCCTCCTCTCGGGGCCACGTGGCCAAGGCAGGGCTGGGCTCTGCTCCAGGTCTGGTGCACGATGGACCTTTGGTGTTGGTTTTTCAGAGCTCTCTGGAACAGAAATCTCCTCCACTCTGTTGTTGTGTGGCTTCCACTGCTCCAGAATTTGTTGGGAGTTCCTCTTTACAGGTAATTTATAGGTTGTGGGTTTGGAGCTAGTGTATGTGAATCTTTCTACTCCACCATGTTGGCTCCTCCCCTCACCAATGAAGTTTTGTACCTCTTTTTCCTTTTGACAGATTTTGTTTTTTAGGGTATTTTCATCAGTATTTTTGTGCATGTCTGTTTTGACAAGATGTTAATTGTCTTTTCATAATTTTCTTTTTTCACATACCACTCTGATTTTAAAAATCAATTTTTAGCCCCCCCAGGAATTCTTTTTGTGCTTGTGTCCAATTATCATTTTTTTTCTTTGAGACTTTCCTTTAGCTGTTTTAACTTTATTATCTGAGTATTTTTTTTTGATCTTCCCTGTTAACATAGTTAATTTTTATGATCCAGTGGTCCAGTTCTTTTTTTTTTTTTGTTTGTCATTTTTCCAGCCTATTTCTTGACTTTTAATTTTTGTTAAAGTTGGTCTCTGTTTCACTTGTGACAGGGAAGAGACACTGTCTTAAGCTTCAAGCTTTTGTCTGTTACTGTTTTCAGAAGTAGTACTTGAAGTTCATAAATTTTTATTGCTTCTAAGGTGTTGTGATTTAGGGAGGGGTGTGGTCACTGCTCACCTGGTCTGAGTTCTGGTCCTTACCCAGGAAGGGCCCCTGATCTCTTGGGATTACAAGAAATATTGTTTCTCAAGGCTTTCTTGGTGTTGGAAGTGATACTGCTTCTCAGGGTCCCTGATGCTTCAGACTGGGAACAATACTCCTCCTCAGGGGGCCTAATTCCTTGTGACTAAAAACCATCCTGCTCCTCAAAGCTACTGTTCCCATGTAACTGGTAGCAATACTGCCTCTCAGGGTCCTTGCTCCCTCTTGACTGAAAGTGGTCCTCTTCTCCCTTGAACTGTGAGCCAGAAGTGGGTGTAGGAAATGGAGTCGTCAAACAGCATCCTGCCATGTATCCATTGCTAACAGGCTCCCCTGTAAACTCTTTATGACCAGTTGCCTAGTCCCCTTACCCCAAGGCCTCTGATTTGAGGGCTCCCTGAAATTGTTGCTATTATCCTTCCCAATATCTAGTCCTACCACTAGTACTATATCCACATGGGCCCCAGACTAGCCTATGTTCCCATATCACAAATCTTTATTTCTGAACTTTTGTGCTGTCTTGGACTGGAAGAATGTCTCATTCTGACCTTTTGTTTGCACTGCCACTCTAGATTTTGGTTTGAAGCTATATTTTAAAGTCATTTGAAGGGAAAAGTGGGGAGAACTTTCCTCTGCTTTGTCATCTTGGCTCCACTACCATCCTCCCTTTTATTTACCTATCTATCTTCTTATCTGTTTTCCTCCTCTGTTTTCCTTATCTGTTTTCCTCCTCTGTTTTCCTTATCTGTTTTCCTTCCTCATCTTTGACAGCAAAGATGATTTCATTTTTGTCTTGTTATCCTAGGGGTAGTCACAGTATCTAGTACACAATAGGTACATTTTTAAATACCTTTTGAACTGAGGTGAGAGTAGCTGGAGGACATAGAATAGTCAAATCTTTCATTCATATTTGCTACTTTCATTGTTGGATAGGTCCAGGATTAGTTTACATGAATATCTCATATTCATGTTCCAGAATTAGAGAAAATCACTTTTTATGAAAGTCTCCAGTATTTGCAGGTTACTAATACAGACACTGATGTAGAAGAAGTCAATATAAAATCAAGCTTTCATAAATCATTTCCGTGCTAAATAGCTACTTTATTAATGTGAAAGCACTCTTATTGTCACTAGGCTTATAAAATAACAAGCATTTTTCTATGTTGCTATGGCAAATATTGACATTTCTCAAAATAGTTATGCTACTATTGACCTAATTTGTATGCTGAAATAGATAATTTCATATTTAAGTGTGAGTATATATTTACAAATATACAATTCCTTCACCATTTTCTTAAAATAGCAAATAATTAGATTATAGTTAACATATATTCCAGTTTTCTTTGTCAGGAGCTATTTAAATTTTACATGGTCAAAACAAGTGAGGCATGAACAGCTGATTCAGAGGTTTATTTTTTAACACACATTTCCATTCTTAAAAAAATAAGCTGTTTTTGCCTCACAGAGACCCCACCATTAGAAAGGAATGAGCCAGATGAATTAATGTACTAATTAGATATATTTAGCAGCTATTCAAAGCTGACCTCAGGTAGAGGGTCAGAAGTCTACTCTGGGTCTTATACATTCCAATCTAGAATTTGAATTACAGAAAAGAGAATATACTTGCTAATCTTTGTGATGATTTGATAGGTAATGACAATCGGATCATTTTTAAATGTCAGTATGTGGTGCAGTGCTGAGTATAGCACAAAATTAGTGGTTTGTTTTCTGTAGAAGTTGTCTGCAATTTCGAAATTATATTCAGACATGAATCATGAGGATATGGATTTCAGGATATGCATAATATTAAAAGAATATTAAACAAGTTAAACATTAATGCTTTTGGCAAACATTTATGGTTTTATGGGTGCTTTTGCCTAAAAAGTTTCAGTAACAAGTTGGAGACATGGCAAGTAGCAAATAGAATGAAGCTTGACATACATCAGCATGCGGTAATACTTTTATAAAGGGCAAAGACCAAACTTATAGGACAGAAAATGGTCAGCTAGGCATAAACATGGTACCAAAGGATCAAGGACACAGAGCAGAATACAGACTAGAGAGATTATCCATGCATTGCTGCCATTTTACCCATTACCAAGATGGATTGATAAAAGGATAGTTAGGAAGAACTATAGTGGCACTGGAAATGATCCCCAAAAGGGATGGAATGAAATTATTTCATTCAATTTAAGAAAATTACTAGCCATGATGCTGGGACAAGTCACGACCTCTCTGGGAGGATGAATCATCCTACCTATTTCCTTACCAAGAGGTGATGGACTCAAGATGCAGAATAAGATATATTTTCAGACATAGTTAAAGTCAGAACTTATCTTACTTGAATATTTATATTTGTTAAAGACAGAAGAGAATATAGAAGGAAATCTAGAAAGAATCCTGAATAAGCAAGTCAGCTTTAAATATTACATGTTGAATTTATTATCTACTTAAATACAAAAGCAAGTTCTGCCTAATAGAGATCTACAGTTTCATGTACAGTACTCTTTCTCTTCTACTATGTATATAGACATACCCATTTTATTTGGGGATTAAGTTCAGACTTTAAAAACAAACCCCGCCCCCCCCAAACTTCCTGGGCTTCAGTTGTCTCTCCTATAGGATAATACCTAATTTGCCTAAAGGTAGGTAGCAGGAAGAGATGACCTCTTGAGGTCCTAGGCAGACCCAAAATCATGAGTCATAGTATATGAAAACTAAGAAAAGAAACCGTTCCACTAATAGACATGTTGACTGAGGTAGAAAAAGATAAAAATAATGACTTTGTGATGTCATAAGTTTAGATGTTCCCTTAAATGATGCAAATTACAACCCATCCCTGCCTGCCCAGCCAGTATGACTCATGGCCACAGCAAGTCAAAGGGACTTTCAATTATAGATAAAGAGATTTAGAATAAATTGCAACTATTAGGCTTCTTAATGCTATAATATGTATTGTGGTATCTTCTTTCCTGTGGATCCATGAAATTAGAGTAGATAATTGCTTTACAATGTTTTGTATGACTAGAGAAGGGCAGATGTCTTGAGGTGCTCTCTAGTTCCCAATCCATCCTGTGTTAGATCTGAGGAAGAGACAATAAATGACAACCTGGACCACCCAAGAGAAGCAGCAGTTTTCGCAAAGCAGAATGTGATAAAAACAAAATTGTTGACACATTCTTCCTGCAGGGTTGCTATCTAGAATCTGTTGATTAGAAAAGAAGTAGAAATCACGACCTAAGTGAATACAGGGGAAGGATGGGGGAACAGAACAGATGATATTTATGACTGACTGGAAATTTCAATCATAGCAGCATAAATGATGAATTCAGGATCATTGGAAATGGAAATAGTTGACTTAACAGATGGTAGGCGGCTCTTGTCAGAGATGACTGTTCAGAGCATGAGCTAATTGAGTGGTTCAGATGTGTATAAATTAACATTTTTTTTTTAAAGCTTGGGATATTCTCAGGTGAATTTAATGGGTAAGCATATCCAATTTTCTAGGTTTTATTTCCCCCAGTGGAAAAAGCTGAACATGAGACAAAGGTAAATTCTTGTCTTCAACAGGCATAGACTGAAAATCCAAACACAGGAATATGTCTAAAGGAAAAAAAATCTGAGTGCTGGATATGTACTCCCTTCTCAGCTCTCACAATGTTCTTATGTAAGATCTGTTGTTTGAACAGCTCCTAAGGGCAAACATCTGTCTATTTGAAATCTTATTAGGAAAATAACTTCATTTAAATTTTCCCTCATAGTCCTTTCATGCAAATGTGAGGGTACAGTGAAATAGTCTGAAGAAAATTAAAACAATTAGATGTCTCTAGATTAACCTCTTTTTATTTTTAGGTATATTCTATAGTGCTTAACTCACATAGAATTCTGTCTTCAATGCAGAATACTTATTATTTTCTTCTTTTGCATTTTCCATAGATTTGTTAATGATATTTAAAATTTGTATGATACTTCATTAAAGCTCTTTTGTCTATAGGGATGATCAAACTGGATACAATTAATCTGACATTTGTAAATAGATTATTAAACTAGATACAATTAATCTGACACTTACAAATAGAGGTCTTAGGTTGCTACATACAATAGTAGAAAGTGTTTTTATAGGAGAACAAGCATAGAATGGAGAGGGACAAGGAAGTGAAGGACAAGAAGGGATAACTGAAAGGAATGTGACATGTGGACATCCACAGACAGTGTTCTCTATTAGTGACATGATTGGCTGAATAGTTCAATTTGACATTTATTAAATGACTACTATATGACAGGGATTGTACTTAGTGCTGGGGATGCAAAGACAAAAATGAAATTGTGTTTGCCCTGTAAGAGTTTACGTTCTTCTGGGGGAGGATACTAATTGGATGTGCTTGCAAGGTGCAAATTTAGCCCTTAGATAAAGGTTTTGACTCCCCCTCTGTAGAAAAGGGAGTAGATAGTGGTATTATGGAAAGCTACTTCTGCTATCAACCCACATTTCCACATTTATTTCTGAGAATCATTTTATATACATGAAAATTGCAAGATGATTTATACTGAAAGTTCCTTTTTTCTACATTGGTACATCATGTCAGGCATAAATGTAGGGTTATCTTTTGAGTACTAGAAATTAGAGATAATCTAAATATTAAGTTATGGTTATGCTAAGTTTAAATGGAGAAGAGGAATGGGGGCACTAATCCCAACAAGGAATTGGGATTGTTAATTTTTAAGAGCAGGTAAATTAGGCAACTGGTAGGACCAAGAGGGTGGGATTCAGAGGGATTTGACTGGGCATAGTATCTGAAAGTTCAGAGGACCAATCAGTTGGAACAGCATCTTAGGTTAGAGGCTCAGTTGATTGGTTCTCCTTGTGGAAGGCAAGTAAAAGGGGCTTGGGGCACGGTCCAAGGCCAGGATGATAAAAGACAGGCTGAAGCCTCAATGTGATAGCAGCAGAAGCACTCAATTCACAGACAATACTCTGTATTAAAGTTGTCTTAAGGTCTGTGAGCTCCAAAGTGGGAAGTAAAAAGATGTAACTGAGAAATAATATTATAACTCCCCAAGAAAATAAAGAAAATAAAAAGCTACACCAATCTGGACTGCATATCTTTCTCTGGGCAAAGGAAATTGAGTTAAAATACCATGTGAGGGGAAAATAGGCTTGATAAAGAAGGAATAGGAATCAATTCGTTCAGAGGCATTTGCTCTAAATGACTTTGAAGTCTCTGTTCGTCCTGGACATGTTTAATGGCCATGTACTCCTTCTCTCCCTTCCTATCCTATCGCTCTACCAACCCCCCACCCTCAAAGGGTATAATGCACTAAGAGAAAAGTGGATCTGCCTAATGAAGGTGGAAGTAGAAAGGGAGAAAATAGTTTTCCTCTTCAGTCTAACTCCTCCAAACCCACTCCCAAGCTATTGTTTCAGAAGCATCATTTCCAGAGCCAGGTTAAGTGATAATATTGCCTTTTTCCTGAAGTATTTTGTCCAGATCTGAATGCCACATTTTAGGGAGAACATTTATAAGCCGAAGCTCATTCGAATGACAAGGTAGTGAAGAAACTAAAAACCCTTGAGGAACTGGGGGTATTTGATTTGAAGAAAAGACTTAGGGGAGCCATGCTAGATGTCTTAAAGTATTTGAAAGTCTGGCATATGCAATAGGGATTAGACTTGTTTGTTTTGCTTGACTCTACAAGGCAGAATTCAGACCAAAAGGTGGAGGTTATAGAGGTAAATCTCAGTTCAATATGAAGGAAAATTTTTTAATGATTATATTTGTACAGAAGGGAAATGTGTGGCATTGGGAAGTAGTAAGTGCTCCATCTCTGGAGGTCTTCAAGAGGAAGATGATTGAAGGTTTTGTTGGGGGTGTTAAAAAAGGAATTCTTGCTTCAGATTTGAACTAGATGAGGTGACTTCTAATGTCCCTTCTAGCTCTGTTTGAAAAGGACCACTGATGGCAGAAGAACTCATAGACAAAGCCTGTTTACAGCTGCTACAGTTAGTTGACCCAAGAAGATTGGAAACTGCAGGAATAAGGTGGCGGTGGCAGTGGCAGTGAGGGGTAAATCACTGCAACATTCCTTTCACCCATTTCCTTCTATGTACAAAATAATTCTTCCACTTGAGTAGCATTCACTGATTGAACTATCTGATCAGAAATATTTGAAGGTTTCACTGAACACAAGGCAGCATTCCTGGGCAAATATTGGACTATAAATAACCCCAAGATGACAAGAAAAGCTGAATTAATTGCGACTATTTGTAAACGAGCCTTCTATAAACATTCTTAGCCAGAGCATTCTACAATGTGACAACCAGAGTTTGAACCTTAGTTTCCTGTTGTGATCCTTTCAGGTGCCCTGGCTGATAATTGTAAAGCCTTCCAGATCACCAAATTATTTCCCCTGAAAATCACTGAAATTTGTTACCTATCATAATAAAATAAAATGGGGGCTTCTCATATTCCCACTAAAAAATGGAAATGAAGAGATATGGAAAATATTTGATCTGGTAAAGTTTGACTTTTAAATGCATGCCACTGAATAATACATGGTAAAACTAATGAAAATAGCAGTCTGCTTACCCTTGCTTTAGCACCATGGGGATGTAGAGGGGTATTGACAATGGAAAGGATCATTTGTCTTCATGACTCAAGTTGCCTGGATAATTCATGAGGAGAGAAGAAGCAGAGAGCATGACAGAGCCACTTGTTAGTTATACAGGTCATGTTTAATGAGTTAAAATGACTTCTTTCACCCAACCTCTGAACTGCCCATGTGTCAGGCCAATAGAGTAGATTTGTTTAGCTGCCCTTTTAATTTTGATTTAAGAATATCACTTTGTCATCATTAAATGTTTCATGGAGGTATTAAATATTAAAGTTCATCTGCTGGCTAGGCCCAGAATTTGAAGAAGAAAGTCTATTGTATCAATAAGCAATCATCTGGTGAAAATAATCATGAACGTAGATGCAATAGTTGGTCAGAATGATTTAGATAGATTGGAACTGTCTAAACGTACCTGGAGACAATGAAGAATAACAAATTAGATGCATGTTTATAATGCAGTAGGCTGGGAGGAGGGCGCAAAGTTTTTGGAATATCCAACAGTGGAGGACAGAGGTAATGTAGACTGTCACTCTGGCTTTAAAGACAGTGCATTACCAGTGATAATACATAGTATTCAATATGAGATAGAGTAACAGAAGGAATAAAAAGAAGAAAAAATCTGCTCTGGAAGAGACTGATCTATGAGGGGACATAGTCAAAGCAACTGAGAATCATAGTTAACTAACAAAGCCCTCCTTTCCCTTCCACATAATGATAGTGATAATTCACATTTATATAGCGTTTCATGGTGAGAGGTTGAGAAGGTTGTATAGCACTTCAGAAACAGCCACGTTGTTCATCTCAGTTCAAATCCTGTCTTTAACCTTTACTACTTTTGTAGCCTCGGCAAGTCACTTACTTGCTTGGTCCTCAGTTTCCTGATCTTTAAAATGAATTGGTGGAAATAAATGACCTTTGACACTCCTTTCAGTTTGAAGCCTAAGAGTATGACAATGCCAATTACTAAGTAATATGGAAGGACCCTGTCCCTCTCCTACTCAATAAACTCCAACGACTCCTTATTTCTTCTTTAATCAAACATAAGCTCCATTTGGTATTTAAGGTCCTTCATTATCTAGCTTCAACCTACCTTCCCAGCTTCATATGTTTCTCCCCTTGAAGTACTCTAAGGTCAAGCCACATTGAACTTCCTATGGTTTCTCATATAGATTTTCATATCCTTGCTCTGTGGCTTTGCACACATTCCTCCATTCTTGGAATAAACTACCTTTACACCTTTTAGAAGGCCTTGGTTTCCTTCAAGATTCAACTCAAGCACTGCCTCCTTCTACCTTAGACTCTCTCTTAATCTCTCGTGCTTCCTCTCATATTACCTCATACATATTCTGGCTGTTTGTTTTAGTTCTTGAGTCATTTCAGAGGTATCCAACTCTCTATAACCCCATTTGGGTTTTTCTTGGTAAAAATGATGGAGTGGTTTGCAATTTCCTTCTCCAGATCATTTTACAGATGAGGAAACTGAGGTAAACTGGGTTAAGTGATTTCCCCAGGGTCTTACAGCCAGTAATTGTTTGAGGCAGGATTTAAATTCAAGTCCTCCTGATTCCAGGTCTGACCTTCTACACACTGCGCTGCTTAGATGCCTATTCTGGGATATGTAAATGTTGTTTCCATCAATAAAATGGAAGCTTCTTCAGGTCAGGGGCTTTTTTTTCCTTTGTATCCCTAGATTCAAGCACCATACCTGGAACATCGAAAGTATTTAGTAAATACGTCTTGGATGATTGGCAAAGAATTACTGGTGTGGCAATTCTCTTCACCAACATAAATTGCAATTTTTCTCTGACTTAGTAAGTCCTGGGCCATTGCCTGATGCATTTGGAAGTGATTTTTTCAGGATGAGTAGTTACTCAAAATCACTTTTAAAACAATATTGTTGTTACTGTATACAATGTTCTCTTGATTCTGCTCATTTTGCTCTTCATTATTTCATGCAACATGTCAAAACCTATAGGATACAGAAAATGCAGTAATCAGAAGAATATTTCTATCTCTAAATACTTGCATCAGCAAAATAGAGAGCAGATCAATGAATTGGCAAAGCAATTTAAAAAACTAGAAAAACGAAAATTAAGATCCCCAATTAAATATTAAATTGGAAATCTTTTTGCATTTAATAATATTATTCTGAGAAGTGTCCCACAAGCTTTATCAGACTGCCATAGAGGTGCACAGTACAAAAAAAAAGTCAAGAACCTTTGTCCTAAAATGAAGAGATGGAAATCCCATCTCTTGTTAGGAGAAGCACTAGTGAGCGTCTTAGGCCACTGTGAATGAGTTCTGCATTGGTCTGAGGCATGGCCAAAGATGACCTAATAAGCTCTGATGATCTGGAATAAAGAAAAGAATGGATGGCCCTCCATTTAGTCTCAAAAATCCCCAAAGTTCTTAACATATTTTCCAATATGCCAGCTTGTTTCAAAAACATGAACTAGGCTGTCTCATTTTGATGAGCTGGCACTGATACAGTTTGCTGCTCTAGTAAAAAAACAAAACAAGATAAAACCAAAAAAAAACCACCAACAAACCCAAAAAACCCAAAACCCCAACCCCCACACACCTGGTTATTATTGCTGCCTCTGTCCTGTATACACAGGTGTTCTAAATAATCTGCTTTTATAATTTGTTAGCTCCAGGCAGTGTCTTTGACCATAAGTTCAATTCAGAGGAAAGGTCATCAGTTATTACAAATATATATCTGAAACCAAAGTAAATAGAGCAATAAGGTATTTATAGATGTTGAGGGCAAAACTTGAAATATTCTTATATAAAAGACTTTATTAAAGGCATTGAGGTCATTTAAGCTTTAATAAAAATGACCAGTTTTGCTCTGAGTAGGCCTCCAGGCTATGCATATTCACAAACATGTGGATTTCAATACCTGGGTTACTATATCATTATATTTAAGGTCATCATAAATGGAGTATTAATTCCTTTTGTGTAACACAATGCTTTTCTAAGATCTTTGCAAACTGATGTGAATGTGTTGTGAATTAAAATCAGGATCTTACAGGAACCACTGCTTTCTGATGATTCACTCAGCATTAGTCAGAGCACATTAGATGATGCATTACAAAGAGTTTCCAACATTGGAAAGTGAACTGATTTGCTTTGTGGTGAACAGTCAGGGATGGAGTTAGAAATAGGATCCTGATTCTCCTATATGAGTGAGTCAAACTACAATGCAACTGATAATCACAATTGATGGTGACAGCTGTGGCTATGTCAATCCACATAAATCATTGAGGTGATTAAAATCAATGGATCGATTGTGCCAAGTTCTTTCATTTCCAGAATTATGTTTTTCACCTCCCTCATCTCACATAGTAGCAACTCTAAAGGAAAATTTGGTCATTTGCAAATCTAGGGGCTAAGTAGCACATGAGATGATAGCATAGGCAGGGGTAGGGAGAACAGTGCCTAGTCAGTGTGAGAGACTCTGTCCAAGGTGCTGGACTAAGAGTTATTTCACCCTCCTTTGTTGATGCCATCCAATCCTGCCTCTCTCCATCCCCCTCAGCCATCTCCCCATTCCTCATCATAGCTCTGTTTCTTCCCTTATGGATCACTGAATGCCTTTTAGAGCAAAAGGAAACTACTCAAATAAAAAAAAAAAACATGTTCTTGAAAGAACATGGGACTATGATCTCATTGATAGAGTGCACATTACAGCTTATCCTTACCTTCTTATCATGGGCAGCCTTCATCTGTGTTCTCTCATTTGAACTATATGAAATATCCAATTAATGTGCTTGAGGTCTTCCTCTATGTCTTGGGCTCTTAACCTCAGGACCATGAAATTGTTTTTTAAAAAATGTTTTGATAATTGTATTTCAGTATAATAGCTTTCCTTTGAAATCCTATATATTTTATTTCATGCATTTAAAAACATTCTGAGAAGAATAATGTTTTGAAAACATTATTCTATGATAGCTAGGTGGCTTAATGGATGGAGCACTGGGCCTGAGTCAGAAAGACTTGAGTTCAAATATAGACTTAGAAATTTACAAGCTGTGAGTTACACCAGGCAAATCACTTAATCTCTGTCTTATTTTCCTCAAATGGAATGGGGATAGGATAGGGTCTAATATCATGAAATTATTGTTGTGAGAACCAAATGTGATAATATTTTTAAAAATCACTTAGCACAGCACCTGACACAAAATAAGCACCATATAAACACTTGTTCTCTTCCCCTTATTTTCTGAGAAAGGGTCCATAGGCTTTTTGGTATACCAAAGTTGTCCATGACACAAAGAAAGTTAAGAATATCTGTTCTAGGTCTTTTGACATTATATTAATGCCAGGGAAACACTCAGGCTTTCCATTTGTGATGCATCACACATATAAATGAGAGGCCAATTTGTTCCAAACATAAAGATATATAGATGATAGAGATGGAGCTACAAAATAGGCTTATATGTTTTATGAACCTTCTTGTACAAAAATTATTGCTAATAACATGCTAAAGTCGATTTTCATGCACCTTGTGTCTCTCCACTGCCTTTTGGATTGACTCTAGTTTTGATTCTTTGCTGAATATTGTGTTTGCGGATATATAATACCACTGGGAGAATTTTATTTTATATGAATCTGTGACTTAATTGGAATGGGTGAATTCCCAGTGAGGAAATTCCCTTCCCCAATGTAGACCACTAACTGTTCTGCAAGCCAGCTTTAGAAAGCTGCTTGGGGCACTGAGAAGCTAAGTTACTTGTCCAGGATAACACAGTCAACAGACGGCCAGGTAATGACAGCAACAATGACAACTACTATTATTGCTATTATTATTGCAACTACCATCTACATCACTACTTAACATATGCAATACATTTTCATGTGTTATCTCAATTGATCCTCAAAAACATCCTACAAAGTACATGCTTTTATTTCCTCCCTTGTACTGATCAGGAAACTGAGACTCAAAAAAGTCTCATAGCTAGTAATTGACTAAGGTAGGACTTGAATTCAAATCTTTCTTACTCGGAGTCCAGCACCCTATCCATTACATCAGTTTTTTGACTCAGACTATATCCAGCATATCACATCGCCTCAGAGGTTTTAAAAAGTTGTGCTTTTGTTTCAAGGTGTCACTTTGTATTGCTCAGAGTACTGAGCAATTTCCCCAAAGCAATCAAGCCCTCTCTATCCTTCCTAATGTATATAGATATAAACACATTTACATACATACATACACATATATATTCATTTATCACCTCAATACCTATCTCTATCTGTATCTATCTTGTTATCTCTAGATAGAGATAGGTAGCTATTCTACAGAATATATAAATATATTTATATGATATCGATATTACAAACATGCATACACAGTGTCCCAAAATTTTAATTCTCTTTTAAACTTTAATAGACTAAAATTGCACTAAGGCTTTTGGGACACTATTTATATTCCTAGATATGTATATGTATATACACACACATATATACCCCGCATGTATATATGGATATATACTGATAGACTAACTCAGAAGGTGATCTAGCCATGAAATGATGTATGATAGCAGTTCTCCTTACCCACCCTTATCCCCAAAATGCTTAGTTTTTTCTTA
The DNA here is from genome assembly GCA_023548195.1 of Bettongia penicillata ogilbyi. Classification (NCBI taxonomy): domain Eukaryota; kingdom Metazoa; phylum Chordata; class Mammalia; order Diprotodontia; family Potoroidae; genus Bettongia; species Bettongia penicillata. Next base: position 3,610,241 of record JAJHZJ010000061.1, read on the forward strand.
ATTATTTCTATGTGGATTATGATTTCAAATTATTTCATGGAGTTGTAGATCTTGTTGAGAAGCCTCTGTAGAATTCGAAGGCTTGATTAAGTCAATACAATGTTATCTGCAGCTAGGTGGCACAGTATTTAGAATTCTGGGCCTGGAGTCAGAAAGACGTGAGTGCAATATGACCTCATAGTCTCACTAGATGTGTGATCTTGGCCAAGTCACTTAACCTCTGTTTACCTCAGTTTACTCAATTGTAAATAATAGCATCTACACTGAAGAGTTATGAGGATCAAATGGCAGACTATTTGTATGCACATAGTACCTTGCTCATAGTAAACACTAGGGAAATTCTAATCACCTTTTCTTTCTCTTCCCCTAATCTACATATAGGAACATCTAGAAGACTTCATCTTTTATAGAGAATCTGTCTTCAATCAGACTTCTGCACGTTAGAGGCAAATACCTTTGGCAAAGACCCATCTCCTTGTTTCATGTCTTGAGTGACATGGAGCATTTATCTCTCTTCTTTTATCTAGCCAACAATCTTGCAAGATTTTAACATTTGTATTGTAGATATTTTGTTGAGGAAAACCTTTCAGGATTCATTTTTGTCTATCAAATGAAATACCTTAAAAACAATCAACAAGCAATAAACTCACTGGATAGTCTATACTCAGTGTCTTTCTGGTCAATTGCTTGACTAGGCATATGGGGATTGCTTAAGATTATTACTTTCAAATTCTCTTTTCATATTTTCAACAAAGATCAAGTCAAATATATAGGTCATTCTTATAAAAAATTTATAGAAATTAAGAACATAGATTTCTAGTTATCAATGATCTTTTTTTTGGATAGTTATAACATCCATGTGTTTTCCCCCTAACAACTTGGAATCTTGTTATTTTCATGGCTTGCAAATTCAGCCCTTGTTGCTCTCAAAATTAATATTGCCTCTAGCATGCATTTGTTTGTATATACTTGGTCTAGTCCCACCACTTTTCCCAAATTAATCTTCTGGGCCATTTTGCTTCATTTTATAGCACCTGGAGGGACTGAAAGGTTATAGCCAAATTGTGATAGCCCAACTGTCACTGATGAAGAAAAGTTTGTTGCAAAAATTTGAATAGTTCTGTTCCATTTTCATCTGTCTAATATCCTCCTTATAGAGTCATCCTTAAATGCCCTTGAGATTATTTGTCTTAACTGAGTTCTATTTAACTTTTTGTAAACTTGATTTTCCTTTCACTGCTTTTCATTGTTTTATGAAGCAATATTGCTCACTATTTTCCACCATCTTCCTCTGTAAGATTTTGCAAATGAGTTTATATTCCAAAACAGTGTTTTTTTGATCACCTTGTCTTTCTTTTATTTTTTTAGATTACATTTCCTTTTTAAGATATTCTATAGATTCTCTTGATCTTTTAGCTATGGTGATGTCTTTACTTCAATTGAATATTCACGGGAAATGGTGATAACCCATGCTAATGACATCCTGTGAAATGTTCCATTAAAAAAAAATATTAGCTCACACTTTACTTAGGAATATTAGCCCAAGAGGATAGGTTATCAGTTTCACGTATTCAGCAAGAGATACAACTATATATTATTCTATGAGAATTAAGTAAGAAGAGCTGAGCTCAGATCTAGACTCTGATACTTATTACCTATGCATGAGACATGGGGAGAGCTACCCAATTTCTTTGAGGCTTGACTTTTTCATTTACAAAAAATACTAGATTGAACTGGATGAATTTTTTAAACTATCCACTGCCCCTTCCAGTTCTAAAGCACTATGGCCTTTTTTATCATCTCTATATACTGTCTCAACAAGCTGCTTAGCTCCCATAGACTCAACCACTGTCTTTATCCTGATGACTGCAAGATCTATATATCCCTGACCTCCAATCCTGAATCTCTAGATGCCTATGTCACTCCAAGTACATGTCTGAAAGGCCTTAAATTGATCATATCTAAAATGAAACTCATTATTTTCTTTGCCTGGAACCCATATGTCCTCTTAACTTCCATGTTTCTGTTGACGTCACCAACATTCTTCCAGTTACCCAGGCTTACAATCCTTTTCTGCATTCTGACCCACCCTGCCTCCCCATTTAATCGCTTATTAATTCTGCTTCCACAATATCTCTTGCATCTTCCCCCTTCTTTCCACTTATACAGTTTCTATGGTAGATCAGGTCCTCATCTTTGGCGTTTATCTCCAGGATCTTTGCAACAACCTCTTGCTTCCAATCTCTTCCTTCTCCAAACCATTTTACGTATAATTGCTAATAAAATTTTACTACATCCTGGGCCTGACACTATCACTCTCTTGCTAAAAAAAAAATCTTAATTTTCCCCCTAATACAAATTCATGTTTGACATTAAAAGCCTTGCATAACCTGGCTACTTTCCCAAGCTTGTTGCACATTTTAGTCCAGTCTAAATCACCTATCTGCTGTTTCTTGAACTCAAGACTTCATATCCTATCTTTTTGCCTTTGCATAGGCTATGTTCCATGACTCAAATACACACTCTTCAACTTCAAGGCTCAGCTCATGACTTTTCTACTAAGACATATGATCCTCAACTCTCAGAGCTTGCTTCCTTCTTCTTTATTATATATACATTATATATACATATACATATTATATATATATAATATGCACTATAAAGTATATACCTATCTAATGACATTAAGCAACAAGCATTTATTAAGCATGTACTGTGAGCAAAGTATTGTGCTATGTGCTAGGAAACACAGACAAAAATGAAATAGTACAAGTCCTATAGGAATTTATATTCTAGCAGGATAGATCCATATATAGCCCTGAGTTCAAATCTGGCTTCAGACACTTACTAGCTGTGTAAAGCTTGTCAAGTCAGTTATCTTTGATCTGCCTCAATTTCCTCAACTGTAAAATGGTAATGTTAATAGTACCTACCTCACAAGTGTGTCATGAAGATCAAATCATATTATACATGTAAAACACTTAGCATGGTAACTGACACATAGTAAGTATTTAATAAGTGCTTGTTCCTTCTTTCCTATACAAGATACATACAAACTTTGGTGGGAAAGGCATTAGAAGCTGGAAGGGAGGGAGGCAGGAAAGAACTCCTATAGACTGTGACACGAGTTCTGTCTTGAGTGTAAGAATCCCCATGCCAAGACTCCTCTCTTTCTTACTATTAGGGGATACTTGTTTTCTGGAGCTAAGGCCCAACAAACAAGCTGTGCTCTGAGTTTGGCATAACAGCAGTCCTTTGAGCTCACACTCAGGATGAATTTCCTGCAACTAAGTAACAGTATTGGCTCAAACTAGCCCCCGATGGACCTTGAGCTTGAACAAGCACCTGCAGGAATGATACTCTGGTCATGAAGCCCTGGTAGGAATAGACATGTTATCGCTAGTCAAACTTGTCTCCTTGTTACTGCTACACCTCACTGCTTAGTTCTTTGTCTAGCTACAACTACATGTATCAAGGTTTAGCCTCACCGACTGGGGTCTCCTCAGTCTCCAGCAGAATAAAGACTTTTTTTTGTCTGTAACCCCTATTAGTTCTTTGGTGTTTTATTTTATCTTTCAGAGTTAACAGTTAATGTATAGCTTCTGTGAACTATTTGGTATTTTCAGAGTTAAGAGATTGGTGCATAATTTCTGTGGCTTTTTGGTAATTTATTTTTCGCGGTTGACATAAAGGAAGCCAAGGATTCCAAGAAGTGGAGGTAGAAGAAAGAACATTCTAAGCACGGGGGTAGGGGTCAGTCCAAAGGCACAGAGATATCATGTCATAACACAGAAACAGCAATTAGGTCTGTGCGACTAGAGAGCAGAGTGTTTGGAAAAGAGTAATGCATCCACAGATTAGAAAGGGATAGGAAGGGGCCAGGTTGTGGATAGAATTAAATACCAAGCAGAAGAGATTATAGCATTTTAAAAAATATTTTATTACTTGTTTCAACTAACAAGCATTTATTTTCTTCCCCTCCCACTGGGAGTTTATATTTAATTGATTTGGTAACTGCTAGAGTTGATTAAGTAGCAAGATGACACTGTCAGACCTGTATTTGAGGAGGATCACTTTGGCAGCGAAGGGGAGGATTGATTTGAATGAGAAGTGACATTTAGAAGCCTGTGGTCTAGGTAAAATGTAATGATAGCCAGGATGAGGGTGGTGGAGGTATGGAGGGAGTGGAAGACACAGATATGAGAGATGTTATGTGTTGATAGAAATGGCAAGGTTTGGCACCTGAATAGATATGTGGGGTGAGACCAAGAAGTAGAAGGCGACGCACTGGGGTTGTGATCCTGGTCAACTAGAAGGATAGTGGTATATTCAATAACATGGAATAAAAACAATAGAGAAATTCAAAAGGAGGTTGGGTTTGGGAGTGTGTGAAGACAAATGGGTTTTGATTTGAACTGACTAAAGCAGCAAGAGGGCAAGGGCTGTCTTCCACTTTGTCTCTGTATCTCCCAAGCCTACTTCAGTGTCTTATACATAGTAGGAGTTTAATAAATGCTTGTTTCATTGGTTTATATTGGATGTTGCAAAGAAAGAAAACACATGAGATGAGTAGCAGAGCTATTGGTCTATTTTCCAGTTTTCACTGGTGCAGTTAATCTCTTATGGTTATAAAGATCATAAAGTCATTATTAATTAAAGGTTGAGTTCCGTAAGTCTATGTAGCATCTACCTGTCAGACATCTAGAAGGGAAAATGAGACCCGGGAAACCTGGGCACTAATCTCAGTTCTTCTTATGGCTTCAATTTGTTCTACTTATTTTCTTTCTGTCTCCGTTTTCTCATCTGTAAAATTACTGCATAAACCCTAAGCAACCCAACTTTTTCACCTGAGTTGAACAAAATGAGAGGAGGAAAATAAGCAACCCCCCATATAAAACCTACACCACACACACACACACACACACACACACACACACACACACACACACACACACACACACTTCATGCACACATCTCTCCCCCTCCTGCCCCATGCCAAAACAAACAGAAAACTTAGGTCAAAGACATGCAATACTTGAAAATTTCTCAGAAAATTTAATTGTTCATCCCAAAATTTGTGTCAGTGGAATATATAATTCCTTTCTCTTTGTTTTGCCTATCTACTATTTAAATTATGGTTATTTCATAGCCCTTTACCTTTTTTTTCTTTTTTCTTTTTTTTTACAGATCTACTCACCATTTTGTACCACATATATAACATCTCATGTACCAATAAGTATTCCAGGGGATTTAGCCTGTGCAGGTCTATACTTTTTATTCCATTGGAGTTGCCCAGTGGTTTTTCTCTTCATTCCCTTCCTTGTCTAAGCCTCCACATATCCACAGCTTCCCTCTTTCTCCCTCCCTGAGCACACTACCCGGGCCCATGATTCTATGGTAGTGGTTGGCTCTGTTCTGTTTCCTTAAGCAGCCCTTGGGGAAAGAAACTGACTCTTGTTTTGCACTTATCCCCTTCATGTTGACAGAAGAGCACGGATTCACTGAGCATTAGGACCTGCATTCCCGCAGCTTGGATTGTATAGTGAGCCCAGACTTCTTGCTGACAGCAGCTCACTACATGTTAGAGAAATGGGAGCTCAGTGTTTCTCAGTTCATGCATCCCGTTTGGCTCTAGGTATGCCGATGTCATATAGTTAGCTGATGGAAAGATAGTGCTGTGCCATTCAAAGTATGCCCATTCTCATCCATTCCATTACAGGACTACAGAAAAGGCATTTACCAAAGGTGACTTGCAGCTATATTTTTATATCCCTGGATATGTTTAAAGAAGTTGATATGCTTGTGAACTAAATGTGTTGAACTAGATGTGAATCAAAAACTTCATTTTTTTGTCAGGTGCTTTTGTTGATTAAAAATATTTTGGTGAACTGTGTACTTACTAGCTTTCTGATCATGGGCAAGTAAGTTAACCCCTCTAAGCCTCAGCTTTCTCATTTATAAAATGGGATCACTAATACTCATAGTATCTAAGTTACAGGATTGCCCTGAGGGTCAAATTAAATATTGCACTAGAGTAGTTTGCAATCTTTAAAGTGCTAAATAAACTAATTGTTATTGGTCTCTTTAAATCCTAAAAGAAATCTAAAAAAATCAAAGTAGCCCAGGAGGAAGGGACCACATGATTTACACAGTAAATTCAAGGAATCACAAACTTCCTAAGAGATCCAACGAACAGTAAAACTAGAAGGAATCTTGGAGATTATCATAATTGTTTAATTTTCCAGATTAGAACACTTTGACCCAGATATGCAACTTGCACAGGGTGACAAGAATGATACAATTAAGACATTTTCTTGACCTATAAATGTCAGCACCTTTTCTGTAACATCTAGACTTAAGAGCTTCTGATGGCACTGGAAGGTTAAGAGTCACAGAGCCAAAATGTGTCAGAGGCAAGGATGGCCCTCTATCCACCATCCCATGCTATTCCTCACATGGAGAGGAACTGAGCTGAGACTTGAACCCAGACTTCCAAAATACAGTTCAACCCTCAGTCTACTAAGTTTCTTCTGAGATTTACAAACAACCCTTACATGGAGATATCCTCCCTCTCCCCTACCATTTCTTCTTGAGTACCCTTCCTGTCCTCTTCTGCTTCTAGTTTCTACTTCCACTGCAGTGGAAGACAGAGTTTCTAGGGGTAAAGGTGGGACAGGGTGACCATCTGAATTTTTCAGAGACCCTATGTGTCTAGAAGTTGAGGGTAATAAAAAGCTGTGAAAAGCAGGAGACTTACTGAGTTTAATCCCAGAACAGATTTTCAGTCCAAATTGGTAATATGTATGATGGACCTGAAAATACCTTCCCTCACACTGCCTTAATTTCTGCACTTCATTCGATTATGCTACCTGAAAATCTGACAATTTTACTTTTTCGAATGGAATGTAAACTCTGAAGACAGGAACTATTTTTCACATTGTTTTGTTCTCTAATACCTACTACACTACCTTGCACATAATAGATGGTCAATGAATATTTGTTGAAGTCTTCTTTAAATATGAATATTTTTAAAAGATTAACAATGATGACTCATTTACGTTAGTCTGAATTAATTCAACCAGATTGCTTTTCTCCTAACACCCAATGGGGTGATGGTTGTTCTGTGAGAACTATTACATTTATTGGGAGGAAGAAGACATGGTAATGTTGGAGCAAAGCACTTCAGAGGGATAGGATCGTTCTGGGTGATGGGTCATATTGGAGAACTTGAGTTAGCATTAGGACACTGAGCAAAAGGGGCTTCTGAAGAATGCAGTAAGAAAGAATCATAGAAATTTAGGATGAGTGAGATCTTAGAGGTTACCTAATTCAACTATCTCAATCAGAATTCCCTCTATAATATCCAGAAAAGTAGTCACCCAGTCTTTACTTGAAAATTACCAGAGGTATAGAGCACATTACTTGTAGAAGCATCACATTGCATTTTTAGATCTCTCCAAGTGTTAAGAAGCATTTCCTCCCTTGGTTTTATAAGGGTTGAGCATTGTCCCCTCAGTACTGTTTTCCTTATAACTTTGAATGTGTCCTCAGGTTTTGAGTTTTAGATGCTCTATTGGGCTTAGCTCACAGTCAGTAGAAACATTTCTTCTTTAAACCCAATCATTAAAATTTATTTATACCTCATATCACAGTAAAACAAAACAATTTACTTAAAAAGAGCAAACACTTTGATAGCAAGAAAATATCAAAGGACTATTGCAGGGTTTTTCCAACCTGGGATCCATGAGTACCCAGGGAGAATATCATCTGCCATGAGGTCCACAGAACTGGAGGACAAAGAGTGAGTAGCCTAACTGAAAGAAAAAATATTAGCACACTAGGGCAGATTGCTCAGGCTGCTTGCAGCTTTGACGTTTTAAGATTCAGATTGAGTTTTTATAATGTTTTAGACTTGCTTAGAGTACATAGCCAATCAGCAGCATTCTACAGCAGAAAGGAAATAGAGGAGGGTAAACTTTGAGTCCTTGAGATTGATAATAATCTCTAAGATAGTAGATAGCCCTATTTTAAGATAGAGTCAGTCTGACTCACCCTTTTGTTGACAATTAGGGGGAAAAGGTATAGCCTGTAGATCTCTATTGACATAATTTCATAACTCAGGTTCTTTGGTCTCCTAGGAAGCCAAAGGTTTATCTTGGGAGAACACCCCCCCCCCCCCCACAATCACAGAACTTCTGTTCATCCTCTTCCTCCATAGGAGGAAATAGTGAAAATGCAGTAAAGTCAGTTGTTGTCCTAAAGCGATAATCTCCCAGGAGCTTGACTCCTTGCCCAGAACTGCCTCATTACTCAGTTCTGTGAACCAGGAAAAAGATAGATACAGGCTATAAAATTAATCATGAAAAGGATTATATTCCAATATCTTTGTCACTATGTTCTTCCCCTAATGTATTGTTGAAAAAAACCAGGATTCATGCTGGTTCATGTCAGAGATTGTTGATAGAGAGAGATCAGAATCTATGCTAGGGTGGCTCACAGATTGCTGAAAAAGAGAGATCAGAAATAATCCAGTGCCTCTATCAGAGATGGATGTAATCTTATATAAATCCCTAGCCTGGAATAAGGATAACACTAATACCTGCGTAAGGGAGTTACCTTAGGGCTTCTGTGGTTTAGTGGATAGAAAATTGAACTTAGTGTCAGGGAGATCTGGGTTTGAATCCCCCTCAGACAATTTTTATCCCTGTGACCCCATGCAAGCTACTTAATCTCTCTAAGCTGTAGTTTTCTCATCTCTGAAGTTGGAATCAATTACCTCTAAGGTCTATTCCAACTTTATATGTATAACTCTATGAAAATAAAGATCTGATCAATGTCGGCACGCCCTGGAGGAAGAAAGCGGGCCTCTGTGGGAGCTTCCCCTGCTGGTTATTACCTTTCTCATCTTTCTAGTTTCCTTTACAAAAGCTCCCACCACTATTTGCTTATTGAATCAGAGTCCATTCTCCACAATAAGTTGCTATTTTCCTTACATTGAGCCCAAATTAGCCTCCTTTCCACTTTGTTCCAAGTTCTAATATCTTTCCAGGGCCAAGCATAACAAATCTAAGGCGTCTTCCACGTGACAACTCTTTGATTTTTAAAAGATGAGCATCATGTATTTCTCTTCTACAAAAGTGCTACTGTCATGTTTCCCGTTCACAAAAGTGCTACTCAGCTAGCTCACTATGGCATAGATTTCTTAAAGGCTATACAGGAATGCAAGTTCTAGTTGATTCTGTGGAGCTAGAAAGGCTTCTGATTTTATTTTATCCATAGATTTGTATCTATAAGTCTTCTTAAGCATTCAGAATCTCATCAATAGATGACTGGCCAGCTAATAATGAATACTTTGACCATGGCTACCCATGAAACAAAGAAAAATCCATAACTGTCTTCAATCTTCCATTTCAGAAAAGTGGTCAGAGATGCTAAGAATCACAGTGTTTTACACCATCTACAAATACAAATTTAAGTATTGCAAGCTAATTATGAAACTTTTGTCCAATGAACAGCGAGTTAACATGCCACTGGAGGAACTGAGCCACAGTTAACATTTTGGCTGTAAAGGAAACCAGACAAAATCAAGAATCTGTGGTAAAGTAGCAACGTGATTCATAGGTTCTCTTTAGGGAGATTAATACTTGAATTGGTGGGGTTGATTTCATCAGGAACCCAAAGACAATATGAAATATCATTTCTTGGGGTTCTTGGTAATCTCCTCATTGGCACTTAGCACAGTGCTTGGAATGTAGGGTGCTTAATAAATACTTATTGACTGACTCATCTAGTAGTGAATATAGTAAGCAGAAACAAAAAGTCCTCAATGAAAATAATTTAACTTACATGATGAAATCTATTGTGAAAGAAAAAATTAAAAATTATATGATCATCAGCATTTCCTTGACACTCAATGACTTCAATGCAAATGTGGACATGGAAAAAGTGGTGAAAAATAAACTGGAAAATGTTGTTTTTGATTAAGGCATAAAAGAGAGCAAAAGCGTATAGATAGACTGATCAGAAGCTCCTCACCTGTGTAAGATCTATTATTCAAGAAAAGAGTTAAAAGTCACTGAACATAGCAAGTGTTGAACAACATTATTTTAAAATTTGATTGCATTATAGTGAAGGAAAATTATTTGTTAGCTTTATGGGAATCATTTCAGAGTCAACTTTCTGCAACCTGACTAGTCAAAGTAAAAATCAAAATAGTATCAAAATAGAAAAAGTCATAAAGACAAGAAAATACTGCATGTAATTACAATAGCTTCTTCCTAAGCTGTGTGAAATACCTATCAGCTATGGAAAAAAAAATGTGAAATGCATAGAGACATCGATTGTGATTATCTTAATTTTTTAAAGAAAGTTTTAAGTCATGTAGAGCTGTTACTACAGGAAGCAAAAAGAGTGCATAAAAAGCCACAGATGGCAAAAACTACATATCCTTGCCAATAGGAGAGATCTGACAATCCAGAAAAAAATAGGTTTGAAAGATCATTTACAAAATATGTAAAAGGGTGGTGGAAGATCATGAGAATAAAAAATTACCTTACAAAATAGCCAGAAAGAATGAAAAAAAAAAAAGTAAGCAGTAGAAAGTAGTCCATTTGGTGTGGATCGTAACTAGCCTACACCATCCCACAAGACTCAAAAGGTAACAACAAATAGGCAGAAAGGGAATATATTTATTTATTGACATTTCTATAGCAATCTCCTACCACTGATGATCAAGTACAAAAGTGTGATTTCATTGACCCCTCAGTATCTGATAAGCTATATGAAGAATGACATGTAGGGGACTGGCCAGGGAGGTATATTTAGATTTGGAAAGTTACCAGGATGGATCTACAACTAAGACAACCATCAGTCAGTAGAGCTGGGCTTCAGGACAGGAGTTCCAGGTATGAAAGTATTAATTGTTCTAAGGTTTGTCTTCTGATTTAGGCATCCTGGCTAGTGGTGAAATGGCCAGGGAGCAAGGAAAAGATACTAAAAAAATTATATCAGGAAGATTGGCATCAAGTACACATCAAAAAAATCTGTGATGTAGGTGATAAAATTTTGAAGGTATTCAAAATTTGATTTTCAAAGTACCTCATCGACATAAAAATGAAAAAATACAAATGGTACTATTAAAAAAAAAGTAAACATAGAACATTCAGCAACCATTAATGATTAAACCTCTCTATGCTTCTTTTGCTTCTTTAAATGACCTTTTCAAATCCTTGTTGGAAATATGGAAAGGGAATAAGCTGGATTTTTCAAGATAGTTTTCTAGAGCATATACCTTCACAATCTTAACATTGACTGAGAAGAGTAGAGAATATAATACCACATATATTATGCTATATGATTATCTTAAATTTTTAAAGAAAGTTTTAAGTGATGTGGAGCTGTTACTATAGGAAGCAAAAAGAGTCCATAAAAAGCTGCAGAGGGCAAAAACTAAATGTCCCAGCCAATAGGAGAGATATGACAATCCAGAAAAAAAAAAGGTTTGAAAGATCATTTGCAAAATATTATGGAGAAGGTATGTGAAAGATATAGATATATATGACATAGACAATGGAATATATCATTGGGTTTACCATCTGTTGACTAAAGACAATAAAAATCAGTCTTAAAGATTTTCTTCCAATTATGTTCAAAGGCAGTGTTATATGACATAAAGAGCTTTGGTTCAAAAGTCAAAAGACTTGAGTTTGAATTTCAGCTCCAATGTTTACTACCTGTGTGGCCTTGCACAAGTTACTTAAACCAAATTAAATAACTGGGCCTCAATTTCCTCATTAGTAAAAATTGAGGGGGTTGGACTAAATACCCTCTGAGATCTCTTCAAGGCCTATGATCTTTAATAATCCTACTCCTATGAGCTTTCTCCATGATTCTCAGGCATTTGTTAAGAGTCTATAAGATTTCTTAAAAGATTTAATTGCAGATAGCTTTGTTCAGCAATCTTCTAATTATCAATATCAAGTGTGGCATAAAGCGATGCATGCCTGACAAAAGCATTGACTAGAATCATGGAATTTGTTCTGCAAAGAGACCATGTGGAAGAAAAGTTCCATATAAGAAAAGGTAGGGTTCCCCAGATGCTTGGGTTTGCTACTGACATAGTGTTGATTGCCTCAAGTCCTGGAATACTCTAGGGCTTCCTCAATGAGATCCATGGCCACTCAAAAGAGATCAGCCTAACAGCCTGGCACAGGAAAAAACAAGTTGATGAATAGTACATATTGCCCAGATTAGTTCATCCATGCATATATCTCAGACAGACACTGTGATGAATTATTTAGCAATGGCAACCTCCGAAACAAATCATAAATATAAAATGGGTCTCAGTACTTTGTAGCTACCTTCCACTTCCACAGTTATGGCAGAAGATTGATAGGAAAAAGAGCCTAAAGTAATAAAAATAAACTAGTTTTTAGGCTATCTATGAACATTAACTTAACTGTTGGTACTTTACCAGAAATCAAATGGAATTTGCAAATAAAAGAAAGGTTCCTGGGGGCAGAGCCAAGATGATGGAGTAACAACAGGGACTTTTTAGAGTACTCCTGCCAAGCCCTGCCAAATACATGTAAAAAAAATGTCTCTAAACAAATTCTGGAGCTGCAGAACCCACAGAATGACAGAGTGAAGCAAATCTCCAGTCCGAGACAGCCTGGAAGGTCCCCACAAAGTGTCTATCACACCACACAAGGGTCAGGGTGGAGTCCAGCATGGACCATGGGCACAGATAGGACCTGAGTAAGCCTTGGTGGTTTCCAGACTTCATGACTCCAAAACACTGAGGATAGATTGGAAGGTCACTGGAAAAGCCTGTGGGACCAGTGCAGGAGAGTGAAGTGGTCTGGCCCCAGCTCTAGGGTGGCAGATGGGGGAAGAACTTGCTGCAGTCACAGCAGAAGCAGAGGCTGCTGCAGTCACTGTTTCTGACATTCTAGGCCCACAGATTGTGGGGTGATAAAATGGTTAACTGTATACCTCTCACCCCTACTGGAAGCAGAGAACTACCTTGACAATGAGCTCAAAAGTCAAGTAAATGGTTGGGAAAATGAGCAAAAACAGAAAAAGGAATCAGACTATGGAATCTAACTTTCATGACAAGGAAGACCAAAGCATGCAAACAGAAGAAAACAAGGTCAAAGCTCCTCCACCCAAAGCCTCACAGAAAAATATCAGTTGCTCTCAGGTCATGGAAGAGCTCAAAAAAGATTTTGAAACTCAAGGAAGAAAAGTAGAGCAAAAATTGAGAAATGAGTGATGCAAGGAAATCATGAAAAATGAATCAACTGCTTGCTAAAGGAGGTCTCAAAAAAGCCAAATAAAGTAACACTTAAAAAATAGACTACCAAAATGACAAAAGAGATAAAAAAAAGTCAATGAGGAGAAGAATGCCCTAAAAAGCAGAATTGGCCAGATGGAAAAGGAGATCCAAAAGCTCACTGAAGAAAATAATTCCTTAAAGATTAGAATGGAGCAGATTGGAGCTAGTGACTTTATGAAGAATCAAGAAATTATAAAGCAAAACTAAAGGAATGAAAAAATAGCAGACAATGTGAAATATCTCATTGGAAAAACAACTGACCTGGAAAATAGATCCAGGAGGGACAATTTTAAAAATTATGGGACTACCTGAAAGCCATGATAAAAAAAAGAGCCTAGACATCATCTTTCATGAAATTACCAAGGAAAACTGCCCTGATGTTTCAGAGCCAGAGGGTTAAAACAAATATTGAAAGAATCCAAATATCACCTCCTGGAAGAGATCTGAAAAGAAAAACTCCTAGGTATATTGTAGCCAAGTTCCAGAGTTCCCAGGTCAAGGAGAAAATATTGCAAGCAGCCAGAAGGAAGCAATTTGAGTGCTGTTGAAATACAATCAGGATAACACAAGATCTAGCAGCTTCTACATTAAGGGATCACAGGGCTTGGAATATGATATTCCAGAGGTCAAAGGAGCTAGGATTAAAACCAAGAATCACCTACCCAGCAAAACTAACTATAATACTTCAGGGGAAAAAATTGTCAGCAAATGAAATAGAGGACTTTCAAGTATTCTTGATGAAAAGAACAGAGCTGAATAGAAAATCTGACTTTCAAACACAAGCATCAAGAGAAATATGAAAAAGATAAACAGGAAAGACAAATCACAAGAGACTTACTAAAGTTGAACTGTTTACCTTCCTACATGGAAAGATATTTGTAACTCTTGAGACTTTTTTCAGTATTTGGGAAGTTGGGGGGATTATATACATACAGAGAGAGGGAAAATGATGAGGAAGGGATGATATCTAAAAAATACAAATAAGGGCCGGGAGAGGAATAAACTGTGAGGAGAAAGGAAGAAATAAGGGGAAAATTATCTCTCATAAAAAAAGCAAGAAAAAGCTTTCTCAATGGAGGGAAAAAGGGAGAAGTAAGAGAGATAAAGTGAAGCTTACTCTCATCACATTTGGCTTAAGGAGGGAATAATATGCACACTCAATTTGCTGTGAAACTCTATCTTACACTACAGGAAAGTAGGGGAGAAGGGGATAAATGGGGTGTGGGGGGATGATAGAAAGGAGTGTAAATGAGTGGAGGGGATAACTAGAAGTAAATGCTTTTGGGAAGAGACAAGGTCAAAAGAGAGAATAGAATAAATGGGGGGCAGGATAGGATGAAGGGAAATATAGTGAATCTTTCACAATATGACTTTTATGGAAGTCTTTTGCATAACTGCAAATGTATAACTTACATTGAATTGCTTGCCTTCTCAGTGGGGAAGCATGGGGAGGGAGGAAGGGAGAGAAGTTGGAACTCAAAATTTAAAAAAGAAATGTTAAAAATTGATTTTACATGCAACTGGGAAATAAGAAATACAGGTCATGGGGTATAGAAATCTATCTTCCCTACAAGAAAATAAGGGAAGAATAAGAGAATAAGGGAATAAGAACAAGAGAATAAGGGAATGGAAGGGTGTGAGGGAAAGGAAGGGTGTGAGAGAAAAGAGGGCAGATTGGGGGAAAAGGTAATCTGAAAGGTCTCTGTCTTGGGATGGAGGGAGGTGAGAAATGGGGAGAAAATTTGGAACTCAAAATCTTGTGGAAATGAATGTTCAAAACTAAAAATAAATAACTTTTTAAAAAAGATTCCCCTCAAAGAAGTGCATGAAGGAGTTGGTGAAGATGTTTTTGTTGTGTTCCGGGGTAAAAGGACATATGATTTCAGGAGCTACTTGTTCATCTCACTTTGCAGTTATGTGTATAAGCAAAAAAAAAAAACCCAAAAAACTAACATGAAGATAACTGTTGTTTGTGTAACAACATCTTTACAGAGTATAAGTATCTATTATAATCCTATTTAAAAATTAACATGTTACACTATGAGTTCTGGTAGCTGGGACTGTTTGTTGTTTTACCTTTCTTTGTATCCCCAGTTCCTCACACATAGATTTAATAAATTCTTGTTAATCATCTAACTTTCCAAATTACGTCACATACATTTTGATTATGGGTTATTTTAATGCAAAGATAAACATGGGGAGCATGGCAAACATGTCAAAAAATAGGGCACAGAATCAAAGAGTGGATGAGATGAAAGACTTATGACTACATAAAGATCTCAAACCTATATATCATAAATACTTATTTTAAGAAAACAATCATGTACAAGACAAGGAGAGGACTGAATATATTTCAAAAAGTGAAATTGACTATATTTTAATAGAGAGGAAATGACCAGTTACCATAAAAAAGTAATTTCTGAATCCTATTGTAATGCAGGAATTTATGTTGAGGAGCCCTCCCAAGAACAGTAGAAAGACACATGATAGAGGTGAGTTGCTTCTAGCATAGAGAAAATATGCCCTGAAAATGAATTTAACCAGACTCAATTTCTATTTTGCTCAGGGTTTGTCTTTTTCAGAACATACGGTCAAACACAAGACAGTAATATAGCAAAAATCAATGTGGTTTACATATGCATTGATGTACACATTAGATGAGCTGCTGTGGGCACATTGACAAATCTGCAACATGGGCCATCTTTATTTCACAGCTTTGGAGTCTGGTCTTTTATTCTCCCATTTCCCAACCCCCAACCAAGGTTATTTGGCTGTAAAATTAGATTCATAATATTTTAAGTTCTGGTCTGGGAGCAAATTTTGTTTTTCAAATTCAAATTTGTCATTACAAAAATCAATTTGACAATTTTTAAAGGTTTTGAATGTTTAAAAGATGTTTACTGTTTTTAAAATACCATTTTATTGCCAAGCTCATAATATGTAAACTACTTTGATATTTTTTTTTCTTTTAGTGGTTAGCGATTAGGCAGTGACATACCTTTAAAAAATGGAAACAGCAAAGGCATTTAACCTCGGAAAAAGAGAAATTTGCTACATATTCTCCAGTCAGCTCCTTTCCTAAGTATTAAAATATGTCTACACTAGATATGTGTTTCCATAATAAGTTAGCTCTAAAAATATAAATATGTTCTTTGGAAGAAAGGGTAACAACAGAAACATTTTGTTCTGTAACAACAATCATTTTGTGTGTTTTAGATGCAGAGTTCAGCAGGGGCTATTTAAGAACTGTGCAAATATTAGCCAAACCTCTGAGCCCACGCTTCTGGTTGCTATGGTTGTCAATTGATTTCAGCGGTGGCTTAGTATTGAGCTACATCCAAGGATGAGTCACCTTCCTCTGACCTGAACTCAAGTGGCCCAGAATATCTGTTTGTTCCTGGGTCTGGTTTTACAGTGTAGATAAAGGGCTTTTTGGATTTAGGGTCTGTTCTGTCAGTTATCGGTAGTCAGTAATAGGCACTGAATGAGTGGATCTTCAACATGACTGAAATTCATTGCTACAGAAATAGCTTGGAAATCACTTCTGCATCAAATATGGTATCCCCAATAGGAAAAAATTCAAAGTAACCCAAAGGGAAAATCAGTACTTAATCCCACCATTGCATCTTTAGAGAATGGATTCAGGGAAATGAGGTTGTTAAATGGCTGCTAGGTGGTACAGTGTATAAAGCTTTCTACCTGGAGTCAGGAACAGCTAAGTTCAAATCCAGCCTCAGAAACTTACTAGCTATGTGACCCTGGCCAAATCATATTAGTACTGTTTGCCTCAGTTTTCTTATCTGTAAAATTTGGATAATAATGCTTCTAAGTCTCAGGGTTGTTATGAGGATCAAATGGGCTAATAATTATTTTTGAATACTATATTATTTTTCCCAATTATATGTAAAAATAATTTTAACATTCATTTTTATAAAATTTTGAATTCCAAATTCTCTCTTTCTGTCCCCTCCCCACTCCTTAAGACAGTAAGCAATTTGATATAGATTACACATATTCAATCACTCAAAATACACTTCCATATTAGTCTTGTTGTGAAAGAAAACATAGACAAAAAAATTAGAAGAAATGAAAGTGAAGATAGTATGCTTAGATGTGCATTCAGATTCTATCAGTTTTTTTTTTTCTGGAGGTGGATAGTATATTTCACCATGAACCTTTTGGAACTGTGTTGGATGGTTTGTATTGCTGAGAATAGCTAAGTCATTCACAGTGGATCATCCTACAATATTGCTATTACTGTGTACAATGTTCTCCTGGTTCTGCTCACTTCACTTTGTATTAATGCATGTAAATCTTCAGGTTTTTCTGAAATTATCCAGCTCATCATTTCTTAAAATACAACACTATTCCATCATAATCATAAATCACAACTTTTTCAGCCATTCCCCAACTGATAGGCATCCTCCTCAATTTCCAATCCTTCAACACCACAAAAACAGCTGTTATAAGTATTTTTATATAAATAGATCCCTTTTCTTCTTTTAAAAAAATCTCTTTGGAATTTAAAACCTAGGAGTGGTATTGCTGGATCAATGTGTATGCACATGAGGTAATAATGGTAAGCTTAGCACAGGGTCTGGTACATAGTAAATTATACAAATGTTAGCAATTCTATATTCTCTCAGCTATTCTTTGGAGTCACAGCTGGTGGCCACCAAAATGGATATTTCCAGGGAGGGGCTTAGAGGGAGGCTCCTTTTAAGAACTCAGGAGATTGGAGCAGATAATTTTGTGTTGCACTCAGCTGCTTTGGGCTCAGCAGATTGTTGAAGTTTCAGTGTGAACACATACCTCAGAAATAGCAAAAGATATAAATCAACGTTTGACTTATCATTTTGTTGATTGTCTACAACTCTTGACTTAAGAAAGTGATGAAGAAATTGGTAATAATGCAGATCAAGCTTACAAGTAAGATGTGGGTACATTTTTTTAAAGAGCTGTTTAAAAAATTTTTTTTACCAGCATACCTCTGCTCTAAGTTTTCTTACAACTACAATTTGATTTAATGCAAGTATGTGTTAGGTATCTGTTGTGTGCAAGGTGCTGGGTATATAAAGACAAAATAAAAGCTCGCATTTATATAGCCTTTAAGATCTACAAAGTGCCTCAAATATGTTGCTCTATTTGATCCTTCAAAATAAAATCCAAATCAGTCAACCTTACATTATATGGGGGGGGGGGGGAGCGGGAAGTGATATAACATTTAAAGAGACAAATAAAAACATTACTATATGACAATGAAATAAGCACTCCCAATTTAGAAGATCCAGAATATCTTCCCAACAAAGATGGAACATGGGTTTTAAGTTTGAAAGGAAGTTAAGGACTCAGTGAGGAGGAGCAGTAACTTCCAGGCAATGGGCACAGTCTAAGCAAAAGAACAGGTCCAGAAGGTAGTTCCCCCAAGTTTGGGGAATAGCAAATTGGCTAAATTTAATGATTCTAAGCTGGATTCAGGATATTTTGATCCTTGCATAACTTGAGAACCTGTATTTGGTAAAAGGTTAATTTAACTATGAAGGCTGAAGAGAAATTGCTATCAAGAAATGACTATGCAGATTTTCTGATATCTTAAATGTGTTTATGGTATGGGACAGAACATAATAGCTCCACAGTTCATTATGCCAGCCTCTCTAAAGGCTTCCCTGGCTCATTTTCTCTTTTACTTGCCTTTTTGTCCTTTGGCTTATGTTAATGGAGTATATATTCATATTTGTGCTATGAGAATCTAAACTGTACAGCCCCTAAAGGTCATACATCTACATTTTCATGGCCCCATTAATATACATGTCATTTGAAAATGAAACATAAAATGAATGGATCTGCATGAATGTACAAAGTTCATATATGCTGAGCGTCTTGAGAGCTCTGTTTTCATTTTTCAGACTCTGTTAAAGTTTCATTTGTCTGAAAATCTTTTAGAATTCCTACAAGTTCAAGAATGGTGAAGTGAATATTTTGAAGTCATCATGGTAAAGATTATCTTAAAATTCACTTTATGGAATTATTTTTATGGCTCTGGCCCAATGCTTGTGGGGACTGCCCTGACTCCAATGTCTCACTGTGATCTGGAGGCAAGTAGAATTTCTTAAAGGTAGTACTTGTAGAGTACAAGCTGTAGCAGGTACTGTTAAGCTGGAAAGGGTTGAAATACAGACCCAGTAACAGATTTACATGAATGATTCAAGGACCATCCTCACTGTGTTTGAAAAGTCTTGTCATCTGGCTAGCCACAGATAGTGAATTTTGACTCTAATGACTCTAACATTTCTTGAAATTCATCTACAAAGTCACAGGCTGGTTGTGATTGGTGTGCCCCACTAGCCTAATTACAGATGCTCTATTTGAAGCAAGACATTTGGGAAATAATGCAGCTATGATGATTTTTTCATGAACTGTCATGACCTCCACTTTTTGTTTATCCAGAACCGCAGGTATGTGAAGGGGTGAGAATTGGCAATAGCTACGTCAAAAATGCTCAGCTGGATAATGTGACAAGAAATAAAAATGACCCTAAGATGGCATTCATTATCACTGTATTTAATTGCCACTAGTAATTAACCTTGTTAAAGGGATGGCCTGCTGCATAGGCAGAGAAGTGGACTGTCTCTATAATGTGCCATCTTTATCTTAGCAACTCTTGTGACCAACTATGTATAAATAATAGAATTTTAAATAATATTGCTGTCTTTCATATCCATAGTTGGTGAAATCTACCAGTAGATTTATAATTAAGAATTCTGGGCAAATTCAGTGGGAATTAGTTATGGGAGTTATAAGAATATGCCCTGGTTGAGTGTAGTCACGCTGAGACAGTGGGATGGTACATTGCCCAAAGGGCATCTAGCCCTTAGAACTAAGAAAAGGAAGTGGTAGCAGATCATGCTTTCAGAATCCCTGTACAGCACAGAGTAGAGGAAAGGCTGAATATTACTGGGAAGAAATACATCCCACCTCCAAGAGGATGGCACCCTGGGCACCACATCTTAGTTACTACAAGCATATATATAGGACAAAGAAACAATGAGGTATAGAACCCAGATTTTAAGGAACAGACTTGAAGTTCTCTCCTTATTTAGAACTTAGTCTTTCCAGATTCTGTAAGGTAGTACCCCAAAGAGTTAATATTCAACATCTCTCTTTTGTTGAAACAGGCAGTTGTTGCCAGCTCTACTCGCTGGTGATACTCTGCATTTCCTTCCTTCAGTAGTCAAGGAAGGAGAAGAAGCAGTCCGAATATTGAATCTGTTCTAGCTCATCACTCTAGCCCCTCAAAGGGTTATTTTAAAAAAAATAAGGTTAGCCTTGGTAAAACTGTGAAAAAAAATCAGCCTCTGTCCTTTGTACCTCTCATGCCGCTCCTTGGCTCCCCAACGACTATGACTACCGGTGCCCCGTTACCTCAAACAATGTCCACTCTTACTGACCTTCTTCCAATAGAAATTTTTCTACCTACTTTCTCCTTCTCTGAGCCACTAAACTAGGTGAGAATGAGTAGTAATGGATTGAATAGATAAACCATATTAGCTAGCTAAAGTAATTTCTGCCAAGTCACATAATCACAACCCTATGTACAGTATAAGGTTTATAAAAATCTCCCTTGGAAGCAGATGCTTGCACTTACATATAAGTGGTTCTAGACATTTCCTCATTCCTTTAGAATATTTTTTAAAAAAGCACCTAAGGTTATTTAGCATAACTAATTCCAATTGCCCAAGAGGGATATAATAATCAGAAAGGCAGATTTGTAGAGTATGATAGTACCTTTCTGATCTGCCCTCCCCCCCACCCCAAGAATGAGAAGTAATGACCAGGAGTAAAAGACAACAGCTAAGCTCTGGAGGAGGGAGAATCTAGTAGAAGGGATGAACTCAAGATTAACTAATGTGAAGTAGAAAATGGCATATAGGGATTTAAGGTAGGAAAATCACTTTACATAATCTCAAATGATTATCACCAAAAAATCTTGTGAAGTGACTCCTGTTATTACTCCCATTTTATAAATAGGGAAACTAAGGTTTTGGAAAGTTAGCTAGTTTATCCATAATGGTAAAACTAATATGTGAGGATGGTAGAATTTGAAGTGAATGCTGATGAGGAAACTGAGGCTTTGAGAAGTTCACTAGCTCATTCATGGTTGTAAAATTAGTAAGTGAAGAAGGGAGGATCTGAGGCCAGGAGTACAGCAGAGGTGGCAAACATCCTACAGGCTGCAACAATCCAGAGTGCAGCCTGAACCAGGTTAGAATATAATAGGGAAATATTAAACATAGCAAATAAAATACAATAACACAACAATAATGTAATACAATTAATAATATAATCTTAATTTGTGGTCTTCTAATTCTAGGATCCTTGCAAACTGCTTAGCTGCTGCCATTTGTGTTGGACACCAGTGTAGTAGAGTCTGGTAACAAAGTGAAGGTGTATCATTCAAAGAGGAGCAAGCATTTGGGAGAAAGGCCTGCAGTCTTTGCTGGATTGTTAGAAGGGGTGGACTTGATGCCAGCGCTCTGTTTAGCTTAGTTGTTGAAATAAAATGAAGTGCCAGTGATGTAGTAAACATGTAACAAACCCTGACACAGTCAGGATATTTAACAAGGACCTGGTGCCACTCAGCTTTTCTGAACACAGCCTCTTCCTTGTCTCTAAATGGAAATGCATTAGGTCAGCAGAGCGGGTATGGTGACTCTGGGGTCTTCATAAATCCCTAGGTCAGAGGGGATCCCATTTCCACACAAGTGGGACAATTTTATGTCATCAGGTGACCATAAAGCTACATCAAAAGAGATAGGGACCAATCAAGTTCCAGTAAAACTTTTTAAGAACTAATACTTTAATTTTTTTTCCAATTACATATACAAGTATATACAACATATACAAATACATATGCATACAAGACAATTTTAGCATTTTTTTTTACTTTTGAGGGTTTTTTCCCCCTCTCTCCCTTGCCTCTATCTTTCCTGAGATGGTAAGAAATTTTAAATAGTTTATACGTATGCAATCGTGCAAAAAACATGTTTATGTATTTGCCATGTTGTGAAAGAAGATGGACAAAAAAGAAAAAAAATGTGAAAAAATAAAGTGAAAAATAGTATGCTTCAATCTGCATTCAGACTCCATCATTTTTTTTTCTTTGAAGGTGGATAGCAATTTTCACCATGAATCCTTTGAAATTATCTTGGGTCATTATAGTGCTGAGAACAGCTAAGTCATTCAAAGTTAATCACCATAAAATGTTGCTTTTACTGTGTAGTTATCCTGGTTCTGCTCACTTCACTGTGCATCAGTTCATGCAAGTCCAGGTTTTTCTGAAATCATCTGCTTGTCTCTTATAGTGCAATAGTATTTCATTACAATCATGGACCACAACTTGTTCAGCCATTCCACCACTGATGGAATTTCCAGTTCTTTGACACAAGAAAAAATTATTATAAATATTTTTTTTTTACAAATAGGTCTCCTCTTTAAAAAAATCTCTTTGGAATACAGATCTAGAAATGATATTGTTGAATCAAAGAATATGCCCAGTTTTATAGCCCTTTGGCCATAGTCCAAATCGCCATCCAGAATGGTGGAATCATTTCCCAACTCCACCGACAGTGCTTTAATGTTCCATGGACAGCTTTATTACCTTTGAGAGAAAACTAATCCCTATTGTGGGAAAATAGGAGAACTCTATTCTACCACAGGTGAAGGACTCACAGAAAAGTGCCTGGCAAAGAAACAAAGAGGTATAGAACCCAGATGTTGAAGAAGTGACTTGAAGTTCTCTTCCTTTCCCGGAGTTCCTATACAAATGAATGCTGTAAGTCATAGGAACTGCACAGTTCTCTAGGTAGAAGGCAGGCTTATTACAAGTGATTTGGGAGGTCAGAGGGGTGAATGGCCATTCTTCTGCCATGACCTCCCTTTTTCTCCTTTAATATAGAAAGAAAGAAAGCTTTTATGTATTTAGATGAGTGCTGGTCAGGAGCAGAGCTGGAACCATTGGGGGAATGTTAGATATTGAAGTTCCCAAGTTCCTTTTGTGTACAGATAA
The DNA here is from genome assembly GCA_023548195.1 of Bettongia penicillata ogilbyi. NCBI lineage: Eukaryota > Metazoa > Chordata > Mammalia > Diprotodontia > Potoroidae > Bettongia > Bettongia penicillata. The sequence continues at coordinate 3,633,643 of JAJHZJ010000061.1, forward strand.
TGAGTTAGCCAAGGTGAGAGCTCCCCAAAGTAATTCTTTGTTTAAATAAATAAACCAAAGCCTGGCTGCTTTGTTTTAGGAAGGACACAGGGATTGCAGATACAAATTCTAAAGATCATTAAATAATGAAGTTAATGCAGGAAATTCCAGGCATGTTGGCAGGCTGAGATAGGAAGAACCACAGTATTTTGGTCGCTGAATTAATGTTGAGTTTTTCTGAGAGCTTCCAAGGGGACATTGAAGGGTTTGTTTTTTTGTATCTGATATTATAAAACATGTTTTGCTCAAAATAATCATAGCCAGAGCACCTCTGTTGGTTCAGTAGTTATCTCCCTAAAAATCTATCATTCAGTGAAGCAAAACTTTCTTTTAAGCCCCACAGGCAACTGTGACTACTGAGGCAGTCACTAGACTTTATCAGTAATTGGAAGAAGTTATTCCTTCGTCCTAGGGCACAGGGTAAGGGATGGATATCTTGTTAGGGAGAGCTCCAGTCAGCACTATGCACCCAAGAGGAAATGACTTCCAATCTTCCTGTAACTATTCTTCACTTTTTCATTATATTTATGTTCCTGTATTAATTTGTATAGGCACCTACTCATTAAGATTTCATCTTACAACATTTTTTAACAAGCCACTCATTATTTTTGATGAATTCACACTGTTCCGTACGGTTGTGACATGGAATACTCTGGCAGTGATATATTAAATCTGAGTTGACTCTTGCCAACTACTGTTTTAGTTACTTGTCATTTCCCCCCTCAAACACCTGATTATTGGACTTCGTATTTGGTCCCATCCCCAATGTTACTCATGAAGGAAGTTGACTATTAAAGAAAAGTCTTCAATTTTCTTAATTGTTAATAATTAGAATAGGGGAAAGTAGAGAGTCTACTTTTACCTAAGCATTTCTCAGGGACTTTCTTCTGCTTTTGAACCATATATGAAACGTGAATTCAAATATTGCTTGTGTAGAATCTTGAAGGAGAACAACTTGCTTATACTATAGTTTTGAGTATTTTCCATTCAGATCTCACTGAGGGATTAATTTTTAATTATATAGGATGCCATGTAGTCTCCCTAGGAGTGTATCTCTGATACTCTGACTGGGTCTGTTGTGGGGGTCAGGCTAAGTATATAGTCTGGTGCAGGTCTGAAATGGTTTAATGCAAACTAGTACCTAGTGGCTTCTGCCTGGTGTCTGCAGTGGGAAAAGATGGTTGGTGCTGTTTTGTAAACAGTTTCTCTGCACTGTCAATGCCAGGACATGAGGTGAGGGCTGGCAATAGCTGCTGAGAAAATACTGTTAGATGAGGACAAAATAATGATTCAGATCCCTCTAAGACTATATTTACTTACCATTAATTAGCCTTTTCAGTAGGGTTGGTGCTAAGCATAAGTCTTTCTCTGCAAGTTCCATTGGCTTGATATGACATCTGAAGTCCCCACCATTACAATAATGAGGTCTCTGTTAAAAGGCATTATACACAGGAAAATATGCTTGAGTATTTTAGCACAAAATGGTGCATAAAATTAGCTAGCTACCACCTTATCTCTCCCCTTCTTGTGAAGGACTGGGAAAGGTGGTGTTGTTCAGTCACGTCCTGACTATAGCACATATGTATGCTACATGACTGTGGTCTGTGCTGTGCTACTGTGCTATGAGAAATGATGAACTCAATGATCTTGGTAAAAACATGGATAGACTTGAACAAAATAATGAAGCAAAATGACCAAAAACAAGAGAATGTTGTACACAGTGACAGCAACACTGTTTTAAGAACAACTTGGAGTGACTGAGTCATTTTAACTATTATAAGTACCCAAATTAGCTACAAAGGACATATGAAGGCAGATGCTATCTACATCCAGAGAAAGAACCAATAAATAGGAGTATGTATGGGATGATTTTATAAATATATACATATTTGTGTTTAATGGTAGCCGTGATGGGGAGGAGGGAAGCAAAAAAAAGGAAAAAAAGAAAGTTACATGACAACTTTATTATAGATTTAGAAGGATTAGCAAGCTGTACATAATAGATTTGCAGTTCCATGTACAGTTATCTTTTTCCCCCTATTCTCCCATGTTATAGAAATGCTTGTTTTATTTCTTAAGTTCAGAATAAAATAAATAAAATAACCATGCCAATACTCTCCATGGGGTTTTCTTGGTAAACACACTGGAGTGGTTTGCCCTTTTATTTCACCAGTGGATTAGACAAAGAAAGGTTAAGTGACTTGCCCAGGGTCACCTAGTTTGTAAGTATATAAGGCCAAATTGTCTCCGTCGGGTCTTCCTGACTCCAGACCTAACACTCTATCCTCTTCAATCACACAGCCTAGCTGTCTCCTGAGAAAGGTAAACAACAGTGAAAATAATAGCTGTCATTTACAGAGTGCTTTGAAGCACGTGAAATGCTTTATGTATGTTGTCTCATTTGAGTCTCACAACAACCCTGGGAGGTAAACACTAGAAGTATAATTATTCCTATCTTAGAGATGAGGAAATGGGTGATGAGAGAAGTAAAGCATCTTTGCCATGGTCACATATCTAGCTTATCAAAGCAGGTTTTGAAACGAGGGCTCTCCTGACTCTAAGTCCTGCTATCTATGTGCGGAGTCTGTGAGCCTATGACTGTGCTGACCGGGAGGGCAGGTCCAATGGGGAGAGGAAGGAGGATAGCCAGGTGGCTTGACATCATGCCACATATGCAGGGGACACTAAAGAAAAGGCAGAGGTCAATGAAGACAATAGTCACAGTAACCAAAGTGAGTTGCCTTATGGGAAGGTGAAAAGCAGGAGCAATGCTCAGGTCAGGGCAGAGACAGATTTGGAGGTCATTGTACAGAAACAATAGTTGAAGCGATGAGGATAAATGAGGTCTGCGAGTGAGTCTAGGGGGAGAAAAACTCAGGATCAAGGTTCTGAGGGTTGTTCGCTGTTAGTATAGAAAGGAGAGGAGAACGTAGAGAAAATTGGAAACCACAGTGTAGGCCACACTGCAGCCGGAAGCCACAGACTTTGGTCACTATTTGCTGTATTATTTCTTAGCCATTTAACATGTATAAGCATATTTCTTAACTATTTAGCATGTGTAAAATTGTGTTACCATTTTTTATTAGAGTTAACCCTGATTATGCTTAAGGCCAAGATTGTTATATTTCATCTCTCTCCCCAGTATTCTCTGGTGCCCTTAAGGGGACTGAGGGGGGCCAATTAAACTCTCTGTCAATGATGCCAATGACGGTGTGGTCTCAAGGATGGGGGTCTCCTTTGTACCTAACATTCAGATTAGCTTTTCCAAGCCACTTTCGAAGAGTATCGTAATGAATAGACAAACATACTCTACAACATAGGGGTCGTAATTTCTTCCTGCAGCTTCCCCTGCCCTTTCATACCCACCTCAGTCTCTGGGAATGAGAAGGGGATTGAGTTCATAGTTTAACTCAGTTTCTATATAACACAGTCTCATGTTACACATCCAAACTCCTCCTTGGGAAGATTCTTGACTTGTAGGTTGGCTGATTGCAACATCCCACTTGTAATCCTGACTCCAAAGTTGCCATGGCTCAAACTTCTGGGTCTGGTAGTGATCACATATGTATCTGAAACTGAGAACAAATGAAACTGAAAAAGACAAATACGCTAGGCATGAGGTAAAAGGAGGATGGCGAAAGAAGGAAAAACCTCTTTCCTCCTCCTTCATGGAGCCCACTTACTGAATTTTGATCTTCAACCTCTGGGTGGCATCAGGGAAAAGTACTCAGGTCAGAGAGTAACTGTACCTGTTTGGCAGGTTTCAAAAATTTAGACTAATCTGGCTATGTAGCCAATCAAAGGTAATTACTCCCACTCATGTAGTAGGGAAACACAAGGAAGCAGGGCAGGGTCCATGTTAGGTGATCTAGTATGTGCAAAGCAAGCCCTACTGCATTAAGTTCCTGACTATTTTATGCACCACTGGCAAAGTTTTTGTTTGTTTTGCCCCAAACCCAATTCCCCAGGAATCTCTGTGGCTTTTATTGCATGATTTTGCATGGTGTAGTGATTTTTAGGAATGTGTATGTTATATTGTAGCAGAATCAACTCTACAGTGTTAGAAATGACAGAGAAGAGAGGACTATGTAGTGTAAAACTCTAAGAGAATGGTGACTGAGGAGAGACCTTTGAATTTGGTTTGAAAGAGGCCGTTAGTATTCTGAGAAAAAACAATTTCATTGGGGTAGAGGAAGGCGAATACAGAAGATGCGAGTTCAGAGTAGGGATTCTTAACCTGGAAACTTGGTTTTTGAAATAAATAATTTTTTAGGTGTATTTCAATAGAATTTATTTCCTTTGTGGTCTTATGCATTTGATTTTGTGTACTTAAAATGATTCTGAGAAGGGGGCCACAGATTTTATCAGATTGCCACAGGGGTCCATGACTCACAGGAAACATAAGAATTCCTGGTTGAAAGAATGCTTTTGTTTTTGGTTTTTTTAAATGGTTATCTTAGACTAAAATGAATGAACAATGTTGTGTCCAAAGGGCAGACATTCCAAAGTGAAATGTAGTTGTCCCTTTGCATTAGAGTTGGCGAGCTCTGGTTGGGTTTGCTCAGTTATTTTTTATTCTCACAGAGGAGGCTTTTATGATGTGGGGGATATAGTAGAAAATGACTGTGGTTTAAAAAATGGATTAATGAAAGGGTTTTTTAAAGTGTGTTGGTGGCAGGTTTAGGATGTAGGGTAGAAATTCTAGGAATTTAACTCTGAAGAAAAGGAGGGAAATAGATGATAGTTTGAGAAGGTAATAGTATGATATGAAGGGGTTTTTTTGTTATTGGTTTTCCTTGTAGTGATCATTTATTTTTATTTTTCGTTTGTTTTTATTTTTAAATATAATTTGTTTATTTTCAGTCTTAAACATTCACTTCCGCAACATTTTGAATTCCAAATTTTCTCCCCATCTCTCCCCTCCACCCATCCCGGAATAGCATGTACCCCAACCAATCCTCTCCCCAATTTGCCCTCCCTTCTCTTACCTCCCTTTCTTGCAACCCCGCCCCCCCTCTATTTTCCTGTATGGTAAGATTTCTATACACCATTGCTTGTACAACTTATTTCCTAGTTGCCTGCAAAAACAATTTTTAAAGCTTTGAGTTCCACATTTTCTCCCTTCCTCTCTCCCTCCCCACCCTCACTGGAAAAGTAAGTAATTCAATATAGGTCATACATGTGTAGCCTTGGAAAACACTTCCATAACAGTTATATTGCAAAAGACTAACCATATTTCCTTCTATCCTGTCCTGCCCTCCATTTATTCCATTCTTTCCCTTGACATGTCCCCATAAATTTCTATTCAACTCTGATCTTTTCATCAAGAATGTTTGAAAGTCCTCTATTTCATTGAATGACCATTTTTTCCCTGAAGTATCATACTCAGTTTTGCTGAGTAAGTGATTCTTAGCTTTAATCCTACCTCCTTTGACCTCTAGAATATCATATCCCAAGCCCCCTGATCCTTTAGTGTAGAAGCTGCTAAATTTTGTGTTATCCTGACTGTTTCCACAATACTTGAATTTTTTCTTTCTGGCACTGCTTGTAATATTTTCTCCCTGACATGAGAATTCTGGAATTTGGCTACAATATTCCTAGGAGTTTTCCTTTTGGGAACTCTTTCAGGAGATGATTAGTGGATTCTTTCCATTTCCATTTTACCCACTAGTTCTAGAATATCAGGGCAGTTTTCCTTGATGATTTCTTGAAAGATAATGTCTAAGTTCTTTTTTTGATCATGGTTTTCAGGTAGACCAGTAATTTTAAAATTATTTCTCCTGGACCGTTTTTCTAGGTCAGTTGTTTTTCCAATGAGATATTTCACATTGTCTTCTATTTTTTCATTCTTTTGGTTTTGTGTTATAATTTCTTGGTTTCTCATAAAATCATTTGCTTCCATTTGTTCCATTCTACTCTTTAAGGAATTATTTTCTTCAGTGAACTTTTGGACCTCCTTTACCATTTGGCCCTCTCTGCTTTTTAAGGCATTTATCTTCTCATTGGCTTTTAAATCTCTTTTACCATTTGGGTTAGTCTATTTTTAAAGGTGTCCTTTTCTCCAATATTTTTTGGGGTTTCCTTTAGCAAGCTGTTGATTTATTTTTCATGATTTTCTTGCATCACTCTCATTTCTCTTCCCAATTTTTCCTCTACTTACTTGATTTTCAAAATCCTTTTTGAACTCTTCCATGGCCTGAGACAATTTCATTTTCTTCTTGGAGGCTTTGGATGGAGGAGCCTTGACTTTGTAAGCTTTGATCTTCCTCTGGTTGTATGTTTTGATCTTCCTCATCATAAGAAAATACATTTTCACCAAGAAAGCAACCTTATATAGCCCTTTTCACCCTTTTTTGGTCATTACCCCAGCAAATTACCTGACTTTTGAACATTTTGTTAAGTGAAGGGTGCACTGCCCCAAGTTTCACAGGTTATGTGCCTGTAAATTCTCAGTTCTTCCACAGTGGTATAGTCAAGGGAGAGGTGGTTCCTCCTCCCATGGCCTATGCTCTGGTCTGTGAGCAACCACAAGTACTCTTTCCTGCCCTATAACTGCAAGTAGGATTCCGTCTCCACAGTTGCCACCAGCTCTGCCATACTAGCACTCCTCCTGAGCCCAGGACCACTACCCAGGACTGTAGCCTAGACCAGGCACTCGATTACCCCACCATCTGTAGGGTGAGAGCTCCAGAAGCAGCCACCAATGCAGACATGGTTGCTGCTGCCCAGTGGCTGGGGTCAGATCATGTTCCTCTCTCACTCAGGTGAGAGAGCTTTCCCTCTGACCTTTGAAGTTATCTTTGGTGTTTGTGCATTGAAAAGTTGGAAACTACTATAGCTGCCAGTGATTCAGCACTCTGAGACCTTCTCTAATCCTATCTGTGCCAGCACAGACCATGCTGAACTGTGCTCCACTCTGGGCCTGGTATAATAGAGCCTTCCTGCTGGCCTTCCAGATTGTTCTGGGCTGGAAATCTGTTTCACTATGTCACTTTGTGACTCCTGCTGCTCTATTTGTTTAGAGTTATTTTTACAGGTATTTTGAGGGGTTTGTGGAGAGAGCTCAGGCAGGTCCCTACTTCCACTCTGCCATCTTGACTCCACCTCTACTGGTACTGTTAAACTGGAGAGAAAACATGTCTAACAAGAAAAGTCTCAGAGTGAGAAAACCTGAAGTAGAAGAGGAGAAAAATGAAACAATATCTAGGACCTAAGGAAGCAAAAAAAAAAAAAGCTTTGGAGAGAAGGGATATACGACTTCCATTGAGATTATATAAAAGGATGAACAGAGAGGCAGAAATGCTGAGGATACCACAGCAAGCTCTTATTGTACTGGTAATCTCCTCCTGAAGTATTATATAATAATATATCTGAATATTATTATGTTGTAATATTAATTCAAAATTATGATAATATACTTATATATCATAACATATTATGGCATAGTATATTATTATATTCATTATATTATAACACTGAAATAAGATATATAATGTTCAATAAATATTTTTTGAATCCTTCCTTCAAAACTCAACTTTAGCATCACTTCCTCTATGAAGCCTTCCTTTCTGCCCCCAGTTCTTAGCACTCTCCTCCCAATCAAAATACTGTGCATTTATTTATAACCCTATATATTTGCTCCCTTCCTTCATTTGCTAGAATTGAAGCTTTTAAGAGGCTTCAGACAGGGAATATTTTATTTTTGTCTTAGTATTCACAGTTACTAGAGGTTCTTAATTCGTTATTGTTGAGTTGATTTGACACTTTGGACAGTTTAAAATTCTCAATCCTAAAATATTTGTATGTATTTATTTTTTTTCTCTCATGACTATTTCCCACTCTCCCCTCCCCTTCCCCCAGCATTAACTCTACAGGCTAATGCTCTTTTCATATTGTGATCTGGTAGTTCTTGATAAATAAAGAATTAATCATAGGATCATAACAATTTGGGGAGTGGCAGTCCATATCTAGTTTTGTAAATAAGAAAACTGAGGTCCACAGAGTTTGCAACTTATCTAAGATCCTATGTTTACTATAGCCACCAGGATGCTTTCTATTTCCATTCATTCATTCAAAATGGCTAGTAATGAAAGGTTTTTAAGTAGGTAAGTGATAGGATTGAGGCCATGCTGTAAGAATACTTATTTGTAAATGTTATGTAAGGCAGATTTGTAGTTGAGAGAGTTGGAGGGTAACAGAGGTTATTACAATAATTTGGTTGAATATTCTGGTTGAAAAGTAATAAAGGCCTGAACTAGGTTGATAGCAGTGGAAGTCAAAATGAGAGGCCTCCCAGCAGGCTTTGAAGAAGTGAATTTTGATAATGAATCAGATGGTAGGGAGTAAAGTGCAGTGTAAAGTTCATGATAACTTCATAGTTTCAAGCCTGGGTGATTGAGAAAATGGTGGTAATATTAAGAGAAACAGGACAATCAGGAGGAGCTATGGCTTTGATTTTTTGTTGGGAAGGAAAGGAAGGGAGAAAATAATGATGGATTTTATAATGCTTGTGGTTTTGATAAGCTTTTTATATGCAAAGTTAAAAATTTTTTTGAAGTATGTAACTTCAGAGTTTTTAGCTTTCTGTTTCCTTTTAACTTGGTTCTCTACTGCCCAGAAATCAAGTTTTTCCTCATCGATGGCTTTGACAGCTTTACTAAGGCTCTCCACCACTGTCCAGGTCCCCACACCCTCCCTACATTTCAGTGGTAGTTTGGTCAGACTATAAGCCTGTGCCTTTGGGAAGGCTGTAGTTTAAAGTGATAGGACAGCTGCACCACCACCACAAGCAGATTGTTATAGCAAGCTGTTTTTTTTTTTTTAAGAATAGAACACTGGGAACTTTTTGTTATTTTATTCTAGTCCTGCAGTGATATTTATAGCTTCTCTTGGTGTTCCATAGATTTTTGACAACAGGGTTATTTAAAAAGCTTGGCAGAAATAAAGTGCCCACCTAGGCAAGGTAAATAAGCTTCACTGGGGCACAAAGATAACACTGGGGAGTTTATTTCCTCATAGGCTAACTAATTTTGCTTCCAGAAAGTATTTTATTCATTCCTACACAATATGAGAAATGTGGCATGTGTGTAGGTAGGTGCCATATTCAGGATGATGATGATTTTCTCCTTCATGCCCAGAGGAGATGGGATATGGATACTGTTAGATTCCTCCTCACTAATACTCTATTTAGAAAACCTGTATTTTTGCTGCTTAATACTTGGGTAGCCTTGAGCAGGTCATTTAATTTTTCTGGAACTCAGTTTTTCCACTTGTGTAGTAGGAGGAGTCTAGTCAATCTCTAAGATCCCTCTGATAATAATTCAATATTCCATTTTTCATTGGGCCTAAGCAAGGATTTGATTCTACTTGCAATAGAACATATTACCTATCACTGCTCATAGATAGTTTTGAGCTATGTCTTGGGATTGTCAATCAACTAGCACATATTAAGCATCTGTTGCCTGCCAGGCACAGTGCTAGGTACTAGAGATACAAAGGGAAAAAATGAAACAATGCAAGTTCTCAAGGAGCTTGTATTTTATCAGGATGGACTGGAGTGAGAAGAAACTTGAAGGAGAGAGATCAAGCAGGAGGCCACTGTGATAGTCCAGGAAAGACTTGGTGAGGATCTAAACTAAGGTAGTAGCTGTATTAGTAGAGAAAAGGGATCAGATGTAAGAAATATTGTATAGGTAAAAACGACAATGTTAATTGGATGTGTGGGAGTGAGGAAGAGTGAGGAATCAAAGATAACAGTAAAACCACAAATCTAGGGGCTGGAGGAATGATGGTCATGGATAGAAATATGGATAAAGAAGGATGGTTTTCCAGGGAAATACTGAGTTGAGTGTGAGCTGTATATGGGATATCCAGCTTAAAGTCTCCAATAAGTAATTGCTGATACATGGCTAAGGCTCAAGAGAAAGACTAGGACTAGAGCTATAGATCTAGGAATAATTTAACTACCAACGATGATTATATGGATGGACATATCCATTCATATGGTGAAGTGACTGAGAGAGGAGTGACCAGTACTGAGTCCTAGAGAAACTTCAGAGTTATTGGTTATATGATACAGATGATCTAGCAAAGAAGATTGAGGAGGAACTGCCAGAAAGATAAGAAAAGAACCAGAAGAGAATGGTGATATGAAAACTCAAATAAAGGGAAAGGATCCAGGAGGAAAGGATTGCCATCTGTATCAAATGTAACAGGAAAGTCAAGAAGGATGAAGACTAGAATAACATATTTGACAAGATCATTGCTGACTTTGAAGAGAGCACATCAGCTGAGTGTAAATGTCCAAATCCAAAATACAAAAGATTGAGAACTGAGGGAGAGAAAGTGGAGGTAGTAAGTAGAAACAGCTGGACCCTATATTGTGTATTAGTGGTACATGAGGACACACTATTCTTGGACACGCAAATTTCTCAGCATGCAGCGCTGATACCCAAGGAACCATGTATAACTTTATAATAGTGTATTTCCTCTGTTTCATTTGATCAGATAATGACAAGATTCATGCATGTGTGTATTAAGAAGTACCTACATATATGATACAACTTCAGGTATTCTGAGAACACTGCTTGTGTGCATGTTTGAGCATGCATGTGAACACACACATCCTACAAAAGTCTTTCCCCATCACAGAGTAATGCTTATAGTTCTCCTGAAGAGAACGTTCTGATTTAGTTTGTGATTTGAATCTTTAAAAAAAAATTCAAGTACCCCCTGAAAGGGAAACATTAAACTACTTCAGACATTTATACCATAGCATGAATGATGAATGAGTCAATAGTTTATATTGGGAAAGATGGAAGAAAATGTGAGGGTCCTGGGAGCCTGAGTTAAGTAATGGGAAAGAGCAGAGTAGGACAGAAAAACCCAGGATGGAGAATTGAAATCAAGCCTTGTACAATTAACAACTTTACCTAATACCATCAGGTAAGGGGCCATAATTATAAGGTTAGTATAAATGTGCTTTGATCTGTTATATGGCCACAAACTAAAGTCCTGATTCCAGTCATTTCAAAAGGTTGTACTTATTGGTCAAAAGAGAAACTAAAATGAATCAGGGCAATTTAGTTAGTAAAAAATGTATCATTTGATAATCACAACTGAAAGATTTGGCATTTTTATTAAGAAATTCAGGAAACCAGAAGTGTCTGTTGTTTCTGCCTGTTTGAATCCAAAAGTTGAATCTTTTTGGTGGTACCAAAATGTGAATTAGTCAATGATACTCTAATGTGGTATGGTGAAAAGAATACTGTACTAGGAGACTTGGATTCAAATTCTAGTCCTCTGATATTTCCTACTATAAGAACACCGGCTTTATTAACCTCTCTGAATCTTAATTTATCATCTTTCAAAAAGGAATGATAATACTTGAAATATCAACCTTACTGAGCTACTGTGAGAAGAATATTCTATCACCCTTCAATTTAGCATTTATTAAACAACTACTATCTCATAATGTGAGTCACTGTGCTAGGTACTGAGGAGGGAAAAATAAGTAAACCCTGGTCTTTAAGTTTTATTAAAATGTGAATAATTACCATTACGATTGCTAATCATCAAAGATGAGTTAAGAGCGAGGCTTCACCATTTTTTATAACTTCTAAAGAGCTGGAATCAATTGACCTATTTTGTGTTCCCTCTAATATATCACTTGCACATTTCTAAGCTAGTTCCAGAAAAGGGTCAAAGCTTATGATCCTTAGATCCCATATAAACTACCATGTATTCTCAAAGACTTTACCTCATTTAACCAGAAATTGTACACATGAAATTTTTATAACTCAGTAGGGATCTTATTGAGATCTTAGATCTTGTTTCTGACCATATTCTAAATGTGAACATGGGTTTCTAGTGAACTCCAGTCTTTGTAGAGGATTCACAATGGTCTGATTTATTTTTCTTCCTACTTCTCAGAAAAAATTATTTTGGCAGAACTAGTTATGCCCATAAAGGATGGGAAGGAGTGACTTAGGAACACATTTTTTCCCCTTACCATGGTATTGTTTCAATCTAACGTGGAACATCTGTACTTGTGATTCTGAATAAACTGAAGAGGCAGGAGACAAAGAGAGGGAGAAATGTTGCATCTGCTTTTAATTAAAGAATGTACATATAAATATATATTTTATCCAAATTTGCCCATTATTTAAAATAATGGTTATAACTTTTGCTCAAATTGTTGTAGCTTTGCTTTTGTTTTATATTTTGTCTAACTGATGATTTATTAGGTAAAGCAAGTCCTTGATTACGAATGTAATCCCCACGTAAACTACTCTTACTTATTTACATGGATCTGTGGTCTCATCAGTATGTGTACTCCCTCCATACCTATATATCTCAGGCAATTCCTGCCTTCTCATTATATATGATTCCAATTCACATATTTCTGTAAATATTTCATAGAATATTCATCTGAACCAGGGGCATGCCTAGAATTTCTAACATCTGGGAAAAATTTTGTTGAGGGAATAGAGTGGGTGACTCTATTGTATAATTACAATTTCTGTGTATGCTCTAGGTAGACCAGAAGCAGTTGTCATGGGATGAGAGGAGATATAGTAACTGGAAGACAGGAATGTTTAAACAGGGTAGTGAAAAAAATAAGATGAATCAAATATTGAACTGGTTAAGGAGAAGGAAAAGTTATCTGGAGTTTCATGGATGTAAGCAACAATGATCAAGGCAGTATGGTATCACCTGTGCAAAAGAAAAAAAATGATTGCTGAGTGATGGCGGCAGTGGTAGCGTTTGGGAGGAATTATGGAACAAGAAGGGTGCCAATTCCTTCTGGTCCTCTGTGGCAACGTATATGAGGGAAGGGGGACAGAGTAGAAAGGTGCACATACTATACCAATTCCCCCACAGCCCATAAAATACCTGTAAAAATGACTCCCAACAAATTCTAGAGTAGCAGAAGCCACAGAACGACAGAATGAAAGAGATTTCCAGCCAAAGGTAACCTGCAAGGCTGACAGGAAAGGTCTATCCCATGGGACACTGCCTGGAGCAGAGCCTAGCCCTGGCTCTGCAACACTGGGGAGAACAAGACTGGAACAGGCCTCTGGGGCAGAATCCCCAGTAAAGGGTGGGGTCCCAGATCCCTCAAGCCATAAGTGCCAAAGAAAGCTGCAAAGGTCAATAAGAGGACTTTCCCCAGAGAGGGAGCAGGGTCCCCCCAAGCATCTGCCCCAGACAGTGACAGCCAATGAGGTCCAAAAAGCCAATAAGAAGGCTTTAAAAAGCAGAATCAGCCAAATGGAAAAGGAGCTTCAAAAGCTCACTGAAGAAAATAGTTCTTTAAAAATGAGAGTAGAGCTGTGGAAAGCTAATGACTATATGATAAATCAAGAAATTACAAACCAAAACCAAAAGGATGAAAAAATAGAAGATAACGTGAAATATCTCATTGGAAAAACAACTGACCTGGAAAATAGATTCAGGAGAAACAATTTAAAAATTCTGGGTCTACCTAAAAGTCATGATCAAAAAAAGAATCCAGACAATATCTTTCATGAAATTATCAAGGAAAACTGCCCTGATATTCTAGAACCAGAGGGCAAAATAAATTTTGAAAGAATCCACGAATCATCTCCTGGAAGAGACCCGAGCAGAGAAATTCCTAGGAATAATGCAGCCAAATTTCAGAGTTCCCAGGTCAAGGAGAAAATATTACAAGCAACTAGAAAGAAATAATTTGAGTACTGTGGAAATACAATCAGGATAACATAGGATCTGGTAGCTTCTACATTGAGGATATTCCAGAAGTCAAAGAAACTGGGATTAAAACCAAGAATCACCTACCCAGCATAATATAGAACACTTTCAAGCATTCTTGATGAAAAGACCAGAACTGAAGAGAAAATTTGACTTTCAAACACAAGAATCAAGAGAAGCATGTAAAGGTAAACAGGAAAGAGAAATCATAAAAAACTTTCTAAAGTTCAACTGTTTACATTCCTACATGGAAAGATAATATTTGTAACTCTTGAGACTTTTCTCAGTATTTGGATATGTGGAGGGATTACACAGACACAGACACACACACACACACACATACACACACAGATCACAGGTTGAGTTGATTCAGAAGGGATGATATCTATTAAAAATAAAATTAAGGGGTGGAAGAGGAATATATTGGGAGGAGAAAGGGAGAAATGGAATGGGGCAAATTATCACTCATAAAAGAGATATGAAAATCTTTTTCAATAGGAGAGAAAAAGGGAGATGAGGGGAAAAGTGAAGCTTACTCTCCGCATATGACTTGAGGAGTGAATAACATGCTCACTAAATTTGGCATGAAAATTTACCTTACACTACAGGAAAGTAGGGGAGAAGGGGACAAGTGAGATGAGGGGCATGATAGAAGGGAGAGCAAATGGGGTAAGGGAGAAACTAGAAATAAACAATTTTGGAAAGAGACAAGGTCAAATGAAAGACCAGAATAAATGGAGGACAGGGTAGGATGGAGGGAAATATAGTTAGTCTTACACAGCATGACTATTATGGAAGTCTTCTGCAAAATGACATATATATATATATATATATATATATATATATATATATATATATATATATATATATAGCCTGTATTGAATTGCTTGCCTTCTCAGTGGGGATGGGTGGGAGGGAGTTAGGGAGAGAAGCTGGAATTCAAAGTATTAGAAACAAATGTTGAGAATTGTTATTGCATGTAACTGGGAAATAAGAAATACAGCTAATGGGGTATAGAAATCTATCTTGCCCTTCAAGAAAAGTGAGCAGATGGGGATAAGGGAAAGGTGGGGTTTGATAGAAGGGAGGGCACATTGAGGGAAGGGGTAATTGGAATGCAAGGTGCTATGGGGTGGGGGGAAGGGAGAAAAATTGGAACTCAAATTTTGTGGAAATGAGTGTCGTAATCTAAAAATAAATAAATGGAAAAACAAAAAGGAAACAAAACAAAGGCATATGAGGGAAGATGTAGCCAGCCTTGGAATAGGTCCCAAGAGAAAGGTAGTTTTCAGTAATTACTAGAAGATAGAAGAAATGTTAAGAAAAAAGAGATTAAAGGTGTTAAGAATCAACCATTCTAAAAGCACTTATTAAGGATCTGCTATGTGCCAACCACCATGTTAGGCACAGGGAAGTAAAAATGAAAGATACAAAAGACAAAAATGAAATAAATGAACTCAGGAAGCCTATAAATCAAACTACATATATACATATCAATATGAGCAAAATATATATACAATAAAGAAAAAATAATTTGGTCCAGAAGAGTTCCCAAAAACTGAATGAAAAAGGAGGGCAGAGGAGAACAGGACTTGGAGGGCTAGGACTGAAATAACCATGGGTGGATAGGATCAACAGTGTCCATGATGCACCATCTTTTCTGTTGTTTCCACCCACTGATCTCAGTCTTGCTGCTTATGTGGCATGAGTACCTATGCTGGGAAGTATATCAGGAGCAATAGTCCTATTGTCAAGTCATTAGGTAAGACTTGGGAATTTGTTTGATGTCCATTGATTCCAAAGGTTGGCAGATGAGAGAGCAGGTAGTCCATGAAAGAAGGGGCACTGTTCTGCTATGTAATGATGAGGTGAAAGTATACCTCCAAGATGGCAAAGTCCTGGCCACCCAGCGCCCAATACAGACTTCAACATGTAAACTTTCACATGGTTCTTTTCTCATTTTGGAGGTACTCAGCCTGTGATCAGCATGTCTCGCCTCCTCACTATGTGATCTATCCACCAGCTTTTCTGGACATCCTTCTTCTTGATGCTGTACATTATCATTAATGACGTTTTATTCTACTTATTCACCCATAATACATTTTTCAGTAATCTTTAGGTTTCTTGTAATTGTGATTCTTTAAAAAAAAAGTGGTATTTCATGACTCTTAGTCATTATAGTATCACTGGAAGAATATACAAATATACACTCACACACACATTAAAGAAATGGGTTTTTGTAATAGGGAACAGTTTGGCATCATTGAAATCAATTTCTTTAATGTGATACAGACGGTTCTCTTACTCAATCTTCATTGAGTCTGACTCAGGGTACATTTGTAGCATCTGTTCAACTCACATACGTTGATTATCTGATTCAATGGGCTATTTATCCAGCTGTAGTCTGTTTTTAATTCATCCTCCTGACTCAGTGAAAATATTTAGCCCATTTTCTTTCTTTTTGGAAATGACATTTTTCACGATATCTTTGATATGCTTTACTTTTATATTACCTATGTTTCTCAAAGCATCCTCTTCCCCCTGCCCAATCATCTCCTACAACAGGACAAAAAAAAGAAGGGGAAAAGTTTAGCAAAACTGAGTTGATGATATTAACCAACTTATCACTCTTCTTTATTTCCTACTCAGTTGCAGTTTGCCCTTCTTTTTCGTGCCTCAAGGAAAACAATCAAAAACCTCATCATCCTGCAAGATGGCATCAGTATTGATATTCAGATTTCATGAGTGCCCTCAATACCATCTGTTCCTTCTGATTGGAGTGTGGAGTGAAGAAGGTAATACTGAAGCTAGCATTTAAGTAGGTTGCCAGACCAGCCATCTAATCATTTTCTGCTAGATAATAGATTGAACTCCACTGGACCCCTGTCTGGGTCCAATATCCCTTCATTTCCCATCATGGGTACCTTCTCTTTCAACTTTTCAGCTTCCTTTTTGGTTTTTTTTTTTGTGTTCTCCCATTAGATTGTAAGTTCCCTGAGGGGAGAGACTGTCTTTCTTTTTTATATTTGCATTCACAGCATTTGGTGTAGTATCCATCATATAGTAGGTGCTTTATCAATGTTTATTGACTGATTAACATCAAAAAGTCTGACATTATACACAATGCTACCTTTCCATAATTTCCTACTTCTGAAAAGAAGAGATGCCTTCTTACTTCTCTTCTTTAAGGGGCCAAATTTGGTTATACAATTTCTATCATTCAGTTCCTATAGTTTTACTCTTGGTCTTTCCATTTATATTGTCATGCTCTTTCAAAGACATGGATTGCACTAAGGTCATTTCAAAGTGCTCTCTAGTTTTGTGCAATCAACGTAATGTCATCTGTGAATAGTGGCAGTTAGACAACTTTGTTTTTAGTTCAGATTCTGTACATGAATCTTTTAATGGCATTGCAGTAATTCAACTTCATTGTTTTATGTTTCACTTAATAGTTAGCAGTTCATTGAACCAGTTATCTCCATAGTCACATCTATCATAGGACTCAATATTTTATAATTATGGGGAGGAGGAGAGACATAGACAGAGAGTGAGAGATAGAGGGAGATCTTGCTTAAGGTTTTTAATTTTGTACTATTTCACCAAGCTGAATACTTAAAAAAAAATGTCAACATGAATAGAAATAGTAGGAACCTGTGTTTCCTCTGTCAATCAATTGTGTAATTGTACAGATGTAGCATGCTATAGAAAATTCTTTGTAAAAGTTTACCTGTTCATTTCTGATGTTTCAATGAAAAATAGCTTTAATGCATACAAAGAAAATCCTCATGAATATTCTATAGGAATACAAGAAGAGGTATTAATTGTCAATCTCTTTTCATCACCTTTTGAGAGGAAAGGGTAGCATTTTGTTTGAATCATCACTTCTTAAGATAGCTTAAAAACTGATCCCTAAAAGTCTTAAAAATCAGGTTGGTTATAACACAGATTTCTTTCATATGCATTTGGTCATATTCTGTTTCCTGGTTTCATTTTCTCAAGTGCTATTACTATTTCTTCATGTACATCAAGAAGCAAGGTGATAGGGTGATCATAGGATCATATATTAGAGCTTGAATCCCATAAGGAAGCTTAGACCTGATCTAACCATTTCATTTTATAGATGAGGAAAAGGAAACCTAGTGGTTGCCTAGGGTCACAAAGGTGGCAAAAGTCAGGATTTGAACTCAGGTTTATTGATTCCAAGTCTAGTTGTCTTTCAACTATACCATGTTACCTCTCAATATGGTGGTCTAATACTGTGATTCTGTTGTTACTGATGAGAGTAGCTCATTAGAGAAATAACAGCAGATATGTTCCATTTCTTCTCCTCTGTAATATCCTCTACCAACTATTAAAGTACAAAGAATGACTAAGATTAGTTGAATTTCATGCCAAATTCTCTTTTAGTTTATTTTTTCTTAATAGAGTTTCACTGTTTTTATTTTTTTAAATTTTATTTTAGACTCAAATGCCAGAATACAAATACAGAATGGAGAAAAGAAAAAAAATATATCATAAACTTAAATATGGGAATTTAAATACAAAGTTTAAAAGAGAAAACGTCATGTGCATAGCAGAACAAAAGAGAAGATTCAAATTATGTAACAATATATTTTCATTTCAAGGAATTACTCTTTTTAGCTATTCTTAAATGATTTTACTTTTAAAATTAGTATCATAGTTGGGTTTCCCCCAGTCTTTGCTATGAGTTACCCAATTATTAATGAGTCTCAGACATAAATTTCACATATATAAAAGGTAAACAGCCTGTCTTTATGAATCCCTTATAATTATTCTTCAGTATAAACATTATATTTTTCTTTGTTCTTGTATGTCAAATCTTCTCTTAAGTTCAGGAATTTTGTTAACGAAGTCTTAAAAGTCTGAGAGTTTATCAAATGTCCACTTTTTTCTCATTCTGAATAATACCTAATTTTGCAGAGTGTGATATTTTTGGCCAGAACCCCAGTTCTTTTACTCTTCACAACCTTGTATAATTCTAATTTTGGCTTCATCATGTTTAAATTGCTTTAATGTTGATGATTTTATCCTTGAGCTGGAGGTTTCAAAATTTGACTATGATATTCCTATGAGTTTTCCTCATAGTAACTCTTTTAAGTGTTGATTGATGGATTTTTTTTTTCTAATTTTTGCTCCCCCTCTTATTCTAATGCTTCAGGAGAATTTTTTTTAATTAGTTAGTCCAATTATTTTTATATTTTCTCTTCTTATTTTTTTCTCCAAATCTGATGTTTTTCTTTTTTAAGGAGCTTATAATCTTTTTTATAGTTTATTTTTAGTTTTCAACAGACACTTCCGCAAGATTTTTAGTTCCAAATTTTCTCCCCATCTCTTCCCTCCACCCACCGCAAGACACCATGCATTCTGACTACCATTTCCCCCAATCTGCCCTCCCTTCTATCACATCCCTCCCATCTCTTATCCCAATCCCCTCTATTTTCTTGTAGGACAAAATAGATTTCTATACCCCGTTGCCTGTATATCTCATTTCCCAGTTGCATGTAAAAACAATTTTTAACATTAGTTTTTAAAACTTTGAGTTCCAACTTTTTCTCCCTTCCTCCCTCCCCACCTATCCCCACTGAGAAGGCAAGTAATTCGATATAGGTTATACATGTATAGTTATGCAAAATACATCATATTGTGAAAGATTAACTATATTTCCCTCCATCCTATCCTGCCCCCCATTTATTCTATTCTCTCTTTTGACCCTATCCTTCCTCAAAAGTGTTTACTTCTAATTACGCCCTCCTCCCATTTGTCCTGCCTTTTATCATCCCCCACTCTCTGTTTATCCCCTTCCTCCCTACTTTCCTGTAGTGTAAGATATATTTTCATACCAAATTGAGTGTGCATGTTATTGCCTCCTTAAGTCAAATCCAATGAGAGTAAGGTTTACTCTTTCCCTCTCACTTCTCCCTTCTTCCCCTCCATTGAAAAAGTTTTTTCTTGACTCTTTTGTGAGAGATAATTTGTCCCATTTTATTTCTCACTTTCTCTTCCCAATATATTACTCTCTCAACCTTTAATTTTATTTTTTTAGATATCATCCCTTTCTATTCAACTCACTTTGTCTATATGTATACAATCCCTCCAACTACCCTGATACTGAAAAAAGTCTCAAGAGTTACAAATATGATCTTTCCATGTAGGAGTATAAGCAATTCAACTTTAGTAAGTCCTTTATGATTTCTTTTTCCTGTTTACCTTTTCACAATTCTCTTGATTCTTATGTTTGAAATCAAATTTTCTATTCAGCTCTGGTTGTTTCAAAAAAAATGCTTGTTAAGTCCTCTATTTCACTGAATGATCATTTTTTCCCCTGAAGTATTATACTCAGTATTGCTGGGTAGGGGATTTTTGGTTTTAATCCTAGCTCCTTTGAGCTCTAGAATATTGTATTTCAAGCCCTGTGATCCCTTAATGTAGAAACTGCTAGATCTTGTGTTATCCTGATTGTATTTCCACAACACTAGAATTGTTTCCTTCTGGCTACTTGTAATATTTTCTCCTTGCCCTTGGAGCTCTGGAATGTGGCTACAATATTCCTAGTAGTTTTCCTTTTCAGATCTCTTTCAGGAGGTGATATTTTAATTCTTTCAACATCTATTTTGCCCTCTGGTTCTAGAATATCAGGGCAGTTTTCCTTAAGAATTTCTTTTTTTTTTTTTTTTTAATTTATTTATTTATTTAAATTTTTTACATTCCTTTTCACAAATTTTTGGGTTCCAAATTTTCTCCCCTTTTATCCCCTCCCCCCACCCCAATACCCCAAGCAATCTAATTTTCCCTATCTCCAATCTGCCCTCTCTTCTGTCATCTCTCCCTTCTCTTGTCTCCATCTTCTCTTTTCTCCTGTAGGGCCAGATGACTTTCTATTCCTCCTTAACTGTATGTCTTCTTTCCTAGTTGCAACAACAATACTAAACATTTGTTCCTAAAACTTTGAGTTCCAAATTCTTCTCATCCCTCCCTCCCCACCCATTCCCTTTGGGACAGCAGGCAATTCAATATGGGCCATATCTGTGTAGTTTTGCCAATGACCTCCCTGATAGTCGTGTTGTGTAAGACTAACTGGATTACCATCCCTCCTAACCTGCCCCTCATTGTTTCTCTTCTGTCTTTTGATCCTGTCCCTCCCCAAGTGTTGACTTCAAATTGCTCCCTCCTCCCTTTGCCCTCCCTTCCATCATCCCCCCCCTTGCAATATCTCTTTCTCCCCCACTTTCTTATACTGTAAGATAGGTTTTCATACCAAAATGAGTGTGCATTTCACTCCTTCGTTTAGTCAAATGTGATGAGGGTAAACTTCTTGTTTTTTTTTTTTTGTTTGTTTGTTTTTTCTCAGCTCTCCTCTTTTTCCCTCCACTAAGAAAAACTACCTGCCTCTTAAATGACATATAGTTACCCCCTTCCCTTTCCCTCCCCCTACATTTCTCTCTCACCATTTACCCTAGTTTCTTTTAAGGTATGGTCCCATCCTATTCAGTTCAATCTGTGCTCTCTATCTCTGTATGTGTGTGCATGTGTGTATGTGTATGCATGCGTGTACATGTGTATGTGTGGTCCCACCAACTACCCAGATACTGAAAAGTTTTAAGAGTTACAAATATTGTCTTTCCATGTAGGAATGTAAACAGTTCACTCATGGTAAGTCCCTTAAGACTTCTCTTTGCTGTTTACTTTTTCATGCTTCTTCTCATTCTTGTGTTTGAAAGTCAAATTTTCTTTTCAGCTCTGGTTTTTTCATCAAGAATGATTGAAAGTCCTCTGTTTCATTGAAAGACCATATTTTCCCTTGAAGTATTATACTCAGTTTAGCTGGGTAGGTGATTCTTGGTTTGAGTCCTAGTTCCTTTGCCTTCTGGAATATCCTATTCCACGCCCTTCGATCCCTTAATGTAGAAGCTGCTAGATCTTGGGTTATCCTGATTGTATTTCCACAGTACTGGAATTGTTTCTTTCTAGCTGCTTGCAAGATTTTTTCCTTGAGCTGGGAGTTCTGGAATTTGGCCACAATGTTCCTAGGAGTTTCTCTTTTTGGATCTCTTTCAGGTGGTGATTGATGGATTCTTTCAATACTTATTTTGCCCTCTGGTTCTAGAATGTCAGGGCAGTTTTCCTTGATAATTTCATGGAAGATGATGTCTAGGCTCTTTTTTTGATCATGACTTTCAGGTAGTCCCATAATTTTTAAATTGTCTCTCCTGGATCTATTTTCCAGGTCAGTTGTTTTTCCCATGAGATATTTCACATTCTCTTCCATTTTTTCGTTCTTTTGGTTTTGTTTGGTGATTTCTTGGTTTCTCATAAAGTCATTAGACTCCATCTGTTCCATTCTAATTTTGAGAGAGCTATTAAATTCAGTGAGTTTTTGAGCCTCTTTTTCCATTTGGCTCATTCTGCTTTTGAAAGCATTCTTCTCCTCATTGGCTTTTTGAACCTCCTTTGCTAATTGGGTGAGCCTATTTTTCAAGGTGTTAATTTCCTCAGCATTTTTTTGGGTCTCCTTTACCAAGGTATTGACCTCTTTTTCATACTTTTGTTGTATCTCTGACATTTCTCTTCCCAGTTTTTCCTCCACCTGTCTAACTTGCTTTTCAAAATCCTTTTTGAGCTCTTCCAAGGCCTGAGCCCACCCACCACCCCCCTGGGGTGTCTTGGGTACTGAGGCCCCACCCTCCACGTCTTTCCCTGACGGCAAGGATACGTCCTCATCATCAGATCCAAAGGTCGGGATCATTGGCATTTGTTGGAAAAAACTCTCTAAAGTCTTATTTTTCTTCCCTTTTCTAGGCATTTTCCCAGCCAGTTACTTAACTTCTGAGATTCCTTTCCACCCCCGCCTGGATCCGCCCAGCTAGTGCTTGGCCTCTGAAATTTAAATGGGCTTTCCTCCTGCTGGCTGTCAATCAGTGAGCTTTAGTTCAGGTGCTGGGGTGGGGCCAGGGCTGCCCCCGAGACTCTGATCCCTTGGGGGGCTTTATTCAGAGACTCTCAGGAATGGAGCAGGTGGGGGCGGGGTGGGGGGCCCGCCTCCCAATCTCAGCTCCCCTGGGGGTCCCGAGCAGAAGCCTTCAGCAACAGAGCGGGGTGGGGGAGGGCCGTCTCCCAGGCTCAGCTCCGTCAGGTTTTATGCGGGAATCTTCCGTAATGAAGATCCTGCCTGCTGTTGGGGGATTCCTGAGTCCCAGTCCGCTGCCGCCTCAGCCGCCCCCCACACCTCTGCCTCCGCTTCCTGCCCCTGTCCCCGCCGCCGCCACTTCCTCCCGAGGGGGCGCGAGTCACGGAGACGCCCTGCTTCCCCTCTACCTCAGCCCGGCCTCTCTCACTGACCTGCTTCTGTGGGTGGAGGGACTTTCCCGGCTGCTTCAGCTTCCGTCTCTGAAGCCTGCTCAGATCCGCTTCTCTGAGGCCTTGGCCAGGGCAGCGCTGGGGGTCGGGTTTACTCTCCGGGGCGCGCCGGACCCTGGGGACGGGTCCTCAGGGCTCCCTGGAACGGAAATCTCCTCCACTCTGCCTCTGCACACCTTGCACTCACCCAGAAGCTATGGGGGACTCTTTCTACACCAATTCCTTGGGCTTTGGTTTCGGAGCTCGTAAACGTGCGTCCTTCTACTCCGCCATCTTGGCTCCGCCCAAGAATTTCTTGAAAGATGATTTGTAGGTTCTTTTTTGGATCATGGCTTTCAGATAGACCCATAATTTTTAAATTGTCTCTCCTGGATCGATTTTCCAGGTCAGTTGTTTTTTCCAATGAGATATTTTGCATTGTCTGCTATTTTTTCATTTTTTTGGCTTTGTTTTATAATTTCTTGATTTTTCTTAAAGTCCTTAGCTTCTATCTGCTCCATTCTAATCTTTAAGAAATATTTTCTTCATTGAGATTTTAGACCTCCTTTTCCATCTGGTCAATTCTGCTTTTTTAGAGCATTTTTCTCCTCAGTGACTTTTTACATCTTTTACCATTTGTGTTAGTCTATTTTTTAAAGTGTTATTTTCTTCAGCATTTTTTTTGGGTCTCCTTTAGCAAGCAGTTGACTTATTTTTCATGATTTTCTTGCATCCTTCTCATTTCTCTTCCCAATTTTTGTTCTACTTCTCTTACTTGATTTTCAAAATCCTTTTTGAGCACTTCCAAAGCCTGAGACCAATTTATATTTTTCTTAAAGGCTTTGGATATAGGAGCTTTGTTGTCTTCTGTTTGTATGCTTTGGTCTTCCTTGTCACCAACATAAGATTCTATAGTCTGATTCTTTTTCCAGCTTTTGCTCATTTTCCCAGCTATTTACTTGACTTTTGAACTCTTTGTCAAGGTACTTCTCTGCTTCCCAGTGGGTGCAGGGTCCATATGTCAGCCACTGGATCCCCCCACAACTTGTGAGTCTAGAACTCCAGAAATAGTCTCCCTGCCCCTGTTGCTGCTGCCTCAGGCTCTTCTTCTATGGGCGCCTCTACCCGCTTCACTGCCTTGCAGCTGGGGCCTAACCAATTTACTCTCTCACAAAGGTCCTACAGGTTTTTTCCACTGACCTTCCAATTTGTCCTTGAAATTTTGGGATTGGGAAGTCTGGAAACCACCACAGGTGCCCAAGATTCAGTCTCCCCAAAGACTGCTCAGGTCTTCTTTGTGCCAGCCAGCCCACACTGGATTCCACTCTGCTACCACATGGTGCAATAGACACCAGACTGTCTTGGGATGGAAATTTGCTTCATTCAGTCATTCTGTGGGTTCTGCAGCTCTAGAAGTTGTTTAGAGTATTTTTTTTTTTACCAATATTTGGCTGGGTTTGGGGGGAGAACATGAGCAAGTCAATGCTGTTATTCTGCCTACTTGGCTCTGCCCCTTTGTTGTTTTTCTTATAAGATGTTTCACTTTCTCTTCTATTTTTTCATCATTCATATTTTATTTAATTATTTCTTGATCTCTTATAATTTCACTGGCTTCACTTTGCCCAATTCTAATTTTCAAAGTGTCATTTTCTTCCTTAAGATTTTGGATCTCCTGTTCTAATTGGTTGAATTTCCTTTCATAACCTTCTTGTTTTTCTTGGATTATTCTTATTTTTTTTTAGTTTTTCCTCCATCTTTGTTATTTTACTTTTAAAGTCTTTTTAAGGACCTTCTATAAATTTTTTTTGGGCAGGTGACCATTTAGTGTTGCTCTTTGGGGGTTTCTTTACTTCAATATCCTCCTATGAAGAGGAACCCCGGTCATCTCTATTCCCATAATAACTTTCTATGGTGGCATTCTTTCTCCTTTGTCTGTGCATTTGTATGTATGTGTGGTAATACCTTATTTTTTCTAATCACCTCTGGTCCTGGGGTATGAGAAATAGTTCCTCTTGCCCCAAATCTTCATTTCTCCCTTCTAACTTGGAACTAAAGTCAAACTTTCAGCATCCTGTTAAGTGCCCTCAGCCCCACTGGTTAGTCACTTTCCACGTGTATGCTGGATCCTTCTTGCCCCACAGCTCTTTACAGCACAGCTGGGAGTGGTGTCCTCAGAGGTTCCCTTGATCTTCCCAGGCTCAAAGCCCAACTCCCATCACTATCCTGGGGTGAAAGTTCCTTTGACTGGGGCCTAGGCAGCCTCTCAAACCAACTCACCTCAGGGCTTGCTGCTAGTTGTTTAAGAGGCTTATGGCTGCAGTTAAAATGGAAACTAACCTGGAGGTGTTTACTCTTCACTGGGAACAAACCTTGTGTTGAGATTTTTCTTCTGATCTTCAGTTATCCCAGCAAGATTCCTGTTGTGCACCTATTCTTATTTATCTCTGCTCACACTTTGTTTGGCCTAAGGTGCTATTTTAACTCTTGTGGGGGGAAATCTTAAGAGCTGGGAATTTTCTGACCTACTCTGCCATCTTCCCAGAATCCCCTCCTTTTCACGACTTTTGTGAGGCAAAATAGTTTATAGACTTCAGTTTATTTTATAAATCAATGCTACCTTTGATATCCATATCTCTTCACTTGGCACAGAGAACAATATTTGCTTGCTGAATCCAACAATCATTTGACAAATATCCACTAACCGCAAGGCACTGTTTTAGGAACTGGGGATACAAAGATAAAACCATGTCTTCATGCTCTTTTTCATGATTGGTGGCTCCCCCTCCTAGATCACAATTTTAAGTGAGTCATTCCCATATTTTATGTCACTCTCCTCTCCTGCTACTCCCTTCGCAACTGTCTGTTCTTCACCCCTTACCATTTGCTCCTCCTTCACTTCCAAAATTTGTCAGTTCTATAGCCATAAAAAAAAGATCAAATTAACTTTGCCTTTGTTTCTGGACGACATGTATCAATATACTCTTCTGTGGCCCCAGTCATAATCCCTATAACTTTCTGGACCAAAATGTCCTCTTACCTCAAGGTGTAGAATGAAATACGCATTTTGAATATGGTTGAGGCATGAATTTGTTTTTCTCAACTATGTGTATTTATTATAAGGACTTTGTTTTGCTTTTTCAGTGGGAGATGTATAAGGGTAAGAAGAAAAATGTTTGTTAATTAAAATAAAAATCAGTAAAATCTACCCCCCGGCTACCCCTCTCCTATATTTATTTTTCTTCCATTGAAACACAAACTTCCGCAGGGCAAGACTTGTCTTTGCTTTTGGTATTTGTGTCATCATTGCTTGGCACATAGAATGAACTTAATACATACTTTTTCATTCACATAATCATTCATCCATTCATTTATCTATTCATTCATTCATTTTCAGAGCTTACAATCTGCAGGCTGAGTTTACAGGCTTTTTTTGACCTTCTTGTTGTGATAACCATTTTGCATCAGCTTAACTTCTCTTAAAAGTAGTGATACATTTTTTTTTTTTTCAGAATGGATAATTCATTCAGATAGATTGGGTTTTAACTGCTGTAGTTACTGCAAGTGTGTTCTTGTCTTTATCTTTCTAATTTGGCACTTTATTCTTACTCTAACCAGTCAACAATCTGAATGCAGATTTACATCTCATTCTGAAATGCTAGCTATATTTGTTACAACACATTCAATTTCCTTTTTAGGACATTGTTTGGTTCTTACTTCTGAACCTCTTCAAGGAATGGAAAGGAAAGGAAAGGAAGGGAAGGGAAGGGAAGGGGGAAGGGAAGGGAAGGGAAGGGAAGGGAAGGGAAGGGAAGGGAAGGGAAGGGAAGGGAAGGGAAGGGAAGGGAAGGGAAGGGAAGGGAAAGGAAGGGAAAGGAAGGAAAGGGAAGGGAAGGGAAGGGAAAGGAAAGGGAAGGAAAGGAAAGGAAAGGAAAGGAAAGGAAAGGAAAGGAAAGGAAAGGAAAGGAAAGGAAAGGAAAGGAAAGGAAAGGAAAGGAAAGGAAAGGAAAGGAAAGGAAAGGAAAAGGGGAAGGGGAAGGGGAAGGGGAAGGGAAAGAAGAAAGGCAAAGGGGGAGAAGATAAAAGAGAATAAGAGAAGGAAGAAAGAGAAAAGGAAAGAAGAGAAATCATGGTAAAAAAGAATAAGGCTTCAGTGATTGACAAAACTTTGGCCTCTTTCATTTCTTGATCTAAAATCACATTTTCCAACATAGAATTTGTTATTCTCTGTGAAGCTTACCTTTGCATTCTAGCCTTGAATTATCAAGGTACATGGTGATTTAGTTTGGAGGATCTTGTGAAGTTCTTTATACATTTTTTCTACTCCTTCATCCTTTACAAACGCATTTTTTTGGTCCACATACCAATGATGGAATGAGTGCTATAATTCGGGTCAGGAAATCTGGGTTGAAATTCAGGCTCAAATACTTACTATATGACCAAGGACAAAAGCAACTGGATACCAATATGGTTGCACATCAGTAATTCCATTAACAAATCATATTGTCAGTCATTGGACAAAGATTATACATTAAGGACACTGGTAGTTAATATTTATAGACAGTCTAAAATGTATGGTTCTTAATATTTTTCTATAGGGTGGCAAAAAAGGTGGCCACTTTTCATCATGCAGTACATATTTGAACACTGTTTTATCTGGGGAAGAGAATGATTACATTTCTTAATACTGGTATGCATTCTGGGAAGATGGGGGAGTAGGTCTGAAATTTCCAGGCCATACAGATATCCTCCACAGACAGAAAATCATCATGAAAGTACATAGAGCAGCAAAATAAAGGGGGAAAGCAGTTACCCTCCTAAGACATCTTGAGAGGACCTCAGAGAAGATGCTAGGAGCTGAGGTTTGGACTGAGTAAAGTATAAACACCTCCAGGAAGCCTTCACTGAATCAACAGTAGGCTCTGAGGGAAACAGACTAATAACCTCAAAAAAATTTTACCTCAACTTTTATATCATTCCCAACCTCAAACAAATTTCATCTCAGGAACTTTTACCTTACAAATTTTCATCTAAAGAACAGTGGATACCTGAGTCCGCATACATCATTCATAAATTCAAATAGATGTTAAACAAAATAAAGGGTGTATTTTGTTTAAGACCAAGGTGATCTTTTCTTTAATACCCAAATTGTAGCTATGCATTCTAGCCCAGATCAAAGGATATATATCTTCTATCTTGGGATTATGTCTAACTCTAACATGGATAGGAATTGAGAGATAGAATAATTCTTTTCCCATTTTTGCCTTCTTTCATCCTGACACCTCATAGTGAATGAACTACAGGGAAATTAACCTACATTCTGTACAAGAGTACTTAGAAGTATCTACATGAATTCATTCTGAATCACTAAGGAAAATGTAATTAAAGTCTAAAGAATCTTTTCATATTTTCTCCATGTTTAAGAAACAAAAATAACATGAGTCTATAATGATAGCAGCTGTTGGGTTTTGTACTGTGAAATAAAAGTGGACCTCCCTTTCCAGAACTGATATGTTCCAGGAGCTAACATGTCAATAAACATTTGTTTAGTAAATGGGTGAATTCTTATAAATAGAATCCTATCTTGCATTTATCAAAGAAGGATTTAAAAGAACCCTATTGATAATTCTCTTGTAAACTAGCTCATTAACTCTATTACCAAGATGAATTTTTCAGATATAGAAATTACTCAAAGTAAATAATTTCTGTGATAATTCCAAAATTAGTCCTGGTTTTCACTTGACTTTCAGCTTGACCAGATACTAAATCCAAATGGGGGGATTCACCTTCAACTCCCCTTATTTTCTTTCGGTTCCATCTCCATGACAGGCTTTCTTAATTGTTCCCAGACTCTTCAGGTTGTCTAGGAAGTTTGCTTCATGGGTAGAACACCTGTCTCAGAGTAAAAATATAGCTTAACGCTCTGTTCGGTGACTGGATTTACACATGCCTATGGAGCAAAGTATTGGCAACGCACTTAGTGGAGAAAACCTCTTCTGTCATACCAGGTTGCAACAGCAATTCTTGCAGGGTTATCAGCCATACGTTTCCCTTTAGCATGCTTGATTCCCAAACATTTCTCCCACTCCCCCCACCCCCTGGGAGTGGAATAAAAATTCTTGGGAATGTATATATGTGTTGGTTGCTGTGTTCCCTCCACCTCAATCCCAATTTTAGGCTTTAAAACTGAGTAGAAGAGTGTCAGAGCTAGCTCTGTGGGTGGTGTTGTAGGAAGAGTGAGTAAAGCAGAGCAGCCAACCAAACCAAAATCAGACTTTCTCCTCATTTCTAGAGTCCATTGCCCACTTAAAAAAACCAAAAACTAAAACGAACATCAAGGCTTAACTCAGGTGTCAATTTCTCTATGAAGGCTTGCCCAACCTCCACCCCCTCTCCTATGTCCACCTCCCCACCAAGTTTGTGCTCTCTGCCTTGTCAAATTTCCTCGCATTTACATATCTGTGTACATATTTTATTTCCCGAGATACATAAAATCTGGGAAGGCAGGGACAGTTGAGTTTTTTGTCGTTGAATTCCCATGTGCTTAGCACATGGATATTTAAAAAATATTTAATGAATTTAGGAACATAGAAGGCTCTGATCCCTTCCATGCTTGGAAAACTCCCTTGTGTGTTCTCCTGTAGTGTGGGTTCCTTTTAGGTAGGGATGGGTTGGAGTGGTAGACTTCTGAATTCTCATCCAACTCTGAGATTCTGTGAATCCCGTAGCCAATATGGAGGAGAGAACAGAGTAGAATATTGGATTATAAATTTTGCATCGATTTGATAATTCTTGAAAACAAAGAACTCTTAGGTTATTTTTTGTCTTTCCTTTAGAAAATCTACCTGTGAATGTCAGGATGATCATGACAAGATTATAATCTCCTTGAGGTCAGGACTGATTTTGTATTTAGTGCCTAGCATACATAACACCTTGCCCTGTGACTCTCAATGAAAAGTAAATTGAACTAGATTTGCTAAATTGAGAATAAACAAGTAAAGTAATACCCTTTCCCCAGTGGAGTCCCTTTTACCTTGGATCTATTAATATGTGAATATTTTGTGATATTCTTGCCTGGCTTCAATTTTCAAGAGCATTTAGATTCTTGGTCATGAGAACAATATTTAAATGAAAGTTTGTATGTGCAGGTGACCATTGAAGACACATTCTTCTAATTACTTCCCCTGATACTGAGCATGGAATATGTTCAACCTCCATGACTTTTCTTCTCTTTATGATTATCTCATATACCATATTACTCATTGCTAACAAATTGGTCTGTGTACAAACTTCCTATATAGAATTAGAAAAACATATCCCTAAATACATAATGTTTAGATGAACAGAAGTGATTGATTACTGATCTCTGAATAAGAAATGCCTTAAGTGGATGAGTTTAGTAATCTTTATTGACATATCTAAAAACACATTCTTTACACATATTTGCATTTCTTTGGTATAAACTTAGACTATGTTTCATGTCAGATTGGCATAATTATATTTTCTTCACTTTTATAAGAAATAGTTTATTTTTAAGTAAAATGAAAACATGGGAGAGGACAGTTCTAAAAAGTCTGAGGCATCCTCAGAAAAGGCTCTCTTATTTATTCCTTAGAATTTCAAGATTCCTGCCCTGCTCTCTTTGAGCATCTCAATATGGATTCATTTTGGCTAAAGATTTCAAATTCTGAAATTCAGCATCTGTGGTCTGACAGGTTGATGAAAAGTGCTGGATGAAAATACCAAGTTTTTGAAGAATGGGAAGATTTAGGGCAAACTATCTCTATTATATTATGACTTTTAAAAATCAGGTTTGTGGGGGAAAATAACTGCTTTTTCTCCTCATCAATTCCAGTTTTCATCTGTAAGAAAATAAGAAAGGCTATTGGGAAGTACTGTGTATGGTATTACATTCTTTGTATTATATTCTTAGTCTTAATGTATTACTATTTGGTGATTTATATTTCTTAAGAAAACTATCTAGCCTTGTCTAATATTCATTGATGAAATGGATTTTATATAAAAAGCCTAACTCTTTTCCTTAAGTGCTTTTCAGAATTATTTTTATAGAAATCTTCTTCAGAACTGCTGTTGTTACATCCATCACAAGACTATATGGTGTAGAATAAGAGTTAGGAGCATTAATCTTGGAGATTAGGCTGCTCTGCTTAATGGAAAGAGTCATATTTTTAGAGCTCTGGCTGAAAAATGGAGCCCCAAATTTTCTATGAGTCTGATGAGCTTTGCATTGTCTTTGTGGTCCATAGCCTATCATACCCATCACCTATGTTATTCAGCTTTCTTTCAGAAAAATACATTTGAGAAATTTTATTTCATAATTTAGGTGTTTATGCTAAGCAACACAGTGCTTGTTGAGTATTATAAGTAATGAGGTAATGAGGCAGCTGGTTGGTGTAGAGGCTAGAACTGGTTTAGAATCAGGAGGTCCTGAGCTCAAATCCAGCCTCAAACGCTAGTTGGCAAACCTCTTGACCAAACCTGTCCATTTTTTTTTCAGTTCTAAAATGGGGATTGTAAGAGTACTTGTCTAACAGCGTGGTTACAAGAATCAAATGAGATAATATTTATAAAGTATTTAGCATGTTTCCTGGCACATAGTAGGTATAATATAAAATCTTGTTTCCTCATCACTCCCCTTCCCCAGAAAATGTCACAAGGGAATCTCAGTTGAATGCCCTTATTCCATAAACAATCTAATGGGTTCAAAGTGTCTGAGCAGGGTATAATAGTCAGACACCAAAGTTTATTTCTATTATTCTAACACACATATTTATGGGGTTGTGTGTGTGTGCGTGTGTGTGTGTGTGTGTACATGCTTACCTGACTTTATCATTCTATGCACCTCTGTGTCTGTCTTAGCATGGTACTGTATCTGCTGTTTAACTATTATTTACTTATAGATAAACTATTACCCTAAATTCCCTAGTCCTACCTGGTCCCTTCTTACTTTGTATTTGTGCTTTGGCAAGCTTCCTCCTCCCCAAACTTTTCCCTTATGAATTCTTTTCTCTAGGTTCTTCCCATTTCTGAAATCAACTATGGTCACTTTGAATCAGGATTCTCTCTTTCACAGTTTCAACCTCTGTCCTCTCCTCAGTTTCATGTTCTATACAATTTTAATGAGAAGCCCACTATTTCATCAGGATGAATGCAGGTAAAAAGGTTAAATTACATTGTGATCACATCAGACATCACATACATCACAACTGTTATGCACCACAATTTGATAATATACCAGACTGCCTCACAATGCTTTTCTACATGTGTGATTGTGCAAATGCTTCCCAGTTAAGGAGGCTAAAGTGTCATAGTCATCGACCTTATTGTTTTACTGGTGAGTAGGTAGGTCCTCTAGTGGAAGAATTCAAAGTTAGGGTAGATTGTGTGAGATGACTTCCCTTAATTTACCAGGCTTGCATCCCTTTCATAGAAAGTGATTATCTCATATCATGAATACAAGAAAGGACATAGAAGAAGACAATGATGATGGACATACGTGGGCAGAAACATTCATGTTTTATCGTGTTTCTATTATATTTGCCCAAAAGAATGATGTTTGGAATAGAAAGGACAGAATGAAAATGATCAATAAGAGTTGAAACCTAAGATGTGAAGAGATTGATTAATTCAAATCACCAGGCTGAGATTAAGTATCTCCCCAAGAACTGAAGGGATTGACAGATAAGTCAATAAGGCAATGTCAATTGCCAAGCCCCTACCAGTGATCTTTGAGTGATCACAAGGAATGAGAAAGGGTTCATAAGCCTGTAGAAGAGCAAATGAATTTCTAAAAAGTAAAAGGAATGGTGTTCTCAAATAATAGCCCAATGAACCTGGTTTTTGTTTTTGGTAATTCTAGAACATATTATTTTCATTTCTTTAAAAACATTTTAAGATGTTATTATTGTCTTTTATTTGTATATCACAAATCTTTCTCTTTGATCACTGCCCTCACTCTTCCTACCCCACCCCATCATGATATATACAGTTTTTTCATGATCAGTTCTGTAGGACTGAAGTTATTCATTATAATTTATCAGAATTATAAAACTTAGCCTTTTAGCATTCTTCCTTTGTCACAATTATTCTTTGTTTCTGCTTCCTGCACTCTGTATCTCTTCAGAAAATTCTGCCCATGTTTCTCTAAATAACACATATTTGTCATTCCTCAACACAATAATGCCCCATCATGTTCACCTTTCCCAGTTTATTCATTTATTTCTTGGCACATGTTATGAAAAAGATGGTTTATGAAAGCCAGGTGGTGATCAGTAAGGCAGTATTACTTCTTTGAGAGCAGGTCATACCAAAGCAACCCCATTTTCTTTCTTTTCTTGGCAGAGTTATTAGAGAGATCAGTGCCTGATGCAGAAGTAATATGCCTAGATTTCAGGAAGTATTTAATAAAGTTTCTCATGACATCATTCTGTACAAGATGGACCTACGTCACAGTGTTGCTAGATTGAAATGAGATTACCCGTATGAATGTAAATCACTGAAAATCTTAAAGCACTGTATTTGGTAACTTATTCTTTTTGTTACTGTTATTGGTATTGATTTTATTATCATCATCATAGTTGAGTGGATTTTGAATATATAAAACAAAGAGACCCAAGGAATGATCATTAATGGGTCTGAATCTCCTTAGAAAGAGAACCTTAGAAAATCATTCAACAATTTATTCTTGACCAGATGCTGTAAAAAAATTTTTTGTCAATGACTTGGCAATAGGTATAAGTGGCATAGTTATGAAATTGTAGATAACAAAGAACTCCAAGAGATAGCTAACACATAGAGCGACCTCAGAGTCACCTTTCCCCAACCCCTTCCCCACCAAAAAATCTTGGAAGCTTAGTGTTCTAGACCAAAGCTAATTAGATGAAATTTGATAATGATAAATGTACAATTCTACATTCCTTCCTAGGTACAGTATAGGTGTGATATGGCTGGATAGAAATTTGTGTGAAAAGTATCTGGAGTGTTTGGTGGACTCAAAACTCAAAACAAGTCACCATTTTGATATAGTACTCAAAACGAAGTTAATACCGTATTAGTCTATTTTAAGAGCAACAGGCAATCCATATTAGAGGAGATAATAATTCTGCTGTACTCTGCTAATGCTGAGTGTTTTATTTGGTTTTGATTATCACATTTTAGGAAGGAGAGTATTCAAAGAAAAGTGACCAAAGTAGGAGCCTTGGGAACACACCATGTGAAGATAACTGAGGGAAGTGGAGATGTTTATGCTAGAGAAGAGAAGGCTTGAGGATGGGGGTGACAAAGGGAAGACAAGATGAAAGTCCTTAAAATACTTGAAAACAGCTGGACAGGAAAGGAATTTGACTTTTTCTATTGGGTAGAAATAGAAACAGGTACAAAAAGGCAGGATTTGGCTACTATGAAAGGCAACTTTCTAACAATGGGAGCTCCCCCAAAGTGGCAAAGGCTACCTTTGTGGGTGGTGATTTCTCTTTCATTAGAGGTCTTTAAATGAAGGCAGAGTATCCTTTTCCAGGGAATCAAGCACTCTCACCAAAGCTCAAGTTAGAAGGGACTTCAGAGACCATTTATTTCAATCTATGCCTGAACAGAAATCATCTACAGTATACTTGACAGGGTTGTTGTAGAGAGAATTCCTGCACAGGTGAACTAGATGCCCTGTAAGGAACCTTCAAGCTTAATATTATATAATTTGATAGTAACCTTAAACTTTCTTGAGCCTAAGCCTAATCCAATTTTTAGTTCCCTACCTTATTTCAGACAGTGTTTAAAATCTGAGGAATACATAGGAATATTATTCAGGGACCTCCAGAACCACTAGCATGAAAGTCGTTTTAAGATATATTAATAATTTAAATGTAATATAATCAGATTTC
Source organism: Bettongia penicillata ogilbyi (assembly GCA_023548195.1). Taxonomy (NCBI): domain Eukaryota; kingdom Metazoa; phylum Chordata; class Mammalia; order Diprotodontia; family Potoroidae; genus Bettongia; species Bettongia penicillata. The sequence continues at coordinate 3,668,661 of JAJHZJ010000061.1, forward strand.
CCAGACCTTATGATTTTCCTTCCTACCACTGAGCTCAACTTCAATTTCAACAATTTAAATTATCATTACTTTGTTTTGAACTTTGATTTTTATCATATTTATTTGACATGTCCTTAGGCTAAAAAATATCAGAGGGGAAAAATGTTCCTGTCATAGTGTCTTTATGAACTAATAGGCAGCACAACCAGAGGATTCATTCATTCTTCGTCTTTCTTGTTCTCATTCTTTGTCTTACTTATTTCTCTTTTTTGTTTTACAAGCTTCGTTATACTCTCACACACATGCTCTTTCACAGAAAAACATTTCTAGGCAGAACAGATGCGGGGTGGTGGGGTGGTCAATAATCTGAGTTGTGAAAATAGATGAGTCTAGTTATTATCAACCCTTCTGCCCCAGAAAATCCCAGGAAAATATTTAGTAATCCAGATATGAAGTAAAATATTAAGTGAAAAACAATTCCAATCAATTTAGGGAAATAGAACCATAAAGAAATATGTTAGAAGAAGTAACAGGGATTGAAAATGTTACTCTGGAAAAAAAATGACCCTGAAAGAGTATTAAAAAAGACTGTTAACCTCAAGGTTCTTTCCATGATGATGTTCTTTCAGACAGGTCAGCATGGATTTTCATTTCCCATTAAAAGATATAGAATAAGAATCTTTATAAGAGTTTCAAGTTGAAAAAATAATGTCTCTCTGCCAGAATCAAGCATACTGCTTGACAGATGTTGTTATGCCCATGAAATTAATGATAATGATGATGATGATGATAATGCCACTTCAAAAAATCTATGATTTCTTCCCCAATTGAGAGTCAAAGGATATGAATAGATTATGCTCAGACAAAGAAATCACAGCTCTCTATAGTCAAATAAAAATGATCTAAATCACATTGATTAGAGAAATGTAAATTAAAAGATATCGAAGATACCACCTTCTACCACTCAGATTGGCTAATATGACAAGAAAGAAAAATGAAACATGTCGTTGGATGGGATTATGTGAAAACTGTGACAATAATGTACTGTTGGTGGAATTGTGAACTGATCTAACCAGTCTAGAGAGTAATTTGGAATTATACCCAAAGGGTTATAAAACTGTGTATGTCCTTTAATCTAGCAGTATCACTGCTAGATTTATATCCCAAAACCATTCAAAAAAGGGGAGGAAGAGGATCTATTGTACGAAATTATTTAGAACTCCTCTTTTGGTCGATTTCAGTTCTGGATTGTGAATTGGAAACAGGATGCTCAACAATTGTGGAACGTCTAAACAAGCTGTGGTTTACGATTGTGATGGAATATTTTTGTGCTATATGAAATGACAAGTAGAATGATTTTTAGAAAAAATCTGGAGAGATTTACATGAACTGATACAAAGTAAAATGAGCAGAACCAGCAGAATGCTGTGCACAGTAAAAGTAATATTATATAATGACCTGTGGATGCCTTAGCTATCCTCAGCAGTGCAATGATCGAAGACAATTCCAAAAGATTTACAATAAACCATGCTATCTGTCTCCAGAGAAAGAAGTGATATTGTCAGAATACAGACTGGAGAATGCTATTTTTCACTTTCTTTCATTCATTCTTTCTTAAATCCAAGTCTTCTTGTACAAAATGACTAATATGGAAATGTTTTACACAATTGTACATGCATAAATTTTATCAGATTGCTTACCATCTCAGGGAGAGGGGAAAGGAAGGAGAAAGGGAAAGATAAAATTTGTAACTCAAAACTTTTTTAAAAAGTGTTTAAAATTGTTTTAACATGGTATTGGGGGAAAGCAAAATATTATATAAAATGTCTTTACAACTAAAAAATATGTGATTTCATTAGCATGGTTACACTCATCATGTAAATAGATTGTGAAAATAGATTACCCTTTAGAAAATACTCTCATGGTGCTGCAGTGTGCCCCCTTCAAAAAAATCATCACCCATTGATATTTCTTCTGGTCCTCAACTTCTCTGATCCTAACCATTTTGGTACTTGGATAGTAGAAACATGGTCCTTTTCTGGGCCCATATGCAAGGCCTTTCCAAAATTGTAGAACCTGCCTGAGCTTGAACAGTTTTATCAACACCCTTAATGACTCCATAACCCAGGCATTTTTTACTCTAAAACCAGATCTCTCCTCAATGAGTCAAATATATCGTGTGCATATAATCTGGCTTTTGGCCCTGCCAACAGGGATATTGCATGTGGAAATCCTACAGGGATGGTAACTACAGGCTGGCCAGGTAGTTTATCTAGAATTGTTCAAGTTTCAGAATTCTTTCCATAGTCTTTGATAGGAAATGTCCTTCTAAGAAAAAAAAAGGAAAAAAGGAAAAGCTTTAAAGATTGAGCAAATATAAGTCCATCAGAGCTAGAGGCACAGAGCAATAATGAAGCATGATCCAAGTAGATGAGACCATGATGTGTTATCAAACAACATGTGAGTTGAGAGGACAAGATTGCAACCCTCTTCCTCCATTCCTGCTTCTTTCTACAGAGATTCCCTGGCACTAGTTTTATCACTTCACTTCTGACTAACGTTGTCTCTTTGAAGGTTGTCTGAATGGTGACTGTAGCTGAGATGCTTCAGTCTTTTTCTACACATTTATGTCATCTTTTTAAAAACTCTTTTATTGATATATTTGTTTTAAGATTTAGTCCTAGCAAAAAAAAATAACTAAAGAGGTAAAAAAAAAATATTTATAGCCCCTTTGAAGTAGCAAAGTGTTGGAATCTGCAGGGGTTAATTAATTGAGGAATAGATGAACAAGTTATGGTATAAAAATATAATGTAAATTACTTTGCTATGTTTTAACATTTACTAAATTTCCTATGCCTCTCCTTCTCTAAGAGAGCCAATCCATGTAACAGAATACTTTTTAAAGAAAAAGAGAGAGGGATGGAGCCAAGATGGCAGAGTAATAGCACGCACTTTCTAGAGTGCTGCCCCCAAGCTGTTGACTTGTTTTTCATGATTTTTTTTGCATCACTCTCATTTCTCTTTTCAATTTTTCTTCCATCTCTCTTCCTTGATTTTTCAAAATTCTTTTTGAGCTCTTCCATGACCTGAGACCATTGCATATATTTTTTTCAGGTTTTGGATGTAGAAGCCTTGACTTTTATGTCTTCCTCTGATGGTATGCTTTGTTCTTCCTCATCCAAAAGGATGGAAGAAAATACCTTTTCACTAGGAAAGTAACCTTCTGTAGTCTTATTTTTTTCCCTTTTTGGGGGGCATTTTCCCCACCAGTTACTTGACTTTTGAGTCCTTTGTCAAGTGGAAGGTATGCTGTAGGAACCTGTAAGTTCTCAGTTCCTCCAAGGTGCACAATCAAGGGAAAGGAGTTTACTCCTCTCCTTACCTGTGCTCTGGTCTGTGAGCAACCACAAGCACTCCTTTCTTCCCAGGATCTGAAGGAGGTTTCCCTTTCCACCATCACCACCAGCTCCATCACATCAGCACTCTTCCTCACCCTAGAACCACCACTCAGGGCTGAGATCCAGGTCAGTTGCTTGATTCCCCCAGGGTCTTTAAGCAGAGGGCTCCAAAAGCCGATGCTGGGCAATGACTGCCGCTGTCCTGGGAAGAGATTTGGGCCGGACCCACATCCTCATCTTACTCAGGTGAAAGGGCTTTCTTACTGTTCTTTGAGCTGTCTTTGGCATTTGTGTGGTTGAGAAATGTGGGTACCACAGCTGCTACCTGTGATTTCGTGCATTGAAGCCTGCTCCAGTCCTTGCATGAAGTGTGTTGGGGGCAAGGCTGGGCTGTACTCTGCTCTCAGTCCAGTGTGATAGACCTTTCTTGCTGGCCTTTCAGCCTGTCTTGGGCTGGAAATCGCTTTCACTCTGTTGTTTTGTGGCTTCTGCTGCTCTATATTTGTTTAGTCATTTTCTACAGGTATTTTATGGGCTATGAAGGGCAAGTTAGACTAGGTCCATCCTTCTAATCTGCCATGTTGGCTCCACCCTCCCCCCCAGGATGTCTTTTGCATACTGTGGTATGGAAATCTATCTTGTCCTCCAGGAAAATAGATGGGATGGGGATAAGAAAAGGGAGAGTTTAAATAGAAGGTAGGGCAGATTGGGGGAAGCAGTAATCAGAAATGCACTCTGTCTTTGGGTGGTGGAGGGGAAAGATGGGGAGAAAATTTGGAACTCAAAATCTCATGGAAATGAATGTTGAATACTAAAAATAAATTAGAATTCAAAATAAGAAATGAAAGCTTAAAAGAAATTTATATGGAGAAGAAATAGAAATTGACTACAATCTTTGTACGAATCAACAGTACTAAAATGGTCACCAAAATTACTAATACATCTTAAGATACCTTAAATCATATATAAAATATGGAAATCAGAATACAACATTCAATTTGAGTACAACATTTAAGAAAGATCACTAATAAAGCTTAACAAATATTTGCTGATTAATTGCTATGTTAGGAGAGTAGACAGCATGGTAAAGATTCGGTATGAAACTGGAGCATTCTTTTTTGGGGAGGGGGACAGGGGAAAGTGATTTGCTTTTTAAATTTATTTTTATTTGGAATGTAACAAATACCAAATGAAATGGTTGTTTCCATATATGTAGTAGAAAAATTTAAAAGAAGATTTTATTTGAAACCACTGATCTCTATTATTCACCACTTTCATTTTACATTTATAATAAATTCAAATTATAGCTTCAGAAAAAGAAAAGGAGGAAACAACAACAAGCCACACTAGTAAGTACATTAAAAACACAAAATGGGGCTACAAAAATGTGCATACCCTTTGATCCAGAAATATCGCTACTAGGACTGTATCCCCAAGAGATTATAAAAACAGGAAAGGGTCCCACGTGTACAAAAATATTTATAGCAGCACTCTTTGTAGTTGCCAAAAACTGGAAGTCAAGGGGATGCCCATCAACTGGGGAATGGCTGAATAAATTATGGTATATGAATGTAATGGAGTACTATTGCACCATAAGAAATGATGAACAAGAAGACTTCAGAGAGGCCTGGAAGGACTTATATGATCTGATGCTGAGCGAAAGGAGCAGAACCAGGAGAACTTTGTGCACAGCAACGACCACAGTGTGCAAGAGTTTTTTCTGGTAGACTTGGAACTTTGTAATAACACAAGAACTTACTGAGAAAAAAAAAAATCCTAATGTCGGTCTTCTAAGGCAAAATGCCTTCCACACTCAGAGAAAGAAATATGGAAGTCATTCGCAGAATGTAGCAGATCATGTTTGTGTGTGGGTGGGTTTCAGTGTATTATGTTTTGATTTGTTATATGATTTCTTCCATTTATTTTAGTTCGACTACATAGCATGACTATAGTGAAAATGTGCTCAATAGGAAAGTATATATAGAACCTATACAGAATTATATGCTGTCATGGGGAAGGAGGGGGGTAGTGGGGGAAGGGTGGGGGGGATAAAATCTTAACTTTAAGGAAATGATTGTAAAACATTAAAAAAAAATAAAATAAAAAAACACAAAATGCAGGTATATGCAATGTTTCACATTTGTGCACGATAAAAGGGAATGGTGGATATCTTTTTCCAGTATTTCCTCTTAGGGGCCATTCTTCTTTGAAATTTCACAACATTAACTTTCAATTTTCCTATGTTTGTTATTTTTTTTAATGACTCATTGTTCAACAATATATATATTGTAATAGTCATTGTGCATATTGAAATATGGCATCTCCGGGTCAAACTGTATGGACATTTTAGTCACTTTATTTAAATAATGTTAAGTTACTTTACAAAATGGCTGTATTTATTTTTAGTACCACCAATAATGCACTAGTGTACCTATCCTCCCACCACTCCATCAATACTTTTCCTTACTTTTGTCGTCTTGACCAATTTACTGAATGAAAGGGGAAAGAAACCTCAAGGTTTGCATTTATATTAGTGTAAGAGATTTGTATTATTATTTCACATAGTTATTGATATTTTGTGTTTCTTTTGGGAACAGTTTGTTCACATCCTTTGATTACTTATCATTTGGGTATGGCTTCTATGTTTATGTGTACATATGTATTGGTTATTGTCTATATATCTTGAACACCAAATCCTTCTTTCAGAAATTTGTTACAAAGATTTTAATCCCATTCAACCACATTCCTTTCCTATATCCTAAATGTATTAATTTTATTGGTGTGGAAGCTTTTTAATTTCATGTAATCAGAATGTTATCTTTTATAATTCTCTCCCTACTCTTCTACTTTTCTAGATGCCAGTTCCTCACGGAGGCTCTGATTTCCTTTCTCCTGCACCCAGATGTTATTACGGAGACTCAATACTGCCTCGGGGGTAATGGTTTCTATAAGCAACAAATATTTCTGTAGATTATGCCCATTACTAGACTTCCATCTCCCAATACAAATTATATCTCTCTACCCTTGGCAGTAGTCATCTGTGGGATCCCTTCCCACCATTGAATTAAGACATCTTCCTTTCTTTCTTATTGTTCTAGTCCCTCCTTTTACTAATCTACCAATTTTCCTATAACTCTTCCTTTCATTTTTTACCATTGATTTGATTAGGGTGTAACACATGTTTTCATCATTTACTCCCTTTCTGTTTTTATGTACTCACTATTTCTAGTTTATTTCCACAAAATATATTGATGAAAACACCTATGTAGAAATGCTGATGGTTTCTGCAGATTTATTTTGCATCCTACAATGTTGCTCATTATTAATTATTTCAATGAATTTTATTTTACTTTTTGGAGTTCTTTAAGTACATCATCATATCATTTGCAAAAACTAATACTTTTGTTTCTTCTTTACATGTGGTGACTCCCTCAATTCTTCGTTCTAAGTTTATGGCTAAAGTGAGCATTTTTGCTACTATTTTAAGTAGAAGTGGTGACAATGGAATCTTTTTTTTATCTTTATTTTTTTGTTGTTTTTAATATTTATAATAAATAACATAAAAATTTATACATATTTTTCAGTTAGCAACAATTTGCCTTCCCATCCTTCTGATCCAACCTCCCTCACTTGAGAACTAAAGAAAACAAACCCTGTTACAAATATGTATTACAAATTAAAACAAATTTCCAGTAATTTGTCTGATTCTGCATTCTGAGTCCTTCAACTCTCTATCAAGAGGCAAGTAGTATATTTCATCATTGGTCTCCTGGAATCATGGTCATTACGCTATTAGGAGTTCTCAATTCTCACAAAATTGTTTGCCTTTATCATATGGTTGTTATTGTGTAAATTGCTTTCCTAGCTCTGTTCACCTCACTTGGCATTAGATATACAAGTTTTCATAGGTTGCTCTGAAATTATGTCCATCATTTCTTATAGCTTAGTAATATTACATTATATTTATATACCGTAAGTTGTTCATCTATTCTTCAGTTAATTAACCCCTGCAGATTCCAACTATTTGCTACTTCAAAGGGGGCTATAAATGGTTTTTTTTTTTACCTCTTTAGTTATTTTTTTTGCTTAGGACTAATTTCTCCACTAATCTACTCTCCCTCTAATTCCTCCTTCTCTCTTCTCCCTTTTTCTTCCTCTTTCCCTGTTGAATGAATTTTTTTCTGAACCAACAGTGTGTATGTGTGTATGTTTATTTGTGTATGTGTATTCTTCCTTCCTTTAATAAGTTCAGATGAAAGTGACAAATGCTTCCCTCACCCCACTCCTCCATGTTTGCATAGCTGTCTATTTGTACAAGCTCATTACAGGAAATATTTTTGGCTAATATTCCTTTCTATCAGTGTATTCCTCTTTCCCTCTTTCCATTCTTAAGATCATCAAGACATGAAAGAACCGCTACTATGCATTTTCTAATTAGACTACTTCTATGAGCCCTGATGATGTTAGGGTTCAGAAGGGATACATGCATCATTTCTCTCTTCAGAATATAAATAGTTTATCTTTAGTTAATTTTTTTTATTCATGTTTGATTTTGCATGTTTCTTTTTACTCCTGTCTTTTTTTAACTCCTGTGTTTGAACTTCAGAGTTTCTATGCAGCTCTGGACTTTTCATCAGGGATTTTTGGAATTCTTTTATTTCATTAAAGACAGTCATTCCCCCACCCCCCGCTTCCCCATAGCAATTCCCTCACCCTAAGAGCATAATACTCAGTTTTGATGAGTAAATTATTCTTGGCCGCTTAGTCATATTCTTTACTTTCTGAAATTTTGTATTCCAAATTCTCTGTTCCTTTATAAGTGGTGGCTGCTAAATAATGATCTTGACTATATATGGCTGACCATATAAAGTGTTTTTTCCTTTGACATAGACGCTCTGAATTTTGGCTATGATATTCCTGAAAGTTATCATTTTGGTTTCTTTTAGGAAGTGACCAGTGGATTCTTTCTGTTTCTACTTTGAACTCTGCTTCCAAGAGATCTAGGCAATGTTTTCCCTTTTAAAAAAAAAATTTTTTTAATAGGATGTCTAGTCTCTTTCTCTTTTTTCTTTTTTTCATGATTCAGATAGTTCAGGTCAGTTGTTTTTGCTGGAAGATTCATTAAATTTTCTTCCATTTTTTCAATTTTTTGACTTCATTTTAATATTTCTTATGGTTTCACAGAGTCATTGTTCACAGAGTCACTTGTCATTGTTCTGTTCTAATTTTCAAAGGAGTTAGTTCTTTGGGCAAGTTGTTAATTCCCTCCCCAATTCTTTCTCCCTCAGCACTCGAATGTGTGATGCATAGCACGTTTCTGGCCTGATGCCATTCCCAAGGTCTAGAGACTTTTTTCTCTCCCTGACTTAGGATAGACAAAGAACTTACTGTGACTTATTTTTTTTTTTTTAGATTTCCCTATCGATGCTCAGTCTGGTGTATTTTCCAGACTTGTTTGGAAGAGTTTTGTGGATGGACACTCAACTGTGCTGCTTTCTGCTTCTCTGTCACCTGTGTCCATGCTGATGTCTTTGTTTCACTTTGAATTTATTGGAAAGAATTCTAGTTTATCTCTGTTAAGTTGTGTAGTACTTCCTGTCTGCATGAACAATGTGTGTTGTTTATAAAGCATCTGTTGTTGTTTTTTGTGTCTCTTCTTCTAGATTGTCCTTCCTTTTTATTCTCAATTAGGTGTTTTGTTTCTTTAGAGAAACTTGACACCATGGATTCAAATTTTTTTTATTCTGACAATTATTTCTACTGTGCAATCCATAAACTCTGCCATTTTATTCCCTTTAAACTTGTTTCAAGAGGTTTGTTTCTCTCTTGAACCATTAGGGAACATTCTGTTGCATTTTCATAATCTCTTAAGAATCCCTAAGGTCTTCTGTTTCATCAGGTGTTGGTTCAATTTTGTTTTATCTTGCAATATTCATTTAGACATTTAGATGTCTTGGTGACCCCTTTTTGTTAGTATCTTCTCTATTGATTTTATCTATTAGGATTCTAGATTTTTAACTGAGTTTTCTTCCCCCTTGAATTTTTGTTAGTTTTAATCATTTTTTCTCTCTTATTCCCTATATTAATTTCTGATTCCTTCTGCTTTTGTGCTATGTCCCCTGGGACTGGATCTCAGACATGTTTCAGCCTCCTCCCCCATGGGAATTCACTTTTCACTGGCCCCCAGGAGGATGTTAGTCCCCTTTCCTACAGGCTATGTTCAGGCTTGTACTGTCCAATTCCCTCTGTTATTAGTTCTCTGGCTCGGAATAGCTAAGGCAAGCTGCCATCCCAGGCAGAGCACATTCCTGCATCTGATTCCCTCCATCCCATCACCTCCAAGTGATGAAAGTGGAAAAGAGTTGAGGTCTGCTGCTTGTCGTCACAGAATGGTGGAGTAAAATGAGTGTCAAAGTGTGCTTGAAGAAACTCAATCAGCAGCAAGCAAATTGCCAAATGGCTCACAGAGCATAAGTAAGAGTTTGGCATGGTAGGGAATACTGAATAATCATGTTAGAGATGATACTTATTATTCCAGAATATTTTAGTTCAGAATTCCAGGAATTTTTTGATGGGGGAGTGGTTTTTCCTTTTTTTCTGATGATTATGTCTTGATCTGGATAGGTAGCTGTATTTTCCTTACTTTTCATGCATAATTCAAAGTTGAAGGAGTTTAAAAACTTAATGAGGACTAGAGAAAATTCTAGTCCTTCGTATTGTTGATACTGTTACTACAGTCTTAACTTGCTAACCTATGATAGAACTTGTTGGCTAACAAACCCAGGTTGCATGCTGTGTTATTTAATTCATAGACTGAAATACTCAAGAAGAGGAATTTTCCTTTTCAGAACTAAGATGCATTTTGTTCAACAAAGGTAGGATGGGGGTAGAAACACCCAGAGAAACATAAATGATCAGAGAAATGGAATGATTTCTTAAGCCTCACAAAAGTACTTGGGACTATCTATAGAATGACTTAAGATTTACTTTTTGTCTTGAGGAAGAAGCCAAGATCCAGAAAACACCATGCTGAGAGTTAAAAAAACAACAAAAGTCAACCAACCCTAGTTCTGCTTTAGTTTGATAGGCTTAGATGGCTCGCTTTCCCATGCACTTCAAATACAGCCCTATGAGGTCTAGAGGAGGAAGAAACTTCCCCTCTCACACAGTGGCCATAATGGAAAGTTTCAACTGTACATTTCATGCTTACAATGGTGAATGAGTGAGTGAGTGTGTGTGTGTGTGTGTAAAATAAGCATTTATTTAGTACCTACTATGTACCAAGCACTGTGCTAAGTGTTTTACAAATATTTCATCTGATCTTCACAAAATCCTGCAAAGCAGTTGTCACTATTATCCCCAATTTTACATTTGAAGAAATTAAGGCAGAGGTTAAACAATTTGCCTAGGGTCACGTCCCTAGTGTCTGAGGTCAAATTTGAACTCAAGTCTTCCTGAGTCCAAGCTATATTTACTATACTATCTAGCTGCCAAATAGCAATAGCCATGATAGCAATGCTATCAGTGTCCTAAATTTCTCAGGAGCTCTACCTGATGGTTAAACATGGGAGCTATTTCTGGGGTCCTTGAATAATTTTTTCTGTTTAATCAAATACCCCCAGCCCCTTGGTTAGTTTTTCTCCCTATTTTGAACAGTTTTTATTTCTAGTCCAGAGTTTCTGGTATTTTTTGAGGGGTAGGATTTTTCCTTTTCTTTTTTTTCTTTTTTTGAGATGACCATATTTTTTTTTTTTTAAATCTGATTATTTCCAGTACTGAATTTATTCAAAGGAATAATTCAGTTTCTATTTTATTCATTTGAAGTCATTTAATTTTTATATTTTCAATACTGTTTTTTAAAATTACTTGTCTTTTTTGGTGTTTGGTTTTGTCTCTATTATGGATGGTTCTGTCTCATAATTAATCTGCTTCATTAAAAATTATTATACATGCAAAGTACTTTTTTCAATGCTGCTAATCTTTCCATTAATTACAAATTTTATAAGTATTTTGCATATATAAGTATTACCTATGTATTTGATGCTATTTTAAAAATGAATACTTGTTATTAGTGTTTGGAAGTAGAGAAAGTCACTTTTCACCTGGAAAGGAGAAGAAGTTTAGACAGTGAATATCTCATCCTATTACCTCATTTTTGGTCCTTGCTCTGTGTCATGCTCCAAGAAGTTCCAGCAGATCTGATGGCCTCATTGAAGCTATGCTGCCAAAGGTCTTCCTACTCTTTCTTTTTCCACAAAACCTGTTCAATCTCAAGGTCAGGGATAAGGAACTTTGGCCTTGCGGCCACATGTGGCCTCTAGGTCCTTAAGTGTGGTCCTTTGACTGAATCCAAGCTCCACAGAACAAATCCCCTTAATAAAAGGATTTGTTCTGTAAAACTTGGACTTGGTCAAAAGGCTGCCACATGGTCTTGAGGTCACAGGTTCCCCATCACTGTCTAGAACTTGGAGAATCCTGGGTAAACCACCAGGCTTACAGGTATTATGGAAGAAATATCTCCTTTTTGAGTTTATGTAGTCAATAACTGTTGCTGAAATAGTTATACTACAATATAGAAATTATAGAGGTAAAAACCTAGATTTTGTTATGCTTAAGTAGAAGTCTGAGGCATAGAAAAATAACTCCTGAACCAAGATTAGGATTTTCTGACAAGCTTTTATAAAGAAAATTAAGTCACAGAAAATGAATTCTTTTACATATTGCAATCTCATATTCTTTTAGGCTATAAAAGGTAAGATAGATAGATAGATAGATAGATAGATAGATAGATAGACAGACAGACAGATAGATAGTAGATAGATAGATGAGAGAGACAATCTCATACTTCCTTCAATAGAAGTATGTGTTTGTCCTTCGTTGCCAAAGAAGACCATACCATCAGAGAAATAATGACATGACTTGCACTTGGCTTTGTTTTGAGTAAGGTAGGGCTGTGCAGGTCACCAGCCTCACTTCTCCTCCAGAGCCATCTGAATCCATCAGATATTCATCAGGATGACTGGAGATGACCCAGGATGAGGCAATTGGGGTTAAGTGACTTGCCCAAGGTCACACAGCTAGTGAGTGTCAAGTGTCTGAGGTGAGATCTGAACTCAGGTCCTCCTGACTCCTGCACTGGTGCCCTATCCACTGTACCACCTAGCTGCTCCAATTTCCTTCAATATCATGTCATATCATCAAAGTTGAATAACCTTAGTTAAGCAGTGATAACCTCATATATTCCCTAAGGGAAAGAAGAACCTAGTTAAAAATGTTCTATAGATAAACTAAGTCAGGTTACTAATTAAACACTGAATTTGCAAAATCATACACTTACAAAACTACAAATCTACATTTTAAAGAAGTTACAATGGGCTAATTGAGAGGAAGGGATTTACTTTTAGGAAGACAGAATCAGAGAAATATTTAAACAACAACCAATCTTTTGGGGAAGTTTTAAAGTCACTATAGTCCCTTCTTTCTCTCATTTGATCACTTATCTCATTAAAGTCAAAAGTATTCCTTTGACACTAGCATTTCAGAGTTGGATTTTGGTAGGGTAACTTTAATATTAATAGAAGATGGTCTTTTAGTTAGCAAAAATCACAAGAGGATGCACCAAATGATAAAAAATAGTAAAAGAAATAAAAAATTCCCCAAACATAGTAACCCCCCTTTCCCTTACCTCCTCCAGGCTTCTGAGTCCTTTGTAGGGGGAGCCAAAAGACCAGTTCCATTTGAGGTAAAGTTAATTCTGATAACCACCCAAGAGGTTAGAAAATAAGTTCTAGAACTGGTTGTAGTTTCATCACCACAACCTGCTTTCTAGTTTCTTCAGAACACTTAAAAACTACTTTCTACTGCTTTGCCAGTTGTTGTAGACAGTATGTTGCCTCCTTAGGAGAAGTGATTCTTCCATATTGCTGAGGTGGAGTTTGATAGGGAATGGATGGCAACTAAAGCTCCCATATAAATGGGGAATTGAAATGGTGCAATAGTAAGTTGAGTGGCTGGGGGAAACAAAGGAACCCTTTAAAACTGCATTAAATGTATCATAAGTGAGGGTCCTGGGAATCCAGGGAATAGTAGAAGGTTTCGAGAGCCTACAGAGAATGCTCCAACGTAGAGGAAGGTGTGAGAGCAAGAAACACAATTTGACTTGATTTACAATTTTGTACTAGGGACCTTCCAGCTCCAAATTATAACAAAACTGGCTCTACCACATGAGATGAAAAGGAGGTTTCAACTTTCAAATCTAAATTAATAACTAAAAAAAATATTCTTACCTCCATTCTGAAGCACTTGTGTTCTTCAAGTTTATTTTGCTTCTTTATTATCTTCCCTTCCTTACCTCTCTTACTCTTACTTACTCTTACTTACTCTTCTGGAGTAAAATTTATCTTTGCTTGGAATGGGAAGACTCAGTTCTACAAGTCAAAGACCTAAATCCATTGGCAAACTGGAGCAATGGACAAAATCCTACACTGTTATGGTAGTACATTGCTACTTGTAACAATAGCGATACAAGTTACTGTTTATTAAGCACCCACTTAACTGTCACTGTACTGTGTTAGGGATACAAATGTAATAAATAAAAAAATCCCTACTCCTAAAGGAATTAAACAAGGATATATACATGTATATGGAAGAATAAATACAAACAAATGCGAAGTAGATAGTTTGAAAGGAAGGATAGAGGGAATCAGGAAAGGTTTCATATAACAAGTGGTGTTTGAGCTGCCACAAAGGAAGAGAAGGATTTTATGAGGCACAAATGAGCATGGAGGGTTTGCCAGCATGAGAGACTGCTGGTCCAAAGGCATGGAGATGGGAGATGAGGTGTAATGTTTGAAAAACAAAGAGAATGGCAATTTGACTGAATCTCATAGTTAGGAAGGGAAGAAATGTGTAATGGGGCTATAAAAACTGCTTGGGGTCAGGCTGTTAAGGGCTAAAAGGAATACAGTAGAGGCTTTGATTTGATTCAAGAGGCAATAGCGAACCAAAGAAATTCATTGAGTAGGGGAGTAAGTAACAGTATCTTACATATTATTAGAGTTATCCAAAAATAATAGAATAAGCACACAAAGTTTTCATTTCCAAATGACATTTGTCAAGAGTATTGTCCTATAATCTTTGTTTTAACTGTGGGCTCAGCTAGAGGAACCTCAAGGGCTCTTCCAATCTAGAGATTCTGTGTTTCTCTGATGTTATATATGAATAGTCCATTTAAGTTTTTTAATGGTGTTTCTGTGTCTAATTAGATGTTATCTTTAGATGCCTCACTATACACTGTGGGCATTATCTGACAATATTCCTGAAACAAAGAATCTTGCAGTAAATCATAGGAAAGATACATTTCTTCTGCCTATGCATAAGGGAATATGATTCAATCTATATCCACAAATACTTTCTGGAGGTGTTTAGGAGAGCTGTATAAATTAAGATAAAAAAAAAAAACAATTCCAACCCAAGAGGAACAAATTAGATGCAAAGGGGTCAAAGGCTGTAAGCCTCTTGGTAAACCTTTTCTTTCAGGCTGTTAGCCCAGCATCCTCTGCACTACTGGGAGGAGACAATTAGAGATGCCCTAAGGGTCTTCGAAAACCTGGTGAATTACTGAATTGATAGCAGCTGGGAAAACCTCACAGAAATTATAAACTCTTCTTTGTTGTCTCAGTGACTAGGGAGAGATGGTCGTATCCCCATATGCTCTTGCATTTATGAGCTCTGCTCAATTTGAACTTTCCTCTAGGTCCTAGGGAAAGGAAAGAGACAGGAACAGTTTTAAGAAGTCTTGACAGGTTGAGAATCTCCAAGTTCAGCTGCCTCCTAATTTCATCAGTTTTTTTTTTTTCTTTAGCTTTATTTATTTTGCCACAGGGTTTCCTCTCCCTCCCATTTAATATTTATTTTTTGGGTGGTGTTTTTCAATTTAGCAAATATTTTTTTCTCCCTTCAACACCTCTCCCTGCCATCGGACCAGAACAAGAAGTGGTGTTTTGGTGTGATGTTTGTATCTAAGTCTAGACTGTAAACCCCAGGAGACTCTAGAGCGTGTCTGTCTTTATGGTAAGTTAATAGTGGGCGACATTCCAGCATGGCCAAGGCAGCTGGAGCCAAGAGCTTTCCCCCTGTGAGCTGAATGATTTCTTTCACAGCCCCTGAGTGACAGTGGGTCCACACTCTCTCTTCCGGAACTCGCGATGGTTGGTGGTGCCAGGTTCTTTTGCATCATCCTGGGGAACAGCCAGCCTCGCTCCATCTCCCTACCTCTCCCTCGACTGGCCCAGCAGCACTACCCAGCGTTCTGAATGTCACCTCTCTGGGTGAGGTTGCCAAGGTTGCTCCTTCCCCCTGGGCTCCTCATTATGCGTGCAGTAAGCAGCCACTACGTTATATGCTCCACGATGGAGCTCAGCCCTCTAGCTGTTTCTTCTGCCTTCAGAGAGACCCAAAGGATGCCAGAAAGCAATCCTGGCGAGTTACCTTGACAACTTTATGACGTAATGCTTTCCTCTGCTGGGAGGGTGTGGTGGGTGGATGGGGAAAGGCCTCAGGTCTTATTTCTCTCTCAGGCACTCCCAGGCCCTCAGCAGCTTGTGAACAGGACTGGAGAAGCAGAGAAAAGCAAAATAAGGGAACGCAGGCTCTCTTTTAATAAAGTGTCTCACCAGTAATTCTTGGGCTCATTTGCATTAGCAGTGCAAAACATGAAATCTGAATAATCACTGGCCGCTGCTGGCTGGGGAGGGGAGCTAGTTACAAGACTGACAGTGAAGGCCAGACTGGCTCCTCCTCAGAGCCCGGGAGCAGGGTGTGTGTGAGGACCCTGCTCACTATGCTTTCCTTTAGATTCCCAGGAGTTACTTAGCAATAACAAGACTGCTCTCCAACCTCCCCCTTCTTGAATTAAATCCAGTTTATATTGGAGAATCATTTTCAAGAGAATGACTTGACAAAAAAGAAAGCAATTTCCACCCACCCTGCCTTTACCTCCCCCACCCCTCCCTTACCTCAACCACCCCACCCCCCAAAAAAAGAAAGAAAAAAAAGGTGCAGAATTTCGAAGCAAGCTAAGTCAGCCAGCACCAGTGTGTCTATACACTCTGCTTTGCGGCAATTTTGCTGTAGTCCTTGTGAGAAGTGCCTCCAGGCAACATCCTGATTAGCCAGCAAGCCAGGAGGCAAACTACATTTCCTCTCTACTGAATGCAAGTGCTGTTAGCTTTGACAGAAGGCCTAAAGTGGGCGCAGACTCTCAGCTCCATATGTGAGAAATTGTATTTGCCTGTCTCCTTCAATGAATGAGTGGACAGTCAAATCCTAACAGCCGGCTAAAGAATGGAAGTTCACGAAGGCCCCATGCAGCTCGGCCTCCCCAATCCTGGGACTGTTGTCAGCTGCAATAAACTCGACAGACAGAGTGCAATAGGAACTGATTCCAGAGTGTACTTCCAGGATTTTACATGAGGTACAAGCCAAAGGATATTGGGTATTTGGGAAGAAACCAGGTTCTGAAGAATTCTTTCATCTATTTGAGATGTCAGAGACACTCAATATGTTGTGGCTCAGGATATAAAGGCTTCTGACTACACCAAGTCCAATGCTTTAGGTCAGAAGAAGCATATGACTTTTGAAAGTCATGTTCCTGAAAGCAGTTTTCAGCATCAATGTCAGAGGCATATCTATTTAATTAAGTACTTTAGCCCAAGGAAGAGTTTCTGAATGGGAGAAGAAGAACCCACCAAGTGGTTCAAATGGTCCTAACACATATGGTTGCTGCTTTTTAATGCAAAGTCAGCTTTATAGTGGCCAACATCTCCTTAAAGTCAGGGACATTCCTGCCCTATGGTTGTGTCTGTGAAATGGGGACTTGCCATCCGACTAAGAGTTGTGACTTCATGTTTGTCAGAATGATGAGAGAAACAATAGAGCAGAAGGCTGTGGGGTTCTAGTCATGTCTGTTCATACCAGCAGGACTGATGGAGACTTGATCCAGAAACAGAGACACAGCTGTGTTTAATTCTGCTGTTTTTAGTCTTTTTGCCCTTGGATGCTATGGTTGAACTCTCTCTAAATGATGCACTTGTGGTGAAGAAGAAAGGATGTTTTAGTTTTCTTCTGAGCATCCCATGTATGTATAGGCTGCTCAAAGAACCAGTTTCTACACTGAAAAAGAAAGCATGTCACAAGATATATATCACACTTATGCTGATATCAAACAGGCCTTCAACATGACAGTGCTTTATTGATGGGGAAATCACCCTCTGAGACTTGCCTTCACTAGAAAATATTGCAGTACACATAGCTACAAAATGTCAAAGGGAGCAGAATTCTAACAGGAACTTAGAAACAATAGAAGCTCTGACGTTATACCATATTCCACCCCTCCAATCTTAGGAAACATAATCCAATCAGCAAGTCGTTAGATACAACTTTGTGGGGTTTTGTCTATATTTGTTCTATGACTGCATGTGCAAACAAAGACCAGGTAAGGCTATTTGAGTAGTTGTGGCAAAAACAGAATTATTGCTTTCTTAACTGTATGGCTATTTTGAGCCCTCAGGAACTGTAGTTAAACATCAAGGAGAAAAATATACAGAATAACTACCATAGTGGAAATGAAAATAATATAGAAGTCACTCAGACCCTAACAAACTGCAATGACCAAGCGTACTTCTGGAAAACATATGATTAAAAACAGTACTTTTCTCTCAGTAGAGGTAGGGGAGACTATACACTATCAGATATGTCAATTTTCCAAGGAAGAAATCAAAACAATTTAGAGTCATATGAAAAAATGCTCTAAATCATTATTGATTAGAGAAATGCAAATTAAAACAACCTTGAAATATCATTTAACACCTATCAGCTTGGTCAAAATGATTGAAGGAAAAAGTGACAAATATTTGAGGGGATGTGAAAAAATTGGGCATTTATTTATTGTTGGTGAACTTGTGGACTGATCTAGCCATTCTGGAGAACAATCATGCCCAAAGAGTTATTAAACTATCTGTACCCTTTGACCTAGCAATACCACTATTTGGTCTATTTCCAAAGATGATTAGGGAAAAAGGAAAAGAGTTTGTATGTTCTAAAATGTTTGTAGCAGCTCTCTTTGTGGTGGCAAATTCCTCAAAATTTCAGGGATGCCAATCAGTTGGGGAATGGCTGAACAAATTGTGGTATATGATTGTGATTGAATACCACTGTTCTATAAGAAATGATGATTGCAATGATCTTATAAAAACATGGAAAGACTTTGCATGAAATAATGAAGAGGAAATGAACATTGAGTATGGAATATTGTTAACAGTAACAGCAATATTTTTTAAGAAGGATTTTGAGAGGATGTCATTTTGATTATTATAAAAATCCAACTTAACTGTAAAGAAAATATAAAGACACTATCTGCATCCAGAGACAGAATTAATAAATAGTAGGATTGACTAGAATAATTTTACATATGTATGTGTGTTACACATACATATGTGTATACATGTATGTGTGTATACTTATGTATATATGTGTGTGTGTATACATATATACCTATTTGTGTCTAATAGTAGCCATCTCTAGGTCAGAGAGGGGGAGGGAAGAAAAAGGGAAAATAAGAAATTTACATTATAACTTTATTATATATTTAAAAGGAATAGCAAGTCGTACATAATATATTGGGAATTTCGTGTACAATCTTTTTTTATCATACTTCTTATGGAAATGCTTGTATTGTTCCATAAATTAAAGATAAAATATATATATTTTTAAAAAGATATGGCTTCTGTGTCTGTTGACTTCACTTAACATTTTTCTTTGTTATAAAGTAGGATTCAATTGGGAGATGAGTAGCAGAAGGGTTATATTGGGAAATGTCAATGGGGTAAAACAAGGGGCATCAGTCTCAATATCAAATGATATAGTGCTTCACATACATAGTATATATGAATACTTATTCCTCCCTTTCCCTTCCTCAATAACATTTTTAAATGTATATATTAATGATAGATGGCACTACAGAAGATCATTCTAATAGTTTATTATTCATAAGAAACACTTTCACAGTGGATCAACCTGGTGAAGTTATATAGACTTGCCTATACTTTGGATCCTTTAAGGTCTCTGTGATCTTATAGTGGTAGACAGAAACCCAACCTGTTCTAACTCCACACTTCATAGCAAAGATTAACATGGCAAAACCAAATAGATACTAATCACAGAGGGCATAGTATCCAGAAAACCTTATTGTTTATTGTGTAAATACTCTAATAAGTCTGGATGGGAACTTTGAAGGTATGTCTTGAGACATTGATCCATGAGTAGTAATCCAGGGGAATTGACATCGTTGGACATACAGAATAAAATGATGAGAATCTGTATCATTTTTGGCCAGTTTCTTCTAAGAGTCTGCAACAGGGCATCCTTAGTGGTTTCTGCCATTCTTTTAATCTGACCTTTTGCTTGAGAATGGTAACAACTCATATAATGTTTCTGTTCCCAAATTCCTGAAGCTAAATAAAATAATTGCAATGGTGCATTAGAAATAAGAATAGATAGCTATCCGTGCATTCAAATTAAATAGATAGAGTAGGGTTAGGATTAGAAGTATAGGGAGTGTTTTTTATCCAGATTCATTATCAGTCCCTTGTATTTATGCAATTGTATTTTGTTTTGGTCTAGATGTATGATTTTTATCAGTGTGTAGAATTCTTGGTGAACAAATTTCCTCTACCATGACAGATTAAAAACTGTTGTGTAATTTATAGTATGAGTTACCTGAGACACTGAAAGGTTAAGTGACTTGCTTGAAATCATATAACCAGTATGTGGCTCTCATCTCTATATTTTTTCTCCCTTGGTGATCTCCTCAGTTTCAATGGATTCAAGCAGCTTCTCTATGCAAATGACTCCAAAATCTATATCATATGTCCCCAAAAGTCTTACTGCAGTTTTAAGCTATTAAAGCTTAAAATTTCAGTAAGACTTTAATAATAGTATTAGAAAAAATACTTTAATGTTAGTAAGCTTTAGTCATCAAAACTATTTAGTACTGGCTAAGAAATAGAGTGGTAGATCAGTGGAATAGGTTAGGAACACAAGACAGAGTAGACAATGACCATAGTAATCTACTCTTTGAAAAACCCAAAGGCTCCAGCTTCTGGGATAAGAACTCACTATCTGACAAAAACTGCTGGAGAAACTGGAAAATAGTATGGCAGAAACTAGACATAGATCAACATCTCATATCATATTCCAAGATAAGGTAAAAATAAGTACATAATGTAGACATAAAAGATGATACCATAAGCAAATTAGAAGAGCAAGGAATAATTTACCTGTCAGATTTATGGAGAAGGGAAGAATTTATGACCAAACAAGAGATAAAGCACATTATGAAATCCAAACTGGATGATTTTGATTACATTAAATCGAAACGTTTTTGCACAGAGAAAGACAATGCAGCCAAGATTAGAAGGGAAGCAGAAAGTTGGGAAAAAAAATTTTTATAGCCACTGTCTCTGATGAAAGCCCCATTTCTAAAATATATCGAAAAATATATAAAGAACTGAATCAAGTTTGTGAGGATATAAATCATTCCTCAACTGATAATTGGTCAAAAGATTTGAATGAGCACTTTTCAGATGAAGACTATCTATAGTTATATAAAAAATACTCTAAATCTCTATTGATTAGAGAAATACAAATTAAAACAACTCTGAGGTACCATCTTACAACTATTTCATTGACTAATATTACAGAAAAGGGAAATGTTAAATGTTGGAGAAGATGTGGGAGAATGAGAAGATTAATGCACATTGTTGGTAGAGTTATGAACTAGTCCAACCATTCTGGAGAGCAATTTGTAAGTATGCCCAAAGGGCAATCAAACTGTACATACCCTTTGATCCAACAATACCACTACTAGGTCTGTATCTCAAAGAAATCATAAAAATTGGAAAAGGACCCACATGTACAGAAATATTTATAGCAGCTCTTTATGTGGTGGCAAAGAATTGGAAATTGAGGGGTTATCCATCAATTGGGGAATGGCTGAACAAGTTGTGGTATATGAATATAATAAATACTGTTGTACTATAAAAAATGATGAGCAGGCAAATTTCAGAGAAACTTAGAAAGCCTTACATGCACTGATGCTGAGTGAAGTGAGTAGAACCAGGAGCACACTGTACACAGTAACAGTAATACTGTGCAATGGTCAACTTTGATAGACAGCTCTTCTCAGCAATACAGTGATCAAAGATATTTTCAAGAGTGATGATAGAAAATGGTATCCACATCCAGAGAAAGAGCTATGGAGTCTGAATGCATATTGAAGCATACTATTTTCTCTTTTTTCTTTCCCATGGTTTCTGCCTTTGTTCTTACCCTTCTTTCACAACACGAGTAATGTGGAAATATGTTTAACATGATTGTACATGTATAGTCTATATCAGATTGCTTGACATCTTGAGGAGAGGGGAGGGGAGGGAGAAAAAAATCGGAACTCAAAGTCTTATAAAAATGAATGTTGAAATCTAAAATAGATAAATAAATAAAAATAAAACTACTAGTAAGCTTTAATAGGTTGGAATGCAGTAAGACTTTTGGGACACCCTGTGTATGCAGCACTATTATCTCTCTTGAGTTCTAGTCCTGCATTATAAAATAAACGCTTACCAGACATTTCAAGTCATGTATCACAGGCATCTCAAGTGTGTCTACTGCAGAACTTACCATCTTTTGCTCCAAATCCACCCTATTTCCCATCAAAGGCAGAAACATATTCCCAATTCCTCAGATCCAATTTAACTGTAATCTTCAAATCTTCATCATAACTCACTCCTCCATCCAATCAATTTCCAAATCTTATTGTTTCTATCACAACACCTCTATCACAACTGCCTTTCCATTTACACAGTTCCCTTATTAAGGAGCTCATCACTTCTTGCTGGCGATAGCTTGATAACTTGTCGCATTGCATTTGATTCCCTCCCCACTCTAATCTAATCTCCAAACAGCTGCTAAAGTGATTTTCTTAAATGCCAGATCCGACCAGGTCACCTCACTAATCAATATACTCTTGTTATTCCCCTTAACTTCTAGGATCATTTGATGTATACTTTCCTGTTTGACATTTGAAGCTTTGCAAAGCGTGATCCCTCTCTATCTTTCCTGTCTGTATACATTACTCCCCACTGTTGTGCTTTATGATCCCAGCTCTGCTGGATTATTTTAGTTTGTCACATGCACGTAATGCTTCTTATTCCATCTCTATGTCTTTGCAGAGGCTGTCTCCCATGTCCAGAACACTGTCCCTTCTCACCTTGGCCTCTTAGAAGCTCTGGTTTTCTTCAAAACTCAGATCAAGGGCATTTTTAGGATTCCTTTCCTGGTCAACTCAACTGCTAGCAACTTGCCTTCATAGACAGGTTTTTAACCTTTTCAGTGTCATGGACAGACCCCTTTGGCAGCTTTGTAAATTTGACTCCTTTTCAGAATAACGGATATAACAAAACACACAGGATTACAGAGGAAATTGATTAGATTGAAATAGTTATAATTTTTAAAAATAAAGTTTAATTTTTAAAACAAGATTAAGAATCTCTTTTCTAAGATTAACTAGTATATATTTTTATAGATTCGTAATGAGTATTCATGTCTCCCTCTCCCCAGTTGAGATTGACCATGTCTCCTTATCCTGAGGGGGATGGGACATCTTTCTCTAATGATATCAGCTTGTACCTCCATCTCAATGTGTTCTCCCCAATGAGCTGCCAGTGATTACACCCAAGCAGAACCAATGACCAGTCCCATTTAACCAACTAACCTCAATTAGCTTTCACAGAGTGTTTTTCCTTAGAAGATATAATAAGAAATATAAATATTTCCCCCAGCACCTAGTGGGGGCACACTCTTTCCTATATTTCCATGGTTTCTGGACAGAATTTACTGAGATTTAATACAGTTCCTACTTATCACTTGTCCCAAAAAATTCCATTCCGAATGCGATGTTACTGTTGGATGAGTCACTTTCTTAGCTATTGTTGGATTGTGTCCTGAAGGCTGCTTCTTGGTGTATCAATGCTGGACTGACTGCAAATCCTGTCCTGGGCTCCATTCCCATATCTCTGTCTCCAATCCCTTCACCTAAAACAGAAACAGAAACAACAGGAGCAGCAGTGAGGCGGAGAGGAGAAACTCATATTCATGGGCTTTATGTTGGTCTCTGATGGAGGGGAGGTCTGAGACCTCTCCCTTACAGCAGTCTCCCTTCTTTCTGGAATGCATACAGAGAGGAAGAAGTCAAACCAAGAGGAGGGTAAGGTTCTAGTCACCTTTTGAATCTCATAAAGGCTAGACTCATTGGGCCTATACATGGGAAACATTCGCTGGATTCACCCCTCTAACTCACAATGACAGTATATTGAGTGCCCAGAAACATATCTTCCACTGCTTTCAGGGATCTAGAGATAATATTGTGAATAGCTGTCCTAAGACTAGTTCAAGCCTCTACTGGTGTGCTTCCTTTTAGCAGTCCTCCAGGAGATTCCTTTAGTTCTTTAGCAAAGAATGGAGAATGTCCCCACAAACAAGGGTGTGCACTCCCACAAAGACACTAAAGTGTTGGGTGGAGGAGTGGAAGGAGAAGAGTAGGTAGACTCTTAAAGTATAATGGTGATGTTACACACTTGTGGGGAAGACCCATGACCAAGGCAGCTCGAAGCTATGTCACTACAGTGACTTGACGTCCTTTCTGACTGTTCATATTAATGTTAATAAAACCCATGAACATGAGCTTCTATTCTCTGTCTTGCTGCTGCTACTGTTGTTGTTTTAGGTGAAGAAATTGGAGATGGAGATGTGGGAAGGGAGCCCAGAACAGAATTGGCTGCCAGTCCTATAGAAGATAGGCTTTTCAAAGTTCTCTTTGGGTTATAGTATTAGGAAAGAAGAATTCATTCTGATATTCTGCTGCTCTGGATCTCTGTAAGTTATAACAGCTCCACTGAATGGGCAGCTCAGCTGGGTTTGCTCTTTACAAGGCATGGGCTCTTGAGCGAATAGGTCAAGGCTGGGTAAATCAAGTCATTAAGGCACTAAACTGTCTCTTCATAGGGTTTGGCTATTTCTGGGTTGGGCTCCTGAGGTTGCTTGGACATTGGACATGACTGCTTCTGGGTTGGGATAGCTAGATCATGAGACTTCTAGACTGCTATCAGAATTCAGTTTGCAATTTCTCTTCCCCCTGACATTTTCTGGTACTCCTTGGAGACCCCAATTTCTAAGATTTTAGGGATACTGCCCTATTTTTGTGACGTCCTAATCACGGGATCAGTAAAGGTTGACTTTATGGCAAGCCAATGAAGGAAGATCAACGTTATTTTGATAATTCAGATATTTGAGTGAAAGATGAGAAATGGACTGAACCAGGCAGTTCTCTTTATCATTCTGCAGATGCTCCTGGGCTGGGCTGGGCAGGCAGTTTAGTACCTGGGAACTATTCAGGGCTCAGGCTGTCTGCTAGGATACCCTAACCTTATTCTGCTGTATTCTCTTACCACATTCAGTCACTAGTTTGGCTGGGTAGTACTAGTTTTACAATGTTCTTTTTTTCTAAAGTATTATTGTGCTTTTTAAGTTAGGGTAGTGGCCCTTAGGGTGACAGGAAGCTCTCATTGTCTATTCACTGAGAGCATGATATGCTGTTAAATGTTTAACGGTCAGCCCTCTGAAAAAGAAAAGTGCGCATAGACCAACTTCTGGGTTGGATCTGCATTATTAGTATTTTTTTCTTCGCCATCTTAGGTTTAGATAGTCAACTAAACACTAAACCAGGTACTTACTTTTATCATTTTCAGATTTCCAAGGTGTGAACACACTGAAAGTGTAATTATCAGCTCTCCTGAACCGATATGAACTGGCTCCAGAACACTCCCAGTTTGATACTTCTTGGGAGAAGGTGGGAGATGTCTATTCTCTCCAGTTTGATAATCTGTTCTGGTTCCAAGAGATTTCCCTCAACATGGGAATTTACTTACAAACATTTCTCACACTTACACTTCCCAGACTCCTATCTTGATGCTATACAAATAAGTAGTTGGTTATGTTAAAGTTATGTTAAAGATATGAATGTCTCCTATGGCTATGTCTTTATCTTCATAGCAATTAATCTTTTCAAGTCTCTCATCCTATCTAAGGTACTAAATGTTATTTTGAATCTGAAGGCCTTCCCCTTTTTCATTTCATTGCTTCTGTCTTTTCAACCCTCTGGGCTTTCAACTTTTCAGTTCTTGAAGGGCCATGTTACTACATCTGAGCATATTGACTCTCCCACTAAAATATACAATCCTTAAGGACAAGGACTTTGTTTTGCCTTTCTATCTTCAGTGCTCAGTACAATGCTAGTCACCAAGTAAGTGTTTAAAAAATATTTATTGATCAATGTGTCAAAGGCAGGACTTGAACTTTTCCCTTCCTAACTTCAAGGCCAACTCATTCTCTCTCTCCCTCTCTCTCTCTCATCAGTAGGGATTAAATGACTTGCCCAGGGTCACACAGATATTAAGTGTCTGAAGCTGGATTTGAATTCAAGTCCTCTTAACTCCTGAGCCACTATTCTATCCACAACACCACCAAGCTGCCCCAACACTAACTCTACTTACTATTAACATGCTACTTCTTTGTGAGATTGCACAGGGAAGCAAAAGTTGTTATAGTTATTATTATATTATATACAATTTTAACTAAACAATTGATCACTTAAAATTACCCATTTCTGTCACCCATTTGGTTACCCATTTTTGTCCATGGTCGCACCTCTTCTCATTGTAGATATATATATTTCAAAAGACAATGTTCTGAATATCAAAAGATTAAGGACAACCCATGGGGAAAGTGATGAGGACCTCTAATATTTTTGGAATATGATACTTCTTATAATTGTGCTATAAAAGTAAAATATGAAATGCAAGATGTTATAACATGCTATCATATAGAATTGCCAAAGCAATTATGCCTCCCAACTATGATTCATTAGTTTTTCATTATAAGAATTAGTGTCTACTTAAAATTTTAATATTATTGTTAAATAAAATGTAAACTTATATTTGTAATTTTCTAATTTCAGTTTTCAACAATATCCAAATTATATCCTTTTTTTCATCCTTTACAAGGTGATTTTGGTTTTCCTTTTAAAAAATTAGATTCATTTTGAATCTTTTTTCCTGCTACCAATTGTCCTCAGATGAAATAGACCTCCTGTAGTTATAGTTAAGTCTTTTTGAGAAGGAATTTGCAACAATAATAAATTTCTTTCCCTTGCATGACCCTGTAAAACCAAGTTAGATTCTTGATCAAAGCTTCTTTGTAAATTCCCACAGTAAAGTAGGCGCTTTTGCTGGTTTATGCTGAGTGTACTGGAATGCACGACATGGCATTTTAAATACCAAAAATCAATTCTAGGCTACCAAATGCTTTCATGCATATTGTAGGCATTGTATGTTGTGTGGCTAATATAAGAGAATTTCTTCTGGAATAAAATTGTAATTTCCCAAAAGAAGATAAGTAACTCATACTTATAGCTCTTAAATGACTTCAGTTCCTCAGGAAAGTTTCTTAATTGGCTACTTTTAGTTTATGTCAGAGGCTGAGCTGATATGCTATGCAATCAATCATGTGATTAAATTCTGGAAAATTAGCACCAAAAAGAACTCTTCTTTAAAAACTAGAGTCATTATTTCACATATAAGAAAATAGGAACCTAGAGAACTGATCAACCTGGAAGATTTTGTCCTTCTAATATCAAAATTTTCAGTGAAGGTGCCATGACATATTCTGAGACCTGGAGATAATTTCATATTATTTTGTAGCCAAAGATATAGTCATATGCATTAAGCAAAAGCTCCCTCCCCCTGGATTGCACACGTGATGACATAATTGAGGGTATAGGCTTAGCTTTAAAAAAAATCATCCCCTCAGAGACTGCTAATCAGTACAAATTGCAAATTCAAACCATATACAGGAAGCTATAAAACTACTCTTGAGATAGTAGAAAGGATGACTTTGTCAAAAATGTGTAATTCCCTTCTGCAGATCACATCATTTGTGAATAGTGAGCCACTGACAGTGTCATCTGGCACTTTGTAGCTAAGCACAAATCCAGGGGATTAGGTGAAGCAACAATTTCATCTA
The DNA here is from genome assembly GCA_023548195.1 of Bettongia penicillata ogilbyi. Classification (NCBI taxonomy): domain Eukaryota; kingdom Metazoa; phylum Chordata; class Mammalia; order Diprotodontia; family Potoroidae; genus Bettongia; species Bettongia penicillata. The sequence continues at coordinate 3,696,230 of JAJHZJ010000061.1, forward strand.
AGAAGTATTGGTTTATATCCATTTGAAAATACTAGCACAAGCCTAGTAATCAACAATTGCTTGATATTTTGGCAAACATCTTCATTCTGAAGAATCCATCATCTTTTCCCCAGGAGGCAACAAAGGAGCTTCAATGGTGATTGTCTTTTGGGAAGAAAAAACATGGCAGAAATTAAATAGTCTGTTGGCATGGCCTTTGTTGAGAATGTAGCCTAACAGTTTCATGAAAAACAGCAACAACAAAAAAAGAGGTACCTGTTAAAAAATTTTAGCCACAGTGTTTGTAATTGACAAAACAACAGAAGTAATTGGGCTGTCCACCAGCAGAAAATGGCAAAATGAATTGTGGTGCCTCATGTAATGGAATCTGGTGATGCAATTAGGAGTGACAAGCATGAAAATTATAAAGGGTTACGAAAAGATCTTTATGAAATCATGCAAAAGAGAAAAAAAATAGAACAGAGTGTGTGGGGGGAAATGAATGGGAAAAAAAATTCCAATGGCAACTTATTGAGGGCCTGAAAAGTTTTATGACAGGATATATGTTAAGATTTATTTTCTTAAATGTAAATAGTTAAAAAGTAAACTTAATTAACTGTATTGATCTTTCCTAATAAGTTGAGTAGTCCCAGGAATTCATGAAGCTCTTGCCTTGTATTTGGCCCAGGAACTTTCTGTATGGTACATTCCCTGATTTTAGTGAATAATGGTAGTATTGAGATGATAACCTAAGAAAGTGTAGCCTGAAGAGTTTGGATTGTGGGAACACTAGGATAAGGAAAATCATTCCACAATAGCAAAAAGAACTTTTATTGAATGGGGCTAAGCTCATGTTTCAGCCGCAGTAATAGCCACTATAGACCCCCTATGAGAGAGCGACCTGTAGGAGAATCTTCTGGCATCACTGGCTGGATCTGGATAGAGATTTCTAAGAACCTAAGTCTAACAGCCCCTTGTGATATAAGTTACTCTTTAGTGTTCAACCCAGAGGCCACAAAGATCTCTTGACAGTTAAAGAGAAAGGAGTATGCCTTTCTAGGTTACTATGACCTGACTGGTCAGATGTTGTATATAATTCTGTTGCTTAGGACCTCAGTAATCAACACTACAGCTGAAACCAAGAAAGACATTTTGTTTTCTATATCTTTCTGTGTTAAATCTTGCAAAAATTCCATATATCCTAAAGGAGAAATCCTGAGGATCTTCCCCTCTCAGGTTGATTCTTTTGAGAAGGAAAATGAGGCCATCTTTTGCTTCCATTTTTACTTAGCTTTTAATCACTGAATGGATGCTGCCTCAAACAAACTGATACCTGGGAAAGACCTTAGCTTAAAAAGACCAAGGTCTCCCACTGTATCCAGGGCCATTGCCAGTCATCTAGACCTATGTCTTGCTACTGCACTCACATGACTTTGGAGGAGAGGGTGAGGCTGATGATCGTACAGTCCTCCCTCACTTAAATCTAGTGCATTTACAAGTCAGGACATCATCTGCCTGATGTCACTGGCCCTCTTCAAGAATGAAAAACAGCAAAGAATTTAATTGCCTGAAAGTTCTGATTCCATGTTTCTCTTTTTCACAGTAATGTAGGCCTTACTTCACCTCATCACAAAATCAACCTCCACTAATTCTTTAATAAGGACATCATAAAAATATGAAAACACAACTGACCCACTGAGGAAATAAGAAGGAAAGGGGGTAGGAGAAAGGGGAGATGACAAAAGAGAGGACACATTTAGGGGGGCAGTACTTAGAAGGAAAATAGATTTTTGAGGAGGAATAGGATAAAAAGAGAAAAGGGAAGAAACAAAAGAAAAAAGGGAAGAAACCAAACAAAATGGAATAAAAGGAGACACATAGTAATTATAACTGTGAATATGAATGGGATGAGCTCATCCATAAAATCAAAGGTGATATGGAAATCAGAATTCAATAATATGTTGTTTACAAGCTACACATTTGAAACAGAAAGACCTGCACATAATTAAAGTGCAAGAGCAGAATCTAATATGCTTCATCTGAAGTAAAATAGAAAGGGGGAGCAATCATGATCTCAGATGAAGCAAAAGGAAAAATAGCCCTAATTAAAAGAGATAACCAGGGACACTGCATTATACTGAAAGGTAAAATAGACAATGTAACAGCATCAACATTGCTACAGCAAATTTCTCTGATAAAGTCCTCATTTCTTGAATATATACTGGGTATAGAAGTGAGTCAAATTTATAATAGTAAGAGCCATTTCCCAATTGACAAATGGTTAAAGGATAAAAACAGGAAGTTTTCAGAAGACAAAATAAAAGCTATCTATAGCCATAAGAAAAAATGCTCTAAATTAGTATTGATTAGAAATACGCAAATCAAAACAATACTGAGCCTATCAGAAATGACAAATACTAGAGGGGATGTGGGAAAATTTGGCACATGAATAGAGTGAGCTGGTCCAACCATTCTGGAGAACTCTTAGGAGCTAGGCCCAAAGGACTATAAAACTGTGCATATCAGCAATGGTACTATTAGATCTGTATTCCAAAGAGAATAAAAAAAGTAAAAGAACCTATAAGTGCAAAAATATTTATAGCTGCTCTTTTGGTGGTAGCAAAGAATTAGAAATTGAGAAGATGCCTATCAATTGGGGAATGACTGAACAAGTTGTGGCATATGATTGTGATGGACTGATACTATTGTACTATAAGAAATGATAAGGGGGGTGGTTTCAGAAAAACATGGCAAGACTTATATGAACTAATGCAAAGTGAAGTGAGAATAACTAGGAGATTACTGTATGTGGTAACAGCAATGTTACAATGATCATATGAGAAAGTCTTGACCACTCTGATCAGTACAAGGATCCAAGACAATTTCAAAGGATTTGTGATGAACATAAAATGTTATTCACCTCCAGAGAGAGAAGTGAAGAATTCTGAGTACAAATTCAAGTGTAATATTCTCACTTCTTAAATTTTTCTTGCTTTTTTCTTTAAAAATAGGGGTAATAGAAAAATATGCTTTGCATGATTTCACATGCAGAATTGGTATCTTATTGTTTGCCCTCTCAGTAGGGATAAAGAATGTTAAAAATAAATAATAATTTTTAACTTTAAAAAATCCTAAACTGTATTGTATTTCTCTCTCCCTCTCCATGTATATGTATGTATCATAGATTTATATATATCTATACATCTATGATATATACTTATATATGTGAGAACAAGTATTCTTAAAGTGCTTTAAAGTTTGTTCTTGAGTTGTTTCAGTCACGTCTGACTCTCTATGATCCCATTTACAGTTTTCTTGGTAGAGATAATTGAGTGGTTTTGCCATTTCCTTCTCTAAGTCATTTTACAGATGAGGAAAATGAGGCAAACAAGGTTAAGTGACTTGCCTTGGGTCCCATCGTTGGTCTGAGACTGGATTTGAACTTAAATCTTCTTGACTCTAGGTCTGGAGCCTGTGCCACTTAGCTTCCTACTTTAAACATTTTTTATAAACATCTATATGTTTTTTATAAACTTCTATCTGCTATTTCATTAGATCCTCGCATTAACCCTGTGAAATAGGTACTATCATTATTCCTACTTTTGTAGATGGAGAAACTGAAATTGAGAGAAGCTAAACACTTTATTCGGTGTTAAGATGGAATAGCTGGGATTCAAACTCAGGGCTTCATGACTCCAAGTCCAGCACTTAATGCACCACACTAGCTAGCTAACGCAATCATATCAAGTTACATATTCAACCACTTCTATCAAGCTTTTGTGTACCCCAAAAAACTATTTGACATCTTTTCTCTCAGTGTCTTCCAAGCATTGGACATGAGAGTGCCTGAAAAAGCACCTCTCAAAATATACAAATTTGGGAACTTGCTAGAATAAGGAGTATTAGGGAAAATTTCTAGGTCAATAAAGTCATACAAATCTATCACATAACTCCCATATAGAGAAAATAGATGCTTCTAGTAATGTGTCTTTTTGCTAGAATCCAAAGATTTTCATGAACTCACCTCTTAAAGCTAAGGCAATATTTTGTCTATATTCCAGACTCTGTTTGTGAAAAAGTCATTTCATGGAGAGGATCAGATTCTATTCATAACAGAAATTGACCTCAACCCAGTCTACATGGCTATTGGGAAAGCTTAGTTTAGCAACAACCCCATTTAAAGAAAGATACCCCTCATGATTCCCTCGCATGGGCTACCAAAACTAAGGGGAACAATCATAACCCAGCCCCGTAAAAATATGTAAAAAGTGTCGTTTGCTAAGCATGATACTCCTTAAGATGGCTGAACTGAGGACATCTTGTAACAGCAGGCTTATTAAAGGCAGAGACCTTGTCTGACTTCATTTTTATATTTCTTAAACAAAACATTTTTTCTTGTTCATAGTAGCTTCTCAATAAATGCCCATTGAATTGAATTATTGAATTTTCTTGTGTCACACCTGTCCTTTACCTTTGGAATGTCTGGCTCAGATTATCATCTACACTGTGACGCAGTGACTAAACAAATGGAGGATAGAAAAGGGCTGTAATATGTTCTTAGGTAATTTTTTTCTTTCTACCACTGTGAACATCCTCTTTAAATGCTTCAGAAGAGGCTTTATGTTGTCCTTTCCCCCCTTCCTATTTGGGACCCATTTTTCTGTAGTTAGCAAGGTCTCTCCTTGTGTAAAGCAAAGCTGGTAACTAAAAATGCTTCTGACTTTGATGTTCTTGGGCAGCTGTGAGTGCTTGCATAATGCATAAAGTGCCACCAGGAGCTCAGAGCTGCATGTCCTACCAGTGACAGGGAAGCAATGCCTATTTTCTTTCCATCGCCATGCTTCACTAATCATGTTCTAGTCCAAAATTATCCTCATTTACCAACAAGTTCCTACTCAATGGATCTCCATGTTGACTATGACTTTCTTCATATGTTCTGGTATCTCCCCTACATGGTTTGCCACTGGATATTGGAGTCTGTCTGTTAGGGTTTCCCTCATTTCTAATATGACTATGCCACTTTCTTTGGCTTATAATCAGACACCTCTATGTCCTCATTCCCTCTAAATATAACATGATATCTTCCCTTCTCTGACTTTGATGTTAAATTGAACATTTTACAAGATTAGTTGGGAACAAAACTCTTTATCAGACACTTTTAATTTCTTTCATATCAGCTATCCTAAATACTCCTTGTGTCCAGTTCCTGAGGGCTTCCTCTCTCATAGTCTCAAGCCTCAGGCAGCTTACTGGCTTGCCTGAAGCATCTGTCTTTTCTCTTTCAAATCTTTCACTGTTATAGCAATGGAACTTGGTAGCTGCTCTGACACTCATTTAAAAATTAGTTTAGAAAGTGAGTGATTTTGAGGGTGTGTGAAATAAGGGGAGAATTCAGTAAAAAGATGAGTCTATCTTTTAAAAAAACTCATTTGGTCATATAGCCTGGTCTATGCTTTAGGCTAGTACAATACAATACCAACAATTAAGCTCTAAATTCCTTATTAGCTATATGTAGTACCTTATTGGAAAAAGTAAGTCTACCTAGCTGGAGCAGGAAGAAAAGGGGAGAATCTTCCTAGAAACCCTGAAATCTAAGAATAAAACTTTTATACAATTATAAATACATAGCTAAATAAAATTATAATATTAAGGAAATTTCTGCTTTATCTGTTAAATATTTCCTCTCGTTTAAGGGTAAAGTTCTTATAACAAAAACTGGTAAGTACAGATTCAAAATATTAAAATGAATTAAAACTTAATCTTCTCATAGTCTAAGCATTAAGGATTCCATGTGAAATCAAGACCGTTTATAGAGAGTTGGTCAAATTTTGGACTGCAATTTTCATGCAAATGTTCAGAATAAGGAAGTGAGACTGTCATTTTAACATGTCCTAGTGAGACCAGATCTGAAGTACTGTATCCATCCTGGGCAATTAATAACAAGCATTTATTAAGCACCTATTATATGCCAGGCAATATGCTAGGCCAGGGTGGGAAAACTGGGGCCTCAGGACAACATGTGGTCCTCCTAGGTCCTCAAGAGTGGCTTTTTGACTGAATCCAAACAAATCCTTTTATTAAGGTGATTTATTCTGTGAAGTTTGGATTCCGTGAAATGACCACACTTGCCCTTGAGGCCACAACATCCCCACCCCTGTTAGGAACTGAGGATACAAATACAAAGAATAAATTGATTCTTACTTGCAATGAATTTATATTCTAGCAGCAGAAACAAATACACATATTTCAAATAAATATATATTTCAAAAATTTTTGAGATAAAAATAATACAAACTGGTTCAACACAAGGTAGATTTGGAAGGAGTATACTAGTAGATAGGGGGATAATGAAAGTCTTCACATAGGAGGTACTTAAGCTGCCTCTTGAAGGAAGAAAATGATTGTAGAAGACATAGGTAAGGAGAGAATAAATTCTAGGCTACTAGTCAGTAGAGAAGCACAGAATTGAGAGATTGAGTATCATTCATGAGGAGAAAAGAGACCAGTTTGACTTGATCACAGCTTGTGGAAGGGAAAATAATGCTCAGTGAGACTGGGAAGATATGTTGGGGCCAGGTTATAATGGACTTCAAAAGTCAAAAAGAAGAATTTCTATTTAGAAGCAATAAGGAGCCATTGGAATTAATTGAGTAGGAGGATAACATGGGCAGATCTGCACTTAAGGAAAATCACTTTGGTAGAAGTGTGGAGAATGCACTGGAGGCAGGAGAGATGTTAAGATAGGCAAGTCAATGAGAAGGATATAATAACCTTAGGTGAGAGGTGATGAGCTAAGATATGTATATAATAAGGGGTGTGATTAGAGAGAAGGATTTGGATGAGAGAGATGTGAAGGTAGACATAGCAAGATCTGACAACTGATTGAATATGTGGAGTGAGGGGAGAGTAAGGAGAATAACGCTGAGTTTACAAAGTTGGAAGGCTGAAAAATGGTGGTGCCTTAAACAGAAATAGGCAAGTTCTGAAGAGAGAAGGAATTTTGAGGAAAGACAGAGTTTTACTTTGGAATTACTGAATTTGAAATGTCCTCAAATATAGTTTGAAATATCCACTAGGCAGTTGGAAATTCAGAACTAGAGTTGAGGGCAAAGAGTCGAACTGGATATAAAGATCTATGAATCATCTGAAGAGAGGAGAAAATTAAAATCAATGGGAACTGATGAGCTGAGAGATAGAGATAGACAGATACAGACAGAAAGGGAAATAGAGACAGAGAAAGATACAGATAGTATATGAAAAGAAAAGTGTCTGTGGTGCTTTGAGGAATACCCACAATTAGGAAGTATAATATGGATAATGAACTGACAATGGAGAATGAGGAGAAATTAGGGAGAAGGAGCATCAGTACTTAGTAGTGCTGAAAAAAAAAAACAGAGAGGAAAAAGTATTCAAGAAGAGAGAGCAGCCAACAGTATCAAAACAGTAAATCAGTCAAGAAGTATTAGGACTGAGAAAAGACCATAATATTTGGCAATTAAAAGATCAACAGTAACTTTGAAGAAAACATTTTCAGTTGGGTGGTTAGGTTGGAACTAATACTGCCAAGGCTTGAATATTGAGAGGAAAAAAGTGGAGGTAAAAATTTTGTGTAAGTGTTTGGTTAAGAAATCAAGAAGAGATATAACATCATAACTTCAGGGGATGGTGGGGTCTAATGATTTTTTTTTCTTTAAGAGTCAGAGAGAATTGGGTATATTTGGAGGAAGAAGGGAAGGAACCAATTAAAAGGGCGTTTGGGCATTCAAGTTACAGTATGTTGGAAAAGGCAGAAAAGGGTAGAGCCAAGGAAAAATGTAGAAAGGTTGTCTTTGACAAAGAAGAACAGCCACTTCATTGTCAGAGACTGGGGAAAAGAAGCAGAGGATTGTGGATGATTTCAAGGGGTTTGGATATGATGAGAAGGGGAGTTTGTGATCTCATTTTATTTTTCCTTAGAGTTCCCAGTCAAAGAGGGAGAAGTATGGAATGCTTGAGGAAAGAAGAAAAGGTCTGGGCATCACATTTTAGCAAAGAAAGTCACAAAATAGAGTATGCTAAGGGGAGGAAAACAGATTGATATGAATACATGAGATTATGTGATCTCATGATTAGTTGAAGAATCTGGAGGTGTTTTGCCTGGAAAAGAGAAGGTTTAGGGAAAAAGAATAGCTATTTTCAAATATTTGACAGGGTTTGCAGAGGGACTGAACATTTTCTTTGGTCTTTTTAGGAAAGAATTGGGACCAAAGTAGGAAAATCATGGGGAGGGCAATTTCAATTCAAAATAAGGAAATTTGCTAACAATTCATTAAAAATACAATGGACTACCTCAGGAGTTAAGATAATGAATTCATGATTATGACTCATCAAGTAGAGTCTAAACGATCACTTGTAGAGAGAGTGTGCTGACAGATTTATGATTTGGGTGAAGATTGAACTAGATGTTTTCATAGAACTTGTCAAAATTGGGGATTCTGGAATTCTGATTTCCTTATTTGTGTTTCATTAATAATGGAGAATAATGATGACAAGTTGATGTGAGCTATTAGATTCTATAAGGTTGGGCAGGGTCAGCTATGTAGAGTTATGAGATAAGTGTTGTGTCTACAGAGATGAAAGCAGAGGGAACACCAACCTTATGGGTAAATAAATGTCCCCACCAGCTTCCTTTTCTCAGACTTTAGTGTAGCACTTGAGTAGAATCCCCTCCACCTTGATCTATTATTCTCTATATCTTCAAAATTTGTCTCAAATTGCTTTAAATGCTGCCTCTGACCTATACCCCAGTGTGGTAAAAAAAAAAAAAAAAAAGATTTTGATTTAAAGTCAAAGAACTTCTATTTGAATTTAGCTGAGATTTATTTTTTTACCTGAGCAATATATGTGGTTTCTTCTGTTAACATGGATTTTTCATCTATATCATTCTTTCTTTGTCAGCAAGAAGTGACTCATATGGAAAACCTTCTCCATTTAGCTTTTAAAGCTCATCCCAACCGAAGTCCAGACTATCTTTCCAGATTCTTTAGCCATCATTTCCCCTTTCATATGTTGCCGTATAGACAAACTGCCTTTCTCTTGTTTCTTTACAAATGAAGAAAAGAGTGCCTTCTTGCCATCTCCCATCTCTCTGTCTTTCCACTAACCATCCTCTAGGCCATGAATGCACTTCTCTCCACCTTTGGCTCATAGAATCCCTCTCTTCTTTCAAGAAGCAGCTCAAGCACCTCTGACAAGAAGACTTTCCTCCTGTTAGTGCCTTTTTTCTCAATCTGCATTGTTTTTAAATATTAATTTGTATTTATTCTCTTCATATTTATTTGTAATATATATCTGAATGTACTTGTTTCCTTGGCTAGAATGCAATGGCCTTATGAATAGGTTTTGGTTTTTTCTTCCTATTTGTAACCCAAGCAACTAACAGAGCACCTTACACATAAGAGGTGCTTAATAAATGTTTGTTGGTCGGTTGATTAATCATTTTTAATGAGGTCTAGATGATAACTTACTATATGCAAAAGTCACTTAACTTCTCTGAATCTCAGTTTGCTCATTTAGAAAGTGAAGGGGTTAGCTTATGGGATCCAAATCCTATAATCTTATGATCCTAGATGAGGAGTTCAAACAGGGTAAAGTCTTACTGGAGGTATCCTGGAAGACTAGTCATTCAATAAGAGTTGGTCTTTACGATCCTTTTGATCTAATTATGGTGCTACTTCCCCTACTGGCATCTAGTAGGCACTTAATAAATGTTTTTTTGATTGATTGGGAAGATCATCACAAAGGTGGATTTTAGAGGTTAATTTTTAATTTCTTGCAATAAAATTGACCTTAGGAAAGTCTTTCCCCCACCCCAGGACTTCTATCTACCTATCTCCATAATGGCTTTGTTCATTTACTTAACAATAGATATGACTTAAAATCATATATACTTTGTTTATTTTTGTCTATCCAAACAAATGGATCTGAAAACTGAAACTGAAATTATTATATTGCTATGTAGCAGTGAATTGCTTAGTGAAGCTCAATCTCAGAATAGTCCATTTGATTCTGTTACCCAAACATAGATAGCCCCAGGGCAAAGTCCTACCTCAATGCTCCTTCCATTTCCTCCATTCTACATTGTTCTAAAAGGAACTTGTAGCTTTTCCAATATCCATTTATGACTTTTTTCCAACAAAATTCATTCTCTATTCAAGACATTCTTTGTTATCTATATATTCTGCATTCAGGATATTCATGTTCAAGCAATACCCTGAGCTTTTATGTGTGTGTGTGTGTGTGTGTGTGTGTGTGTGTGTGCACGCGTGTGTGTATGTGTACTTATCAGAATGCACTAAGCTTTACCATCTTTTTTTTTTTTTTACAAAGATTCCTTTAAGCCCTGAAATTGTTATTCAGTGAAGTCAAGTGGTAAATCTGTCCTCATCTATGCTGTGTTCAGACTACTGACTGGAACAGTTTTTTGGCTGACATTTTTTTTTAAAAGAAATATAACCTCAATCTATTTAGCTTTACTTTTCTTTGTCTTCAATGATGTATGAAATTTCTTTTAGGTTATTACAAATTTTCATCCATATTTTTCTTTCCTTGTCAACCAAAGGTGGCTCACATTTTGCATCACTGTTTTCACCAGGGCTAGATGATGGCTTGTAGCTTCATTTAACAGATGCATATAAACATCTGTCTGACATCTGCACTAAGGAAACCTGCTGAAGCCAACTTCAGAGTTTCCACCTAATTGAGGTAGCACAGAAATAAAGCAAGTCCTTTGTTATATTGATTTGGAAGAATCTGACCTTATAAGGAAAAGAAAAATAAATGTCTTCCCTCAAAGGCTATGTGGAATTTATGCCATAACTATTAACTAAAGCTTTCTAATTAAATTTTGAAAAATAGTCCCATCAAAACATTTTCAGAAGGGTACTCTTTGAAGGGTAATTCTTTAGCAATAATTTCATTTTACGGGAATATAAGGTTATTTTTGGGGGGCCTTTGGTCATTTCTCTTAGTAGACAAGAAAAATATATTTTTTGTGCTTTCTATTTTTATTAATGAGATGTTCATTAATTAAATAACATTTGAAGATTAAGATTAGATTTTGAAAATTAGAGTAATGTGCTGCCTTAAACCATACAAAATAATAATACTTATCATGTTTCTAAAAGAGTTAGAGTAGAGTAGTGAATAGCTGACCTTGGAGTAAGGAATAGCTGGGTTGGTGCCCTGCCTCTGTATGACCTGATCGTATGACCTTGGGAAAATCATTTAGCTTCTAAGTGTCCCAAGCAACTCTGTGACCATAAGGTGCTAATTGCTACACTGATTAGAATCATAGGTACCTTGCTTTCCTCCCCACAAAGCATTTCCAACTAAGGTTTCTAAGTTTGACTTCCACCCTCAGGACTTCATATCTCAAGTGAGAGATTTGGCCCCATTTCGCCCTCAAATTGTCATATTAGAAGTGAAAGATCTATTTGTACCTGAAAATTACTATCTCTAAAATGAGGAGATTTTGGACTAGATGATGACTAAGTTTCCTTTCAAGTCTTCCATTCTTTGACTTGATACTAGATGCCCTCTGAAATCTCTTTAATCTCTATGGTTTTATTGTTCCATAATTCTGTGTTCTGATCTTGCTCAATAATTCTGTGTTCAGAGAACAAAGGAATTCCCTTAAATAATGTAATCTGAACCTGAAACTGGAATGAATAAACTGAAAAAGCTATACTTTTTGACTCTTGTGAAAAGTCCATTTCCTTTTTCTTGAATTCAAGTCTCTTTTGTCTAATTCAAGATGTATCATTATAATAAACACTAAATTTGGTCAAACTAAAATAGCTGAAGCTACTCAAGACAGTAAGACACTAGTCAACTGGAAATTAATTTCAAAGGATCCTATCTATATTTCATTTCCTGTGGTTCTATGCGATAAAGGTGCTAGCTCTGATGGCTAGATTAGGTTAATGATGGGAATATATCCACAGGATTGAAAATTCAATTTGATCACCATTCAAGTGTTCAGATACTACATCGCAGTTCTATCCAAGGTACTGAAATGGTTCTAGATTTTGCATAGCAGGGCGTGAAGCCTCAAGCACACCATTTTCTGTCCACTTAATTATGATTCTAGACCTGATGAGAAATATTGTAAGGATAGCCTTTAACCCTATGTTTCAGCACATCACGCCCTGGACTAAAACAAGGAATGAAGAAAATATATATCTAAAATCTTATACATTGAAAGTGATATTTGAGTTTTATTTAAGGGAAAGTAATTTTCTCTTGCCCTAGGTTTTTATATAGCAAATAAAGATACCTCATTACTTTAATTCTGTGCCTATACACATTCCGAAGAAAAAGGTAATTGAAGAAATTCTATTGGCAATTCAGGGCAAAACTGCAAAATCCCATTTACTTTATATCTGACTGTTAGGAGCCTGGGAAAGATTTTGTTGAGTGTAAACTAGAAAAAATAGTTGCAAAACATGTCAATGATGCTGTTGCTGTTCATCCTTCATTTTCAAAGAGGACCAATGACATCATGGCATGATGTCTTGATTTACCCATCAATCGGATTTACATGAGGTTGAGTTGCGTTCTCTCTTCCAGAGCCATCCAAGTCCAGAGGCAAGACAAAATTCAGGACAAGCAGCAGAGGCCCAGGATATAGTGGATGACCTTGGTGGCTTCTATGTCCGACCAAGTTCTAAGGGCTCCACAGCTCCTGATTCAGCCACCTTCATGACCATTGGAACAAATTGTTCTCATCCCTTCATTCATAGGTGAGTGGGGGAGAGCAGCTTTATGTGTCTGGGTTAGACCTCCAGATCATTTATTAAGCACTTTAAATATGCTGAACATTATATTAATACAAACAGAAAAGCAAGCCAGTTCCTGTTATGAAGGTGTCCACATTCTATTTGGGGGAGATAACATATATAGGAGGGTATGACCAGAAGTCCTAGGTTTTCAATGGTTAAGTAGATGGCAAGGTTCAGTCATTCTTAGTGTGCATCACTAGGTCAGAAAGTACTCTGTCAGTTGATCTTCACAACAATTGATGTAGTAGACATGGCATGTATTAATATCTTCATTTTATAGATAAGGAAGGCAAGATTTATGGCAATTAAGATCCAAAGGACTTGCCTATCACTAAATCTGTTGGTATCTATACTCATCTTCTTTGATCTTTCTGCAGCAGTTAACACTATGGACAGCCATCTCATTCTTGTTATTTTCTCCTTCCTTGACTTTTATGGCACTTCCTTGGCACTATCACTTGGCATTCATTTCTTTTCTTTGAGTTCTTCTCATCTTCCTTCTGTTCTTTAAATATCAATGTCCCTTAGTGTTCTATCCTTGACCGTCTTCTTTTCTCTTCCTACTCTCACTTTGGTCACCCATGCAGTCTTATGATACCAATGATTACCTTTAGGCAGATGCCTCCCAAATCTATATGTTCCCAGACTTCTCTGTGCATGCGGGAATAATAGCTAAGAGAAACTGTGCTACATATCTCAACCACTAAACTCTCCACAGGGCTCAAGTTTCATATTTCCACCTGCCTAACTAATATTTCCACCTGATGTCAAACTGGTACTTCAAATCTAGTTGGTCAATAAGCATTTATTAAGTACACATTTTAGGTTTGGGTTTGGGTTAGGGTTAGAATTGAAATAGCTCAAAAGAAGCACAAGGTCAGCATATTTAGAGAATCCACCCCAGATGTTCACATTTGTGACTTTTGTGACATTTGAACTATTTGTGCCCAACCTGCTGCTGAACATTCCAAGCTTCTATTGGTCTAAGTCACAGTTAGACACCTTAAAATTTGACTCTAGAGAGTGATGTCATTTCGGTCCTCTTTGAGAACAAAGGACAATATCCAAGGATCTGCTCATATGTGTAGTATTGCCTCTCCACCTGGAATCTCTAGGGATTTTTTGTTCTTGTTTTTGTTTTGTTTTGTTTTGCCATTACCATCCTATCAATCAATCATCCAGGCTCAATAACTAAAAGTTTGCTTTGGCTCTTTCCTTTTCTTCCACATTGAATAAATTGCCAGTACCCTTTGTTTATACTTCTACTGTTGTGCCCTTCATCTCTTCTTGTCTAGTCTATAACAGACACATCTTAGTGTTCCTGCTCTCAAATTCTCATCTCTTCAGTCCATTGTCCAACTTTTTTCTTCTGAAAGAATCTTTCTCATCCCTGCCCTCCATAATCTTACTTTTCCAGACTTTTCTCATAGTACTGCCCTTCATAAGCTCCAAGTTTCAGTCAAACTGCCCTATACTTCTGCCTCTACTGTTGTCTTTCTTTCTCTGTCTATGGAAATCTTCCTTTGCTTCAAGGCTCCACTTAAGCACAACCTCCTCCATGAAGTCATCCTTGATTAACAAACATTCTTCCTTCAACTGAAAAAAAAAGATTTCTCCATCTTCAAATTTCTTAGCATATTTCCTCAACCTAAATGGTTGCACTCTTTTTTATATCCCTTATTCATATACATGTTCTTACCCCCATTGGATTATAAGGTCCTTGAAAAGCAAGGTATGTATTGTATTGCTGTGTCCCTAATGCCTACCACAGGATTTGCCACATGGTAGGCACTTAATTCATGCCTAGTGAACTGATTTTGCCCAAAGGACTACCTAATTAGTATGTGGTAGAACTAAAACAAGAATCCATATTCTGGTCCTTGGACGTATGTTTTTCTGTTATAAATTGTGTTGACAAATGTATTTTAAAGCTTTCACAAAACACACACACACACACACTTCAAGCTTCAGGTGTTTTGCTTGCTTTACAATAGAAAAATGGCTATGTAACTAATTGGAGATATGTGGACAAACCAGTCTGCTCAAATTTATTTTTCATTCAAACCTCTGAGGAGCCCATTCTCCCAGAAATGGTTCCAATTGAGCAAGCCTTTTCACTGAACTTTTCATTTCCTTATTCACCTTGTTCAACACAGATTCTCTTGTAAAACTGCAGCATACCTTACTAACTTCCTATTGTGCTTTACACCACATGGCAGATACTCCTCAGAACCACTCCATTATATATTTGAATCATAAGATTTGGGAGCTTGGAAGAA
Organism: Bettongia penicillata ogilbyi; assembly: GCA_023548195.1. Taxonomy (NCBI): domain Eukaryota; kingdom Metazoa; phylum Chordata; class Mammalia; order Diprotodontia; family Potoroidae; genus Bettongia; species Bettongia penicillata. The sequence goes on from JAJHZJ010000061.1 coordinate 3,711,309, forward strand.
TCTTTATGATCATCTAGTGAACTCATTTTAGAGGTGAGGAAGATTAGAGGTGACATAATTTTTCTAAGGTCTCAGTACCAATAAGTGATGGATCCAGGTCCTGCAATCATTCTCCTATGCTGTTTGGGGGACCAGTGTAGAGTGTTAGAAGATTCAAGTGGGAGTAGAAAAAATTCAGGGCTATGAAATCATAAAGACAGTCTTAAAGATGAAGGGCAAATGCTGCTTTTATAACAAGGTTCCCTCTCAGATATATACGGAAAGGACAAAAAACTGTAAATTCTGAAATACCAGTAGCAGCACTCAATCGTTTCTCTGGCATCTAACAAGTAATTGAATCAAGCAGACCATGCTGGCACAAAACCATCTGAAATGAAATGACTCATTATGAAGGAACTGGACAAGACTTACCAGGAAACCATGAACTCAGCCTCCAAAGGAAATTGGTATGCAAAAATATGAAAACTCCTTTATGTTATGGTTGCCAGTGCAAGAATATAAAAATAACTGTTATGATTCATAAAAAAATTATTTTAAAATTAATTTCATGCAAGTTCTGCTACCCAATGGTCGACCGACAATTTTCTCATCAGTCACTTCTTGTGCCTTCTATGTGCCAAATTTTATTGAAATTAATTAAAAATTATCGAAGATAGGCTCATTTGGAAATTTTAGGGTTGCCATTTTGTTTCAAGGTAACAGACCAATAAAGAAATTGCCTTAAGGTATGTCTTAATACCCTTGATATCAAATTGGTCAAACTATATTAAAAATTATGGTTGAACAGATAGAGAGATAGAAACGTATGAAATGTTAAGTTAAAGCAGAGATTTCATTTGGTCCACAGTAACAACAAAACAGTTATTCTTAAATTGGAAAAACAGGATTTCAGTTATATTGTAGACAGTAAGATGACAGGCATGTTAACAACAAATACCAGAAAGTAGGAATCAGTTGGGTGTTTCCATTCATTTAAACAGATGATTTAGATCATTGCATTAGCTGATTCCTTTGACTATTTGGGCGTTAGACGATTTACTCACCATGCATAGAGTGAACCTGTTTAATTCCATGAAAATGAAGGTGTGACTTCTGTGATTAAGCCAGTTAAACTCCATTAAGGGGGAAGGGAGGGAAGGAGATAAACATTTATTAAAAACCTACTATGTGCCAGGCTTTGTGCTAAGCACAGGTAGGTACCATTATTATCCCTATTGAGTAACTGTTGTTCAGTGGTGTCGAACTCTTTGTGACCTCATTTGGGGTTTTCTTGGCAAAGATACTGGAGTGGTTTGCAATTTCCTTTTTTAGATTCCTTTTACAGATGAGGAAACTGAGGCAAACAAGATTAAAAGACATGCCCACGGTCATACAGCTACTAAGTGTTTGAGGCCAGATCAGGAAGATAAGTCTTCCTAACTCCAGGCCCAGCATTTTATTCACTGAGCCACATCGTTGCCCTTATCATACTGTAGTGTTGAAGAACCTAAGGCAGAATGGAATTTCCTCAGGTTATAGAGGTAGCAATTGTTGGAGGCTGGATTTGAAATCAGGTTTTCCTGACTCCAGGCCCAGTGTTCTATCTACTACATTATTTAGCTGTCTGTTGACTGCAGCCTGACCTAGTAAAACTTATTTAATAAATGAAGTAAAGAAATCACTTGCATAAATTATTCTGTGTACCTCACCACTGCTTTCTCGTTTGTGGGAAGCTTAATGATATGGTTACAAGTGCTTTCACTTGAAAATTTCCTTGCATTTGTTTTTATGTTTTTATATGTACTTATGTGAGTATGTATTTTCTCTCCCAATTGAATGTAAACTCTTTTGTTTCAGGAATTTTTCATTTTTGTCTTTATGTTTCTCCATGGTAAGCCCTGAATAAATGATTACGGATTGATTGATTGATTGTGGAGAGAACTCTGGATTTGTACTTATAATACCTAAAATTCTAGGTCCAGCTTGGACCTTTATTAAGATGTGACAGGGAGAAGGAGAACCAACATCTCTGAACATTTTCTTTATTTATAAAGCAGAAATATGAATACACATCCTAGATCATCATGAGGAAAGAAATTTGTAATCACCAAAATGCTTTAAGAATGTTTTTACCTATGCTATTAGCATATTATATACATATATAGATATAGACATCTATTCTATAGTATATTATACTATCTGTGTTGTTTCTATGATCAATATTGGATCAACTTTGGATTAGATGATCTAAAAGGACCCTTTCAACTCTAAAATTCCATAATCCCCTTTTTTAATATTCAAAACCCTTCATAACCTGGACCCCTCCTGTCTTTGGAGGCTTCTTAAACTTTACTAACTCCACATATTCTGGAATCTCCGTGACCTGTTGCTGCTCCTCATACTAGATATACCATCTCTTGACTTAGACATTTCCACTGGCTATCCTCCCCATGCCCAGAGTTCTCTCCTTCATCTCTGCTTCTTGGCTTTCTTCAAGTTCCACCTAAAATCCCACCTTCTACAGGAAGTATTTACAGATCTCCCTCAATGTTGGTGTCTTCCCTCCATTGACTGTCTCCTGTTTGCTCTGTATGTATCTTGTTTGTTGTTTGCATGTTGTCTCCCCCAACAATGTGCGAGTACCTTGACAGCAGGAAATATCTTTTGTCTTTTTATTGTTTCCCAACATTTAGCGCAGAGCCTGGAACATAGTAGGCACTTAATAAATATTCATTGATTGCTTGGCTTCTAGATAAAAGTACTCACTCATTTCTTACAATCTTATGGTCTTCTGTTGATACTCTGATAAAAGAGAAAATAATGGATCAGCGTTAGTTTGTAGCATAACTAATCCTTTCTTTGCCTTTCTTAATATGTATTGTCCATTCCCTACCACCACCATGTCTCTTCCGTAACTCAGTTTTTAAGACAGATTCTCTCTGTCTACTTCTTTTTGACACATATTAAGATAGAATTTTTGCAATCTGGGAACATTTTGCCAATATAAATCAAGAATTTATTTGACTCTGGAAAACAAAACAGAGGAGATGCCTTCACTGATAAATAGATGTACATTTACATTTCCCATAGCTTGTGATAATGTACATTTTTCCTAATCTTCCACGTTAGCTAAGGAGACCATTTTGCCCTTTCAGATTTACATGCATAGCTCTTATCTTCCAACCAAGATCATTTCTTTATCTCCTATGATCTGGTGTATAGTTCTATCTAGATGTCTCCTGAATATTCCAAACTAAAAGATAACAAGAAAATTTATTACCCCTCCTCCCAATCTACCTCTCCCTTTACTTTTCTATTTCTGTCAAAAATATCACAGTTCTTCTAATCGCATAAGTTTATTATCTAGGCATCATCCTTGACTTTTGCTGGCCCATCATATCCAATCAGTTTGCACATTTTCTTCATTCTCTTTCCTCTACATTTCTGGAATCAGTTCCTTTCTCCCCATTTACTCAACAACAATCTTAGCTCAAGCTCTTTGTACTTCTCACTTATAATACCATGGTAGCCTACTAAATGATATGACAGGTGAAATTTGCAATAACTGAGGAAACAAAAGTTAAACATATTGATTTAGTAAGCAATACATGCCAATTATATAACAAATCAGGATCAGGTCTCCTCAGCTTGGCATTAGACCTTGAATAGAGTGAAGACAGATATTTATGCATTAAAAAAAATTAACAAGATATAAACCAGGATACAAGATTAGGTAATCTGATTTCTAATTGGAGGAAAGAGTAGGGGCTTTCTGAGTTGGAAGGGGGAAATGAGTGAGTTTGAGAGTTGGGAGGGGGTGAGTGAGCAGGCAGACAACAGGATGTCACTCAGTATTCACAATTATAGAAGCCAGAGCCAAGATGACAGAGTAAAGGCAAGGATTTGCCTGAGTTCTCCCAGATTCACCTCCAAATAGGGCTAAAATAAAGCTGCAAATGAATTCTGGAGTAACAGAACCAACAAAAGAATGGAATGAAAGTTTTTCAGTCCTAGACACTTGGAAGGTTGGAACGAAACGTCTACGTTATTGGAATGAGATTGGATTGCAGGCCAGCAGCAAGCCATCAGCAGGTCATAAGGGTGATTGAATTAGATAGCAAAAGGGCTAGACAATTGCTGAGAAGATGATTACAGGGAACCCTTTCCTGGCTCTGGGAACAGAATTCTATTTCATTGACTACATGTGTTTCTGGATCACAATCTCAGGGCAAGGAGGAACACTTACAGAGCAGTGCTAGTTCCAGGGGGGAAAAGAGTGCTTGTGGTTGTCTGCATTCCAAAACATAGGCCAGCAGAACAGTGACCATATCACCTAAGAAGAACTGAAAGATTGCAGACCTCCAGAGCTACCTCTGAATGCAGAGCCACAAAAACCTAAAACTTGGAACAGTGTCCCCTATTTTAACATAAAGGTAAAAGTAAAGAAGTAGGCTGCAAAAATGAGCAATAAACAAAAAATGAACCTGATCACAAAAAGTTGCTATGGTGAGAAGGAAAATCAAAACAAAAGCTCAGAAGGAGACAATGAAATCAAGGCAGCTACAAGCAAAATCTCAAAGTAAAATTTGAATTGGTTCCAGGCACTAAAGATAAAGGAAAAATTGGAGAAAGAAGTGAGAGTGATGTAAGAAAATCATGAAAAAAAGTCAACAACTTGGTAAAGGAGGCAAAAAAATTACTAAAGGATATAGTACCTTAAAAAGGAAATGGACCAAATGGCAAAAGAGGAACAAAAATCCACTAAAGACAAGACCTCCTTAAAAAGCAGAATTGGGCAAATGGAAAAGGAAATATAAAAATTCACAGGGGGCGGAGCCAAGATGGCGGAGTAGAAGGACACACGTTTACGAGCTCCGAAACCACAGCCCATAGATTTAATGTAAAAAGAGACCCCCATAACATCTGGACCACTGAAAGGTGTACAGAAACAGAGTGGAAGAGATTTCCGTTCCAGAGAGCCCTGGAGAGCCGTCCCCAGGGTCCGTCACACTCCGGAAAGCGGACCCCACCCCAGCGCTGCCCTGGCCGCAGCCGCAGAGAAGCTGACCCGAGCAGGCTTCAGGGACGGAAGCTCCGGCAGCCAGGAAAGTCCCTACACCCACAGAAGCTACAGGTCAGTGAGAGAGACGGCTGGCTGGCTGAAAGGGTAACTGGGTGTCTCCGTGACTCGGGCCCCCTTGGGAGGAAGCGGCGGCGGCAGAAGCGGGGGCGGCGGAAGAGGCAGCAGCAGGCACGGCCGCGGCCTGGGACTCCCCCAGCAGCAGGCAGGAACTTCATTACTGAAAGTCTCTGCATAATCAACCTGAGGGAGCTGAGCCTAGGAGACGGCCCTGCCCCACCCCACTCCATTACTGAAGGCCTCTGCATAAAGCCCCTGAGGGAACTGAGCCTGGGAGGCGCCCCCCCCAACCGCTCCGTTCCTGAAGGTCTCTGCATAAAGCCCCTGAGGGAGCTGAGCCTGGGAGGCAGCCCTGCCCCCACCCCAGCACCAGAACTAAAGCTCACATTGACCAGCAGGCGGGCGGGCAGCGTGGAAAGCACATTTGAATCTCAGACACCAAGCACTAGCTGGGTGGATCTAGGCAGGGGTGGACAGGAATCTCAGAAGTCAAGTAACTGGCTGGGAAAATGCCTAGAAAAGGGAAGAAAAATAAGACTATAGAGAGTTTTTTTCCAACAAATGCAAATGATACCGACCTTCAGATCTGAGGAGGAGGAGGACGTATTCTTGCCATCAGGGAAAGATGTGGAGGGCGGGGTCTCAGTACCCCAGACATCCCAGGGGGATGTCGGTGAGCTCAGGCCTTGCAAGAGCTCAAAAAGGATTTTGAAAAGCAAGTTAGACAGATGGAGGAAAAACTGGGAAGAGAAATGAGAGAGATGCAAGAAAAGTATGAAAAACGGGTCAATACCTTGGTTAAGGAGACCCAAAAAAATGCTGAAGAAAATAACACCTTAAAGAATAGACTCACTCAATTGGCAAAAGAGGTTCAAAAAGTCAATGAGGAGAAGAATGCTTTCAAAAGCAGAATGAGCCAAATGGAAAAAGAGGTTCAAAAGCTCACTGAAGAAAATAGTTCTCTCAAAATTAGAATGGAACAGATGGAGGCTAATGACTTTCTGAGAAACCAAGAAATCACCAAACAAAACCAAAAGAATGAAAAAATGGAAGAGAATGTGAAATATCTCATGGGAAAAACAACTGACCTGGAAAATAGATCCAGGAGAGACAATTTAAAAATTATGGGACTACCTGAAAGTCATGATCAAAAAAAAAAGCCTAGACATCATCTTCCATGAAATTATCAAGGAAAACTGCCCTGATATTCTAGAACCACAGGGCAAAATAAGTATTGAAAGAATCCATCAATCACCACCTGAAAGAGATCCAAAAAGAGAAACTCCTAGGAACATTGTGGCCAAATTCCAGAACACCCAGCTCAAAGAGAAAATCTTGCAAGCAGCTAGAAAGAAACAATTCCAGTATTGTGGAAATACAATCAGGATAACTCAAGATCTAGCAGCTTCTACATTAAGGGATCGAAGGGCGTGGAATAGGATATTCCAGAAGTCAAAGGAACTAGGACTCAGACCAAGAATCACCTACCCAGCAAAACTGAGTATAATACTTCAGGGGAAAATATGGTCTTTCAATGAAACAGAGGAATTTCAATCATTCTTGATGAAAAGACCAGAGCTGAAAAGAAAATGTGACTTTCAAACACAAGAATGAGAAGAAGCATGAAAAAGTAAACAGCAAAGAGAAGTCTTAAGGGACTTACCAGAAGTGAACTGTTTACATTCCTACATGGAAAGACAATATTTGTAACTCTTAAAACTTTTCAGTATCTGGGTAGTTGGTAGGACCACACACACACATGTACATGCATGCACGCACACACACATACACACATGCACACACATACAGAGACAGAGAGCACAGAGAGAATTGAATAGGATGGGACCATATCTTAAAAGAAATTAAGGTAAATGGTGAGAGAGAAATGTAGTGGGAGGAAAGAGGGGAAAATGGAATGGGGTAATTATATGTCACTTAAGAGGCAAGTAGGAGACTATTTAGTGGAGGGAAAAAGAGGAGAGCTGAGGAAAAAAAAAAAACAAGAAGTTTACCCTCATCACATTTGACTAAAGGAAGGAATAAAATGCACACTCATTTTGGTATGAAAACCTATCTTACAGTACAGGAAAGTGGGGGAGAAGGAGATAAGCAAGGGGGGGGGGATGATGGAAGGGAGGGCAAAGGGAGGAGGGAGCAATTTGAAGTCAACACTCAGGGAGGGACAGGATCAAAAGACAGAAGAGAAACAATGAGGGGCAGGATAGGATGGAGGGTAATTCAGTTAGTCTTACACAACACGACTATTATGGAAGTCATTTGCAAAACTACGCAGATAGGGCCTATATTGAATTGCCTGCCTTCCCAAATGGAATGGGTGGGGAGGGAGGGATGAGGAGAATTTGGAACTCAAAGTTTTAGGAACAACTGTTTAGTATTGCTGTTGCTACTAGGAGAGAAGACATACAGTTAATGAGGAATAGAAAGTCATCTGGCCCTACAGGAGAAAAGAGAAGATGGAGACAAGAGAAAGGAGGGATGACAGAAGAGAGGGCAGATTGGAGATAGGAAAAATTAGATTACTTGGGGTATTGGGGTGGGGGAGGGGATAAAAAGGGGAGAAAATTTGGAACCCAAAATTTTGTGAAAATGAATGTAAAAAGTTAAATAAATAAATAAATAAATAAACAAGCAAACAAATAAATAAATAAGTGGATGAATGAATGAAAGTTCACAGAAGAAAATAATTCCTAAAAAATTAAAATTAGGCAAGTGAGGACTAGACGAAGATGGCAGAATAGAAAGACTATGTATGCTAGCTCCGAACCCACAGCCCATAAATATTCTGTAAAAAGAACTCCCCACAAATTCTGGAGCAGTCCAAGCTGTGAAGAAATGCAGGGGAGGAGATTTCTGTTCCAGAGAGCCCTGGAAAGCCATCCCCAGGGGTCCATCATGCACCGGACAGTGGAACCCACCCCTGCGCTGCCCTGGCTGCATGGCTCCAGAGAAGCAGATCTGAGCAGGCTTCAGGGATGGAATCTCTGGTGGCCGCGAATTTCCCTCCACCCATAGGCACTCCAGGTCAGTGAGAAAGACTTCTGAGCTGACTGAGAGGGGAGCAGGGTGTCTCTGTGCCTCGGGTCCCTTTGGGAGGCAGCGGCAGAGGCAGAGGTGGCCTGGGACTCCCAGAGCATGCAGGAGCTCAGCTCCATTACTGAAGATCTCTGAATAAAGCCCCTGAGGGAACTGAGCCTGGGAAGTGGCCCTGCCCCCATCTGAGCACCAGAGCTTAAGCTCACATTGAATAGCAGCTGTGCCCACTGTGGAAAGCCCTGAGGCTGGGGAGCAGCATTTGAATCTCAGACCCCAAGAACTAGCTGGGAATATCTAGGTGGGGGTGGAGAGAAATCTCAGAAGTCAAGTAGCTGGCTGGGAAAATGCCCAGAAAAAGAAAGCAAAATAAGACCATAGAGAGCTTTTTTCTTGGGGAAGAGATGTTTCTTCCTCCTTTCATTTCTGAAGAAGAAGTACAATGCTTGCCATCAGGGAAAGATGGAGGTCGTGGAGGTCGGGGCCTCTCTATCCCAGACATCTGAGGTGGATGTCTGGTGGGCTCAGGCCATGGAAGAGCTCAAAAAGGATTTTGAAAATCAAGCTAGACTGGTGGAGGAAACACTGGGAAGAGAAATGAGAGAGATACAAGGAAAGCATGAAAAACGGGTCAATACCTTGCTAAAAGAGACCCAAAAAAAATGCTGAAGAAAATAACACCTTGAAAAATAGGCTAACTCAATTGGAAAAAGAGGTGAAAAAAGCCAATGAGGAGAAGAATGCTTTCAAAAGCAAAATTAGCCAAATGGAAAAGGAGGTTCAAAAGCTCACTGAAGAAAATAGTTGTCTCAAGATTAGAATGGAACAGATGGAGTCTAATGACTTTCTGAGAAACCAAGAAATCACCAAACAAAACCAAAAGAATGAAAAAATGAAAGAGAATGTGAAATATCTCATTGGAAAAACAACTGACCTGGAAAATAGATCCAGGAGAGACAATTTAAAAATTATGGGACTACCTGAAAACCATGATCATAAAAAGAGCCTAGACATCATCTTTCATGAAATTATCAAGGAAAACTGCCCTGACATTCTAGAACCACAGGGCAAAATAAGTATTCAAGGAATCCATCAATCACCTCCTGAAAGAGATCCAAAAAGAGAAACTCCTAGGAACATTGTGGACAAATTCCAGAATTCCCAGGTCAAGTAGAAACTATTGCAAGCAGCTAGAAAGAAACAATTTCAGTATTGTGGAAATACAATCAGGATAACACAAGATCTAGCAGTTTCTACATTAAGGGATCGAAGGGTATGGAATAGGATATTTCAGAAGTCAAAGGAACTAGGACTAAAACCAAGAATCACCTACCCCAGCAAAACTGAGTATAATACTTCAGGGGAAAATATGGTCTTTCAATGAAACAGAGGACTTTCAAGCATTCTTGATGAAAAGACCAGAGCTGAAAAGAAAATTTGACTTTCAAACACAAGAATGAGAAGAAGCATGAAAAAGTAAACAGCAAAGAGAAGTCATAAGGGACTTACCAAAGGTGAACTGTTTACATTCCTACATGGAAAGACAATATTTGTAACTCTTAAAACTTTTCAGTATCTGGGTAGTTGGTGGGACCACATACACACACACACACACACATGCACACACACATGTACACGTGTGCATGCACACACATACACACATGCATGCACATACAGAGACAGAGAGCACAGAGTGAATTGAATAGGATGGGACCATATCTTAAAAGAAATTAAGGTAAATGGTGAGAGAGAAATGTCGTGGGAGGAGAGAGGGTGAAATGGAATGGGGTAAATTATCTCTCATTCAAGAGGTAAGCAGGAGACTTTTTAGTGGAGGGAAAAGGAGGAGAGCTGAGAAAAAAACATGAAGTTTACCCTCATCACATTTGACTAAAGGACGGAATAAAATGCACACTCATTTTGGTATGAAAACCTATCTTACAATACAGGAAAGTGGGAGAGAAGGAGATAAGCAGGGTGGGGGGGATGATGGAAGGGAGGGCAATGGGAGGAGGGAGCAATTTGAAGTCAACACTTGGGGAGAGACAGGATCAAAAGACAGAATAGAAACAATGGGGCGCAGGATAGGATGGAGGGAAATACAGTTAGTGTTACACAACATGACTATTATCAAAGTCATTTGCAAAACTACACAGATATGGCCTAATTGCTTGCCTTCCCAAATGGAATGGGTGGGGAGGGAGGGATGGGAAGAATTTGGAACTCAAGGTTTTAGGAACAAGTGTCGAGTATTGTTCTTGCTACTAGGAAATAAGAAATACAGTTAATGTGGAATAGAAAGTTATCTGACCCACAGGACAAAAGAGAAGATGGGGACAAGAGAAGGGAGGGATGATAGAAGGGAAGGCAGATTGGTGATAGGGGAAATTAGAATGCTCAGTGTATTGGGGTGGGGGGAGGGGATAAATGGGGAGAAAATTTGGAACCCAAAATTTTGTGAAAATGAATTTAAAAAGTTAAATAAATAAATTTATATTAACAGCAAAAAATAAAAAATAATAAAAAAATTAGGCCAGTGAAGCTAAAGACTTCATGAGACATCAAGAAACAATAAAACAAAATTTAATACCATTAGTTAGCAGGTGGAATTTAGAAAATGAAAGTAGGGTCTTGAAATAGAGTCAGTTTTATAAAATAAAGTCAATTTGGTTCACACACAATTTCCATAATTTTCTAAATGGTTTTCCTCCAATCAGTTTCTCCCCTCCCCAATCCATCCTACACATAACTTACATATTGATATTCCAAAAGTATAGGTCTGACAATGTCATTCCCCTGCTCCATGAGTTTTTGTGGCTCCCTATTACTTTTATTATTAAACAATTTAGCATATAAACTTTGTAAAATGTGACTCTAACTTATCTTTCTAGGCTATTTGCATATTACAACTCCTCAGACTATGAATCAAATGCACATCACTGTTATTTCCCATATGTGGAATTTCATCTCCCATTCTATTGCTTGGCATAAGTTGTCCCATATTCCTAAATGCTATTCTTCTTCACCTGCACCACTTGGAAAATCCACTTCAAGGCTCAACTAAGTTGTCAGCTTCTTCAAGAGGTCTTTTCTGACTCTATAAGTTAATCCCCTCTCCCCCACTTGCCAAACTGTTTGCATTTATTTCGTTTACATAATGATATTTTTTCTCAGTTGAATATAAGCTTCCATTGTTGTATCTGTGTTCCCAGATCCTAACATGGTATCTGGCACTGAGTAGGCCCTTGATAAATGCTTGTTGTTTAACTGACTGACACTTGAATGTAGGTGTGTCTTTGAACTCCATTATCTATATTTCTTATTTCCCAGTTGCATGTAAAAACAATTTTTAACATTCATTCCTAAAAGTTTGAATTCCAACTTCTCTCCTTTTCTCCCTCCCTATCCATCCCCAGTGAGAAGGCAAGCAGCTCAATATAGGCTATGTATATTTAGCTTTGCAAAAGACTTCCACAATAGTCCTGTTGTGAAAGACTAACTATATTTCCCTCCATCCTTTCCTGCTCCTCACTTCTATTCTCTCTTTTGATCTTGTCCCTCCCCTAAAGTGTTTACTTCTAATTACTCCCTCCTCCTATTTGCCTTCCCTTCTACCATCCCCCCCACACCACTTATCCCCTTCTTCATTTTCATATGAAATTAAGTGTACATATTGTTCCCTTCTTAAGCCAAATGTGAAGCGAGTAGGCTTCACTTTTTGCCTCTCACCACCCACCTTTCCACCTCCATTGAAAATGATTTTCCTCACCTCTTTTATGAGATAATTTGCCCCATTCCATTTTTCCCTTTTTCCTCCCAATATATTCCTCTTTCACCCCTTCATTTTATTTTTTTTAGATGTGATCCCTTCCTATTCAACTCACCCTGTGTCCTCTGTCTATATATATATGAATAATCCCTCCAACTACTCAAATACTGAGAAAAGTCTCAAGAGTTACAAATATTATCTTTCCATATAGGAATGTAAACAGTCCAACTTTAGTAAGTTCTTTATGGTTTCACTTTCCTGTTTACCTTTTCAGGCTTCTATTGATTTTTGTGCTTGAAGGTCAAATTTTCTATTCAGCTCTGATCTTTTCATCAAGAATGCTTGAATGTCCTCTATTTCATTGAATGACCATTTTCCCCTGAAGTATTATTCTCAGCTTTTCTGAGTAGGTGATTCTTGGTTTTAATCTTAGTTTCTTTGACTTCCGGAATATCATATTCCAAGCCCTTTGATCCCTTAATGTAGAAGCTGCTAGATCTTGTGTTATCCTGATTGTATTTCCACAATACTTGAATTGTTTCTTTCTGACTGCTTGTAATATTTTCTCCTTTATCTGGGAACTCTAGAATTTGACTACAGTATTCCTAGGAGTTTTTCTTTTTAATCTCTTTTAGCAGGTGATTGGTGGATTCTTTCAATATTTATTTTACCCTCTGGTTTTAGAACATCACGGAAGTTTTCCTCGATAATTTCCTGACAGATGATGTCTAGGCTCTTTTGCTGATTATGGTTTTCATCTCATTGGAAAAACAACTGACCTGGAAAATAGATCTAGGAGAGAAAATTTAAAAATTATGGGACTACCTGAAAGCCATGATCAAAAAAAGAGCCTAGACATCATCTTTCAAGATATTATCAAGGAAAACTGCCCTGATATTCTAGAAACAGAGGGCAAAATAAGTATTGAAAGAATCCACCAATCTTCTCCAGAAAGATATCCAAAAATAGAAACTCCTAGGAATATTGTAGCCAAATTCCAGAGTTCCCAGACCAAGGAGAAAATATTGCAAGCAGCTAGAAAGAAACAATTTTTATTGTGGAAATACAATCAGGATAACCCAAGATCTAGCAGCTTCTGCATTAAGGGACTGAAGGGCCTGGAATATGATATTCCCTGAAGTCAAAAGAACTAGGATTAAAAACTAAGAATAACCTACCCAGGAAAACTGAGTATAATACTTCAGGGGGGAAAATGGTATGAAAAAAGAGTATGAAAAAAATTTCATAATTTTTAAATTGTCTTTCCTGGATCTATTTTTCAGGTCAGTTGTTTTTCCAATGAGGTATTTCACATTGTCTTCTATTTTTTTCTTTCTTTTGGTTTTGTTTTGTAATTTCTTGGTTTCTCATAAAGCCATTAGCTTCCATCTGTTCTGTTCTAATTTTTAAAGAACTATTTTCTTTAGTGAGCTTTTGAACCTACTTTTCCATTTGCCTCATTCTGTTTTTTAAAGCATTCTTCTCCTCATTGACTTTTTGGACCTCTTTTGCCATTTGAGTTTGTCTATTTTTAAAGGTGTTATTTTCTTCAACATTTTTTGGGTTTCCTTTAGAAAGCTGTTAACACACTTTTCATGATTTTCTTGCGCCTCTCTCATTTCTCTTCCCAATTTTTCCTCCACCTCTCTTACTTGATTTACAAAATCCTTTTTGAGCTCTTCTATGGCCTGAAACCATTGCATATTTATTTTGGAGGTTTTGGATGCAGAAGCCTTGGCTTTTACATCTTCTTCTGATGGTATGCATTTTTCTTCTTCATCCAAAAGGACGGAAGAAAATACCTGTTCACCAAGAAAGTAACCTTCTATAGTCTTATTTTTCCTCCTTTTATGGGCATTTTCCCAGCCAGTTATTTGACTTTTGAGTCCTTTTTCAAGTGAGGGTATATTCTAGGGACGTGTAAGTTCTCAGCTCCTCCAAGGTGGCACAGTGAAAGGAGAAGAGTTTACTCCTCTTCTCATCTGTGCTCTGGTCTGAGAGCAAACATAAGCTTTTCTGTCCAGGATATGCAAGTAGAAATTCCCTCTCCAGAGACTATGCAAGTAGAATTCCTCTCCAGGGCCTCCACCAGCTCCACCAGCCAGTGCTCCTCCTTACCCTAGAATTCCCCTCAGGGTGGAGATTCAGATCAGTGACTCAATTCGCCCAAGATCTTTAGGTCAAACACTTCAAAAATGGCCACTGGCACTACCTGGGACTGCCTGGGGCTGGGGTTAGAGCAGAACACTGTTCCTTTCTCACCAGGTCACCCACTGACCTTTGAAGCTGTCTTTAGGGTTTGTGGGTTGAGTAATCTGGGAACCTCAGCTGCTCCCTGTGATTCCATGCCCTGAAGCCTGCTCCAGTCCTGTTCGGAGCTATGCCTCATGGCCAAGCCTGGTCTGTGCTCCCTGGACTGTGCTCTGTTGTGATAGACTTTTCTTGTCAGCCTTCTAGACTGTCTTGGGCTGGAAATCTCTTTCACTCTGTCATCTTGTGGGCTTTTGCTGCTCTAGAATTTGTTTAGAGTCATTTTTTACCGATATTTTAAGGTCTGTAGGGAGAGAGCTTTTACAGGTCCATCCTTCTACTCAGTCATCTTGGCTCTGCCCCCCTCTATCTCTAATTCTTTAGTCTGAGGTCAAGTGACTTTATCTCAGCTTACACATCTACAGAATAAAAGAGTTGGAGCAGTTGATCTTTCTTGAATATTCTAGGTACCTATGATCTTTAAAAAAAGATGAATCATGAACCAGAGCAAATGAAAAGAATTGAAAGAATGTACTACTTAGAGTCATATTTAAAATAGTATTTGGAAAATACCTGTGAGATATTTTCGTTCATAAGTCAAGATCTGACTGTCCTAATAAAATGATAATTTTTTCTTTTAAAAAAAGCACTTTATTTTGTCAGTGTACTGTTTTCTACTTCTGTGACTGAGTCATTTATATTAAAACTGAGTTACCACAAGAGTATAAAAGCATAATTGGTCTCATGTATTTCATGATTGTGACTGCCAGGACTGTACCCTGAAATTTTCATCAGCATATTAATAAATGCCTTAAGGAAATATAATTTATTTATGTCCTTCTGCATAGGAATATATCAAAAATTCTACTAATAATTCTGTTTTTAAACTTCTAATTAGAGTGTTGATATGTTTCTGAAGTAATAAAAAAGCTCTTGAGGGTTGAAGAACCTTATATCTTGGTATTTCCAGAAATATCATGGTATCATAGGGGCTTCATACCAAAATGAAAAACTGGGGCAATTGTAGGTTAGAAATTGAGAAGGAAGAAAGAAAAGGAGAGGATGGGAATGATGTATCAAAAATATGCTTGTGACTTTATCTATTCTGTTCAGTTATAGAATTAATGCTAAAAAATGAAAAAAAAAACAAATAGACATTAAATGTGGCTAGAAAGGGTGCTCTTCATCAAGAAACAAAAATATGGAAAAATGGAGCAGCTCCCTTTTTCCCTTGTTTCCTGAATTCTTACCTATCTGGAGACTGAAGATAATAACTGGATCAATTGAAAACAGATATCACAATAACATCAGCATGGAAAAAGTCCAGGAGACAGTAGGAGAAAGAGGATACAATTTATAGAAAACTCACCAGCATTGCCAGGGGCAAAAGGAAGAACTGAAGAGAGAGACACAACAGTGTTCAGAAAACATTGAAAGATCTACCCTTCCCACTAGATACCTGATCATTCCTGATGAATGGAAATGAGCCTGCCTGATATAAGACTTAGAATTGGAAGGGAATTTTGACATCATTGAATCAAACCCTAACCTTTTATGGATGAGGTAACTGAAGCCAATGGAGATTTAATGATTTTTCCCAAAGTCCACCAAAGAATAAGTGTCAGAAGGTGAGATTTAAACTCAGTATTTATAAAGTGCTTACTAAGCACTAGTCATGACAACTAGATGGCACAGTGAATAGAGTGCTGGGCCAGGAGTCACCTTCCTGAATTCACAGCCTGCATCAGACATTTACTAGCTGGGCAAGTTCCTCAACCCTGTTGGCCTCAGTTGCATCGTCTTTAAAATGAACTGAAGAAGGAATTAGCAAATTACTCAAGTATCTTTGCCAAGAAGACCTCAGTGGAGTCACAAAGAATCAGATACAGGGAAACAACAATGTGCCAGGTACTGTGCTAAACGCTGGGGATGGTGTTGTTGTTTGCATCAGGAGGGCAATGTCTTAACTTGCAGGTGAATTGGATTGAAGTGCAGCAGATATGTGCAAAGTCATCAGCCTCACTCTCTCTTCCAGAGTCATCCGAATCCAATGGCAAGGAAAAGATGAAGACCACTGGAGATGACCCCTGGAGCAGTGGGAGACCTTGCCTTTTTAAGCTAACGTCTTTCCCAGGTTTCAATTTGTCTGAGGAAACATCCGGTCAGTGATTCTAGAGTAGGTAAGAAATGGGACAAAAGATAGCCTACTTTACCTACTCAGAAAAAACCCCAAAAAACATCAACCTGGGAGGGGAAGACCTTCAGGGTTTCTGGACAGACAGAAATAGTTTCCATTTACACTTCCTCAGCCATCAAAACACAAACAAAAACCAAGTGAGACTTGGGCAGGGACTAGATCATCTTTGGCTTATTTCAAATTCTGGGGATACAAAGAAAGGCAAAGTCAGTCTCTGTTCTCAAGAAGATCTCATTCTAATGGGAGTTAAAATTCTGCTTGGTCCTCTGCCTCTAGAACTAGAATTCTTTTTCCCATGCCTCTTTGTCTACCTTATATCACACTTCCTCCTGTGACTAGCTTTAGGTCACAGGGTTTAACCAAATCAAGATTCAAATCCCATCTTCTGCCTCCCAGTCCATTACCCTTTCTACTATTTCCTGCTATACCTCATGGAGGGAGAACGAACACAGAGGAGGATATTAGCCAGTATGTGAAGGATACAATGCATTTTCAAAGTCTATTTTATAGATGTGAAGGACACAGTAGGAGGAAAGTTCTGCAGCATATAAGTTAATATAGATGTATTTTACATATACATGTTATTCAGAAATATATGCATATATAATAATAATAACTAGTATTTACACAGTGCTTGTGATGTGCCAGGAATTGAGCTAATCACTTTATAATTCTTATCTTATTTGTTCCTTGCAACAACTCTAGGGGTACGTACTATTAATATTCATATTTTATGCATGAGAAAACTGAGTCAAACATTTGAACTCAGGCCTTCCTAACTTCTAACCTAGGGCAGCTAGATGGCATGGTGGATAGGGTGCTAGAACTGGAGTTAAGAAGACTCATGTTCTTGAGTTTAAAATCTGACCTCAGACTATGTGATCTTGGCATGTCACTTAAGCCTATCTGCTTCAGTTTCCTCATCCGTAAAATAAGTTAGAGTAGGAAATGGCAAACAACTCCAGTATCTTTGCCGAGAAAATCCCAAATGCGGTCATGAAGAGTCCGACATGACCGAAATGACTGAACAGCTTCCTAACTCCAGGCCTGATATCTATCCATTGCACCACCTGGCTATTGTTGCCACATTGTTAGCAGTTGAAGGTACTATTATTCACTTTTCCCAAGAAAAATATCCAGATTCCTATTATCATTATTCATGGGATATGACAGCATTATTTAAGATATTAATAATGAAATATTAGCCTCCTCAGAGCCATTTTTATTATGACTAAAATTTAATCTTTTACAAAAGAAAAAAATTTCCTGTCTTTTCTATTTGACCTATAAGGTCAATGGATTGGGACAAGATCCAGTAGGTATTATTTTCATTTGGAAAGGTACCATGCTTGTTTTTTTCAGGAGTCAGTTGCCATTTGTGTCAAATGAAGGACTGTTTTACTAATTAACCATATGTACCATACATCTATTCCATTTTAAAACTATCTATCCATCTGTAATCTTCTGATTTCTTGCTTATTAGGCAAGTTTGCCATGGCATGGAAGTCTGGGGCGCTTACTACATAGCTCTCTTTATTCATTCATCCATGAAATGATTCAGACATAAATATACATGTGTGTGTATATATCTTGGTGGTGGTGGTCCTTTGTTTGTAAAGAGGACCCATGACATCCCAGGTGATTTCCTGACTTGTGCTTGAATTGGATTTAAGAAAGGCAGAATTGCACAGGTGTCAGTCTCACTCTCTCTCCTAGAATCATTAAAGTCTAGTGGTAAGGCAAAAGCCAGTACTGATGACAGGCCAGGATGCTATGGATGACCTTGGCATTTTCAACTTCTGACCAAGCTCTAAGCACTTCACAGTGTCTGCTTCAGCAGCCTTTATGACTGTTGGAACAAATCATTGTTCTCATCTGCCCATTTCACAAGAGGAACTCTTCATATGCTTGGGATAGACATCTCTCTAACTCACCAATGAGTTGGAGGACTATTGGTCACCTTCAACCTGGTTTAGATCAATTGCAGAGACAGTTTTACCAGGGTGTGGCTGCTGCCCATGCTACAGCTTCTTGGAGACACAGGTGAGAGCTGGGTGATAAGTGGATGCCAAGGGTGAATGAGCAGCCCTGAAAAGGACTCAGGAACTTTCATATCAGAAGTGCTGGTCCTCCCTGAACAAAACATACATCCCATGGATGTATCTAACATTAAGAACAATGACTGGGCCCCTGGTGCTGGAGCATTAGTCCTATTCCCTTGTCTACTATGGGGCACTTTTGTTTGGATTCATCATACAAGTGGCCAGACTGAGTTCAATCACCAGAAACACCTAGACTCTAATGACAGAACAGCTAGGATCTCTTTACATACTTTTACACTTCCTGAACTTCAGGGACAAATTATATAAAGCTTAGGATGTAGTTTATTTCTGTTGTTTTTGTTCAGTCATGTCTGACTCTTTGTGACCTTGTGCACCATAACAAGTCAATATTGTCCAGAGGGTTTTCTTGGCAAAGATACTAGAGTGGTTGACCATTTACCTCTCTAGTGGATTGAAGTAAATAGAGGTTAAATGATTTGCCTAGGGTCACACAGCTAGTGTCTGAGGCCAGATTTGAACTCAAGACTTCCTGAATCCAGGCCCAATACTTTAGCCACTGAGTCACCTACTACCTCTATCTAGATATCTTCAAAGATAGACACTAAAAATGTATTCAAGGTACAATGTAAATCATATATGTAGCAGATATTTATTTCTTACATACAAAAGAAATTCCAAAAGACTCAAGACTCACAACTTGTGTTAACAGAAAGACTTAAAAGAAAGTTCAGTAAAATATATATAACTATTGTTATGATCTCTTGGGAAGTTGATATTAAAACCTCAATAGAATGTGAAGGATTATCAAATAGTCATTCCACATTCCATGTACTCTGGGCATCATCAAAATAATTCTTGGTTTGTTTCTTCTACAAGATGGGTCAAGCTTAGGTCTTGCCTTTTCATGGTGGTTGTCTTCTCCAAAAATGCTGGAGTAGCTGCTGGTGACTCACCACCACCACCACCCACCAACCCTCCAGCCACTTGTCAGCTCCAACCTAAAAGGCCCACGATATGCAGAACTCTTGAACACACAATGCTTTCTCCGAGTTTCTACATATCTCCTAGGGATAGATATTCACTCATTTAAGACAAAGAAAGAACGAACTTAAAAGAGGCAGCTTCAAATCCAAGCTTAGGTTTGCTTTGGCAAGTGCCATGTACACACAGACATCAGAATGTAGGATGAGCTAAATTACCCTTTTCCTGCCTTTTCAGAAAAATAGTCCTCACAGGATCCAAAAGCTGAAAGGGAAGAGAGCAACGAGGGTGAGATTTAATTGCTATAAAACCTTGTAGACCACACATCTGAATTTTTTTTGTGCATGGGAGGCAAGGGGGAGAGATGGAGAAAGAGAGAGAGACCATGTGCTAGCTTTTTGATTTACAAAATAGTTTCCTCATAGTTATGCAGAGAGAGATACAAGCTTATTTTATGATCCTCACTCGGCAGATGAAGAAAGCTATAAGATATTTGGTGCCTTTCCCTGTCCTTTTAAACTGAAGTCTCCCAACTTTAAGTTCGATGGTACCACATGACATCTCAGATCATCCAAAGAAATAGAACTCTTCTTTTTCAGGAATACCATGCTATCTTTCAACATAGCCTGTGTAGTTACTCTACTTAATATGCCAATAGTATGCCATAAATATAAAATGAGAAGAACAGGGAACTTCTTCATCACTGTTATTTCATCTGTAGATACAATCCATGCTAAAGAGATTATGTTAAAATAAAATTGTGCAGTTTCCTATTACCTGTGCCCTTTTCCTTGTTGGACCACACACACACACACACCAGCAAATAAACAAACCAATAAAACTTATATTTATTTGATGTTAAATATACAGATTGAAACTGGAAATTGTGTAAAAAAAGTCTAGATGTGTTGTCTACGAGGCATCATAGCAATTAAATACCTAGAGCTACTTGGATTTTTGACTCAATTTTCATCTAAAAATTGTTGTTTCATTCAAAACCAACATTTGTCTATGGAAAAGGTAGGCCTTTAGAATGAAATGCAGGTCTCCTCTTTATTTTTTTTTTAAATAAGGAATCAATGCCTGTATTGTCATTTCTTCTCACTAGTTAGGCAAATAACTACCAAGGATAGCACTAACGATAATTTAGCTATGATTGCTTCTGATTGTCTTGGATTTCCATATCATGAAGGAGGAGGCTTAGTAGTGTTCTTTTCTGAGTACTGTCCAACTGTTTCCTAGAAACAGAAAGAAACCATTATGGATTAAAAGATCTATGTCCACATTTAGAGGTCCTTTCAGTATCTGCAAAAGCTTTTAAAGCAGAACGATCATTCTGATCCAATAAATCTAATGTAGCCAGAGACATTGTAAACATGAGTAATTCCCTTAAAACATAAGTAATAGAACTCTAAGATAACATTGTCACTTTGGAAAGGAAGGGGAAATTTTTACTGGCCTCTCTACTAAAAGTTACCATTTTCATAGCGCCCTAAAGATTCCCAAATGCTCTCTTTACAATAGTCTTGAGAAGAAGGTAGTGCAAGGATTATTACCCCTTTTATATTTTACAGAAGAAGAAATTGAGGTCCAGAATAGTTAAAGCAATGCTCAAAGTTGTAGTACCTAGAAGCTAAAAAGCATTAGAAATAAGAACTTTTCTTTAAAACTAAAACTCTTTTAATGACTATTTTTAAAACCCCTTATATTTAAAATATTTAAAGTAAAATCAATTCTTCTCAGCGTTCTTCTCTAATTGTCATATTTCAGATTCTTGACTTCAGTCTAATATCTTTTCTTCTCTGTCATTCATTTCTTCCCACTATAGGTCTCCACTGGTAGCAACATTATTGGTCAGTTCAACTGGAGGTTTTGTTCTCTTGCTTCACTGCCATGAACCTCATGACAAAATTATCTTGTGTCCCAACATTTTTTGACAATGTAGTTTTTAATTGAACTGAAAATCTCATGACATTCTTTTTAAATTGATATATTTTGTCTTGACACAGAAGGCATTTGCCAACAAACACTCAAACAAACCTCCCACCAAGTACATTTGCCAAAAATAGTTAAGCAAAACTGTCTAATAAATTATCACTAATAAAATGATTGGAACTGATTATACATATCACTTTCACTTTTGTAATTTATCTCTTATGAACAGAAAGAATCTAGAGCTGAAAGCTTCCTTAGAGATCCTCTAATCCAGCTTCCCCATTTTACAGGTCAAGAAACTGAGTTTAAAGATTTGACCAAGGTCATACATGTGACTGAAAACACATTTAATAAGCATCAAAGATTGCATTGAATCTTGATCCTTTGATTCTATAGTCCATCTCCATTTCAGAATAAGGAAGGAGGTCATTCTAAATTTCATAATTTTGTACCAGCATCATCCAGTGCTATTAATCTGTGTCCTGTTGGCTCTTGGGATTGACTAAATTTTCATACTCGTAATCATGTATGTTGTCCTTCCAGTTTTGCTTTTTTCATTCTGGATCACTCCCTACAAGTCATGTGACATTTCTCTGAAGTCTTCATATTTTTCCATACTTGTTATTATGACACAATAATTTTTCATTGAATTCACACGCCAATTTGCTTAACCAATTTGTTTTCAACATCCTTTCTTTTTTCATATATATATGTATATGTATACATATACATATATATATAAAACAAAAATGACTGCTATCAATCAGTCACATAATATTGGGATCATTTGGTATATATATTTTGCTGATGAGTAGAGTCCCTGTTGTTTCATTAAGCCATATTGATTTCCAAAAGTTGGATGGCTGGACAACTTTGCCAGTAATGAATCAGGATGCTAATCTCCCCATGGCTTCTCCAGCACCATCACTGGACCTTTACTTATTAGTTTTTCCCTGTCTGGTAAAATTCCAGTCTCAGTTACTGAGAAGCTCTGGGTCATGAGAAAGGTGCTCCAAGTAGTCTCTACTGTGTTGGAGTCTGTTGTGGAAATAGGGGGCTCAGTGAAACACTTGCCAGTAGAATCAGCCTACAGTTAGTGAGAAAACAAATGAGGAAGATGTCTCTAAAAGAGAAAGTTCAGAAGATAGGACAAATGAATTAAAGTGGACTTAGTTCCTCTCCATCATGCAATCCTTCCCCAGGAAACTCATCATTGAGAAATCTCATTGTCCTATTAGATTGAATCTTCCTAGTACTATATCTCTTCAGTAGCCTCTGCCCCTCTGAGGTCTCTGACTGGAGGGCAGGGCCAAGGTCTCCAAAGCCTTTATGGAAGGGCTACAGTCCTGTTTTCTCCATATTTTCCCACCAGTTTTTAGATTTCTTTGTTTTCCACTTTCATATCCTACTCTCCCCTCCGTTATCTTCTTCTCCATCACCCCTTTTAGTTCACTTTTAGCTCTCTTTTGTTTGTTCCCTTTCCCATTAGACTGTAAGCTCTTTGAGAGTAGGTACTTTGTTTTTATGTGGATTTTTATCTTCAGCCCAGTACCTGAAGCATAAGAAGTGCATAATAATGTTCATTGACTGACTGACTGAATTAACCCTCAAAGTAAAACTCAGGTTGACCTCAGGAAAAGTAGCTGGAGTTTATTTTCATAAACTTCCTGCATTGACAGTCTTTGCATCTCAGCTTTCCTGTAATAGTAGATCAAAGTTCTTGTTCTTTCATGTGTATATTACAATGTCTGTATTTGATAATGATTGCTACATTCATAATATAAGAAGAAAATATTGGAAAAAATAAAATAACCCCGTGTTACCTGGAGAGAAGGGGAAATTGTAATAAAGAACTGTCCTTGAAATCATAGAACAGCAGAAACTTAGAATGAAAAATATCAGAACCCAACCATCAAATTCTATCACAACCCTAGAGTGATGAGGAACTTACTACTTTTCAAGAAAGCATAGTTCAGTTTTGGATGATTGGTAGGAATCCTTTTCTTTACCAAAAATCTGCAACTCCATAATTTCCATTAATTCTTCTTAGTTTTTATTCATTCATTCATCAAGCATTTATCAAATTCCTACTGTATACCGGACACTTTGTGACATGTTAGGAATACGAAGGCAAAAAAGAAATTGTTTCCACCTTAAAGGAACTTATACTGTGGAACCACACAGAACATTCCCCTTCCCTATGGCAGCCCTTTAAATACTTGAAGATAGTCATTGTGAGCTTTCCATAACCCCAGTCTTATCTTTTACAAGGTAACTTCCAAAAGTTCCTTGTATAGTAGGATCCAGCATAGTGGGTATGTGATGAGAACAGTTCTTATCCAATCAGAAATTAGTTAGGGAAGATATTTGTGATCATGCTATCCAGAAATGTATGTATTTATTATAATATTGTGGTTTTAGAATTTGATGGAATGTAAATCATAATCGAGGTGGTTATCTGTGTTATCTTGGGTAAGTCACAACTTCATTGGGTCTCAGTTTCCTTATCTGTAAAAATAAAGGATTGAAGTCTAATGATCTCTATAAGGTTGCTTTCTTCTTTTAATTATATTATCCCATAGCTAATTAATTAATTTAATTTAAAAATCATGTCATATGAATCATGCATCAATAAAACTTATTTTTAAAAGGATCACAGGGATAAAGCTTATTTGACCTTGATAATTTACTCCCCCTAAATATGGCAAATAGAGGTAGCTAGGTGGCACAGTGGATAGAACACCAGGCTGGGAATCAGGAAGATTCATCTTCCTGAGTTCAAATTCAGTCTCAGATACTTATTAGCTGTGTGACTCTGGGCAAATCACTTAACCTTTTTGCCTCAGTTTTGTCATCTGTAAAATGAGCTGGAGAAGGAAATGATAGACTATTTCAGTATCTTTGTCAAGAAAATCCTAGATAGGGTCACAAAGAGTTGGACCTGACAGAAATGACTGACAAGAATAAGCCAAATAACCACAAACTTCTGCAGAAAATTCTTGGACATGAAGGTTCAGATCAATAACAGTGTCACCCAGATACAGGCTGATAAACAATACTTTTGTTATTTGCCTCTCATTTAAGACTCATTTCTTTATATGAAAAAAAAGGAACAGTACATTTAATGGAAACACACAAAATACCACTGGTCCCAGAGGGCTTTCTTTCTCATGGCTGAATGTGTCTGGGGTCGAGATAGAGCTCATTCTTTTCTTGAGCCATGTTGTTAGTGCTTAAAACTTCCTGCACCAGCCTCTAACATCTCATGCCAGCTTTCATTGTCAGCTGCTGTCTTTGTCAGTAGTGTTACATAAGAGTCAGCAGTGAGATTATCTTTTGTTGATTTCAAGCTATTTCTGCATGTGAATTGCCAAACTGCTCTTTGGCTTAGTTATAGTTATATTTAACCTTATTCTTCTCAGTGAACCTTTTAAGGCATGACACAAAACAACCTTTTTTCCCCTGCAGGAAGATGGATTTTTATAACTGCTGGAAACTTAGAGCTTCTTTCTTTGGAGACACTGTGATGGGTATGGGTGTGGTGGAGTGTCCATGGTACCGGGGGCGGAATTCAGGAGATGGGGAGATATGTTCCTGTTTTAGCCTCTTCCCAATCACAACTCTCTTTCTTCAGGCTCAACTACAAGGAATAGTGTTGACTACCATGGATGCTAAGCCATAGGAGTTTTAGAGGAGTTATCATCCACTCAAAGCCTTTAAAGGTACCCCCTCCCATTTTGTGGTCTATAGAAAGTTAAATAGATAAGATATCTAACTTTGAAGAGTTTATGGTCCAGGATATATCTATTCACAGGAGATAAATGAGGCTTAAGTATGTCCATCTGTTGGCTTCACTAATATTCATAATCAATATGAGTCATTGTATAATTTATGATAGGATCTAGAATCATAACCCAGAAAGCTGGAAGAAACCTTAGAAATTATTTAGTCCAATTCCATCATTCAGATATAAAAACTGAAACTAGGAGTTCATAGAATCATAGATTTGGATTTGATAAGGACCTTACAGATCATCTGACTCCCTTCATTCCATGAAAAAAGGAACAGAGGCTCTGAAAGAGGAAATACCTTGCCTATATCACCCTAGGGTACTGTCTCACTTATGGGCTTATCTAATTATCTTCTACTTTTCCTGTGAACCAAAGTTGAAAAGGAAATTATTTCCTAGCAACACCAAAATGTATTAGAGAGAGGGAGATGTTACTTGCCCAAGGCTACAATAATAACAGTCGCATTTATAGAAACACTTTTAAATTTTACAGAGTAAATTCCTTTTTAAAGTATTTCATCCTTTAATTTTGCAGGTATATATCCACTTTACAAATGAGCAAATTAGGGCTTGAAGAGGTAAGTGATGTGTCTGGGGATAAATAGCTAGTAAGTATTAAAGCTGGGATTAAAATATAGTGTTTTTACCCTTAAAACTAGTATACAAATAGATATAATGGATTCATATGTATATAAATCTAACTCTATATCTATCTATCTATGCTTTTAAGGTTGATGTCCAAGAGAATTACAACAGGTAGGACCAGAATCAAAAGACACAGTCACCAAGAGTTTGAAAGTATCCCTTCCTCCCATCAACATTTTTTCAAATAAATTCAGCTTGGGCAAAGGGAAGATGTTAGGAAAAGTACTCAGATTTCTTGAAATAAAGTCTTATAATGGGCATCCAGAGAAGTTCTGCAAGATACAGACAATTAGATTTCACAAAGGGGCTGTTACTTGGCACCACAAGGTAAGATTACTTTCAGGAAGAAGAAGTAGGGTGGAAACAGTCCAGAGAGGAGCTACCCTGGAGTGCGAGTGCCAAGGCTGACCATCAGATAGTTTCCTAGTTTAAATAATTTTCTTTCTAACTAGCTGCAAAGTCCAGTTGTTTCTACCTGTTGAAGGAATAGAAGTGTTGTAACCTCTAAATTTTGACATTCTGATTCAATGTTCCAGTGGCTCCAATCTTTTGATAGCTAGACTAGATTTCAATTTCTGAACTGTATAGACTTCATTCAAGACAGACAACAATTACTTAGAAAAATAAATAGAAATACAAACATAAAGAGAACTATACAAACATTGAAAAAGATTAAGTAAGCTAGTTAAACATTTGCTTCTATACTATGAGGTAATTAAGAAATAAGTGCTTTGTAGCAAACCTGGATAATGATGCATATAGTTTTGATGATTTATTTCAAAGGTTTTTCTTTCTGAAAATTTTTATCCTAAGATTAAATGCATTTATTCAGAAAATGGTCTTTGTTGCATAAATATTTATTGCATAAAGCCTTGCGAGTTAGACTAGGATAATATAGACATTTAAATCAGTCCTAGTTTTCGAGATACATAGTCTCATTGAAGAGAAAAGACACATAACTGAAATTAAATATAACAATATAAAACCCTATATAATGAAATGTGAATATGTGCTAAAGGAATTTAGAAGGGGATCATAAAATCTCAGATATGGAACTTGAAGGGACCTCGGAAAGAGGTCACTCTGGGTAAAGAGATTAGGGAAGTCTCCATGGTAGAGGGAGTGCTTGAACTGGATTTTTAAGAAGGGGAAGGGTTGGGATTGGTGGAGAGAACCAGGGAGGATATTTTAGGTATGGCCACTGAAACTCTAACCAGAAAATACAATCCTGTCTTTAGAAATTTGTCTAAAAGGTAGAAAACTCCAGATTTCAGTTTTCTCATTTAATTAGAGATTCAAAGTTAAATTGATCAGATCCAACAAGATATGCTTTTAGAATCCTTGATTAATAAAAATGTTTCAAATGAATGTTTAATGAATAGAAAGACAGCTATTCTAGAGGATATTTCTGAAAGATAAGAAGAAAAGATGACCTCAGGTTTCACAAATCAACATGATATAAACCTAAAATACTATATAGCTTGAATTATTGTTGCTCATGTTGTTATTCATAATGATTTTTATCAATATGTATAGGACCTAGGTGTAACTTCTAACCCTTAGAACAGGTCCTTCAGAAAAGACTGTCTCTGATTCAGGATATGCTATGGTTCCATGTCTAAGGACCTACTACAACGTGCCTGTCAATCTCACCTTTACAGCATCTCTCAACTGTTTCTCCTCTCTCTGTCACTCTGGTGCAGACACTCACCACATTGTGCCTTGTTCGCTGCAACAGCCTGCGGCTCAGACAGTCTGTTGCAAGTTTCTTCCCACTACAATCCATTTTTCATTCAACTACTAAAGTGATTGTCCCAAAACTCAGATCTGATCATGTAAATTCTCCCTTCCTCCCACCGCCTTAAACTCCAGGAGCTTCCTAAGAACAAATACAAAATGTTATGTTTGGCATTCAAAGCCCTTTTATAACCTAACCCCCTTCTACCTTTTCAGTCTTTTTATAGTTTAGTCCTCAAAACATACAGTCACATTGGCCTCCTGGCTTTTCTACTAGCAAGACACTCCATCCCTAGGCTCTGGGCATCTTCTCTGGCTGTCCATGTCTGGAATGCTCTCCTTCCTCCACTCTGACTACTGACTTCCTTGACTTCTTCAAAGTCCCAGCTAAAATCCCACCTTCTATAGGAACCTTCCCTAACCCCTATTAATTTCAGCGTTTCCCCTCTTTTAATTATTTCCTATGTATGCTATACCTAACTTGCTTTGTATATATTTGTCTGCATGTAATTTCCTCTGTTAGATCATAAGCTTCTTGAGGGTAGGGACTGTCATTTGTTTCTTTTTGTATCCCCAGCACTTAGCAATATCATTTGACCCAACAAACAATAAATGTTTATTGAATGAATTATCCTTGTTGCATATAATCCTAGTTCTTTCACAGGAATTTTCTGTAAATGATTCAAAGAACTGGAAAACAAAAAATCATTTGCAGTCTACTGTCTAGCACAGGAAGACATGTTATATTTTCAGCATTACAGCCATTTTAACATAAAATTCTATGGGACCAGGTAGAACGGATCCATACACCATTGGTGGGAAGTTTTGGCTCAGGATCGTCAGGGTGTAGGATGACCTCTATTCCTAGCCCTTCCTTGTTTGGCAGAACTGGTTGCATGGGCACCAGCTTCTGCTAAACCAAATTTCCTTTTGGCACTAGAATACACCCAACATATGTGGGGCTTTCCATCCATATTAGTGGCAGGATGAAACTTTGCCCTTTTCGCCTGCAACCTGTTCACAGCATCCTTGAATACTAAAGTCAAGACCTCTGGTTCCCTGATCCCTTGTTTCTCCAAATGGAATGATTTCATCATTGTTCCATTTGGATAAGTCCTTACTTTAGAGCCAGTGGTAGTTTCATGCCTTGCTTCTGGTGCTTCTTCATGAAAAGATATTTTAAAGCCAGCTAAAGGCATACTTTTCCAACTCTGATCACTCTTTACAGGTTAGGGATTACTCTTAAACCAACTTTCTCTTTGTAATAAATGATTAAAATCCAGTTTCTTCAGGGGAGGAACCAAGATGGCAGAGTAGAAAGACTCACATATGCCAGCTCCGAATCCACAGCCCATAAATTTCCTGTAAAAAGAACTCCCCCAAAATTCTGGAGTACTGCAAGCCACGCACCAATGCAGTGGAAGAGATTTTCGTTCCAGAGAGCCCTGGAAAGCCATCCACACGGGTCCATCACACTCTGGACAGCAGAGCCCAGCCCTGCCCAGCCCTGGCCATGCGGCCCCAGAGGAGCAGATCCGAGTAGGCTTCAGGGACGGAATCTCCGGAGGCCGTGAAGGTCCCTCCACCCACAGGCACTACAGGTCAGTGAGAGAGACTTCTGGGCTGGCCAAGAGGGGAGCAGGGTGTCTCCGTGACTCGGGCCTCCTCGGGAGGCAGCGGCAGAGGCAGAGGCAGCAGCGACCCAGGACTCCCAGAGCAGCAGGCAGGAGCTCCATTACCTAAGGTTTCTGCATAGACGCCCTGAGGAAACTGAGCCAGGGAGGTGGCCCTGCCCCCACCTCAGCACCAGAACTTAGGCTCACATTGAATAGCAGCCGCTCCTGCCACGGAAAGCCCTGAGGCTGGGAAGCAGCATTTGAATCTCAGACCCCAAGCACTAGCTTGGAAGATCTAGGTGGGGGTGAAGAGGAATCTCAGAAGTCAAGTAACTGGCTGGGAAAATGCCCAGAAAAAGGAAGCAAAATAAGACCATAGAGAGCTTCTTTCTTGGGGAAGAGATGTTCCTTCCTCCTTTCATTTCTGAAGAAGAAGTACAATGCTTGCTATCAGGGAAAGATGTGGAGGTCAGGGCCTCTCTATCCCAGACATCCGAGGTGGATGTCCGGTGGGCACAGGCCATGGAAGAGCTCAAAAAGGATTTTGAAAATCAAGTTAGACAGGTGGAGGAAAAACTGGGAAGAGAAATGAGAGAGATGCAAGAAAAGCATGAAAAACAGATCAATACCTTGCTAAAGGAGACCCAAAAAAATGCTGAAGAAAATAACACCTTGAAAAATAGGCTCACTCAATTGGCAAAAGAGGTTCAAAAAGCCAATGAGGAGAAGAATGCTTTCAAAAGCAAAATTAGCCAAATGGAAGAAAAGGTTCAAAAGCTCACTGAAGGAAATAGTTCTCTCAAGATTAGAATGGAACAGATGGAGGCTAATGACTTTCTGAGAAACAAAGAAATCATAAAACAAAACCAAAAGAATGAAAAAAATGGAAGAGAATGTGAAATATCTCATTGGAAAAACAACTGACCTGGAAAATAGATCCAGGAGAGACAATTTAAAAATTATGGGACTACCTGAAAACCATGATCATAAAAAGAGCCTAGACATCATCTTTCATGAAATTATCAAGGAAAACTGCCCTGAGATTCTAGAACCAGAGGGCAAAGTAAGTATTCAAGGAATCCATCGATCACTGCCTGAAAGAGATCCCAAAAGAGAAACTCCTAGAAACATTGTGGCCAAATTCCAGAATTCCCAGGTCAAGGAGAAAATATTGCAAGCAGCTAGAAAGAAACAATTCCAGTATTGTGGAAATACAATCAGGATAACACAAGATCTAGCAGCTTCTACATTAAGGGATCGAAGGGCGTGGAATAGGATATTCCAGAAGTCAAAGGAACTAGGACTCAAACCAAGAATCACCTACCCAGCAAAACTGAGTATAATACTTCAGGGGAAAATATGGTCTTTCAATGAAACAGAGGACTTTCAAGTATTCTTGATGAAAAGACCAGAGCTGAGAAGAAAATTTGACTTTCAAACACAAGAATGAGAAGCATGAAAAAGTAAGCAGCAAAGAGAAGTCATAAGGGACTTACCAAAGTTGAATTGTTTACATTCTTACATGAAAAGACAATATTTGTAACTCTTAAAACTTTTCAGTATCTGGGTAGTTGGTGGGACCACACACACACACACACACACACACACACACACACACACACACATGCACACACACGTACACGCGTGCACGCACATACACATACACACATGCACGCACACACAGCGACAGAGAGCACAGAGTGAATTGAATAGGATGGGACCATATCTTAAAAGAAATTAAGGTAAATGGTGAGAGAGAAATGTCGTGGGAGGAGAGAGGGTGAAATGGAATGGGGTAAATTATCTCTCATTCAAGAGGCAAGCAGGAGACTTTTTAGTGGAGGGAAAAAGAGGAGAGCTGAGAAAAATACATGAAGTTTACCCTCATCACATTTGACTAAAGGAAGGAGTAAAATGCACGCTCATTTTGGTATGAAAACCTATCTTACAGTACAGGAAAGTGGGGGAGAAGGAGATAAGCAGGGAGGGGAGGATGATGGTAGGAAGGGCAATGGAAGAAGGGAGTAATTTGAAGTCAACACTCGGGGAGGGACAGAATAGAAACAATGGGGGACAGAATAGGATGGAGGGAAATACAGTTAGTCTTACACAACACGACTGTTATCGAAGTCATTTGTAAAACTACACAGATATGGCCTATATTGAATTGCCTGCCTTCCCAAAGGGAACGGGTGAGGAGGGAGGGATGGGGAGAATTTGGAACTCAATGTTTTAGGAACAACTGTTGAGTATTGTTGTTGCTACTAAGAAATAAGAAATACAGGTAATGGGGAATAGAAAGTTATCTGGCCCTACAGGACAAAAGAGAAGATGGGGACAAGAGAAGGGAGGGATGATAGAAGAGAGGGCAGATTAGTGATAGGGAAAAAATAGAATGCTCGGTTTATTGGGGTGGAGGGAGGGCATAAATGGGGAGAAAATTTAGAACCCAAAATTTTGTGAAAATGAATGTAAAAAGTTAAATAAATAAATTTATATTTGAAAAAAAAAAATCTAGTTTCTTCTGTCCTAACTCAAGACATGTATGTGAAACCTTAGAGCTGAGTGGTATAGTGTATCTTTGTATACTTGCTCCAGGCTGATCTAATTTGCTTCCTTGGGTTATATTCTCCACCATTCACCAGATTTCATTCTCTACACATGTTACAGATTCGGAGAGCTTTTCTCCTTTTCATTGAATAGGAGACTGTATAGACTTTGTCTACATTTGCTCTCACCATCGCTCAATTGGCTTTTAGTTTTTGCGAGTGTTTTCATTAGTCAACTTTAGGTTTTGTGGACTTCTAACTCTGAAAATTCCCCAAATTGTTCTTTTATATGTTTTCAAGTGTTTGCCCCCACCTCCCATCTTCTTCCCATCATTCCCACTATTCCCAGTTCAGGTGTGTACCAAAACTGTGGTATTTCATTTGTACGGTTTATCCATGTTCCCACGGTTCTTTCCCAGGAGAACATGTATACGTTCTTGAGAAGAAAAATATTGTGGTTTAGTCATTCTCAGCCATGTCTGTCTTGTGACTCCATTTGGGTAGAGATACTAGAGTTGTTTCTCATTTGCTTCTTCAGCTCATTTTACAGATGACAAAATTGAGGTAAACAGGGTTAAGTGACTTGCCCAGAGTCACACAACTAGTATGTGTCAAAGGCTGAATTTGAACTCATGAAGATAAGTTTTCCTGATTCTGGGCATGGCCCTTTATCCACTGTGCCACTTAACTGCCCCTACGTAGATTATCCATATACATATATGTGTGTGTGTATACACACACACATATATATATATATGCCTAAATGATATATAGAGAAAAAGACATCTGTATAGTAATGAATTTTGCTTCACATCAGCCCATCTAGTTTTTCAAATGTGCACACTTCTAGATTTTTCAAAGTGGAGTGAATTTATAAGGATAACATCTATTAAAGACTGAGGCTCATTTTGATTCTGGTTATTTTCAGTCCTAAGGACATTGCTAATGGAAATGTTCCTTTTAACAACTAAAGATGTAGCAGAAGAAATTCTAAGATTAGCTAGAAGATGCAGAAAGTAGCATACTGAACTCTGGGGCATATGTTAGGAGATGTCTAAGCTGTAATGTTAGCTGTATTATTAATTGTGTGACATGGAGAACAATTCAGCTTTCTTTTAAAAAAGAAAATACATACATGTATAAAATGCATGTATATATTAACTTTACATATACACATAAACATATACATACATAAGCATACACATATACACACAAAATGCATGCATGTGCCTATGTGTATGCATATGTGTATTTGTTTAATGTATGTATGTAACATATATACACACATATACATATGTGTGTGTACCACAACAATATAAGAAACAGAAATCCACAGTTATCTATAATAGCAACTTGAAGATTCACAT
Organism: Bettongia penicillata ogilbyi; assembly: GCA_023548195.1. Classification (NCBI taxonomy): domain Eukaryota; kingdom Metazoa; phylum Chordata; class Mammalia; order Diprotodontia; family Potoroidae; genus Bettongia; species Bettongia penicillata. Next base: position 3,744,378 of record JAJHZJ010000061.1, read on the forward strand.
GGCTATTTGCAATTAAGGGATAACTGTCACTTTAGGGAAGAAAAAAACAGCATTATGTTAGTAGCACAAAATTGTAGTCTGTATCACGTCGCACTAGAGATGAATTGCCCTCCAAAGAATCATTAGCAGAGGCTTCATGGCAGGGCCTGCGGGTTGTAATTTGAGGCAGAAAGGAAGAAAGGAGCTGAAAGACTTTGAAATTCATAATTTGAAGAAAACAGTAACTGGACCGGGAATAAAAGGAAATTCTGTCCAGACGTTAAGGTCAATGAACATATAACGTATTAAAAGACGTTGGTGAAAACTGGAGAGATGAATGCACATGTGTTTTCAGAATCAGAAATATGTTTCAAGGAGCATAATACAACACCATAAAATTATTCTTGCTTGTTCATATTTTTATACTACATGAAGTCCTAATAAGAGTTTTCAATGGACTAGACGGGGAATAAAGCAAAGAAATATTTATTTTATATTTGATCTTCTGTCCCTCTTATACACATTAAAGTGCTAGAAAGGGGTGGAAAGGCACAAGAATCTCATATTTTTGATGCAACAAACATTTACTAAGTACTTACTCTGCTAGGTCCTGCGAAAAATACAAAATTTAGATAACATACATTCCTTATCCACATTCATGGATCTTAAAGAAAGAGTTTTGAATGAAAATAGAAGTTAAATTAACTGACCAGTATGAATGGATAAGTTATCTAGGAATAGAGGATGTGAGAAAACATATAGGGTATCTTCGGGGATTAATAAAGTTCCACTTATAACATTCCATGTATCATCAACTTGCATAGTCCTTAAATCCCAGCTTTGCTACTTGACTATTGAAATAGACATGCATTATTTCCTAGGCTCATTTAGAAACTCCTTGACAGCTGTTCTGTAGAGACTGATTTTTATACATCCTTGTTTTCCCCACAGTGTATATATAGCTCTATGCTATGTTATGTGATAGGTGCTTAATAATGTTTGCATGTTTATTAATTATTGGCTTGAAATCTGAATGATAAACTAGAGACACAGAGATACATAAAACATTGGTCATGTACAAAATAACCGTAGGACTCATACTGTGGTGCTTTATAACACTTCTTAAACTGTGGGTCATGACACCATAAAGGGTTGCAAAAAATTTGGCAACAGTTAAAGGTTTCTGAATGTGCAATGACCAAAAATTAATTAAAAATCAAACATGTAATGAATACAAGGGGCTTCTGGTAATGCTTTTCCACGTTGCATGGTGTAATTTCACTGTAGCCTTGGTTCTGAACACAAAGTATGTGCACTTTGCACTACACATGCCCTCAGGTCATACAAGGACAACTAACGCAGCTGAAACACAAAAAGGGGTCACTAACGGAAAAAGTTTGAGGAGCTCTGCTTTAAGCCACCAATCCCAGGTTAGCAGTTCTCTTATGTACACAGGCCCAAATCAAGGAGAGACACAGTAGCAGAAAAAGATAAAAACAAAAAAAACATTTCTTCCTCTTGTGTTTCCGTATGTATTGCTGCTTCTTACCATTCTGTGAAAGAGAATCAGGGAATTTTGGGTTGTGTGGATTTGTAAATAACCAAAGGCTTCATGACAATACGTGTGTCAGATTTGTATCTTTTTCGTTGGCACCTAGACTGGATTGGGGCCTCTCCATCCTTGGACAAGTCTTGTTTTTCTAGAACACTGAGACACAAACATGTGAAATAAAATGACATTTTCATAACTCTAATTTACTTCCATTTCAGATTTTTATACTTGTGATTATATGCCTGTTAAATTAGATTTAAATGTCAATCCACCAATTTGCTTCTGCATTTGTAACCTTTTACATACAAAGTCAATCATTCTGACAAACAGAAAACCTCTCTGGACTTGACACTGAAGAAAGAATGTAAATTTTATTTTTCCAAACTTAAAAAGGAAATCATAAATCATGACATTTTAAAATAATGTGGTTTTTAACTCTATAAAACTATTTGGTGTTTACAGGACTAAAAAAAATGACTCATTTTAAAAGACGACAGACAGAATAAATAGATATTCTAATTAGAAAGTCAAATATTCCACTTTTAAGCCTGTGGCTTTCCAGAGAATACAAGATTATAGAAAGGTTTATTATGTAAATGACCTTTTTATCTCTTTAGCTTGGACTGAAGAGAGATAAAATAATTTTTAAAGGAAGCTAACTTTATATTCTTGGATTTGAAAGTTAGCTCTTCTTTTTTACCAATGTTCTTTCTAAACAATATTTATTTTCTTAAAAACATTAATATTTTTAGTTTTTTATGCTACCTCTACTTCTGAATGTAGAATGTATCCCTTGCCATTTTCAGTGAGTCATCCATTGTAACCAAAAAAAAAAAAAAAAGACAAGCAAAAAAAGAAACCAGTTCAGCAAAATTGACCATCACATAATTAAAGAGTATAGGAATTTTAGTCCTTTGCTTAGCATTATTTTAAATTACTTTCCAGAATGTTTGGCTAGTTCACAGCTCCACCAACTCTTCATTAATGTAACCATTTTTCCAAAGAGCTTCTCTAAAAGAAGGGAAAGAGGTGCCTTCTCAAATCTCTATTTCAAGAACATGCTGAGACATAAGAATGATATAGCATTCAGGGTTGGTTTTTTTGTCCTCGTTCTTTCCATTTACATTGTTGTAGTTCTTGTGCACATTGTTTTCTGGGTTCTGCTTACCTCAATCTGCATACATTCATGTCTTCTCATGCTTCTCTATACTCTGCATTCATTGTTTCTTGCAGTACATTTCATTCACATGCCACAGTTTCAGTTGTCCTGTAATTCACGGACATCTACTTTGTTTCCAGATCTTAGCTACTACAAAAAACAAACAAACAAAAACTGCTGCCATATATATTTTGTTAAATGTAGGATCTTTCAGTATTTGATCACCATGAGGCATCTGTCTTATGGTAACTTCTCTGAGATGAAGGATGTGGGCATTTTTAGTTGCTTTCTTACCATAATTCCAAAACTTTTTTTCAGAATGGTTGGTATAACTTTATCAACATTGTATTAGGATGCTAGTCTTTCCATATAGCCTGTCTAACAGAAGTTAACTTTTGGTACAGGCTCATACTTTGATCCTCTCTTGGCCAAAAGAATGCTCTAGGTCTGGGACCGCCATTCACTCGTCTTGCTCATTTGTGTGTAATGTGTAGGAGTAGGCACCTGATCTGTGACTTCACTAATGTGAGTATTAAAAAGTTTTGAAAGACATAGTTTCTGGACTATTTAATCTTTATTACTAAGACCAGCAGTTTATTGATAAAAATGGTCATTTGGCTTTCTTTCTTAGACCAAAAGACCCCTAATGGTAGTGGAGTCAAAGTTTATATGCCCTTTGGCATTCCTCAGGGATATATATCATATCAGATTGGTTAACACCATGGGAGGTGTGGGCTATATTAAAATGAATGTCTTGGGGTTACTCAAAACTTGGTCAAAGAGACATCAATTTCCATATTACCTGTCTTGATTATGGGGAGAATCAACCTTTCTCTAGACCTGACTGAACAAATGCAATGAACAGAAATATACCCATTAGTCCAAATTTAGAATTTCTTTTACTGTTTGATTAGCTCTTGGCCTGTGTAAATTTTCAAGAGAGATTTCCTGTACCAGTTCTTTTCTTGATAAGGAAGTGGAAAAGAGAAAAAAACCTTGTTCCTAACACAATAATTAGTTACTAAAAATAAGAGAGAATTATTCATTTCTCACACCAGTACACAGAACTCTTCAAGGAGGGAACATCAAGGACCAGTGAGGTTGACTCTACCTTCTTTCAAAGTTTTAGAGAAGGGCTCTTGAACTTAACCTTTTTTTATTTCATGGATCCCTTTGTTAGGACGGTGGAGACCCCTTCTCAGAATCATCTTTTTAAGTGTGTTTTTTTAAATATATAGGATTATAAAGGAAAATAATTGTAATGAAAGTTATTGAAATATTTTTTTAAAAAATATACAAGTTCATGAGCCCTAAATTAAGAACCTCTGTTTCAGAGAGTTGTGTAGGACACTGAGAGATTAAGTAGCTTGCCCAGAGAAATTCTATCTATCAGATAGATGAGGATTTGAATCCAGATCTTCCCGGCTAACAGCCTGGCTCTCTATACCCATGTAGTATCTCATTGTAAAGTGGTATTATCTGAGGGCCATATCAGGATCATCTAATGGGGATAAGATTTCCCAGACCTCTAAAAGGAAATGATCATGTCTTTGGTCACTGAACTTCAAAGTCCCTGGACCTCTGACTCTCTGGTGTTTACCTGAGGCACTCAGCCCTTCCCAGTCAATAATCCCTTTAACTACCCCCTTTCCTTGTGGTCTTCATGGTCTACACCTGGCCCCACCTCGGGTTACTTGCCACTCTTTAGTCCCATTCAGATCTTGTCACTGTTTTACAGTATAAAATACCAATCTTGCCCCATTAAATTGCTCGAATTCTTGAAATCTGGCCCTCTTCTTTTGGTGATACAATATCTTGTAAACTTGGACTGAAAGAAGGCTTGACTAGTTAAATGCTTTTGAGGCAGACCAGCACCCTGTACTTGCCTATATTTCAGGGCTCCCAGTACTCCTAGACCATAACACACACTGCACAGCTAATAAGTGGCTGAGGCCATATTTGAATTCAAGTCTTCTCTCTCTACTCTGCCACCTACCTACCTCTAGAAACAGAGTCAAAAAGCAGAAAGGTGACACCAGTCAATTCAATCTGCATTTCAGTTTTGTGATTTCTAAAAGGAAGATAAGAGCCAGATCACAAATAAAAGAGAGAAGATTTGAACATAAGTTTCTCTTGTCTCCAAGGCCAATAGTCTTTCTACCGTACCATGGGAAAGAGAGCAGTGCAGGGCCCTTAAGTATCAGAAAGGAGATGAGTTCCATTTTGAAAGGGGTGGTAATGAGGGTGGTGATGGGAAGGGTTGGTGGTATGGGGTACTTCCTGATAGAAAAGACCACTTGGATGTAGAGTATCTTCCTAGGCACCATCATGGCACCAAGACACATATGCCAAGGCGGAATAAGAAGATAGAGAGGGCATTGAACAGATCACTGAATATAAACTTTGCCTACTTTACAATTTTGCCTCAAGCTTATCCTGTTAATTGCTTTTTAAAAATTATCACTATGGTTATCTTCATATCATAATGATGATTCTTTTCCTTAGAGCACATGACTCTAGTCATAACAAGGTTCTTTCCCTAAGAACTACAGATATTTCTAGCCCTTTATCCTGAAGGCACCAGACACTGTTCTCCCACAATCCTCACATTTATTTAAATTTTACCTATTCAACATAGCCATAGCCCCTATTAAGCCATTGTTCTAGATCTCTTTCTATAATACCTCAGGCATGAGCACCTTGAATGCTAGAATAGTGTACCCTCCTCCCAGGAGAATGTCTAAAGTCAATGGTGCATACCTGTTATAAAAGTGGAATGTGTAGGAAAAAAATAATTGTTTTGCAAGATAGTTGTGATTGTCAATGCCTGCAAATTTGAAAATTAAGAAGAAAAAAAACCTGAAAAAGTTCACATGGAGTATGGTGTCATCTCACAGCATGCTTAATTGGCATCTAGCAAGTTTTGATTTCATCCTATCCTAATGAAACTCCCAAGAGGTCTGTCTCCAAAAGATATGACAGCAACAGCAGGGAAGTTAGGGTATATCTCTTTCTCCTGACCCGTCGGATCTGAAATATGAATGTATAATAATGCTAGTTTTATTTTTTGCCTCAGAAGAAAAAGAAAAGCAGAGACTGCCAGTAATAACACCTACTTGATGCAGTGGCATCATCAATTTTAATGCACACGACGGATGAGGTAAAGGGTGATGTTAGTAACAAGAGCACACCTACACTTCAAATATTGTAAGAAAGCATTTGCTCTGGGATTCTAAGTGAAAATCAGAAACAACTTCCTAGCTCTGTCAGAGCTAGCGGAACTGAAAAACCTTAGGATTTGCATTGAACCAGCTTGCTTGCTAGACTTTGGGAGGATGGGTTAAAATGGTTAATAGCAAATTGTAGATTTTATATTTTATGTTTATTGATAGCTCCACAAGTTCCTCTAGCCATAATGCTCCTCTGTTTGTGGAAGTGATCTTGAATTCTTAAAGGAAAAATCAGTGGTGCTTGAACCATAGATGTTTCATGAAATTGGAAAGGCCCCAGAGTCAGAAGCTAGTAATGGATGAATGGACTCTGTCTATTATAGAAAGACCAGCCTACCTAGCTAAATTCAGGAAAGCTCTTTACCAGGTTAGTGTATATTTTTGGCCATGACAACTTCTAACAGTTATCTATGAAGGATAAGAAAGATGGCAATCTGACTTTGTGGAGAAGTACCCATGCTCACAAATGATCAGGGATGTATTATGTAACCCATGGTCATTTTTTTGAGAATTTATTTTGAAATTTGTCTAAGGGAACCATGCTATTGTGGCAATCTAGGAATTTGCATAGGTGCCTGGGTGCAAATTCTTTGTGCATCTTGCTTTCTTGGAAAGAATATATAAAGAGAAATTGGATCTCTTGCTAGATAATATGATTTCAAACATTGCTAGAAGGTTAGTTATATGTATAGAGAACATTACTCTTTTCCATACGTGTATATGTATATGTCTCCCAAAAGTCTCAATGAAGTTTTAAGCTGCTGAAGTGATAAACTCAAATGGGAAAAGGATGATAGAGCTCTGGAAAATTACATGTTCTCTGGCAAATAGTGTACAGCTGAGGAGTAGCTGTCCTTCCCAAAGAGATTGTGATTACATGTGCAGAGTGACATCCCAGAAAATCCCTAACCCACACGCCCTTCACTCCCTTTCTGCCTTACTCCCATGTACAAATAAGGAAATATAAGTATATAAGCATACAAGGGCAGCTAGGTGGCACAGCGAATTGAGGCCTCTCACACTGGCTAGCTGTGTGGCCTTGAGCAAGTCACTTAACCCTGTTTGCCTCAGTTTCCTCATATGTAAAATGAGCTGGAGAAAGAAAAGACAAACCACTCCAGTATCTTCTCCAAGAAAATCCCATGAAGAGTCAGACACAATTGAAAGTGACTGAACAACAATATAAGCACATCATGCGTGTATGTGTCTAAGCATTCTGATTTTCCTACATATATTTTCTTGTTCAGTTGTTTTGTTTTAGCTGTGTCTGACTTTTCATGACCCCATTTGGGGTTTCTTGGCAAAGATACTGGAGTGGTTTGACATTTCACAGATGAGGAAACTGAGACAAATAGGGTTCAATCACATGGCTAGTAAGTGTCTGAGGTCTGATTTGAACTCACGAAGATGAGTCTTCCTGATTCCGAGCTCAGTGTTCTATACTGCCCCACTGAGCTGCTCCAAGTCAAGACTATCTGGATGCTATACTGTGGACGGTCCAGCATTTATTGCTTAGTAAAATTCCTATTCCATTTGTATGAATACTTATAGGTCTTCATCTTTAGTGTCAACAATAAGATGTGACAATCTACTTTTGTAGAAGAAGCTGCTTCCTCTAGAAATTCCTTGAACCAATGAAATCTCAAGCTTGGTCCCTTTCCCTATCTTTATTCTGTATACACACTTGTATACAATCTGAATACATACATGACAATTGACATTTATATATTGTTTTAACATTTATAAATGTCTTTATATCCATTAACTCACTGGAGCCTTTCAACAACTGCATGAGTTTATTACACAGCTATAGGCATTTTTACCTCAGTTTTACAAATGAGGAAATGGAATCTTAAAAAGATTGATGACATATTCCTGATTATTCAACTAGTAAATATTTGAATTGAAATATAAAGCCAAGTCTTTCTGACTCTAAGTTTAGCATTCAACTAACCATATGGCCTCACACACAAACGGAAAATACATGCCTTATATGTACAAATAAACACACATACTTCATATATGTGCATATACACATGTGTATATATAAATGAATATAGAAATATACATATACATCCACCCATATGTGTACAATATACATGTATGTGTATATGCACACACATACATATATGCACTTATATGGACACACAGTCAGTGTAGCACAGTACAACAGAGAGCTGGTCTTAGAGAAAAGAAAATCTAGTTCTTTATATGCTACTTAATTTATACACATCATATGTATATACATAATATATTCATATTTATGAGTATATGGAAATATGTGATTTGTGAATCAGCATGTGTATATATATATACACTTATAAATATACATATACATTCTATTAATGTAGCTATACATATATATTTATATAGAGAACTCTCAGTTGAATAAACTCTATCAATGCAGGTAGGCACCTTCTCTGCAAATTTTGTTCTTTTAGAGAATTGTCTACAGCATAGAAAGATTAAGTAACTTGCTCAAGGCCACACAGTTAATCTATTTCTGAACCTGTACTTTCAACCCAGGTCTTACTAGATCCAAGACTATCTATCCATCAACTACTCCATGCTCTTTTATATTTTCATTTTTGTTTTTAATATATTCACATAACATAGACAAACATGCCCACATATACACATGTGTGGAGTTACTGTGTATATAAATTGTATCTGTATAAGCTTAAAGAGACCTATCTAGAACATTAGCCATCTATTATAATACTGACAGAATGAAACCATCTTTTCCCCACAGACTCACATGTCTATAAACACAAAGTAAATGAATAGGCCTTGGAATGACCAATGTATTCATTTCAGCATTTTAATGAGCAGTGAAGATTCCTGTGGGATTGAATTGCCTTTAGTGATCACTCATGAAGATGGCCAGAATGAATGGCCACTTGCCATATATTGATGTGGATGAAATCTAATAGTAAGGGTGCATTAAAAATCTAATCCAGGTTCCAGCCCTTGGTACAATTATAAAGCAGGTGGAGTTTGTTTCAGGCTCTCGCTTTTTGATACTTCATCTCAGTCAGGATTCTTCTTAGATTTCCTCTAGCACCTTTCCCACAGACTTACAAAATTCTGAGAGTAACAGTTCACATTTATATAATATTTTAAGACTTGTGAATCATTTTCTCATAGCAATATTGAGAGAAGCAATGTAAACATTGTTAATTAATTTTGTGGATGAAGAAATGGTTAATAAACAGGCCACACATCAAATTTTAGAACTAAAAGGAACCTTAGAGATTTACTTTCCAATCCTCTTATTTTACAGATGAGATAATGGTGGCCTAGAGAAGTAAAGCATCATCTACATTTTCTGCCTTCCTCCACTTCATCACTTTTTACAGCCTGGCTGTTGGCCTGATTATTCTATTGAAACTGTCCTTTCAAAGGTTAATAAAGCTTTCTTAACTGATAAAAACCATTGACCTTTTCTCATTCCTCATTTCTTTGACCTTTCTCCTAATTTTGACACTGTCAGATCCAACCTCCTGTTGGGAACTCTCCTCTGCCTTGGCTCCCTTGACATTTTTCTCTTAGTTCCTCCACTGTATCTCTGACTTATTTTTACTAGTTTCCTTTGCTGGATCATCAGCCATCTCTCACCCCCTAAGTTTACATTATGATTTGTTTATTTGTCTTCCCAAGGCTCAGTCTTATATCCTCTTCCTACTTTTCTCCATACCCTCTCCCTTGATAAGCTCACCTACTCCCAGGAATTCAGTGATCATCTCCATGCAAATGACTCCCAAGTCCATAATTCTAACCTCTAGCCTAATCATGTTTCTGAACCTTAGTCCCCTATCTCCAGATGCCTTCTGGGTATATTTGGACAGAGCCTTGGACTCAGGACTTCTTCAAGTCCTACTCCTGGTGCATCTTGGCCGTGTGATCCTGGGCAAGTTACTTAACGTTTCAGCGCTCCCAGAAACTCAAGGCTCTTAAACAGTGGGACAATTACAGATCTGCATTGATAGGTAGTTTTCTGATGGGAACTTCCCTCTCTCCAAGAAAGCATAGATTCTGACATCCCTTTCTGACCCCTAAACACATCTATGTATGCATGTAAGATTCATAAAAATGCATGCATTTCTAAAATACTCCTGTGTTTATATATGCTAGTATATTCCTGATTAGACTACCCTCTATACTGTATATGTCATATATATGTATATATATATATATGTATATGCTTTTTTGCATGTTATCTTCCCAGTTCATGTGTGAGTTCCTTGAGGGCAGGAGTAATGTTTTGTATTTCTTTGTAGTCCCATTGCTTAGCACAGTAGCTGGCACATGGTAATTGATAAAGGTGTGTTGGCTGATTGATGACCGATTGAAATTTTTTCATAAAGTATATATATCAAAGGTTCTGTTCCTAATCTGAGAATGTAGAATCTTAGAGGTTAATTCTCATTATGTTCATTGATTAGTGAATTACTGAATAAATTATAATATTTTAAGATAATAGAATACTATTACACCTTATGAAATTATGAAAGAGATGGTTTCAGAAAAGTTCTAAGGGATCTATATGAACAGATTCAGAATGGTGAGCAAAACCAAGGAGAACAATTTATACTGTAGTAATAACACTGTAAAGACAAACAAATTTGAATGACTCAAGGACTCTCATCAATATAAATGGACCAACCAGAATTTCAGAGGATGAATGATGAGGAAAACTCTGCCCATCTCCTGACTCAGAGTTGATGGACTCAGCTTGCAGAATGAGATATGCATTGATTAGTTGACATGACCAATACAGGAATTTGTTTTGTGTGATGATGCATGTTACAATGGTCTTTCTTTTTTTCTCTTTTTCATTGATGTGAGAGTCAGAAAAACAAATACTTAGTAATTTTACAAAACAAAGATTTTACTTAAAAAATTTAAACACACACACGATTCTCAACCCTAGGTAAATAGAGGGGTATTCTGACAGCTGCAAGAAACCAAGAGAGTAAACTGATTGTTTGTTTTTTTTTTTTTATCATAGACTAAATAGTATTTTATCCTGAAGTCATGAAGCAGTCACATCACAACCCTCCTTAGCACCTGGAGCGGAACTGGACAAAGAATGGAAGGAGTAGGTAGGGCAAGGACAAGATTTAGCTCCTGCCTTCTTTCAGGTTTACATTTTCATTTGCAATGTATATATCTTATACACACATTTCTTTCACTGTCTATCTCTACAGCAGTTACAGAGTTGATATTTGGGGAAGCAGAGGAGGGATAAGGAAAGTATTTCTATTGTGGAAAGTGATCATGACTGCAGAGAATGGGTTTTCAATCTGGGGTCCTGGAACTTATAAAAAGAAAGCTGCATTGTAGTCTATTCTGACTGGTTTCCTTTGCAATTCAATGTATTTTTTAAAAACTTATTCTAAGAGGGGATCCATCAGCCTCATCAGATTGCCGAAGAATTCCACCCCAAAAGTTCAGAATCCCTGCTGTAGCATCAGGACCACCGGATCTGCCCCTGACTTCATGCTTTGGATGCTGCTCTCAAACCTCTTCCGAATGTCACATCCCCTAGCTTGGGAAAGCTCAGGCAAGAAGGGCCACCTGGATTTTCTGGCTTTCTAACAGAAGAGTTTCCATATTCAAATATGTTCTTAAACTCGTTGCCACGGAAACCTATTTTAAAGATACATAAAGCCACCAGGGAAACTCTGCTGGCTTTCATTTATCCTCAGGGTGCTGCCTGTAGAAGTCTCAGAACAAGTTCAAGTGGAACAGAGAGGTTTCCCCAGCTCTGATCTAGAATCTAGAGAAACCTCCTGGGGAGACAAGGGCCTAAACATTTTTGCTTATCCTGAAAGGGATTTTAAGGATTGTCAAAGGGATTTATGGATTGTCAATACCCTTGTTTAACCTGCTTATCCCTCTGGACTGGGTTGGAGCCATTTTCTTGTTAATTAGCACTTCTAAGAAAGGATGAAAAGGGAAGAAAATCCAAACCCCTCCGTTAGCAGCTTTGATAAGAGATTTGGAGAGGGGAAAAAACTAAAACGATTGGCTCCAGTGTGTTTCAGGATTATCTGTGAATTTCTCTTATGGTTTCTATTCTACTTCAGGATTTAGAATTGCAAGGGACCATAGGAATCATCTACTCCAAACACTCTGGTTTATGAAGAAAGAACTGGACTCAGAGAGGTGAAAGTCAGATAGCTAGTAAATGACTGGGATCTCTGACACCAAATCTAGTACTCTTTCCATAGGACATCACACTTCCCTCTCCATCATGGTGTCTATAATATAGTTATTTGATGTTGATTGCACATGATTTGATTTTTTTAATTGGTTGAATGTGTGAATTGACTCTATATACACTACTAAAGGTGTAGAAAAAGAGGCTCTTAACCTGGGGTCTCATGGACTTGTTTTATTTCCTTTTATAAGTATTTGATCATTGTATTTCAATATAATTAATTTCCTTTGTACTCCTATATATTTTATTTTGTGCATTTAAAATAGTATTCTGAGAAGAGATTCATTAGTTTCACCAGACTGCCAAAGGGGAACATGACAAAAAAGTTAAAAATCTTTAGAACAAAATTCGGAATATTATTGAGTTATGTGATTTTTTAAAAAAGTCAGAACTATATCATTAATAAAATATCCATCTAGGAATTATATTCTGTGAAAAGGAGATAGAATGGTGACTTTGACTTTTCTTATCAGATAAACATATACATATACACATATGTATATATATACATATGTATATGTATATATGTGTACATATACACACATATACCTATACATCTTGACTCTGTCTATGCAGTACTAAAGTAATTAGAATTTAGGTTGTTGGATGATCTTTTTGGATGATCCAGAACAAAGATGGTTTCAAGGAATTATATAATAGGAAAGAAGTTGGTAATGATAGCAAAATGACCAGAGTGCTCCACTCTCAGTGCCAGGAGAGGCAGATGAAGATCTACAGTATGTTAAGTGGATACAGCTGCCTTCTTTCTATGCCACCCCCACTCCCCCTACATGTTACATTAATGGGAAGAAAAGCAGGAGTCATTTGCCCATTTAGAATAACTGCCATGGAGATGGTACCTAGAAATGAATATTAAGGTTGCCATACAGAAGTTAGGGATAGCTGAGATTAAATAACATGATTTGCTAGTGATTGGGCAAGCATAAATAGGTTGGTATCTGAAACATTGGAGAGAACTTCCCAATCAGAGAGGTCACAGAGCCATCTGAGGATTCATTCAGTATGGTGAATGGGGATAGCCAAGGCAGATAACTAGGACCTTGGTTTTCCACGCACTAAAGGGTTATCCAGATTGGTCAGATAATTTCCCAATAGCTAAAATAACCATATCTGGGGAAAGAAAGAAAAGTAAAACCCAAGTACTTTAGATATCTCTTTAAGATTATGTGGCACAATGAACTGAGCAGAAAGAACACTTCCATTTTTATGTGTTTCTCATCAACATTGCACAAAGTCCATCTCTTTGCTTCCCAGGTTAGTTATGAGACTTAAAAAGTAGATGTCTATACAGTGTTTGGAAGTGAACACTCTCCCCACTTCCATCTGAAAGCTTTCTTATTTTTCCCTTTCACCTTTCTGCAGAGAGTGATAATTACAATTAAAACCTTTGAGCATGCAGACTTCTGTGCCACAGGACCTGGTCTCATACTCATGCTCTGCTTTCCAGTGGTAAGGGCTTTCAAGCACTTTTTCTCTAGGGTAGAATATAAGGTGATTCTTATTTCGCAGTGAGAATCTTCACAGTTAATTAGGAATCCCCCAAGGCAAACTCCTCAAAAAGCTCTTTTCTTGACATCTGGCAAGACTGCCTAGCTTCTCTGCTGGGTGGGTTTGCAAGGTGACATGCTGTCATAATGTGAGATTTTCCTAGTCTTGTGGCATAGAGCATTTGCTGTGCTTTATTTATTGACCTTCTTGATAATAAGGATTTGATGATAAATGAATATGAGGAAGTAACATTATCTTTCTGTTTCATTGACCCCAGAAATATTTTAAAATCCTATTGTACTATTTCTTTGTCTTTGTTATAGTGGGATCTAGACCAGAGGTTCTTAACCTAGGATCTGTAAACTTGCTTTAAAAAAATATTTTGATACTAGTAGTTCAGTATAATTGATTTTCTTTGTGATATATAGTATTTGTTTAAATGCACTTAAAAACATGATTCTGAGAAGGGGTCCATGGGTTTCACCAGATTAAGAAAAGGAATCAAGACATGAAAAAGGATGAGAGCTCCTGGCCTAGACCCAAATCCCATGATATTCAGACGTAGATATAGATAATTGACAAACATGAATTTCAAAATTAGAAATTTATCATATAAACAAAACATTAAATCTTTTAAAAGATTATAATGTTATAAAAGCCAATTCAAAATCTTTTTTGCATTTAAATTTAACTTAGCATATTGATTACTGTTTTCTTGGGCAAAAGGCATTGAGTTTCATTCTCTTGCATTTTAAAGAATAGATATATTCAACTTTATGGCATTCTATAGTTTACTTTTGATAAAAAGCATTCAAATATCTATGTTGTTTCAGTTCATGTCACTTTCTACCCACAAAGTCTCATATGGCTGAACTTGAAGATTAGGGGAAATTGATCTCATAATAGTGCCTTGCACATAGTCCATGCTTAACAAATATTTGCTCATTTGATTTAATGAGATGGATTCTTCTTTACCATAGTGAATGTGTAAGTTCATTTTAGAGAGGCTGAATGGGAGTAAAGCTGTAAAACTATGGAAATACAACTCAAGGAAGTTTATGCTTTTCCCTGAAAGCTAATTGAAAAGCCCCCACTCAGTCATAATAATAAAAAAAGTTTGAGTCAATAATAAGTGAATGCAAATGTGGGATTATCTAATGAAATGCTTCCCAGTTGTTATTAGCTCCACCACGCATCTAAATAAATGAGAATGTATGCAGTTTTCTAGCTATCTTTTTCATCTATTCTTGTACTTCCTTTTGTTTCCTTTCTTATCTGAAGAATTTCCCATACAACTCTATGTGGAAAGAATTCCTACACAATTATATGTGGGAATAAGGAATTGAAAGACTTTCAGTGTTTGACTAGTAAACTCTCAAAGGTCTTTAAGTGGTTAATCTTGCTTTAAAGTGGGAGAGAGAAAGAGATCATGGAATCCAGGTTTTAGATTTGGAAGGGACCTAAAAATCCATCTAAATGTAACTGTCTCTTTTGGTTTTTGTTTTTAATTATTCATATATTTTATTTTATATCACTATATTTCTCAATATACCCTTTGTTTCCAAGAAGGCTGTCCCTTATAACAAAGAAAACAAAGAATATTTATGAAATCTAATTCAAAACTAGCCAGTTCAACAGCCAAGGTCTACTTATGTTAGTACCAGCATCAATAGCCAAATCTATGAATCAGAGGAAGGGAGCAAGTGTTGATTAAGTATCTACTACTTGTGCCAGGCACTGTGTTAAGTGCTTTACTCATATTATCTCATTTGATCAACAGGACAACAGTGAACCGATTCCTACCCTCAAGGAGTTTATAATCTAGTCTTTGAACATCTAGCAGTCACAACAGCATTTTGGTGCATATTCCTTCATATCATTAATGGTCTTTGGATGATTTATCTTTTGAGAGAACTTATATTGATGCAAACAGCTCCCAAAAAATCTGTTATGCCTTCTGCAGTTGTTTCCCCTGTGTGACCCACTCATTGCTTCTTTCTATCATAGTACCTCTTCTTAGCTCCCATGTCTTCTGATGGTGGGCACTTCTTGTTTCCTCATTTGGTATCTCCTCTCAGTTGCTTGAAGTGTACATAGCTCTCCCTACACATGTTTAATATTCCCAAGGCAGGAAGGAATGGGGAATGAGATAGAGAGGTATAAAGAAAGCTTAAACGAGGTGGAAATTTCAACACTTTCCAGAGGAATGCTCTAGTCTTCCCATCCCCCCACATTGCTTTTTTCCCTTATTTTCTTCTGTTCTTTTTTTCCCCTCTATTTACACTCTCCACACCTCCCCCTTTCTCCTTCCTCCCACAGAATTTTGCCAGTGGGCAGGAATAAGAAACATGGCTAGGGTTAGTAGGTAGAAATTTTTTATATAACTATTTTTTAAAAGTTTTATCAAAAGATTTTTTTTACACTCAAATAATTTCCTATCCATTGTATGGCAATCCTTTAAAAAGAATTAATTTCCTTATTGGTACTCTCTATAGCAATTATTCCAAGCATGCCACATTCTCATTATCCCCCCTCCCTACATAAAATTCTTCCCCAGAAAAACCTTCTATAACAAGGAAAAGTAGTCCAAGAGCAACCAACTCATCTCTTAGGGTATACAACATTCATTGTCCTTGTCTTTCCTCCTCAAGCCTTAGCCATGATTGTGATTTCTTTTTCTTTGGAGTTCAGCTTGATGCACTGGCATTACATTATATTTATATTCTTTTAGAGGTGGTTAACAATCCCATACATCCCTAATGCTATTCTATCCTCAAACAATAGGATTGGACATCCTTTGAAATCGAAGTCCTGATCTCCAGTTCAATAAACACCAGTGACTCCCAGTTACCTCTAAGACCTAAAATAAAATCCTCTTTGGGACTTACAATCTACTCTACAACCTGATATTTCTTACCTGTCTAGCTTTCTTGTATTTGACTCCCTTCCACAGATTATATAATCCATGTACAATGTTCCTCTTATTGTTCTTTGAACATTTCAGTTTCAATTCAATTCAATTCAGTCATTTTTTCAATCAAGTCCATATCCAGTCCCATTTGGGATTTTCTTGGCAAAGACACTGAAGTGATTCGAAGAGGACACTGTTAATCACTTCTTCCTCTTGACTTCCCTTGCAGCTTTCAAAACTCAGCTCAAATTTCACCTTGTGCAATGAAATTTACTAGTTTTCCCACCAACATCTTCCATTGCCTTCTCTCTGAGATTGTTGTTGTCCAGTTATATCTGATTCTTTGTGACCCCATGCACCATAGCCCACTAGACCCTTCTATCCTCCACCATATCCCCAAATCTGCCCAAGTTCATGTTTGTTGATTCAGTGCACTGTCTAAACGTTTTAACCATTTTATCCTCTACTGTTCTCTTCTCCTTTTGTCTTCAATCTTTCCAACAAATTGCCTTTTCCAACAAATCTTATCTTTCTTATTATGTGGCTAAAGTATTTAAGCTTTAGCTTCAGAGTTTAAATTGTCTGAATTAATTTCATTAAGTATTGACTGATTTGATCTTCTTGCAGTCCAAGAGTCTCTCAAAAGTCTTCTTTAGCACCACAATTCAAAAGCATCAATTCTGATGCCATGAGCTTTCCTTGTAATTCGACTCTACCAGCCATATCTTTCTACTGGAAAAACCATACCTTTGACTATACAGACCATTGTCAGTAAGGTGATGTCTGCTTTTTAGTTGACTGCACAGATGTGCCATAACTTTCCTTCCAATGAGCAATTGACTTTTAATTTCATAGCTTCTCTGAGATTACTTTCCATTTATATTGTAAATATCTGGTTTTTACATAGTTATTTGTACATCCTTTTCCTCATAAGAATGAGAATTCCTTCAGTTTATTATTATTTTTTTAATTTTCCCACTTTGTTGATGCATTTATTATCATTCACTGGTCCCTATTTCATTCTCTCTTTTCTCCAAGGAGTTCAAAATCTAGAGCACTTCTTTCTCTCAATCTCAACCTCTCTCTTTATATTTGAGACTTCAATATTGATGTCCCCATTGAAGAGCCTAGTTTCCCCATTTATCCAGTTGGGAAGGTCATAACTTAATTCTCACTATCAACTCAAATTGCTACCTCCAAGATTTTAAACTCCAATCTTCCTTTCCCTAATGATAATCAGTCTTACTAGTTCTTTTTCTTTCTCCCTTATCCTTCACTTCACCCCATCTCTTCATCCAGTCCCTTCTTTGTTCTCTTAGGATATCAACCCTGATTTTGTCTTATTTTCTTTTCTTCACAATCTTAACCCTATAGTTAATGATTCAGTCAGTTAATCAATAAACATTTATTAAGCATTCAATATCTTCAAGGCACTGTGCTAAGAGTTGAGGATACAAAGAAAATGAAAATCTCATTCAATCCTTTGTTTCCTTGTACTTTTTATGCCCTACCTTGTACCATTTATGCCCTAACAGCTCTCAGTTACCATAATTATTTGCCTTCTCTGTGCCTACTCTTAAAAGCCATTTAATCTTGCTGGAAGATATCACAAAAATACCTAGAGTGGGACCACCATAAAGTTATGTTAACCAAATTCACTGGTCCCCTTACTACTGACTGAATGACAATCTTTTTAGGAATCTCTAAATAACAATCCTCACAGCAGCTTCCAAACCTTCTGTTCTCTCCTTGCATCCCTAATGCAATCTTACAGCCCCTGGTTTATCAGCAGATTCCTTTACTTCTCATACTACTAATGAAATAAGGCTCTCTGTGGTAAGTTTGTCTCTTTTGCTTCACATGTCAAACATTCAAAACTTTTAAACTCATTTTGTCCTCCCTTTTTCCAGTCCAAGATTAGATCCTCGTTCAAAACCATGTCCACTTAATTATTCTCTTCCTTCCATATCTATTGACTCTTTCCCTACTGACTACAAAAATACTCAATCTGACTTCATCATTTAAAATACAAAAACAAAACAACCTTTGATTGATCATGATATTCTCTGAAGTTATTGCCCTACATCACTCCTTCCTCTCACCAATAATGTCTCAGCTCATTTGCCCCATTCCCTCCCATTGCTCAGGGCTCACTCACTTTTCAGCTTCTTGATACCTGACATCACTACTCTGTAAAACAAAATTATCAATTAGCTCTCAAATCAATGATTCTTATTTTAGGGTCCACTGATCCTAAGGGGGTGATCCTCAGATTTGATTTAGAGAAATATATATCTTTATTTTCCATAATCTTTAGTTTACTTTGTGATCCTATGTATTTTATTTAATACATTTAAAAACATTTTCATGAGAAGTGATCCATAGGCTTCACCAGACTGCCACAAAAAAATTGAAGACCACCTTTCTTAAATGCTACATGAGATGGTGCTGCCTCGATCCTCAGCTTTCTTGGCCTTTCTGACCATTAAATATTGCTGACTAAAGCTTTCTTATCTTGGCTTCTGTGACACTTCTCTGGCTTTTTCTCTTACCTGTCCCACTGTTCCATTTAAGTCTTGCATGCTCTTGCATCATCTGACGTCTGCCCTCTAAGTGTGAGGTTCTTTCCAAGATTCAGTCCTGGACCATCTTTTCTTTCTCTGTGATAGTTTCTTTCCCTTAGTGATTTCATCTGTTTCCTAAGATTCAATTATCATCTTAATGCTACTACTTCCTGCCTTTTTATGTAGTCCTAAAATTACACCAGAACTCTACTCCCTTATCGCTAACTATACATTGGATATCTCTGCCTAAAGTTCCATTGGAATTTGAAATTCAGCATGTCTAAAATGAATTCATTATTTTTTTTCTTCGACCTCTCTCTTCCAGTCTTTTGTGTTTCTATTGATTCTACCATTAGCCCAGATTGCCCAGGTCACCCAGGATTCTCAGGTTACCCAGAATGCTAAACCTCAGTACCATCCTTGTTTCTCTTTTTTTCTATTTTAAATGTATCATTGGTGTGGTTTTTTGTTTCTTAATATTGCTGTCAATTTCCAATAACTCTCTTCTCACCAGAGAATCATTTATCATAACAAATAAGTATACTCAAACAAATATGTCATTAGAACCATGTAAGGAATTTAGTGATGTGCTTCTTCCTCAATTTAAAGAATAATTAAAGTACCAAGGTATCAATTATTATTTAAACAATCACTACTACTTCTACTACTAGGGGTAGTTTATATATTTACATGTAAATAAATGTCATATAAAAATAGAACTTTTATATTTGCAAAGAGCTTTACAAATGATTTCTAACTTGATCCTTACAACTGTGGAAGACAAGTACAATTATTATATCCATAACACTCTTAAGGAAACCCAGGCAGAAAGAGGTTAAATGATTTGCCCAGAATCTAACTGATTTGTCACACAGTTATTAAGTGTCTGAGGCCAAATTTGAACTCAGATTTTCCTGACTCTATGTCTAGTTCTCTCTCTA
Source organism: Bettongia penicillata ogilbyi (assembly GCA_023548195.1). Lineage (NCBI taxonomy): Eukaryota > Metazoa > Chordata > Mammalia > Diprotodontia > Potoroidae > Bettongia > Bettongia penicillata. Next base: position 3,764,449 of record JAJHZJ010000061.1, read on the forward strand.
CCTCGGCACAAACTGTGATAGGATTCACCTGTAAACCACTTCAGACCAGTTATGTTGTGTTTTTCATCCTTTATTGTAATTCCTTTAGAGATCGTTCAGTTTCCTTTTATGAGGTTGGATCATTTGAGATCCCTATTGTATTGTTAATTTTAAGTATTTTATATTTTTGTGGGTAATCATCCATTTCTCTCAATTTTGCTTGCATATAACTATGTATAGTAGGTTCTAATAATTTCTTTTATATTGTTCAATTTTTGTTTTGGTAGTTTGATTTTCTTCTCTTTTTAAATAAGATTTGTGCAAGAGCTTTTCAATTTTTTATAATTAAAATTGTCTGTTTTATTTTTATATGATCAAGACCCAAGGACACCAACTACTGGAATGAGGACTCTTCAAAAAAACTTGCTGGAAAAATTAGAAAGTAGTTTGGAATAAATTCAGTTTAGATCAATTTCTTGTACTATATGCTGTAACATGCCATGAACAAGTACATATATATGTATATATATATAAGCACATATATAGGCATATTTATGTACATATGTATGTATCTATATAAAATATGACAGGTTACATCATTTAAAAAAGAGAACAAGAAGGAAGGCAGTACCATTATAACTATTGTTTGATAGAAGGACAGTCTTGGAGTCAGGAAGTCTTCATTTCAAGTCCTGTCTGTGATATATAATTATTGTATAATCTTGGACAAGTCACTTAACCTCTCAGTTAGCCAGGAAACTTTTTAAATTGCATAGCAATTATACATTTATCGATAGGGTCTGAGAGCAAGGATTGTCTTTTTATATTCTCAATGTCTGATTGATTTCTTCACTAGAAATTATATATGTCAATAAAATCACAGGTCTAGGCATTCTCATTCTTTCTTTTTTCCTCCTCCCAAATTATGTTCACTTCTGCCTTGTCTTTAGTTAAGTATTCTCCCCTAATTTATAGAAAGTCTGGTAGACTAATATACTTCTTAAGGAGCTGTGAATTGGTTCAAACATTCTGAAAAGCAATTTGAAATTCTACTAAGAAAGTGCCTAAAATTTTCATACCACTTAATCCAAACATCCCACTGCTAGGTACCTCAATCTATCAACAAACAGTTGCTAAGTACCTACTATGTGCCAGAGCAGTTAGGTGGCAAAGTGAATAGAGTGAGGGTCCTGCACTGAGGAAGACTTATCTTCCTGAGTTCAAATCTGGCCTCAGATACTTACTAGCTGTATGACTCTGGGCAAGTCACTTAACCTTGTTTGCCTCAGTTTCTTCATCTGGAGAAGGAAATGGAAAAACATACTTGCATTTCTGCCAAGAAAACTCCAAATGATATCACAAAGACAAGGCTGAAAAATTAATTAATAACCTGAACAATAAAAATAGCAAAACAATCTCCAACCAAGTTAATGATAAATATAAATGTTCCATGTACACCAAAATATTAATAGTAGACATTTTATGATTTAAAAAAAAACAAAACAAAATAATTGTCCATTTATTGGAAAATGCCTAATAACTGGGAAATATAAATGTAACAAAATATAATATGCTGTAAGAAATGCTGATTATGATGAATACCAAGAATCATAGGAAGACATATGAACTGATGGTAAGTAAAATAATAAGAGCCAAGAAAGAAATTTGTGTATTTGCTGACTTCCCCTATTTAAATGGAAGCAACAATAGCAATAATCAAAATTAGATGGGTGCAAAGCAATAATGACCAAATTTTGCCCCAGAGAGGCATATAAGAATATCTTCCTCCCTTTTGGAAAGGTGCTGGACTCATTTAACACGATGGTTACTTTGCTTCAGTTGCTTTTTCCTCCCCTCTTTAATTCTTTGTTATAAACAATGACTTTCTGGTAAGGGGGAGATAAATTAGGAATAAAAAAAAATAACAAGAAAAAAAAGTCGATTTTTAAGAATTCTCCCCAATTTGTTGATTCCTAATTATAATAGAATATTATGACACTATGTAAAACAATAAAATTGAAAGAATTCAAAAAACCATGGGAAGGAAGTGTTGAATGGAAAATTGTTTGGGTTTTCTCCCTGATTAAGGAGGCAAAGTTCTATGAACAGATGATTGTGAGGTAATCAAAAACCAAGAAAACTGTATATGGTTCCAAAAATATCAATGGAAAAAAAGAAAAACAAAATGAAACTGAATACTCAGTGAATAATTATAATGATGAATCTTGGCTTAAAAAAGAGAGGAGAAAATATTCTTTTTTCCCTTCTTTGTGGAAGTACAGTAATATGAGTATGCGATACCGTATATATTATCAGACTCAGTTGATGTAGTGATAAGTGTTATTTTTTAATATTCGTTTTTTTTAAAAAAAGTTTTGAGTTCCCAATTTTCTCCCTCCCTCCTTCACCTTCCCCCTCCCTGAGATGGCAGGCTATTGGATATAAGGCATACAAGTGTAATCATGCAAAACATATTAAGATAGTTTTGTTGTTGTATTCGTCTTTCATTGCCAAAGAAGACGATGATGTCAGAGAAGTGATGACGTGACTTGCACTTGACTTTGCTTTGAGCGAAGGAGAGCTATGCAAGGTCACTAGACTCACTTTCTCCTCCCGAGTCATCTGGATCCAGTGAGCAGATATTCATCAGGAGGACTGGAGATGGCCCAGGATGCAATGGGAGACCTTGGCCTCTTTAGGCTAAGGTCTATTCAGGTTGTCACTTAGAGTGAGGTAAAGGCTATTCAGTGAATAGGCCTCTTTAAGAAGTAGTCAGGGAATGGCCCCTTTAATGAGCAAAAGAAAAAAATAAGGAAATCAAGCTGGGAGGGAAAGAGCAACAGTTACTCTTGATAATTACTCAAGCCAGGAGACAGAGAGAGAAAGAGAGAGAGAGAGAGAGAGACAGAGAGAGAGAGAGAAAGAGAGAGAGAGAGAGAGAGAGAGAGAGAGACAGAGAGAGAGAGAGACAGAGAGACAGAGACAGAGAGAGAGACAGAGAGAGAGAGACAGAGAGAGAGAGAGAGAGAGAGAGAGAGAGAGAGAGAGAGAGAGAGAGAGAGAGAGAGAGATCTAACCAGTAAAGCCCAAGTTAACTGGGTATCCTCTGCCCATTCAAATTTACTTTCCTTGATTACATTCACTAATGTAGTCAACTCAGCAAGGGAAAATTATAACTGATTAGTCATGTTGTGAAAGAAGACACAGATCCAAAGAAGAAAAACCACAGCAAGAAAAGAAAAAGAAAAATCAATATACTTCATCTGTATCCAGACCCGCTCAGTTCTTTGTGTGAAGGTAGATAGAATTTTCCATCATGAATCCTTGGGAATTGTCTTAGATCATATCATTGATGAGAATAGCTGAGTCATTCACAGTTGATCATTGCACAGTATTGCTATTACTGTGTACAATGTTCTTCTGGTTCTGCTCACTTCACTTTACATCAGTTCATATAAGTCTTTTCAGGTTCTTCCGAAATTAACCTGCTCCTCATTTCTTACAGCACAGTAGTATTGCATTACAATCATACCACAACTTGTTCAGCCATTTCCCAATTGGTAGGCACCCACTTTCCAGCCTCTAGTTCTTTGCCACTACAAAAAACTGTTAAAAATATGTGGCAAGTTTTAGTAGATTTTTTCCCCTTTTCTTACATTTTGTTACAAGGAGTTGTTCTTTCAAAAGGGAAGGCGAGAGAAGGACATATTTGGAAATAAAGAAACAAAAGACACTGATAATTTTTTAAAGTTAATTTCTCCCCCACACACATACCAGTTTATTAGCTCTGATGGGTGAACATGTGGCTACAAGCCTTCCCACATTCACTACATTTAAAAGACATCTTTTTTTCTTATTAAACACATTTTCACACTAGTCATGTTGCATGGAAGAGTTAAAATGAATTGGAGAAACCAGGAAAAAAAACAAATGAAACATAGCAGAAGAGAAAATAGTCTACTTCATTCTGCATTCTGACTCTATAATTCTCTCTCTGGTTGTGGTTGACATTGGAACTATTTTAGGTCTCTGCATTCTGTGAAGGACTAAGTACATTAAAAATAGCCCTCGCACACTGTGGCTGTTACTGTATATAATATTCTACTCATCCTGCTTACTTCACTCACCATCAGTTCCTATAAGTCTTTCCAGGTTTTTCTGAAGTCAGTCTATTCATCATTTGTTACAGCACAATAGTATTCTGTTACATTCATATGCCACAACTTGTACAGTCATTCCCCAGTTGATTGGCATCCCCTCTATTTCCAATTCTTGGCCAACATAAAAAGAGCTGCTATAAATATTTTTGTACATATGGGTCCTTTTTCCCATTTTTATGATCTCTTTGGGCTGGGTCAAAGGGTATGCACATTTTCATAGCCCTTTGGGTATAGTTCCAAATTGCTCTCCAGAATGGTTGAATCAATTCACAGATCCACCTACAATGAATGAGTATTCCAACTCTCCCACATCTTCTTCAATATTTATCATTTTTCTGTTTTGTCATTTTAGCCAATCTGATAGATGTGATATTCTTGAGGTCAGAGCTAGGAAAGCTGATTCAAGTTTGAAAGAATTCACTTAGATCCCCTCTTTAGCCAACAGGAGCTTTTTTGACACAAAAGCACACAGACTTGAGCTTTAGCGAGTAACTAAACAAAGGCACTGATATAGGAAAAGAATCAGACATATAATTTTTAGGGTTTCTAAGGAGGGGTTGGAGATTTAGGGATAGGTTAAGTACAGAATGGTGAGTATAGTGGTTGGTTGCAAGATAAGGAAAAGTTGTCATGACACAGGATGAGGAAAATGAATGACAGGATAGAGAATGCAGGATAAGGGGGACAAAAGCAATTCTTTAGGTACAAGTTGCCTGATATTTCAAGATAAGGGGGAAAAGGCATTAGGATACCTTCAAGTTACAGGATGGGCTATATAATGAGCCTCAAACCCCCTCAGAGAGCCTGAGAAAGTAACTCTTACTGACCCTTGGGGCATCATTTGTATCCATATCATTTTCCCCCTCAACCACTAAGCAAGAGAATTCTTTAGGGGGAAAAAGGGGAGTAGGTCATTGTCTTCAGAAGCTGCTTCCTGATGAACAGGGATGAAGAGTCCATTTCAGGAGCCAAGAATAGGTTGAGGTAAGGTGGTCAGCATGGAGGGTGCGGAATGCAGTGCCAGTTGAGTCCAGGGTGGAGAGACAAACCAGTCAGGCATACCAAGGGTAGGGACTGGTATCCAAAGGACTTGAAAATGGAATTTCTGCAGGGGAGAAGACACAAAGTGAACCAGGAGGTTAACAAGCATGAACCAAGTATAAGAGCAAGTGAAATGATTAATAATGGAGTCAGAAAGGAAAAGAAACCACAACCCCAGGAGGAGGTGGGGAAGATGTCAGGCTGGAGTGGATGTGTTGCATCCAAGAAGCTGTCTGTAATATCTTTTGAGTGCTCAAAGGACAAATTCCATGCAGGGTTTTCAGAGAATGGAGGGAGAGCTATGGGGAGTAAGCTTATATCCTTGGAATGATGGTGACACACTCAGCAATCATGTACTGTGTCCTGTCCTACAGAGTTCCCTATTTGAATTAAAACATAAGACTTCCAGTCCCAGGGAAGCAAGCCTAACCCTAGGCACATGGTAGGAATCAGGAATCCCTGGACTAAGAACCAGAGAAATGTTTCAAGGTGGGGCCCAAAGCACAGCACAGCTAGAAAGCACACAGGTAATTCCTCATGGTGAGCGACTTCAAGGCAAAGAAGATTCTTTGATCACTTTTCTGGCTAGTCACACCCTGCACCTTATCTCACATCTCACATGCTGACTCATGTTTACTTCTCACCTCTCCTATCTGCCTTGCTATCCACCCAAATGCTTTTGGGAGAGGGTCAAAGGACCTGTCCTTGCCTGAGTAGGGGAGGGGAGAGGAGTAAAGTAGGACTGAAACAAAGTCCAGGAAATGAGAAGAATGTAGAATAGGTATCCTTGTTGCACGACCATCTGTAGGTGGACAGTCAATAGTCTGGAAGATACAAATTTGACAAATCAATACAAATCAATAATCAGAGCCCAAACAGAAGAAGTCAGAATAGAGGAAAAACAAAGAAATCAAGAGCCCCATGATATTATTATTTACTTATACAGGATTTTCTAAACTTGTTATTTACACAAAACTTTCCAATCTGATTCTAATTCCTTTTGGAGGATCAGATGGTATTAAGGATCCAACTCTATACATGTAAGTATGAGTAACAATACTTTGCAGGCAAAAGCTTTCTACCCTTGAGTTCTATAGTTATACAGATGAATTTACTTATAAGAGATTGACTTTTATTTCAATCATCATAAAAGACCAGAGAGGATTCATAAGTAATTAATTCCAAAATAGTGTATAACAATAAGTTACTTATTTTAAAAAAAAGTGTATCACAGAACACACAGTATCCATAAGTTATCTACCTCTTAAAAAATTGCACTGAAATTCTTTTCCTTAAACGGAAGATGCTTCTGATTCAGTTTCAGTAATTAATAGAATAACAGGTCCCTCAATCAGTTGTACCAATATCCAATTATTCTAACATTTTGAAACACTTCAGAACCTTATTCCATACAGATATATATCTAGTAACAGGCAGATGACTAGGCCAAATACCCATTTACTAAGTTGTTTAATATATAAAAAGGAATATCAACATTGTGTTTATACCTTTGTCTAATTTCCTTTCCTTTTGTTTAATTATTTCCATATCTTTCAGAAACAATGTTCTATTCCAGGGATTTGATCTTTCACATGGCTAGGCAGGAGCAGTAATTTACCCACTTGGGGTATAAAATAACTACCCATTCAACTTGACCTCCTGCCTTGATTACAGATACTTGCCATAAAAAGGAAAAACAAGGACATGACTAGATAGAACATCACAGTTTTACAAATGCATAGTTTCTACCTCCTAGCTAGACTCACAAATAGTCAGATTGGAAACATTCCTTTTCAAAGGAACACAATGGGGAAACTGAGCCAGGAGGATCCCATCCTAGGCTAAGGTTAAAACTGTCCACTCAGCTTTCCTAGAGGAAGAATTCCACCTGTAACAGTCACATTTTCTCTAAGTAATTTGTGGCATTTCACTCAGATGGTGGATTATTGACTATTGATGAATTTTTATGATCCATAAGATAATTTAAAACATAGCTCATTAGAGTTCCAAGAACTTTTACCTCAGATGGCAAGTTTCACTAATCAAAAATTTACCAGGACTCATATCTCAAATTTTAAAAGCTAATTACTAGAGATCATTTCTATATATTTTCAAATTCTCACCAAAACAAGTTCCTTCTTTAGGACTCAAAAAGGCTTCTTAGAGCTGCTGGGGGCTATACTTTTTGACTAGTCCTGAGGACTGTTCTGAATGGGCAAAATCCCCCCCCCTTTCCATTCAAACCCACACATACATACACACACACACACACAGAGTAATCAATTACCAGCTTTAGGTATTAGCATTAAAACATAACCAGCAAACTTATAATTTTCATAAGTGATAACCAAATTGTTTTAGCTATAATACAAACAATAAACTTCAGATGACATCAACTGCATTTCTAGGTCAGATAAAAATTATTGGTAGAAGGATGGGCTGTCTTACCAAGGGCAGAAGACTGGTTGGCTTCTTTACCTTGACCCTTCATCCCCCTTCACCCTCTCCCCAGGGCTGTGGCTGTGTGTTGAACCTAGATGCTTCCAGGCTGCGTTTGCTGCCCCTTCCACTCCTTCCTTTTGCCAGGTAGGGGAAGGTGACATTCTTTTCTAAAATTTAGAGTGGGGCACTTCAGATTGCATCATGAGATTAGTGACCTTTCTTAGGATACCTGAAGCCTGAACCAATGACTCTGTTTTGCTGAAAGCAACTACTTAAGGTCATCCAAGGACACAACAAACCTAGGAGTGAGACTTAGAAAATTCATTGTAGATATGGATATAATTGTTATCAGTATCAAACTATTGTGACAAATTAGCTTGCAAATGGAAATTTAGTAGGTCTTCAAAATCACACAAAAAGATTTTGCAAAACATTCTAAGTTGGTGTAAAATGCTTTTTAAGTATCACAAACCCCCAAAGTGCTATAACACCAAAATTCTTAATACTCACAAATTCCTAAGTCCCAAAAGGTGTTTACCCTGGGGAGGAAGTTTAGTCTTTTTCCTAAGGCAAAAACACTCCCAATTAAACCAATCTTATTACAATAACAAAGTTTACCAGACCTTTTAAAAAATTTACTCAGTTGGAATTCTACTACACCGAAGACTTTACATAGCATTGATAAGAATTTATGACTAGATGGTTCCAAAAATTCTTGTTTTAGTTAATAACCTCACAATCTAAAAGTCCAACTCTTAATCTAACAATATCTGGTTATAAGAGAAATAGCTTTTCTATCAACATAAGTAAAACAATTGTTAACCTACTTATACAAAATAAGAAAATTTATAAATATAAACCATACCACAAACAATTATCATGTACCTAAAACTTGAAACAGAACCATTTAGTTACCAATCTGGTGACCGTAACTTGGTTGGATGAGCAAATGAAGTCTAGAGTCATAATCACTAGTGGTAACATTTCAATTTCTAAGGCCCAATACTCTTAGCACTTAAAATCCATAAATTCACATTTTTGGGGGGAAGATGTGTTGACAGTTTCCAGTTCCACATAACGTTTTACTTCCTTGGGCTGGAGTTCCCTATTCCCTTACTTATCAGATGAAGAGCATTCAGCTCTCTATTCCTATCCTCCCAGCAATGTCAAGTTGTATGTACTAGAAAATGCATATAAAGTTTTAGGGTATCAACACAGGGTACAGAGACCTAGAGACTGAAGTGCAGGGACCCCCCAAAGAAAACCACACACAGGGTTAAACCACGGTGCAGGGGGGAAACACAGGATAAAAAGTCCACTCAAGTGCAGTGAAGTGCCTTTTTTTTTTTTAATATAAATTTACTTATTTAACTTTTTACATTCATTTTCACAAGATTTTGGGTTTCAAATTTTCTCCCTATTTATCCCCTCCCTCCACCCCAATACATCAAGCATTCTAATTTTCCCTATCAACAATCTGCCCTCTCTTCTATCATCCCTCCCTTCTCTTGTCCCCATCTTCTCTTTTGTCCTGTAGGGCCAGATGACTTTTGATTCCCCAATAACTGGATTTCTTATTTCCTAGGAGCAAGAACAATACTCAAGAGTTGTTCCTAAAATTTTGAGTTACAAATTCTACCCATCCCTCCCTCCCCACCCATTCCCTTTGGGAAGGCAAGCAATTCAGTATGGGCCATGTCTGTGTAGTTTTGCAAATGACTTCCATAATAGTCATGTTGTGTAAGACTAACTGTATTTCCCTCCATCCTGTCCTGCCACCCATTGTTTCTATTCTCTCTTTTGATCCTGTCCCTCCCCGAGGGTTGACTTCAAATTGCTCCCTCCTCCCATTGCCCTCCCTTCCATCACCCCCTCCACCCTGCTTATCTCCTCCCGACTTTCCTGTATTGTAAGATAGGTTTTCATCCCAAAATGAGTGTGCATTTTACTCCTTCCTTTAGTCGAATGTAATTAGGGTAAACTTCATGTTTTTTTCTCAGCTCTCGTCTTTTTCCCTCCACTAAAAAGTCTCCTGCTTGCCTCTTGAATGAGATATAATTTACCCCATTCCATTTCACCCTCTCTCCTCCCACGACATTTCTCTCTCACCATTTACCTTAATTTCTTTTAAGATATGGTCCTATCCTATTCAATTCACTCTGTGCTCTCTGTCTTTGTATGTGTGTGCATGTGTGTATGTGTGTGCGTGCACGTGTGTACATGTGTGTGCGTGTGTTCATGTGTGTGTATGTGTGTATGTGTGTGTGTGTGGTCCCACCAACTACCCAGATACTGAAAAGTTTTAAGAGTTAGAAATATTGTCTTTCCATGTAGGAATGTAAACAATTCACCTTTGGTAAGTCCCTTATGACTTCTCTTTGTTGTTTACTTTTTCATGCTTCTCATTCTTGTGTTTGAAAGTCAAATTTTCTTTTCAACTCTGGTCTTTTCATCAAGAATGCTTGAAAGTCCTCTGTTTCATTGAAAGACCATATTTTCCCCTGAAGTATTATACTCAGTTTTGCTGGGTAGGTGATTCTTGGTTTGAGTCCTAGTTCCTTTGACTTCTGGAATATCATATTCCACGCCCTTCGATCCCTTAATGTAGAAGCTGCTAGATCTTGTGTTATCCTGATTGTATTTCCACAATACTGGAATTGTTTCTTCCTAGCTGCTTGCAATACTTTCTCCTTGACCTGGGAACTCTGGAATTTGTCCACAATGTTCCTAGGAGTTTCTCTTTTTGGATCTTTTTCAGGTGGTGATCGATGGATTCCTTCAATACTTATTTTGCCTTCTGGTTCTAGAATATCAGGGCAGTTTTCCTTGATAATTTCATGCAAGATGATGTCTAGGCTCTTTTTTTGATCCTGGCTTTCAGGTAGTCCCATAATTTTTAAATTGTCTCTCCTGGATCTATTTTCCAGGTCAGTTGTTTTTCCCATGAGATTTCACATTCTCTTCCATTTTTTCATTCTTTTGGTTTTGTTTTATGATTTCTTGGTTTCTCAGAAAGTCATTAATTTCCATCTGTTCCATTCTAATTTTGAGAGAACTATTTTCTTCAGTGAGCTTTTGAACCTCTTTTTCCATTTGGCTAATTCTGCTTTTGAAAGCATTCTTCTCCTCATTGGCTTTTTGAACCTCTTTTGCCAATTGAGTGAGGCTATTTTTCAAGGTGTTATTTTCTTCAGCATTTTTTTGGGTCTCCTTTAGCAAGGTATTGACCCACTTTTCATGCTTTTATTGCATCTCTCTCATTTCTCTTCCCAGTTTTTCCTCCACCTGTCTAACTTGATTTTCAAAATCCTTTTTGAGCTCTTCCATGGCCTGAGCCCACCGGACATCCACCTTGGATGTCTGGGATAGAGAGGTCCCAACTTCCACATCTTTCCCTGATGGTAAGCATTGTTCCTCATCATCAGAAATGAAAGGTGGGAACATCTGTTCCCCAAGAAAGTAGCTTTCTATGGTCTTATTTTTCTTCCCTTTTCTGGGCATTTTCCCAACCAGTTACTTGACTTCTGAGATTTCTCTCCACCCCGACCTAGATCCGCCCAGCTAGTGCTTGGTGTCTGAGATTCAAATGTTGCTCCCTAGCCTCAGGGCTTTCAGCAGGGGGCAGGGCTGCTATTCAATGTGAGCTTAAGTTCTGGTGCTCAGGTGGGGGCAGGGCTGCCTCCCAGGCTCAGTTCCCTCAGGGGGTTTATGCAGAGATCTTCAGTAATGGTGCTGAGCTCCTGCCTGCTTGGAGAGTCCTGGGCCACTGCTGCCTCTGCTGCTGCCTCTGCCACTGCCCCCCGAGGGGGCCCGAGTGGCGGAGACACCCTGCTCCCCTCTTGGCCAGCCCAGAAGTCTCTCTCTCGCTGATCTGTAGCGCCTGTGGGTGGAGGGACCTTCACGACTGCTGGAGGTTCCATCCCTGAAGCCTTCCCCGATCTACTCCTCTCAGGGCCACTCAGCCAGGGCAGCACAGGGCTGGGCTCCACTGTCTGGTGCACGACAGACCTTTGGGGTCGGTTTTTCCAGGCTCTCTGGAATGGTAATCTCCTCCACTGAGTTGCTGCATGGCTTGCACTGCTCCAGAATTTGTGGGGAATTCTTTTTACAGAATATTTATGGGCTGTGGATTCGGAGCTATGATACGTGAGTCTTTCTACTCTGCCATCTTGGCTCCTCCCCCTGAAGTGCCTTTTCTTTAAGTTTTGGAGACAAAACTTCTTACTAAGCTTGTTTTGTTTAGAAATCCCCTTCAAAAATTACTTTTCTAGATTATATTAAGGTAAGTCTGTGTTACAATGGAACACTAGCCGCTTTTCCTTAATATCTCTTCTCTGAATTTCCCTCCTAGCAGTTTCCTAGCAACCTTTCCCCATTTGTCCCAGCATCCCAGAACAGAGGGGAGAAAAAAATGTGATCAATCCAGTGCAAAGGCATGCCCTTATATGAGGGTCTGATGGGGTTCAGACTCTGGGAACTTCCTTGAGCTCCCCTGGAATCTCCTTACTTAAATTGAGCTGTCCTTGTAGAAACTGACTTTTCATACTCAAATTGAGCTCTGCCTATATCCCCTCACAGAATCTGGCCTTTCATAATCAAATCTGTGACCATTGTCAGTTATCTCTTGATTGCCTACCTGCTTCCCACCTAGGCGCCCCCTTGTCTGATGTTTGTTGATTACTTCCAGTTGTTTCCAGCCTTTGATCCTCCTTGGAGGCCCTTCCTGAACTTCTTCCCCCATCACTCTAGACCACCAGACCAACCCCACTCCCACCCCCCATCCCTCTTATACTCTTTTCTGTATTGAAGTCCCACCTTGCCTCCATGAAGGCGCTCAGATTCAATCCAGCTTAGACTCTGTCTAACTGGGATTCTATCTGGCTCGCTTGTGAATACAAGCGTTACAAATACTTAGGTTCCTTAAGAGGCAACCCAATTAGGCAAATCTCTAATAAGCTTTATTTTTGGCTTTAAGATGGCTTGAGTCGAATTCATTTGAGCACGACCTGGACTGTCCATATTTTGGGGGTCCTGATCACCTATAACCTCATCAGGTCCACAGGATCTGGGTACTCCAGGAGTCTCTCAGACAAGGAGACAGGAGCAAAAAGGGTCTGGGGAAGAGAATAAAGAAAAGGATGCTTACCTATTATCTCAGTGCCTAGGAGAAGATTATTGGAGTCCAATGGACCAGAGAGTTTCAGCACCAAATTGTTGAGGTCAGAGTTGAGAGAGCTGGTTCAGATGTGAAAGAATTCACTTAGACCTGTGGTACCTCACAGTTGTTTTGGTTTGCTTCTCTCTAATTAACAGTCATTTAGAGCAATTTTTTTCACATGACTATAGATAGCTTTAATTTCTTCCTCTGAAAATTGCCTGTTCATATCCTTTGACCACTTCTCATTTGGGGAATGACTTGTATTCTTGTAAATTGGACTCAGTACTCTCTATATTTTCAGAAATGAGGCAAAAGGCATCTTTTCAACATGAATTCTATGATACTGATTCAGTTTTCAGCTATCATGAAATGGCCAAGTCCATTTCATCCTTTTCTTTATATTGGCACTGGTTAAATTAGTCCTTGCAAATAGTACACTCCTAATAAGGGTTTGTCGAATTTCAAATTGGGGCCATCTCCATTTTTTCTTTCCTTCCAATAAGGAGTATTCATTGACACTGAAAAACAAGCAGAAAAATGAGAGGATGCATCCATTGTCTAGCTAAAGCAGACTTTGCATAGCTTATTTCATTACCTCACTTAAATCCAGTTCTCTTCCAAGTCATGACATCATCTTCCTGATGTCATGGTCCTCTTTGAGAAGGAAGGACAAACAACAACAAACCAGAAGTCAATGGGAGGTACCAGTCGTTTTTCACAGTTATTTCCTGATGTCATTGTTAATTCTGCTTAGAGCTCTCAGGTACTGATCTGCCTTATTGAGTGGCAGATTCTCAGGGCTTTGTCTGTTGATTTCAATTGCAGTTAGCAGGGTAAGTTGGTAATGTAGTCCATTGTAAGGGCACCAATTGTAAAAGTTTGGAGGAATCAGATAAGACATTAATTCAATCTTCACAGCAGATAAAGTAAGTTTAATGCCCCAGAGAATGAATCTTTGCTCTGCTTAAAGGCCATTATACTATTTAAATATTCAAAAGGCATATCTTTCAAGAGAGCATTTCCTAAGTATTTGCACAGAATTAAGGATGTCATCATTTTATTGACTAAGATTCCTTCATTAAAAAACAATGAAGTTCAGGTACCCCTGACTTAACCGATGTGATGAAACATTTTCTATCTCTAATTAAGCCCTACTTTCTTTTGTTTCTTTATACACCATTTTTGTGTCAATTTCTCTTTCTATTTTGAAGATAGGTGTTCATATGCTATAGGAGAAAGTCAAATGAAGATTAATGTTCATAGCAGTAAGAAAGAACAATGAATAAATTCATTAATTTTGGTTTTAGTCATAATTCAATTGTCAAGCTTAGTTATATGCTTTAAATATAACCTCGTGCCTTGATTAGATGAGGCAGCAACATGAAAGGACAAGCTGAGTTTGGCTCATGGGTATGAAGCAAAAGAAATAAGAAATTGGAAAAATCTTGCAGAAATGCCAACAGATCTCTATGTTAGTAGAAAACTAAATAGCTTTCGAAATAAAAGTTGAACCAGAAACACAATCATCAAATTTATTAATCATTTTTCCCTTCTTTGAAAGCCAGCAGCATGTGGTCTTTAGATATGAGTGAAGGATACTGCTAATTGGGTTCAACAAAGATTCATTAAGTACCTCGAATGTCCCAGTAGCGGGCACCGGAGGAAAAAAAACCCAAAAATAAAACAGACTCTGCCTTCAAGGAGCTTACATTTTGCTGTAGAGAAAACAACATGTACATAGAGAGTCAATACCAAAATAATTTCAGGTTAGAGAGGTAGCCAACGATTGGGGGGAACATGGGTTTCTTCCCAAAACAAGAATCGAAAGGCTAGAGGGTATAAAATTTGTTTGAAACTGGAAACGAAAATATTATCATCTACTGCCTAACCTCTCTGGACCTCAGTTTCTTCACTTGATTTTCACACTTATATAATCCCAGATCAGTAGCAGGGGTTGATGGGAGACTAATAGACCATGAGAAGCAAGAACTGTAAGGAAACCCAGGGCTTTTTAAAGAGAGTGAATACAAGAACCAGCAAGAGCCTGTTTGAAAGGAACAGTGCTGTTACCCTAATTGATTATAATCATGAACAATTGAAATTTTGTCTGGCTCAACGATGCGTTAAGGAGTCATCATCCTATACAAGACTTGTTATTTGCTAGAATGCAGCCTTGTTCACTTTGCTTTTAAGACCTGGTGAGTTTTATCTTCTTATTTATCTCTCTCCACTTGTACCCCATTCTCCTTGTATAGTCAATGCCAGTGAGCCAGCATTGCTTACCCTCAGGTAAGGAACCCTTTTGGGCTCTCCAAATTATGCTTAAGGAACGTTGATTTTCAATGTATTCAGAGTGAGCTTGTTATGAAGGAACAGGTAAGAAATGGCAAAGTAGGAGAGAATAGTGTTATGAAGAAGGAAAGGGAACCCATGAGATTAGCAATAGCCTTCGATCTTAATAATAGCCTTAGACTTTAAAGAGTAGCCTAAAGAAAGTTCTCCCTAGTCACCTAGGATACACTCTTTTACCTTACTTAGTTTTTTAGAATACCTAGCTTCTTTCAACGTTCAAATGAAGTACAACCAAGTATAGGAGGGCTTTCCTATTCCCCCGCAGATTCCAGTACCACTCCATTTAATTTGAATTTATTGTGTGTATACTTTGTATCTACTTACAAGTGACATGAAAATTGTCCAAGGATTCATTGATAGGTACTACTGCCAATCATCTTTATTAACAGACAGAGACATTTTAATGACTGTTTCATTATATGCTTGGAGCATAGACCCAATGGTACACAAAACCCAGTGGGCTGCAACAGCCATTTCCAGCAACCTTATTTTTATTGACTTTAAGTTGTAAAACAAGATGAATACAATGGAATTTTACAGGGGACATAAGAAGGTAAAGATATACATATCAAAGAACAGATAGCAAAGGGAGAGATCTGTATCAGGCAAAATTATAAACTAGTCAGTAAACACTAGGGATAAAACTAGAATTTGTAAACTCACCAGATACCAGAGATACCTCGTTATATAATATTATGGTTTTTTAAGTAAATGGAGATATTAAAGCTGAGTCAGAAATTCTCTTATCACTAACCAGTTAATCAACTGAAATAAAATTTGGTGTCCCAGCTAAATTCTGCAGATTCTAGCTAGTGATATGATTGGCCGTCTTAGGGAAATTGCAAATACAAAGACAATGTAGAAAATTTATCTTATCACAGAAGTAGCTCTGTTTGCATCCTCTTATAGAATATATGCTTCCCCCAGCACAGAGTTAGTAAGCACTTAACAGATTCTTATTGATAATCTGTGTGTGATATGAAGAGATTGGACCACATGAACTCTACAATCCCTACTAGTTCTTAAGTCTGTGATCCTATGGTTCTGAGGAGTAAGAGGTCTATGAGTAATGTATGTTGAAGCAGACAGAACAGAAGAGAGAAAGAAATATTGCAGTTCCACAGTACATCTCAATAGAAACTTCTTCAAAGGACCCATCATGCATCTGGGTTGAATGTAGAGGAGTTTTAGAATTTTATGGGCCATTAAACTCAGATTATTTAATCATAATGACCTTGATTGTTAGGCATTTGTATGTGTGTGTGTTTTGTGTGTGTGTGTGCTTGTCCTTCGTTGTCAAACATGCCATCAGAGAAATAATGACATGACTTGCACTTGACTTTGTTTTCAGTGAGGGAGGGCTGTGCAGGTCACCAGCCTCACTTCTCCTCCAGAACCATCTGAATCCAGGGACCAGATATTCACCAGGATGACTGGAGATGATCCAGGATGAGGCAGTTGGGGTTAAGTGACTTGTCCAAAGTCACACAGCTAGTGAGTGTCAAGTGTCTCAGGTGAGATTTGAACTCAGGTCCTCCTGACTTCTGCTCTATCTACTGCACTACCTAGCTGCATAGTTGGTCACCCAGCATTTGTTAAATGCTAGATGACTCAGTGAGTGGGGTGCTGTACCTCGACCCAAGAAGACCTAATTTCAAATCCAACCTCAAACAATTAATAGCTGTGTGATTCTGGGAAAGTCACTTAACCTCCATCTGCCTCAGTTTTCTTATATATAAAATGAGGATACTATTAGAACCTGTTTCCCAGGGTTATTGTGAGAACCAAAAGAAATAATACCTGAAATGTACTTGTAAATCTTAAATCACTAAATAAATGTTAGGTGTCATCATCATCACTAAATGTCAGATAATATACTAAACACTGGAGGTACAAAGAAAGGCAACAGAGAGACAAAGAATGTCCCCCCCTTACCTTCTAATCAGGAAACAGCATGTAAATAACTAGGTATATGCAAGATATATACAGAGTAGATGGAAAATAATCTGAGAATGGGAGGCCCTAGGACTTTGGGGTATGGAGGAAGCCAGAAAGGTCTCTTGTAGACAATGGAAATTGAGTTGATTCTTCAAAGAAACTCATTAAACTCAGAGTTGGAGGTAAAAAGGAGAGAATTCCATGGATGGGGAACAGTCAGTGCAAAGGAAGGATGTTGGGATTTGGGGTGCTATCTATGCGCACAGAACTTCAGGTAGACCAGTATAGTTGGATGGTAAATTGTATCAGGCTAAGAAGAAGGAAAGAGGTTATGAGTGTGGTACGGCCAAACGGATCTCCTCATAGGTAGCTCTGTGTTTTAACCTATTCTTAGGAGCGATAATTCCTTCCAGGAAACCCAGACAGTGCCTAGGAAATGAATGGCAGGTGGAATGGTTGAAGGCTGAATCACTGCAAGTGAGGTAAGAATCTGTCCCTTTTCTCACTCACCCCCTCAACACAGGGAGTGTAGCTCTTAGTGTGGATTCTCACGTAAGGTACCCAAGCAATCAGGTTCTCTGGCCCATATCATAGCTGAATTGGCAAGATATTTTTGTGCTTTCCTTCTGAGTCTAACCTACAATTATTCCTGACTCTGCTTTGTTGCTTGCCAGAAAAATAATCAAATGGAAATGTGGAGGTTTGATAGGAGGGCTTCACAGATCCACTTAGGTGGCAGTATTCCCTGGTTCATTATATAGAACTATCTCTTGCTTCTCTTCTACAGAAGACTCTATGTAATACAGGTTATGACCTTCTAAAAATAAACAGACAAACTATAAACTATGCATTCAAAATACTACCAAGTATTGTGGCTGTTTCACAAATAACATGCCAAAAGCACCGGAGTTTGTGAACTTCAGGCTCTAACAGATTCACTCTGGATATGGTCAGATGGGCAGACATCTTTGGAGAGGTTAATAATCAGCTTTTTCTAGCCTAGTCTTCTTCTCGAGAGGGTTGCTTATAATGGCAGTACCAACTCCTACAGCATTTCCTAATTACCCTTCTTACAGGGGCAGGGAGAGAAGGGGGGCAACTACCCTACTTCTTGATGGGGTCAGTCAAGACAAGCACAACTTCTGCACTCCCTTAAATCCCTTCAAGCCTCAATGGACCTGGTTGAGTCAAGTACAAGCATTCCTCGATGCATCACTCTAATAGCAAATGGGTTCCCCTAGGGATTCCCCTATAGATTTCCCTCAAGCCTTGATGGGGGCTGGTCAGGGCAGAAACAGGTGCCCCACTCACTGACCAGTACCCACTTGTTTTAGAGAACAACAAAGATGGAATATTGCCAAAAATGGCCTCACAAGCCATTATATCCTCATTCTGTACAAGAATAGTAAATATCAATTATGTCATCCCCATATCTCCTGGGGCAGTCACAATAGGATTGTCTATCGTTATGATTATAGGAATTACTATCTAGAATGCTTGGGGCTATTATGGGAGTTATTATCTAACACCTGGAATCTAGACATTGCCATGTCAATGGATCCTGAGAAACTAAAGTCTAAAAGAATAACAAAAACCTCCTTATTTACAGTGGCTTAACAATAATATAAATTATTTTGACTTGAAAAGAAAGAACTTGACTGTATTCTAAAGATGAAGTATAGGGAAAATATGTTGAGTGCACCTGTCAAAGGCAGGGCTGGACCTTCATTTATGAAGTTGCTAACATAGGTTTTTGCTAGCTGATTCTTCCCACTGAATGTGTTCCCAAATCCCCTCTTTCCTTTCCCCTCCCACCAAAACCCCCATACTTTGTGATCTTATCTTTGCAGGTACTGCATTCTCATGCTAGCACAATACTTCCACAGAGGAAAGGGAATTTGACAACTCCATCCACACCAAGGAGTTTGAGACAATGTCAAATTTAAATAAAAATTGAGGTCATTAAACTATACATAGGATGCTTGCAGGATGTATATTGACATTTCTAATCTGACTACAGACCTCCCTGGCTTCTTTTAAGTCCAACTGAAATCCTACCTGCCATAGGAAGCGTTCCTCAAGCCCTCTTCATTCCAGTGCCTTTCCTGTGTTATTTATTTTCTATTTATCCTGTGTATAACTTGTTTTGAATTTATCTGTTTTCATGCTTTATACTCCATCAGACTTATCTCCTTAAGAATAGTGACTGGGTTTTTTTTGCCTCTTTTTATATATCCAACACTTAGCATAGTGCCTGGCATTTAGTAGGTATTTAATACATGCTTATTTCATTCTTGCTTACTGTGAGCCAGGCCCTGGGTTAAGTGCTGGGAATACAATACAAGCAAAAAGAAAGACAGAGTAGGAGGTTGCATTCTCACAAGGAAGCTAATATATATAAAAGAATGCTTTAAAAAAAGGCACAACAACTCAGGGATGAGGAGAGCACCTTTTTTGGAACATGGTGGCAAAGTTACAGTTTCAGAACAACTAAGGAGGGAGTATGGCTGGTCTGTGCCTATTCCCCCCAAAGAGGGATCTGCTGGATAATTTTCACAATTTTACCCAGACTAATACCCTTCATCTCGCTGCCCACCACCTATATACTGCCACTCAGGTGCTTGAACCAATGCAGCAGTGTGATATGGAAAGGGAAAGGTAGGTATCCAGAACTATCCAGAAAGATTCGATCTGAAATGCCCACTCTGCTTTAAAACTAGTGCCTTTTCTATTCTGAAAGAGCAGCCAGGAGCCAAGCTGCAGTCACATGACTTCAGTGCTTGCCAGCATTTCAAGATTGCATTTCCCTAAGCTGCTCTCACAACTTCTCAGCTTCATCCTGAGATGAATAGAAAATCAGACTGTTTTTTGGTTATTATTCATGCCCCTAACACCTTGTTAAGAGCCCCTGACACCCAGATTTCTGGAAACAGCCACACTCCAAGAGAAACCTACACAAACATTCAGCATCCAATAATCCTTCCGAATCAATTCAGTGATGCTATTGTTGTCTCCTTGCTTTTCCCTACATATGATACTTCCATCTGCAGTCTCCATGCCTTTCTTCCATTCCTAGAATATTTTCCCTTTTCACCTCTGCCTCCCACAGTTCCTGGTTTCTTCAATCTTCAGCTCACCCAGCTTTTAAAGTAGTCCTCTTCTGGCTATCCTAGCTACTTAAGCCTTCCCCTCTAAGGTTACTGTCCATTCTGCTCCATATGTATCATATGTGTAATCATTTAGATCCATGTTGTCTCCCTCATTAGAATGTAAACCCTATGAGAAGACGATTTGTTTTTTGCTTTTACTTTGTATCCTGCAGTGCTTAGCATAGTTCTTGAAATTTAGTAATAGCTTGATAAATGCTTTGATTGATTGAATTCAGCTCAGTTAAACAAAAAGATTTTTAAATGCAGCTAAAGTTACTTTGACCAACAAGATGACTCTGCAAACTTTTGCCACCATTCCTATTCAAATAAAGGAATTATGTGCCAGATATGGGGTAATTAGAGCTAACTCATCAAGATAAAAAAGTAACACTAAATTCATAAGGTCACACATTTATGGGATAGATTTTAAAGATAATCTCAGAGCTTGTCTGGGATGGCTGAGAAACAGAAGTACTAAGAATAAAGGCAGCATTCTCCTTTGGCTCCAGGCTTTCCTTCACTAATTGATTGATCACATGATGGAAATGAGAAAAGAGTCATCAGTTCTCTTCGTTTTGATGAGACAGGCCACCAGGCCTTGCCATCTGCCCTTTCTCTGTGCTAGCCATCTTGTCTGACCTACTTATATAAGGGCTCATTAGGCTTGATGTTCAATCCACCATGGTACTCTTAGGCCTTCTGGGACTTTTCATATGCCCTATCCCTGGACTTTATTTTGTACTCAGAATATGAGCTCCTTGAAAGCAGGGAAAAATCTGTCTATTTGTATTCCCAACACTTAGAGAAGTGTTTGGCATATTCTAAGTAACTGATAAATAGTATTTCATTTATTCATTCATTCAGTCATTGTTCTTATCAGTTCTGCTTTTAATGTGTAATAATAGCCCTTGACTCAGTATTAGGTCTTTATTCTCTTGTTTTTCTTTTTCTTTTCTTTGTTTTTCTTTTTAGTTTTCAACATTCATTTCCACAAGATTTTGAGTTCCAAATTTTCTCCCCATCTCTCCTCTCCTCCCACCCCAAAATAGCATACATTCTGATTACCCCTTCCTCTAGTCTGCCCGCCCTTCTATCACAGCCCTCCTTTCTCTTATTCCCATTACCTCTATTTTCTGGGAGGACAAGATAGATTTCTATACTCCGTTTGTATATCTTATTTCCCAGTTGCATGTAAAAACAATTTTTAACATTAGTTTTTTAAAACTTTGAGTTCCAACTTTTCTCCCTTCCTCCCTCCCCACCCATCCCCACTGAGAAGGCAAGCAATTTAATATAGGTTACACATGTGTGGTTATGCAAAAGTCTTCCACAAAAGTTATGTTATGAAAGATTCACTATATTTCCCTCCATCCTATCTTGCCCCCATTTACTCTATGGTCTCTTATGATCCTATCCCTCCTCAAAAGTATTTACTTCTAATTACACCCTCTTCACATTAGCCATCCCTTCTATCATTCCCCATCCCCATTTATCCCCTTCTCTCCTACTTTCCTGTAGTGTAAGATAGAGATTCATAGAAAATTGAATATGTGTGCTATTCCCTCCTTAAGGTAAATGTGATGAGAGTAAGGTTCATTTTTTCCCTCTCACCTCTCCTCTTTTGTCTTCCATTGAAAAAAGCCTTTTCTTCCCTCTTTTATGTGAGAGATAATTTGCCCCATTCTATTTTCTCCTTTCCCCTCCCAATGTATTCCTCTCTCACCCCTTAATTTTATTTTTTTAGATATCATCCCTTCCTATTCAACTCATCCTGTGCCATCTGTCTATATGTATACCTTTAACTCTTGAGAAAAGTCTCAAGAGTTATAAATATTACAAATATTATCTATCTATGTAGGAATATAAACAGTTCAACTTAGTAAGTCCCTTATGATTTTTCTTTCCTGTTTACCTTTTCATACTTCTCTTGATTCTTGTGTTTGAAAACCAAATTTTCCATTCAGCTCTGGTCTTTTCATCAAGAATGTTTGGAAGTCCTCTATTTCACTGAATGGCCATTTTTCCCCTGAAGTATTATACTCAGTTTTTCTGGTTAGGTGATTCTTGATTTAATCCTAGTTCCTTTGACTTCTGGAAAATCATATTCCAAGCCCTTCAATCTCCTAATGTAGAAGCTGCTAGATCTTGTGTTATTCTGATTATATTTCCACAATACTCAAATTGTTTTTTCTGGCTGCTTGCAACATTTTCTCCTTGACCTGAGAGTTCTGGAATTTGGCTACATATTTCTAGTTTTCCTTTTCAGAGTGCTCTTTCAGGAGGTGATCTATGGATTCTTTCAATATTTATTTTACCCCCCGGTTCTTGAATATCAGGGCAGTTTTCCTTGATAATTTCTTGAAAGATGATGTGTACGCTCTTTTTTTTTTTTTTTTGATCATGGTGTTCAAGTAGTCCCATAATTTTTAAATTGTCTCTCCCAGATCTATTTTCCAGGTCACTCATTTTTCCAATGAGATAGTTCACATTGTTGGCTATTTTTTCATTTTTTTGGTTTTGCTTTATAATTTCTTGATTTTTCATAAAGTCATTAATTTCTATCTGCTCCATTCTAATCTTTAAGGAATTATTTTATTCAGTTGGCTTTTGCATCTCCTTTTCCATCTGACCAATTCTTTTTGGGGCATTCTGCTCTTCATTGACATTTTGGATCTCTTTTGTCTTTTGGGTTAGTCTATTTTTTACAGTGTTATTTTCTTTAGTATTTTTGAGGGTCTCCTTTAGCAAGCAGTTGACTTGTTTTCATGATTTTCTTGCATCACTCTCATCTCTCTTCCAAGTTTTGCTCACTTCTTTTTGTTGATTTTCAAAATTATTTTTGAGCTCTTCCATGGCCTAAGACCAATTCATATTTTTCTTGGAGGTTTTGGATGCACAAGCTTTGACTTTGTGGTCTTCTGTTTGCATGTTTTGGTCTTCCTTGTCACCAAAGTAAGATTCTATAGTCTGATTCTTTTTTCAGTTTTTATTAATTTTCCCAGCCATTTACTTGACTTTTGAGCTCTTTGTCAAGGTAGACCTCTGCTTCCAGTGGGAGTGTGGGGGGGGTGTACTGTCAGTCATTGGATCTCTTCACAATCTGTAAGCCTGGAGCTCCAGAAACCATCCCTGTCTCTGCCCCTAAGGCCGCTGTGGCTGCTGTAGGTTCCTCTGCTCCATTCCCCCTCTGCTGCCCTGGGGCTTGGGCCAGAACACTCCACTCTCCTACACTGGTTCCACAGGTTTTTTCCACTGACCTTCCAATTTGTGCTTGGTTTTTTGGGGTTCTGAAGTCTGGAAACTGGCACAGGTATGAGAGATTCAGTCTTCTCAAGACCTGCTCAGGTTTTGTGTGTGCCAACATGGCCCACGCTGGACTGCGTGCTACCCCTTGTGTGGTAGTGCAATATCCACTTCACAGCGACCTTCCAGGTTGTCTGGGGCTGGATATTTGCTTCACTCTGTCATTTTGTGGGTTCTGCAGCTCCAGAATATGTTTAGAGCTACTTTTTTACAGGTATTTTCTGGGCTTGGGGGCAGCAGTCTAAAAAGTGAGTACTGTTACTCTGCCATCTTGGCTCTACCCCCTTCTCTTGTTTTTCTTCCCGGAGTCCCATGGCAAGATTGTCTTCTGGGAAGAGAGTCTTTCCCATAAAATGCAGTTCTAGAGTTTCACAGTATCCTCAGCTTTATGTTTGAAGAATTTTCTTCCATGCTTGCTGTTTGATAGGTGGCAGAAAAAAATGGGATAAGAATTCTAATAATGGAGTTTATATTCATTTTGAAATGCAAGGAAATAAATCGATAAATATCGATTTATTTATACTCTAAAGCTGCGGATATTGACTTTCAGAGAGTGGCTCACCAGGATGACCTATAGCAAGATACGAGATGAAAGGGAAAAGCTTGGGGGATCACTCCTACCTCTTGCAGCTAGAAACTGAAAGAATTTATGGATGCATGCTAAAGCCTTTCAGGCTACATGTCATGTAGAGGTTAGTAGCAGCAAGTTGGTGCAGTGCAGCTGGGGTCATGAATGCTCGAATTCCAATTTGACTTCAGATACTTACTAATGGTGTGACTTTGAGCAAATCCCTTAACCTCTTCTGGCTTAGTTTTCTTATATGAAAAATATGGATCTTGATAGCACCTACCTCCCAGGGTTTCTGCAAGGATAACTTAAGATGATATTTGGAAAGTTCTTTATAAGCATTAAATAGTACTCTGCGAATGCTGGCTATTATTAGACCATAATGTCCTCAGACTCAGGCTTAAACTGCTTAGGATTGATCTGGCCTAAACAAGCCTAGCTAGCTTGGTTAGATGTTTTGGTGAGATTGTTTATTGGACAGTTTTTTCATTCACAAAATCATGAATTAAAGCTACCAAACCCACATTTTTTTCTGAAAGAATCCATTTTGTAAACATAAAAACCCAGGGTCCAATATCTACTTATGGGCTCTGGAAATCCTTTGTAATTTCTAAGCTCCCTAATGTTATTGAACCAGATACATAAAGACTGTTAGTAGGACTTGGGGTGGAGTGCGTAAAGGTCAATATGGACTTTTGTTACTGAGTCCTTTCGGTTGTGTTTGACTTTCTGGGATCCCATATAGGCTTTCCTTAGCAAAGATACTGGGTTGATTCACAATTTCCTTCTCCAATTCATTTTATAAGAGTAGAAGTTGAATTAAACAGGATTAAGTAAATGTCTGAGATCAGATTTGAAGTTAGATCCTCCTCACTCCAGGGCTGGTACTCTATCCACTGCTACATCTAACTGCCCACAACATAGACTAGGTCATAGGATTATAGATCTGCATTTCAAAGAAACATTAGAGGTCAACTGAATTAGGGGAGGAGAAACTTGGGAGAAACAGATATTTAAAGAGCAGTCCTCAGATTCAGATTCTAATTCTGCTTTCTGTGAAAGGAGGTTGAAGGAGAAAACAGATTAAGTAGTACTCAAAGGAAAATATTTAAGGAGAAGGAAAAGGTAGTTGGCAGGGCATCTAAGCAAAGGTATGTGGATCAAATTAGTGGGTAAAGCAAATTGGTAAAGTATATTGTTACATAAGGAGAACAAAGGGAAAAGCTAGAAGGTCGGTGCTGGGGTGAGAGAAAGTGGAAAATAAATGTAGGATTTTTTTTAAGATGAAGGAAAGGAAGTTGTGTGGAAATATGAAGTTATTACAAGATAAAGATCTTAATTGAAATGACCAGAAGTGAAGCATACACATCCCATAGTAGTCCCCCCCAAAAGAGAATAAAAATTCCAATCAGTCTAGAAAGTAGGGCCAATTTTACAATAACTTTACCTCAGTGATATTTATGTTTCTATCTCAGACAAGTGATTACTATCTGTCCTCTAAGTATAGGTTGGTCTCCTTCATGGAAAAAAAAGTGAAGGGATTACAATCCCTTCAATATTCCAGATCATTAGGGATAATGGTTTGTTGAATTATTCACAAAAGAAACAAAACAGAAAACAACAAAATTCAGGGATTAAAAGGAAAAGATAAAAAGAATCTGAAACAGAGGAGGGGAAATGACAATTGTCAGAAAGTTAGACAGTGGAAGAATGAGAAAAGAAAGGAAAGGAGTAGTGTATATTTAGAAATTTACAAGAAAATTGAGGTATTTCCTGAAGCAAATGGTGTTCTCTGAGGAGAAAGTAGCTACTTATCCTCAAAAGAAAGCTTGATGTAGTACATTCAAAGAAGTTATAAGGTGAAAGGTCATTCAATTATGGTTAGAAGAACAAAGCAAGAGTAGTAGGTTAGCAATTTGCTGATCTGATAGTGACACTGAAGAAGGCTGTTGTCTTCCCATGCACCAAGACAGAACAGAAAATTACTATGATATCTTCCCTAATATTTCTTCATAGTTAAAAATACTGTTTTTCTTCAACTAGTCTTCATGTGCCATATTTTCTAGTCCTTGTACAATCTGGGGTTTACTTTGGATTTATACCAGTTTATTATTATCTATCTATGTCCCTCGTAATGTGTTGTGCTCCAAAATGAATAAAAAGCTTTAGGTTCTTGGGCTACTCAGGGCAAAGTTTGAATGTATTGAAAGGAATTCATGCCTCAATTAACTGACTGAACTAGATGACTTCTTAAAATTCCTTCCATCTCTCTAAGATTCAAAGTTTTTATTAAAACTCTTAGAAGTGAGACCTATAAACAACTCTTTGAGTATCCAGTATCCAATTTAAACAAACAATTAAGCCTACTATGTACAGGACATATGGATTTTGCACAAATTGCACATATGTTGCATATGCACAATGATTTGTATATGTTGCATATGCGTGCTGATATGCATATGTATGAAGGTAATCATATGTTGCAAGAATTTTCAAGTAGGAATAAAAATTGAAAAAGACATGATAGTAATTTCTGTCTTGTTCTATCTTGGTATGTAGGAAGACAACAGACATCTTCACTATTGCCATGACATCAGCAACAGCTTTCTCATTTCCCTGAGTGTAAGTTGAGTTATAATCAATTTTTGGTAAGATAACATTCATCCATGTAATACAATTAGGGAACACTCTAACCTAACAAACTATACTAGGTGATGGGAATATAAAGGTAGAAATGAGAGAAAAAATGAACCAAACAGTCCTTGTACTCAATGACATATTATTGGGGGATGCACAACATGTCAAGGGCCAACTATAATAATTAATACAATTAATATTAATAATTAATGTTTATAATTAATATTAAAAAATTAATAAAGACAACATAATTAAAATGGGAGAGAAACAAGGAAAAACGTCCAATAGATGAAGTGAATTCTAAAGTAAAGTGAGGTTGCTAAAAGGCAGGGGTGAGGAAGAAGGTCATAAAGTCAGCCCATTCAAAGGCCTGGAGGTGGAAGAGGAAGCACCAATTGTACGGCATGCTGGAATGGCAGGCAGGACAGTTTGGCTGGAACCTGCAATTTGCAAAGAGTAGGAGTATGAAACAAACCTACAAAGGTAGACTGGAGCTAGATTGTGAAAGACTTTTTACATGTCAGAATAAGGACATTTTTTATTTAACCTAGGAGTCATAGGAAGCTATTGAAGATTGTTGAGCAAGACATGACATGGTGAAAGGTGCTATAGATTTTTTTGGCAGCTGCATGGAAGATAACATGGGAGAAGGAAGAGTCTAGGAACTTAATTTGAAGGCTGTTGCAATAGGGTAAGTGAGTGGGAATGATGGCTGAAATTCAGAGATAGAGGAATGAATTCAAGAAATCTTTTGCAGGTGGAATCAACAAGACAGTAACTGATTGGATGGGAATGTAGAGAAGGATTGGATAGAAGGAACAATCAAGGAGGGCTCCGAGATTGTGAATCTGGGTGGCTCGGTGGATGGTTGTACTGTCAGTAAAACTCAGGAAATTTGGAGGGAAAGTGGGTGTGGGGGAAAGTTTGTGAGTTCCATTTTGCACATACTGAGTTTGGGATGCTTGAATATAAGGGAGCTGGTGAAATCCCTGAAATAGAGTCTAAAGAAGAGGTCCTTAATATTTCTGAGGGGTCAGGGACCCCTTTGGCAGCCTCCTTAAGTCTGTGATACCCTTTTCAGAATAATACTTTAAATAACTGAAGAAAATAGGAAATTCAGTTAGAGATCAGAGAAAATAAAGATGCCATTTATTTTCCAGCCAAGTTCACAGATGCAATGAAATCTGTCCACAGATCTAGACCCAAAGTTAGGAAGCTTTAGTCTGGAGAAAGGAGAGATTTTCTATGAAAGGCTAACCTCAGACTCTAGATTAGAATGCAATGAGATTCATGTATCCTGTAAAATGTAGTAAAAATAACTTGACATAAGATAACTTCCTGGTCAACTCCTTAATATGCTGCCTCTATTCTGGCCATCACCTCCTGTTTCTCAACCCTAGCTCTGATAGGTGAGCTTTTGCCCTATCTGGCTAGGAAACAGGTCATTACTCCACTTACTGGCCATTTTCACACCCACCTGCTGCTTGAGTACCATCATGCCCCCATCCCCACACCCTCCTTGCTCTCCAGCTTCCCTTTATATGCCATCTTCCCTTATCAGAATGTAAGAATTTTAAGTCAGGGATCGTTTTGCTTGCTTGCATCTGTATCCCCAGCACAAATGATGCAAAGCATGCCACAGAGTAAGCACTTAATAGATTCTCTCTCCTCCTCCTCCTCCTCCTCCTCCTCCTCCTTCTTCTTCTTCTTCTTCTTCTTCTTCTTCTTCTTCTTCTTCTTCTTCTTCATCTTCTCTCTCTCTCTCTTCCCTCTCTTCTTCTACTCTCTCTCCCTCTCTCTGCCTCCCTCTCTGTCTTTTGTCTGTCTTTCACACACACACACACACACACACACATACATACACACACATGCTCTATTTTCTATATAAAGTTTAGAGGATGTAATTCAGATAAAGTATTACTGTCTTTCCTATCTGCATTCACCATGCCAATGACCATGGTAGATCAGTGAAAGTTTTGTTAAATCTCTAGTACCAAGTCCTAAAAAGTTGCATCTTTTAGTGTCTCAGTTGGAAAGGAAGTCAAACTACTGAGAATGGTCTTTCTAAACTCTTACCAGTAAACCAGCTCAACCTATATAAAATGGGTACCATTCCTACTACAGAAAATTCTAGACATTTGGATGTAAAAGGGGTCTTGGGGAGCACAAATCATCCAGTCCAGTGCCTGAGTTTTACTACTGCAGAAGGCAAAACTCAGAGACATAGAATAACTTGCTCAAAATATCACCAGTAGAAAGCGGCAGAGCTTGAATTTGAACCCATTTTTTTTTTTTTGTGCTAAAGATGCGTTGTTAGAGGTGTAGGAGAGGAGGTCAGAAGGAGACTTTGGCTATCTATATCTGTATATCTATGCATAAATGGATAGATAGATAGATAGATAGATAGATAGATAGATAGATAGATAGATAGATGGATCTAACTATAGGTGAATCCATAGGTGGCTGATATCACCAAAAGTGCATGTAAGTATAGAGAAAAGAAGCAAGAAATATACTCATTTGTGTGCTTCTGACTAATATGTTCTTTAGAAGTTGAAAGCATGGAGAGATCAGTGTGGTCACAGTAGAAAGCTTATTTGTACTTATTTGTACCATATTCTGGTTGTTTTTCATTAATTACTAAGGGAAAAAAATCAGGTGGTCCAGAAATTTCTGACACCTTTGGAAACCAATAGATTGTGCCATTTCTTAGAAAATTTCAGATTGACTTCTTTCCCCTCCTTGTGGACCTACAATCAATTATTTTTCAAATAGCAGCAAAATAGAGCAGTGCTTAAGGAAATATACAAAGTCACTCTGTTTCAGGGTTTGTTTGTTTTATTCACAAGGATTAAGGATTTTTTCCAGTCAGTCTACATTCTTTCCATGATTAATTTGTTACTGCTTACTGCAGATTCTTCTCACAAAACAATCTGCTTATTATGGGATAATGCTGGTATGTAGAGCCATTTACCCCTGATGATGTCAGAGTTTTAGGTTGGAATAAATCAGGGGCAGGTGAGGATAGGCAAGCATTGACCCCACATGAGAAATGGTCATTCGTCTTACTTCTTTGGGAATTTCAAAGTAATCAGAACTCAGAAAATAATTGCCATGTGAAATCCATAGTTTTCACCTGCCTGGAGGATATAGCACATACTGGGACTCCCGAGATGGATGTCCAATAAGTATATTCTGAAGGCACTCAATTATTCAGATTCAAACTCTTTTCCAAGAGCCCTCAAGCAATGAACAAAATGTACAACTAGAGACTTAGTGTCACCGTACAGAAAAAATGTAGTACAGAACAAAACTCCAGTAGCAAAGATGCTTTGTGATTTTGGTTGGGAGTAGTTCAGGTTGGGAGTAGACAGATTTAGCCATGATTTCTCTATGTTCCAATAGCTCAGACAATTGAAAGACGGACTTGAGAAAAGAGATACAACATGTTCTTTAGGGTCAATGGCTTTGTGGAAATAAAATGACTCACTCTGATCCTCTGAATGAAGTCTGGTGGGTGAGCTTTAATTTCATCATCTCTACTATTAATGTTTCCATCAGAATGATTCTGGCCTATTCTACATTCTGTTAAGTTTTCTGGGGACTCAGGAAGCCTCAAATCTGTCTCAGGAAGACAGACCTATATTCTGACTGCCCTTTAGGAAGCAAAATTTATTATTTTAATTGACAAGAAAAATTTAATTCAGTCAAACTATATGTGAGAGAAGGATGAAAATCACCGGAGGCATTCCCAGGAGAAGGTTTGCCTTCCCAAAGGACCTTTTCACATCTAAAGAAACATAAACAGGCCATGCATTTTTGAGAAATGTTTTTTGGGGTGGGGTCTTTGTTTTTGAGGGTGAAAATGTCTTACTACTCAGATCAACTGTATGTCATGCAAAGTTTCCTTTGGTAACTACACATTCTCTGCTCAACAACAGGGGAAATATTTATGTGAAATGCATATTATTTCTAGTTCATGAATTAGTGCTGTTGAGGAAATGACTCACTATGTCAGGAGCCCAATTTGGTTTCCTAAGCCTATTTTCTGTTTCTTTCCCCTTAGACCATTTGCCAAAGGATAATGCACACTCTAAGCCTAGAACTCTACTAAGAGTTAAAGTATATTGAATTGTAAAGGTCCCAAATCAGAGGTATCCTGAATCTGCATTTGACAGTTAGGGATGTAGACATAACATTTAGCAAAAAAGAATAGTGCTGAAAGTAGATCTAGGCTCTGAGACCTCCTAGGAAGGCTCAAAGAAATACATTTATGATAAAAATAACAAATGGGAAGACCTGGCTGGCAAAATACATATAACTGGTACATTTTTCTTCATCCATATTGCAGTGGCAAGGCATCAAAACGTAAATGTTGAAATGCAACTAAGTTGCAAATTTTTAAAGCAATTTATTACGTTATAAGTAAAGATGATACTTTAGTTACTTCATTAAAACACTATTCTTACTGAAGTGTTAACTGGGACTATGAACTTTTTCTGTGTCCTGACTCAGAAAAATTGAGGCCTCTTGAATATCCCATTCTGAAGTTCGGTGTTGGGGTAAATGCCTCATGAGGGCTATAATGACGTCAGGAGGTTTTCTTAATGCTCATAATACAGACTATTCACATGTCCAGATGATTTTTGTAAACAAGGGAAGAAACAGTGCTTGTCAGCACTTTTCTCATGCTACCTAGAGTGTTTCTGTCCCAAGCATCAAGGGAATGTTACCACAATCTGCCAAGTAGGTTCTGAAAAATATACAAACGGCCTTTTCCATTTAATGTGGCCATAATAGTATGACAGATCAGACTGATAGCGAGACGGTAGCGGAGAGCAGGGGTTCCTAACCTCAAGGGCATGAATATTTTAAAAATATTTTTAAATATTTTGATAACTTTGTTTCAATATAATGAGTTTCCTTTGTAATCTTAGGTTTTGTTTTTATTTTCGGCATTTAAAAATACTATTTTGAGAAAGGGTCCATTGGCTTCCCCCAGACTATCAACTGAGCCTGGGACACAAAAAGGTTAAGAATCCCTGCCTTAAAGACTACCTTGTTCATGATTTTTATTTTACAGATGGAAAAGAGCTCTGAAGCCCAGAGAGGTCAAGGGACTGTCCTAAGGTAACAAAGAGTCAGGATTTGAACCTAGTCCTCTGACTCCCAATTTAACATTCTTTCTGCCTTACTACAACACCTCCATTAAGCTTTTATAGACATGTCAGGGCCCTCACTCCCTCTTTGTGCCTGATTTCCTTAATAGGGCAAAGTGAAAAAAAACTAGCATTAAAAGAAACCTTGGGAGGTCATTGAGTCCATCCACCTACCTGAGAGAAAGGGCTGTACCTTCATCACTTCAGACAGCTCTAATAAACTAACTCTTCATTTAAGTGGAGGAAAAGAGTTTCAGAGTGTGGCTGACTGCTTTTAATTTATGTACTCACTGATTTCAATATTGTAAAAAGTTACTGGGAGCCAAATTCTGTTCTGAGACACTCAAGGGGAACTCCTACTAAATTTGGCTTGGTCTGAACCATTTCCCTGTGAGCTTTCCTATTTGATGCATTTGTTATCAAGGCAGAGAAAGCTTGAATAACTGGTTCTCAAGGCCAGTGAATATTGAGGAATCTATTCCTGGAAGAATTTTTACTATTCATCATGGGAGAAACCTTAGGGAGCTGATGTATGCTGAATGGGACAATTTTCACCTGTTCATTTTCCTAAACTTTTATCAAAGTGTTTGATTAAAACACAACTGGTTTTGTCTACATACAGCCTTTCATGATCTCCCTGCCCTGTGCCAGTGCCCCCACACCAAGGCAAAATGTACATTCCATTTTTAAAGGATATTTCTTTATGGATATTTTCTTTCCCCTGAGAGAATGTGGCCTCCTTGAAGCCATTTGTTCTGATTTGTATTCTCATGCCCCATTTCCTATCATAGTGCCTGGCACGGAATTGCTACTTAAAAGATGCTTACTGTTTGTTTTGATGGGTTGGTCTGCGCTTTTGATCTAAAACTGGGGAAAGCAAGAAGCTGGGCTTAAAGAATGGGGTTGAATCAACTGTGACTTATCAAGGTGAACACCTCTCATTGTTTCAGCCAAAGCAGTCCAGGGCTGTCCCCATATCTCTGCAGGAAGGTCAGGTGAAATCAGGGTTGCACTTGCAAACCAGCAAGGGGCAGTTGATAAGCAGCTGCCAGGTGAGATAACCATCCAGTTTATCCATCAGAGTGCTGATACCAGCGGCCAGCAAAATGGCAGGGATTCATAATGTTTATTTTGGGTCGTGCTGACACAACAACCAAAGGGTGTCACCTCACTACTTTACCCTTCCCAGTAATGGTCAATGGAAAGACTCTGAGTCAGTCAGTTCACCTAGTCAACTAGCCTCTATTAAGTGCCCTCTATGTGCCAGGCACTGTGCTAAGCCCTAGGGATACAAACAAAGGCAAGAACAGTCCCTGCTCTTGAAGGTATGAAAACTCCTCATACTAGCCCACTGTATCTATTGGGTGGCCCTAGATGAAATACTGTGCTTCATCTTCCTGTCTCATACAACCATTCACCTAGCCAGGGTTGGGGAACCTGTGGCCTTGAGGCCACATGTGGCCCTCTAGGTCCTCAAGAGCAACCCTTTAATTGGACCCACATGTGGCCTCAAGGCAGCAGGTTCCCCACCCCCGACCCAGACTATCTCATTATTTGCTTGCTATCTGGTCTCACATCAGCAAATCTCATGCCTCCTACTTTTCCAGAATAAAATTCTTTCTAAGTCATTTCCATCTTTTATGTATTGTATTCACCTAATAGGCTATAAAGGCAGGTAGGTGGTGCATTGGATGGAGTGCCAAACCTGGAATCCGGAAGACCTGAGTTCAAATCTGACCTCAGATGCTTACTAGATGTACCACCCTGGGCAAGTCATTTAACCCTGTTTGCCTCAGTTTCCTTATCTGTACAATGAACTGCACAAGAAAATGGCAAACCACTCCAGTATCTTTGTCAAGACAACCAAACGTGGTCACGAAGAGTCAGACATGACTGAAATTAGGAATGTTAAGTTTCTTTAGGGCAATGATGGTCTCAGTAAAAGAAATGTATCCCTAGTAGCTGATACAATGTCTTTCACATAGTAAGTGCTTAATAATTGCTTTGTTCTTCATTAAGGTCTGAGTATGTTTAAGGCATTCCGCCAAACGTTAGGCATACAAAGACAAAAAGCACAAGGGTCTGCCTGCAAGGAGCTTACATGCTACGAGAGGAAACGGTGTGAACAATCCTAGGTAGTTATAAGACACTTCAGGGTAGTCTTAGCTTGGAAAGAACTACTTGTAACAATAATCTTACATAGAATTTATACAGCCCACTAATGTTAACAAAATACTTCACATATACTATCTCATTTGATCTTTGCAACCACTCAGACTTGCCCAGGGTCCTACAGATATCGTTATCTCCAACAGGATTTGAATTCAGGTCTCCCTTATTCCAAATCCAGCGTTCCATCAACTGCGGTAAGCACCTGCTGGAAACACTTACATCCTCTGCAACTTGTGTTCTTAAAGAGTAGCCTGAGTCTCTGAAACATTCCCAAGGCCACACAGGCAAAATATGGGGCAGAACCCAGGCCTTCCTGACTTTGAGGCCAACCCTTTCCTCTACAGCATGATCTCTTCAGACTGAGGTTAAAGTGGAAGAAAACAGACACAGTTTAAGAAATTTTAGAATTGTCCCAATTTTATAAATACGCAATTTATTCTCTTCGGTTTATTATCCATGGAGTTTAATATGAGAGATGTAAGACCTGAGGGTTCTTTTTGTGGAGCACCTTGCCTAAACCAGAGAGGAGCCTGTCTGTAGAGCAGACTACCAAACTCTAAACAGCAAGGCAGTCAGTCAGGTAGTACTTAAATTCCCATCCTCCTTTGCCTGGATGCTCACAGTCAGGTTAGGATAATGAAAGCCTACAACACTAATACCTGCTAATGTTGGTCTGATCCTTTTTCCCTTGTCCCAAGACCCTTTGGATTTGTCCTAAAGCAGCCATATGAGTGAAAGTCCTTTTACCAAGAGTCAAGAAATGAAAAAATGATACTCCAAACCTCCCAATAACTTGGGATTTTTTTTTCTCCTGAGGAATGGAAGAAAAATCCCAAAACAAATCTGTAAGGCACCCACTCATGTCACCCAGTATAGATTTCCTTTTTGATAATAACATGCAGTGCTTACTGTCCTTCTTCCCCAAGCTTCTAGGTGGTGTAGTAAATATCTTCTGTGGTCAGTTTTTAGTAAAAAGATCCCTGAACTCAATTTCAAATGAAATGGCTGGAAATTCTGACTCCAACATTTATTAGTTCTTGGAAAATCTCTTTGAGGGTCAGTTTCATAATCTCTGAAATGGGAACGACAGTAGCACGTACCTCATGAAGTTGTGATAACAATAAAATGGGAATAATCCTATACTACCTGCCTCAAAGGGTTATTATGAAGAAAGTACAAAACAAATATGACCTATTTATAATCTATATTACCTCTGGTTCACATCTCAGAATATGCAATGGTCTAAGAATCTTAATGAGAGCTTGGAATTTTAGATTCATTCCCAATGAAGATGGAACAAATGCAAGGATATTGTGAGGCTCAGTTGAGACAGTGGATATAAAGCATCTGCAAACTGTAAAGTGTCAGATAAATGTCAATCATCATTATTATTATTGTTGTGGAGAAACTTATTATTATAAAAATGTATACACATACAATTTTAAGTTTAATCTGCATTATCAACATTTTCCTAAGTCCAAATAACTAACACAGCGACGAATCCAGCCTTGACTTGTTTTACTGATTTCTGAGATATTAATATTTATACTGAAGATTTAACAATCAGGTCTCTCAAGAATTGTTTATGGTTTCCCATTTTCCTTTTTATCTCCCCCCAAACTATCAATTCAGACATGATCAGGATGCGCTCCAGTTCTCATCTTTTTTTTGGATCTGTCCTCCTGGACTGGAGTTGAGTCCTTTGCCCAGGGGCCATACACAGAGGTGCCTCATAACCAAGAGCACGCTAGCAACATATCCCAGGCTTTGCTAATGGAAATACGTTCCCCAACTGTGAAAAAAATACTTGACTGCCAGCAGACAATGAGGTGGAGCTTTTCTGCTAGAATTGTGTCAGAAAACTTGTATCTCAAAAAAACTGAGGTTTCCCTGCCCAACCAAAGTCAAGTATAGTTCTCTTGCTCTTGTAGATTTCCAGGGTAATTTATTTGTCTTACTTATTGGACATCACCTAGTCAAGTGTGGATATGTTCCAATGAAGTTTGGAATTTGTGTGTAACATTTTCCATGCTCAGTTGAATAGTTGTTAGAAATAGAGATGCTGCCTGATGAAAAATGACTCTTAAAGAGGCTGTTTTATAAAGATATACATTGTCTTTCCCTCAGGTTTGAAAATGACTGGACAATTTACCTTTGCTACAAGTATAGCATAGAGATGGATGGGTGATATTGCCTGGGTCTATATTAAACTCTAATATTCATAAGGCACCTTTGACTTTTTTAAAGCCCTTTCACGTTGATGATTTTATTTTATCTTCATGTCACCCCTGTAAGGTAGGGAGGGCAGGTATTCTGGAGATGAGAAGACTTAAGGGGGCATAATTCTATGATCTTCAAATATATGAAAGGTTATCATGTGAAAGAAGAATTACACTTAATATATTTTTTCCCAGAGGGTAGAACTAGAACTGAAATAGGCAAAAGTTCAGTACAAAGAAAAGCTTCATAACACTTAGAACTGGTCAAAGATATAATGGGCCACCTACCTCAGAATACAATGTGTATGGAAGGGTGGGAAGAGGGGGGAGGAACAGGGGCTTCAGTTGGAGGCTGAGTGACTAGTTAATTATCAGAAGTATTGTTAATGGGATGTATTTTTTTTCCCCAGGAGGAATCCAATTAGGTTAGATGTGAGATCATTTTCAATTGTGTGGATCTATGACTTTTAGAATTTAAACTTAGAAGGGACCTATGAGAGAAGTGGAGCCAAGAGGCTGGAGTAGGGGAAGGGAGCACTACAGTTTAGGTCTCCCAAGATTCCCTTACAAATTACTGAACACCACAAACTGAAATCTGGAGTGGCACAGCCACCAAAATGTTAGAACGAGATATTTTTTGCAGCCCAAGACAACTTAGGAGATTGGAAGGAAGGTCTGTGACACTGGGGTGGGGTCTGGCTCAGCGTACACATGGTGGCAACACCGGCTGTGGGCTTTGGAGGCAGCTGCAACAGAACAGAAACTGCTTTTGGAGCTCTCAGACCAGAGACAGTAAAAGGATGAAACAAGTAGTCAGAAAGAGATTACAGGAGACCCCCATGCTAGCACTCTGTACAGAACAGAGAATTTTTTGCTAATGGATTGATTATACATAGTTGTCAGTCAGGGCAGAGAGGAGTGCTTGCAGTGGGAGAGGAATAGGAGCCCTCCCAGGGTAAAGACCAGAGCATGGACAAAGAGAGCAGTGATCATACCTCTCCTGGGGTCACACCAGCTTAGAAGCATGGACCCTGAAAACTAGCTGTGAAAATAACAGCACAGAAAAAGCCTGAAGCTTGGCATAGTGTCTCATGTGACCTGCCAATTAGGCAAACTTCAACTTTAATATGAAGGTCAAAATCAAGACATAGGATATGAAATAGGTAAACACAAAAAAACAAACCCCTAACAATAAAAAGGTACTATGATGACAAGGAACATAAAGACACAAACTCAGAAGAAGACAATGACATGAAAAGAGTTACAAGCAAAGCCTCAAAGAAAAAAATGCAAATTA
Organism: Bettongia penicillata ogilbyi; assembly: GCA_023548195.1. Classification (NCBI taxonomy): domain Eukaryota; kingdom Metazoa; phylum Chordata; class Mammalia; order Diprotodontia; family Potoroidae; genus Bettongia; species Bettongia penicillata. Next base: position 3,802,023 of record JAJHZJ010000061.1, read on the forward strand.
GACACAAGCTCAACAAGAACTATAGGAAGAGCTAAAGAAAAAAAATTACCAACAAAATCAAGTAAAAATGGTACAGGAAATATTGGGAAAAGAAATGAGTGATGCAAAGAAATCCTGAAAAATTTGGCAAAAGAGTCACAAAAAATACTGATGAAAATAAAACCTTAAACAACAGAATTGGCCAAATGATAAAAAAGATACAGAAGTTCAAGAAAAAAAATAATCCATTAAAAATAGAATTGAACAAATGGAAGCTAATGACGCCTTGAGTTCTCAAGAAACAAGGAACAAAGTGAGAAGAATGGAAGAGATCTATGAAGTTACCTAATCTAATATGGCAGCTCAGGAAACTGAAATGCCAGTTAACTTACCCACTGTCATAAACTAGTTAATGGAAGAGTCAGGACTAAAATTCAGAACTCCTGATTTCAAATCCATTGCTCTTTCCATCATGCAAAATTATCTCCTATCCTGTCTGCTCTAATACTGGAGTCAAATAAACAGGCTTTAAATCCTTGATCAACCACCTGTTAACTTGTGTGTTTCTGGGAATGTGACTGAACCCATTTCCTCATGGTCTTAATGAGAGGGTTAGAATAGGTCAATGATATCAAGCTCAAATAGCAAAGGGAGCCACTACACCATACATAAGGATCCCTGTGGGTTGTATATTAACTCAGAAAACCATATATTAACATTGACTATGTTCTATTGCATTTCATTTGTTTATTTTCATAACTAGTTATTTTAACATTCATTTTTTAAAATATTGACTTCCAAATTCCCTAACTTCCTCTAGCCCCTTCCCCACTCATTGAGAAGGCAAACAATATGATACCAATTATGCATGTGAAGTAATGTAAAATATATTTCCATACTGGCCATGTTGCAAACAATAGCCACAAAGAGGCAAGAAAAATAAAGTGAAAAAAGTATGCTTCACTCGTCACTCAAGATTCATTTGTTCTCTCTCTGGAAGTGGATGCTATTTTTTATCCTGGTTTCTTTGAATTTTTTTATTTTTAATTTATGAAATAATAAACATTTTCATAACATAGTAAAATAAGAAAAGATGATTGCACACAAAACTGCAAATCTATTGTGTACAACTTGCTATTCCTTTTAAATATATAAAAAAGGTGTCATGTAACTTTCTTTTTTCTCTACCCTCACTCCACCCTATAGCTGCTCTTGGATCATTGTATTAAGTAGATTAGCTAAGTCTTTCACAGTTGATCATCATTACAAAATTATTGTTACTATGTACAGTGTTCTCCTGGTTGTGCTCACTTCACTTTGTATCTGTTCAGATAAGTTCTTTCAGGTTTTTCCAAAACCATCCTGGTCATCATTTCTTATAGCACAATAGTATTCCATCACAATCACATACCACAGCCTAGTTCAGCCGTTCTCCAATTGATGAGCATCCCCTCAGTTTCTAATTCTTTACTACCACAAAAAGATCTGCTATAAATATTTTTGTACATATAGGTCTTTTCCCCTTTTCTTTAATATCCTTGGAATACAAACCTAGTAGTGGTATTGCTAAGTCAAAGGGTGTGAACAGTTTTATAGCACTTTAGGTGTAGTTCTGAATTCTTCTCTAGAATGGTTGGACTCATTCACAACTTCACACATTCCCTTCAACATTAGTCATTTTCCTTTTCTGTCATATTAACCAATCTGATAGGTGTAAGATGGTACCTCAGAGTTGCTTTATTATGCATTTCTTTCATAAATAGTGTGTTAGAGCACTTTTTCATATGACTATTGATGGCTTTGATATCTTCTGAAAACTGCCTATTTATATCAATTTGGATAAGGATATCAATTCATCAATTTATCAATTGGAAAAGGAGTCTACTTTTTACATAAATGTCAGTTCACTATACATTTAAGAAATGTGGACTTTATCAAAGAAACTTGCTATAAATTTTCCCCCTGGTTTCCTGTTTTCCTTCTAATTTTGGATGCATAAGTTTTGTTTGTGCAAAGGCTTTTATATTTATCTATATACTTCCCATGATCCTTTCTATCTCTTTTTGGTCATAAAGACTTCTATTATCCATAAATTTGGCAAGTAAATTTTCCCATGCTCTCACAATTTGCTTATAGTATCTTTCTTTTTGTCTAAATAATGTGGTATATTGTGAGATGCTGGTCTACACTTATGTTCTACCAAACTGCTTTCTAATTTTCCCAGTAATATTTTTTTTTTGGCAAATGATGAATTCTTGCTTCAAAAACTTGGATCTTTGGATTTACCAAAACTAGGTCACTATGATCATTTGTATTATATACTCCCCTGACCCACCACTCTATCTGTTAGCCTGTACCAGATTGTTTTGATGATTGTCATGTTGCAATATAGGTTGAAATTTGGTAAACGTATAAGTAGGTCACCTTTCTTCACATTTTTCCCCAATGATTGCCTTTATATTCTTGGTCTTTTGTTTTTTCAGATGAATTTCGCTATTATTATTTCTACCTCTATAAAAGAATTCTTTGATAGTTTGATTCGTATGATACAAGTATGAGTCATGTCATCGTTTCTCCTCGGCATCAAAGGACAACAACAATTTAGATAAGATTGACATTTTTTATTACATCGGCTAAGCTTACCCATGAGCAATTAATATTTTTCCAGTTGTTATTTCTGTCTTTATTTGTGTGAAAATATTTTGTAATCATGTCCATACAATCCCTGGGTTTGTCTTGACAGGTAGATTCCCAAGTATTTTATATTGTCTGCCAGTATTTTAATGGAATTTCTCTTTCTGTATCTTCCTATTGGTTTTTATTGGTTATTTTTAGGGGAAGCTAGGTGGTGCAGCGGATAGAGCACCAGTGCAGGAGTCAGGAGGACCTGAGTTCAAATCTCAACTCAGACATTTGACACTCACTAGCTGTGTGACCTTGGGCAAGTCACTTAACCCCAATTGCCTCATCCTGGGCCATCTCCAGTCGTCCTGATGAATATCTGGTAACTGAATCCAGATGGCTCTGGAGGAGAAGCGAGGCTGGTGACCTGCACAGCCCTTCCTCACTCAAAACAAAGCCAAGTGCAAGTCATGTCATCATTATCTTCTTCGACAATGAAGGATGAACACACAGATATTGGTTATTTTTACTTATTTTGTTATGTATTTCCTTATTACATTTTAATCTGATTCTGGAGAGTGTTGATTTACTCAGTTGATTTACTCATATTTGATATCTCTGGACTAAATAATATCTAAGGAGCCTTCTATCTGATCTTTTCACTTTAGATAGATGAGAAGTTAAATTACTTAAAATTATGGAGTTACTTAGTGACAGTGCTATGAAAAGAACACAGATCTCCTTACTATTCATTCACCTTTCTGTATCATCCATACGTTGTTTCTCCAATACTGGACACTTAGAAGCAGTTTAAAGCTTCATATTTTCTTCAAAGATAAGACTGCATTAGAATACCAGTAGAGATAAGGACTGGACCTGTGATCTCATTGCTATAAAGAACTTAACTCCTGGGTGAGGGAATGCCCTCTACTAGTGCCAGTTGGCATATTCCCTGAGAGGCTCTTTAAATGAGTTTAAATGACTTGCTTAGCGTAATGCAGACTTCATTACTTGTTACAACTTAGGTGAAGGTAATATTTGTAAAGCTCTTAGCACAATGCCTGGTATATAGTAGGTCCTTAATAAATGCTTGGTTCCTTTTCTTCTGAAAGGGTGGCTCCCGTAAGAACAGTCTCATACATATAGCACTTTCCACGCTTCATCTGATCAGTGCAAGAAATCTTCCTAGTTATGAATTATCTCCCTTTCACGAATGAAGAAGCAAAGACTAATCAATCTTAGGTGAAGCTAGGATTTGAGCCTGCGTCTTCTAGCTCCCAAGTCCTACCTTCTTTCTACGGCATCACAGAGCCTTCTTAAAATAAGACAGAGAGACAAAGAACCTCCTATCTCCCATATTACTTATACACTCCCTTTGCTTTCCCCAATCTCCTTTACCAACACACATTCACCTTAGAAAGAAGGAAAGGGATTAAGCACAACATATGTTCAGCCCAGATAGTACAAACTTTATTTTAGTTGGAAAACTCCTTGACAGACTTCCAGGAAATTTTGAAACAGATCAGCAGTGCTCCTTTTAACATACATCTGTCTGCAATTTTTTGGAGTTCTACCAATGTCAGTTGCTGAGGGTGGGATCCTCAGAGCCTCCTGTCCTCCAGAATCAGACATTGAACTTGACTCATGCTGAAATAAAAGCAGCTGCTATTGAACTTTTAAGGAAACTTGCTCATGAAGAATTTACAAGAGTTCAAACCTGTTTGCTGTTGAAGGTTAGGGTTGCTGGGACCCCAAAATAGCATCTTGCTCATGAAGAATTTACAAGGATTCAAACCTGTTTGCTGTTGAGGTTTAAGGTTGCTGGGACCCTAAAATAGCAATATATGGGTCCTGCCTTGCATGAATTTGACCCAAGTCTTCTTTTAGCCAAAGGCAAAGGTTATTAGAACACCAGTCAGGGTGGGCATGGTTCTTTTTTTTAATATATAATTTAGTTATTTTTCAGTTCTTAACATTGACTTCCACAAGAATTTGAATTCAAAATTTTCTCCCCATCCCTCCCCACCCCCCCACCCCAGGACAGCATGCATCCTATCCACGCCTTTCTCCAGTCTGTCATCCCTTCTATTACCCACCCTTCTTCCTTCCTCTATTTTTCCTATTGGGAAAAATAGATTTCTATACTCCATTGCCTGTGTAGATTAATTTCCAGTTGCCCACTAAAACAATTTTTAACATTCATTCTTAAAGCTTTGAGTGCCATATTCTACCCTCCCTCCCCACCAATCCTCAGTGAGAAAACAAGTAATTCAATATAGGTCATACGTGTGCATAATATTTATGTTGTAAAAGACTAACTACATTTCCCTCTGTCCTATCCTGTCCTTCATTTATTCCATTCTCTCCCTTGATCTGTCCTCCCACAATTGTGTTTGCTTCTGATGATCCCTTTCCCCAATTTGCTGGGCCTTCTATTATCTTCCCTCTCCTATCCCCTTCCCCCTTGCCTTCCTGCAGGGTAAAGTAGATTTCCATATCCAGTAGTGTCTGTGTTATTTCCTCTTCCATGAGAGTAAGGCTCAATTATTTCCTTTGATCTCCCCTCTCTTCCCCTCCATTGTAGAGGTGGGCATGATTCTAAAAACCTGCCAAATTGGCCATATCTGAATCTGAACCATTGACTTGACTCTTAAGGAATCTGAGCACTTTAAGGGAGGAAAGATGATCTTTTATACAGAAGACTGTGGGAATACAGCAGGATCTAGGAGTAGTCGAGTAGTCTGGGGTGACGAGGAGGTGACAAAGAAGGGTTGGGTGCCCTAGGCCAGGGACTTGAACCACATGGTCAAAGGAGAATGAGGTCTAGATGGAATAAAAACTGGGAAGTACTGGAGGTGATTCGGAGGTAACAGACAATGAGGAGATGAGCTATATTAGAGGTAATGGAGAATTGGGAGATTGGACAGAGGTCACAATGAAAGGTCAATTGAGAGGATTACTGGGATGGGTCAATGCCTCAGGTGAACCCCAGAGACTTGACTATGTGGGAAATTCAAGGAGAGTTCAGGAAAAAGTTCAAGGGGAATTTCCAGGGCTTGTGCTCTGTCACAAGGATATCATGCTTTACATCAGACTTCTATTGTCACCAGTGACCCTGGAGATACCATGGCTGGCTGCCACATCCTGAGAGAATATCTGCTGCAAATGTCACTTTGTGGTCTAAGGTCCACAATAACCCTTTACTTGTGTGTAATTCTAACCTTAACCCTATCCAAAAATCTTCAGATGTTTTCACTTTAGAAGATGGGTCAGGCTTCTATATAGGATTCAGATTCTATATAGGATATCTATAATCAGCAATTTATCCAGAAAAAAAAAATAGAATGTACAAGTTGAATATTCCTTTTACAATCTCTCCAAAAGCGCTCTCTCTCTCTCTCTCTCTCTCTCTCTCTCTCTCTCTCTCTCTCTCTCTCTCTCTCTCTCTCTCTCTCCCTCTCTCTCTCCCTCTCTCCCTCCCTCTCTCTCCATTTTAACTGAAAATGACTTCATTCATACACAGCAATTTTTCAGAATAAATCACAGCATGAACCTCATTCAAATTTCTATGGCTAGAATTTGGTTGTTAAATGAATGGTTATTTACAGCATTGTCATTTATGATCCTATAATGCATTCCCTGGATCAGGATTTAGGACATCATAATCTATCATTCCGATTTATAGTGTACTTTGTGGGATTTTAGGGGAGTAATGAAAAATTGGGGAAAGATTTCACTGCATCCTGGGAAAAAAGGCTTTGGTCCTGATGGGGGGCTTTAGACCATTGTACGTGGAAATAGCAGATGATTTTAAAGAAAATGGTGGAACTCTCCCTCCAAGATATTTTTTAGAGGTTGTTTAGATTTTGAAAACAAGATAAATTCCTATATGATCACTGCATATTTTGCAAATATCAGTCGGCATCAGGAAGTAATCATAGGGTCTTAGTGGGATCAGCAAATCTTGAAGGAATATCTTTAATCCTTCTTTGTTGACAGAATGGTGATTAAAAAACAAAAGAACCCAAGATTCCAAAGTCAGATTACCAAACAAGTGAGATATTCGTAAAGGCAGATCTGAAATATCAAATGTACATGAATACCTTCATTCTATCAAATAGAAATATGTTTGACTAAGATAATTCTGCTATGATGGGCAAAGGTGAAGCTTGAAAAAAAACATAGGATACTAAGTAATACATTAATGAGGAGGAGGCAGAGATCCTTGCTTTTATGATGTAACACTACTGATAATTCACATTTATGTAATATTTTCTCATTCCAAAGAATTTTCCCCACAATCATGGTGTGAAATGGGCAGTACAAATGTTATCAGTCCTGAGTTTCAAGACATGAAGACTCACATTATATTGAGCCTAGTGGAAAGTGGAGAGGAGGTAAACCAATCTAGTACATGGAAGATATTGCGCATACATGTAATAGCACTACTTCACTACCACCTTGGGTCTCCATATTGGTTCTAATTCTGAGAGATCAAGAAACAATAGATTCAAAAAAAAAATGAGTTCTTCCCAGAGAGTTGCAGGCTAAATTCTTAGTGACCTAAGATATAAAGGTATGTTGAAGACAGCTTACAGTGGCTAGGGAGAGAGTACCTAGTGTTAACATTTTTAATGTGAGCATCTACACTTCATATTTAAATACAAATCAGGGTTTGACTTATTGTTTTGTTTGTTGTCTCTAGACTTAAGAAAATGATGGAGAAAATGTTAATAACGCAAATTAAACTTTGAAGTGTGTCATGTGTATTCTCCTGTCCCCAGAGCTAGTATTTAAATATTTACCAGCGTACCCCCTGAATCAGGATTTTAGAGTCCAGGGTTTTCCAGTGAAGTAAACAAAGGGAGCTATATCCCTTTACAAATACCCTAATCCAGGGTAAGCAAACCCAAGCCTTTGGATATACCAATCTTTAGAAGACTAGGTCAGAATAAACACACAATTTTGTAGGAATCTCTTGGTGCCAAGGATTGTCCTTGATTGATTCATCAGTCATTCAGGCTTTTCTTTTTTCACTTTTGTCCTTGTCTTCAGTCGGTGTAAAGGGGACCAGGCAGAAGAGTCAAGCAATACATATCAAAGCAGGCAATAATCATTTATTCGTCAAGTATTTACTAGGTAATAGACACTGTACTAAGGACTGGGGAGACAAATACCAGCAAAAAGGCAGTCCCTGACATCAAGGAGCTTACAGTCTCCTGGAAGAAGACAACACATAAAAGGAAAGTGAAAAGAGGTGGGGGAAGGTACCCGTGAGGAAGTAAGGTGAATATCTAGAGAGTGAGTCTGAAGAATAGATGAGATGTGAGTGAAGTAGGACTGGTTTGGATCCATTCCAAGAAGGAACTCACCAATGGAGAAGGGGGACAGCATTACAGAAGGATGCTCTAGAGAAAGTCTTATACACTGAAGTAAGTTCCATAGTGACAAGCCATGGTGTCAAAGTCCAGAGAGTCAAATGCACTCCTGGAGGAGGGCCATGACTGTACTATATCTATAATGAGGCCTTGTTGCATGCTCAGATCACCAAAGATGGAGGCTCCCACATGGCAAATGCCAGGGACCTACTTCCGGGAGCAAATATCCTGTGTTGGGCTGTTGTGTGAGTGCATACTATCTCTTTCCTTTGTATAGTCTGGACTGGTTATGCTTTTATGTCTACCTAATTGAGGCATACTCATGTTCTCTTCCAGCAGGGTCCAGAGGTGAAGGGCTCATTCACTCACTAACTGGCATCATGTGGTAATTGTGGAAGATCATGAGGGCATCCTTCCACCATCACCAGGGAGCTCAGTGAATAGAGCACCACTCTTGGAATCAGAAAGATCTGAGTTCAGATCTGCCCTCGAACACTTCCTAGTTATGTTACCATGAGTAAGTCGCTTAACCTGTTTGCCTTAATCCACTGGAGAAGGAAATGACAAACTACTCTAGTATCTTTGCCAAGAAAACACTATAAACATTACTGGCATCCTATAGTCCACAGGATCTTGAAAAGCCAGACATGACAGAACAACAACTTGAGGGTACCTACTCCTTCCCTTAGACCCTGTAGACCTCAGAAGCAGACTTGGGCTTTTGGTGGTGTTTCATTTGTCCTTTATTAGCCTAAAAGGTAGGCACTGGAATCTTGGACCCAGGAGTTTCAACCTTAGAACCCAAGTTTATTGCCCAGCATATAAACCTTGAGAAGTCAGTGTCCTAGGAAACTAGTCCAGGGACTTTGAGTTTAGAACTTGGTCTAATGCTATCTAGGAACTGAGCAAAACTGAGTAGTATAGTATAGATTACTCTTTCTAGGAGCTGAACAGACAAATAGAGGAGAAGTATAGGATGGTAGCTTGAAGAGGATTGCAGGATCCTGGTAAGATTTGTAAAAAGATAGGGGAAGTGTAAGCATTTTAGTATATAAACAGTGGGGAAGGAGGAAATAGATAGGGAGAGATTGAGAATGAGAAAGAGATAATAATTGAGAAACCTCCCAAAGAACACCAGCAGCAGGTGAGATCCAGGGCACAAATGAAGAGGGTAGTTTGTTAAGAATGTATACTTCATCTTTAGAGAATGGAGCAGAATAAGGGGCCATGAGTGATGGCACAAGGTGGTTCTCAAGCTTCTGCATCAAGTAAGAGTTGAGAGAGGGTGGGTATTGGTGGGGAGAGTTGGAGATTAAGGAGAGAGTAGATTTGAAAAACTATTATGGATGTTGTGGTACAGAGTCAATCAAGGACGAGTTGAAGGAGGCCATATAGGGTTGAAAAGCCAGTGGAGGTTATTTAGTTTAAGAATTTAATTTGCATGGTCTTGCAAATCCCTCCTGCCATGTTGAACAATCTATGAGTAGAAAAAGAGAAGACAGATAGTGAGGGCAAATCAGAATTGAAGATTAATGGCATGGGAAAAACAAAAGAACAAGGACTTATGTGACTCCAGCATGGAGTGTGGTGCCATATTAAACTGGTTAACTATAGGGTCAACATTCTTAAGGAAAGAAGAGAGATAATAAAGTAGGAACAGAGGGAAGGACTGGGGAAAACATTGAGGACAAAGATATTTAGGAGAAATGAAACAGGAGGAGAGAAAGAACTAATAAAAATAGTAAGTTTGGAGCTGATTCCTTTAAAGCATTTGGTGTCATGCTGTATGTTGGGGTGTTGACATTTTTGTTAGCATGAAGGATTTGGGAAGGATACCTAATAAATAGATCAATAGTTCAAATAGTCTTTAAAGGGATAATAGCCCCTAAGAGAATAAAATCATTTAATGAAATAAAAATAAGCAATTAAGGGATACTGGTAGGGAAAAGCTTAGGACATGGTAAGCTGATTTTGAACAAACATTCTGTGAACATATAAAACTGAGTTTTTAAAGAAGAAATATTTCATTGTTAAAATATTTTTTTAAAATGAAGCAGAATGACTTTGTTTTCCTATAAACTGTATTCCAAGAAAATATTATCGTTAATGGTCCAAGTCTCCATAGGGTATGTAACCTTTGTCTCTACACCAGTAAAGAAAATAGTGTGGAAATAGTGCTAAAACACTTTCTTCTCATTGGTAAGATAGCATATATTATTTTTCAGCTGAAAACCATCATTTTCCTTTAAATATATGATTGAAATATAAAATTGCTGCCTTCTCAAGTATTATTCTATTGTATCTTTGGACAAAAAAGTTATTTTATAGGTACACATCTCCAATTTTATAATGGCAGAGGACGAAGAAATGATTCAATTCACAGAAATTTCTTTTTTGCAACATTGCAAGGATCCCACAAAGTCAGGTATACAACAGATAGCATTTACTTAAATGTATATATATATATATATATATATATATGTACTTTTGTTTTCCTATTTAAGATTGGAAAGTTTTGTCTTCCCTCATATGAATATACATTATATATAAAAAATTAGAAATAAATTAAAGAAAACTTCCATTGTTACAAATAAAATAAGGCACTATTTATAAATTAGTCAAGAATAAGACTCCAGGATAGACCCAGAAATGGAAGAGTCACAAAGCTAATCTAAGAATTTAAATGTAATAGAAATATATGGTAGAGAATCACTTAAAAGGAAATTTTAATCTATCAAACAAATCTTAAATATCACTTTGGGGATGTTGCATAATTCACTTATCATCATGAGTAACTGATAATCATGAAATAAAATGACAGCGGCTTAAATAAAACCTTAAAAAGATGAAGTATCTTTCCCTTAATTAATGTCTACAAAGAGCTTTAATGATGAAAAGTGCTATTAAGTGCCAAGTATTATTAATTATTTCTACTGCAGGAGGGATTGAGTCTTCATTATAGCCTGTTTTAAATATTTTAAAATATTTACCAAGTAAGCAAATACAAACAAGCCAAATAAGAAGATATGTTTCTTTCTAGGTGAAATTATGAACAAAATTTAGAAGGAAAATATTACTTACCTAATAGATACAGGAAGTTCAACAAATGCTTCAAAAATAACTGGTACTATTTTTGTCTCACTTTCCTTCTCTTATAATTATGTTATTTATGTAAACTGAGGAGCATTTGTACCACAAGTAACAAAGGACCAATTTCAAATATTTTGCATTGATGATGATGATGGTGATGATGATGAGGATGATGATAGCAGCTAACATTTATATAGCGCTTACTATGTGCCAGACACTATGCTAATAAGCACTTTACATTTATTATCTCATTTACACCTTATGACAATCTTGGGAGGTAGGTGCTATTATTATCCCCTCATATGAGAAACAGAGACAAAAAGAGGTAAAATGGCTTGCCTAGGACCACATAACTAACAAGTTTGTGAAGCTGGATTTGAACTCTGGTTTCCTGACTCTAAGTCTCCAAAGTGTGGATGGTATTCATTCCAGGGATTCAAATTGTCATGCATCTAATTTTGACCATCCTATGTGACTCTTACCCAGGCTTTCTCTGGGTTCACCACAAGGGATTCAACTAATGTTCTGGGATAGGGTGCGAGGGCGGAAGTCTTCCTTAAATTCTACTGATATCACAAGGATACCAATAGAATATTTAGTATCTCTATTGGCTATGCCTCACACTAGGGATGTGGCATGCCCTTAGTTTTAGCTTGTCTGTTTCTTTGCTGATATTCTTTACATCCTGTTTCCTTCTTAATTCCTTGTATGTAATGTTTGACAGTCTCCTCACGCTTTTCAGTTTCACTTTAGATGAACATTACCTTCACTGAATCAGATACTGTACTCTTTCTTGTTTTGTAGCTATGCGATATCCCTAAATATATTTATGTGTGGATTGTAAACACTGGTTTTTATTTCAGGGAGACTCTTTTTCTGAGTAAAGCATAAACATGTATATGCATATGTTCATGTATGTGTATACACATTTATAAAATATAGTTATATGTTTACATATAGATATACACATACATGTAATATACATATACTATATAGGTTGTTCATCCAAGTGTCTGCTGTAGTTTGGACACTAGACATTCTTGATCTATTCTGTTTTTCCTATGTAGATATTTAGAACAAGATAATTTGAGTGATTTGGGGATACATCTAAGAGGATTTTCAATATTTGGGTGTTTAATGCAATGTCATCTTCAAAGAGGAGCATCTAGAGGTCCTCATCATCCACAAAGATTCTCTTTTCATCTTGAACTGTCAATGGAATTTCCCCTATGATCATGGTGAACATCTTTGGTTAGCACATGTCTCACTTGATAGTAATGAGTATACGATCAACAAAGTTGCTTCTGTTACTATATCTCTCAAGAAATCTTGTATAATTGAGAAATGTTCCTAAATGACACTCAACTAGAAAAGACATTTTAAAGCAGCTTTTGCTCTACTGAATCAAATGCTTTTAAAGAAATAGTCAACAAATAATAAACAGCTTATTTTACATTCTCTGTATCTTTCAGTCAATTATATGTGTATAATATTGGCTAAGTGTGTTAGCACCAACTGGGGGAACATTCCCAATGGTTTTCTTCCTGAACTCACATTCTATGTATGACTACACAATCAATTGGGGTGTATGGGATTTTCAGGGAGGACAATGACCTTTGATATGAGGGCCTGCTGAGCCCTTTTCAGGGCTGCCTATCCATCTTTGGTGTCCACTTCATTCTCTCCTGTGGCTCCAAGAAGCTGAACCATGCAGAGTGGTCATACCCAACAAAATCATCTTGGTAGATAAGGCTAAACCAGGTTGAAGGTAATTGATAGGCCTCAAACCCATTGATGAATTAGGGGGATGTTTACCCCAAGCATATAATGACTTCCCCTGGCTGAAAGGGTGGACAGGAACAATTTGTTCCAAAGACCATGAAGGGACCTGAAACAGACACTGCGGAACACTTAGAACTTGGTTACTCATCAAAGAACCAAGTTAATCCGTCACATTCCAGGCCATCACCAGGCATTTTGACTTTTGTCCTGCCTCTGCACTTTGATGACTCTTGAAAAAAGAGCGAGGCTGACAATTTTATGTAACTTGGACTCACTTAAGTCCAATTCACCAAGGGGTCAAAACATCAACCATGATGTCCTTGCTCCTCTTAGAAAATGAAGAACAAACAACACAATCAATTATAGGATGGCAAAGATGGGGCCAACAGGGGGAGCCAAAATAGCGGAGTGGAAGGACGGACCTACTCTAGCTCTACTCTCGTAGCACATAAAATACCTGTAAAAAATGACTCTAAAAATATTCTAGAGCAACAGAAGTCCCCAAATCCCTTCACAGAGTGAAAGGGATTTCCAACCCAAGATAACCTGGAAAGCCGACAGGAAAGGTCTATCGCACCAGGTTCAGAGTGGAGTGCAGCCCAGACTGGGTCACTCAGCACAGACAGGACTGGAACAGACTTCAGTCTGTGGAATCATGGATGGCAGCTGAGGTTCTCAGATTTCTCAACCCACAAATGCCAAAGACAGCTTCAAAGTTCAGTGAGAGAGCTCTTTCACCAGGGTGAGAGGGCAGAGAGCTTCAGTCCTAGCCCTGGCCCCAGGGAAGTAGCAGGCACTGTGGCAGCAGAAGTCCTCAGCCTAAAAACATTTTCCACATTTTTTTCCATGCAAATTTATTCCCATCTTTGCATTGAAGTCAGCCTAAGTTCAAGTCTTGCTCACACTAGCTGTATGACTCTGGACAAGTCCCTTAACCTCTGTTTGCTTCAGTTTCCTCATTTATGGGATGGAAATAATAATGCCTAACTCCCAGAGTTTTTGTTGGATCAAATGAGATAATAATTATAAAACATTTCACATAGTGCCTGGTAAGTATTAAGTGCTATATAAATGTTATATACAATAATATTTAAATAATAATAGATAAATTATGCAAATAATGGCTAAATTATAGTTAAACAATAGCTATTATTATTAAAGTTAATTTGGTAACTTTAATCTAATTAATATAACTTTCCTACTTCTTTATTATCTACAACCAGTGTTGACACGTGAATTCAATTCTACTCATCTCAATAAGCACTTGTTAAGTGTAACTATTTGCAAAATTTTGGGGATACAAAGACAGAAATTAATTAATTCCTATCCTCAAGGAACTTACATTTATTTATTCAATTTTTTAAATGATAAAATTGACAGATATCAATGAACAAAGTCTTTTGGCCATGAAAAAGAAGTACAATGAAAGAGCTTATATAAACAGCTCAGCTTCTGTCATGTCGAGTTTGGTAATTTCTTCAAAACTATTTAACATGAGCACTGACACATGAGATATCAAGGTGTGCCATGAAATTAATTTTGTTGCTGTTGTTGCTTTGGATGCAAAATAAGGGTAACCCCTTCACCTCCTCTCTTTGTCTCTTCAAGAAGATCCTTAAACCAACTTCAGTTTAGTTGAGACTTCCTTTTGTCTCATGTTTTTATTTACAGCAAGACTGTCCCAATTATACATAATGGAACTGAGGCTCAGAAACTTAGATAATTTGCCCAGGGTCTCATTGCCCGTAAGTATCTGAAGCTGGATTCAAACTCAGCTCTTCCTTCTCCAGTTACGGGAAGAATGACTAAAATGGTAGCAGGGCTACAATCCTACCCTGACTGGGGAATTCACTACAATTGTTTTTCTTCCTTTAGTCCTCAACTAAGAGATTTCACTGCCAGTCCTCACCTCCCACTTCACTGACCCAAAATTACTTGGTATTATGTAGCTTAGTAAAGAGTATGTTCAAAGGGATGCATAAATGCTGTCTTTAAGTATTTTAAGGAAAATCATGTGAAAGAATTCTTGTTCTTTTTGAGAGGGGAATGAAAACCAAAGACTGTTATTTACAGGGAGATTTGCTTCAAAATAAGGAAGATCTTCATTAAAATTGCCCCCAAATGGGATTATTTGCCTTGAAAGGTAATGGATTCCCTATTGTGGGAGGGCTTTGAGCACAGACCTAATGACCATAAGCTTCAGGAAGAGGTCATATTGCTGAGAGGATTCTAGACCCTGCTCTATCACTTGTTAGCTACATGACCTTGAGCAAGTTAATCTCTCTGGGACTCAGTTTCTCTATTTAGGTCATGAATTCTTACTTTCTGACTATGAAATCAGTGGTGTTTCAGGACATTCCAGGCCTCTTGGGACTGTATTGGTTTGGAATCTATCCACAGTGCTTCCATTGGACGTGACTTTGACAAAGGAATAGCACAGAATGATATTAATTGGATATTCACATGTACAATTTGTCCTCTATGACAGTGTACATTCTCTTTATAGGAAGTGCCAAGGGGAAGGGAGACACCTGGAAAAAAATAGTTTGTCTTCATGTTTTGTTTTTTTTCATTTTTTGAGGGGAAGTAGACCAGTTTGCTTTGACCACTTATGGAAGAAACTTGGCAACTCAAGGGACCAGATGTTCAGCTCTGGGCTACATTCCTGCTGCCCCTGTATTTAGCTTTGTGACTGGTTGCTTGCCTAGATCTTCCCTAGTCCAGATGGCTTGGTGCTGAATTAGAGCTGGCTGATGCCTAGTTCCCTTATCCTTTTTTTTTTTTGTTTCCACTTCCACTCATGAGTGATCATTTCCTGTGAGTTCCAATAATGGTTCACCTGTGAAATGTACTGCATAATTATGTTATTTTCTTAATTACCCTTGATGACAAAGTTATAAAAATGGAACCAGAAATATCAGATACAAAACGAAGTCTTTGTCTGTGGCAGCTGAGTCAGTGAGTAAGCATTTATTTAGTCCTTACTAAGTTCCAGGCACCATGCAGAATGGTTTCCCTGTCCTAGTGGTCTATAAATAATGCCCCTTCCTTGAGATTTTTAGGAGTAATTGGAGTCATAGTTGAGTCACTATACTTTTCCTGCTCATTATAGACACCCTCTGAAAAGAAACTACTATATAATAATTGTGAAAGATTTGAGGAATATTATAGCATAATATTTTCATATCCCTAGATTTTTTATAGTTATCATCATTGTCATCACTGCCATCCTTATTATCATTATTAGCAAGTATTTATTAAATGTTTACCAAGCATTGTAACAAGTGGTGGTGGAAAGACAAAAGGTATGTTCAGTGATTTTGTGAGGAGTCACTTTTCATTTTCTGGAACATTGGATCACTGAAGTGGGAGGTAAGGGCTGGCAGTGACAACTCTGAATTGAGAACAGAAGGTTGGGAAGTACTTGTGGTGAAATTTTCAGTCAGGTTAGGGCAGAGGCACCACAGCCCATTTAGCCACCCTTCCTGGACTTTGAGTCAGGAAGAGTGAATTTTGCATCCTGCCTTAGAGAGTTTCTACTTGACACTTTGCTGTTATTGAATCATTTCAGTCATGTTCAACTATTCATTACTCCATTTCAGGGCTTTCTTGGCAAAGATAGTAGAGCAGTTTGCCATTTCCTTTTCCAGCTCATTTCTCAAATGAAGAAACTGAGGCAAACAGGGTTAAGTGACTTAGCCAGGATCACACAGCTAGTAAGTGACTGGGGTGGGATTTAAACTCAGAATGATTAGTCTTCCTGATTCCAAGCCAGGTATTCTATGCATTATGGTGCCATCTAGCTATTCCTAGGAAAGTCATTTAACCTCTCAGTCTTGATTGGCTTCTGTAAAATGGAAGGAATAATAGCACCTACCCCACAGAATTTTCCTGAGTATTGGATGAGAAAATACATGAATTGTTTTACAAACTTTAATGTACTATATAAAAATGAGATATTTATTACTGTTATTATTATTATTATTATGTTCTTTGTTGAAATCCATACAAACCATGGAGGTGACAGAAGATGATTTGCAGTCACCTTAGAAATCTACAAAAAGAGAATTGCCAAATCTCAAGAATAAAAAGAATTCCAAAGGTCCCTTGGGGTATCTAACTCAAATAGAAATAGGGGCCACTAATCAGTGCATAAGGATCTTTGCAGGCTACATATTGACTTAGCGTGAAAATGTAATTTTTTTTTTGTTTTATTGTATTTTTAAATTTATTTTTTTTAAATATTTGCCAATTACATTTTAATCTGAGTCAGCCAGAAGCGTTGTGAGCCTGGTGCTTAATATTTCTGCTCTGGACAAACTCATGAGTGAACAGGAATCCCCCCTACAGCCAATCAATAAATCAATAAGGATTTATTAACTTTAATATTGCCAAACATCATACTGAGCACTGGAAGGTGGGCAGGGGGATGGGATACAAAGAAAGGCAAAAGGAGCCCCTGCCATCAAGGATTTTGCATCTCTTTTCCTTTTCTAATACTTTATTTATTAAAAAATTCATTTAAAAAAAGCTTTTGAGTTCCAAATTCTCCTTTTAGCTCCTCCTCTCCCTTGAAGAAGGCAAACAATAGGATATCAACTATACATATGAAATCATGCAAAACATATTTCCATATTAGCCATGTTGCAAAAAAAAATGAAGTGAAAAAGTATGCTTCAATCTGCATTTCAAGTTCATCAGTTCTCTGGAGGGTAGCGTTTTTTCATCATGGGTCCTTTGGAGTTGTCTTGGATCATTATATTGATCAGAGTAGCGAAGCCTTTCATAGTTTATCATCCTTATATTTTTGCTATTACTGCATACAATGTTCTCCTTGTTCTGCTCAATTCATTTTATATTAGTTTTTATAAGTCTTCCCAGATTTTTCTGAAGCCAACACCCTTATCATTTCTTTTTTTATTTTTTTATTGTTTTTTTAAGTTTTTATCATTCATTTCCACAAAATTTTGAGTTCCAAATTTTCTCCCCATCTCTCCCCTCCCTCACCCCCAAAAGTCATGCATTCTGATTACTCTTTCCACCAATCTGCCCTCTCTTCTAACACCCCTCCCTTCTGTTATCCCCATCTTCTCTCTTCCCTGTAGAGCAAGAAAAAATTTTATACCCCATTACCTGTATTTCTTATTTCCCAACTGTATGCAAAAACAATTCTCAACATTTGTTCCTAAAACTTTGAGTTCCAACTTCTCTTCCTTCCTCCCTCCTCACCCATCCCCACTGAGAAGGCAAGCAATTTAGTATAGGGCATATATGTGTAATTTTGCAAATAACTTCCATAATAGTCATGTTGTGTAAGACTAACTATATTTCCCTCCATCCTGTCCTGCCCCTCATTTCGTCTATTCTGACTTTTTAACTTGTCCCTCCCCAAGAGTGTCTACTTCTAATTGCTCTCTCCTCCCATTTGCCTTCCCTTCCATCATCCCCCCACCCTGCTTATCCCCTTCTCCCCTATTTTCCTGTAGTATAGGATAGGTTTTCATACCAAATTGGGTGTGCATGTTATTCCTTCCGTGAGTCAAATGTGACGAGAGAGTAAGCTTCACTTTTTTCCTCTTACCTCCCTTTTTGTCCCTTCCATTGAAAAAGCTTTACCTTGATTCTTTTATGAGAGATAATTTGCCCCATTCTATTTATCCTTTCCTCCGCCCAATATATTCTTCTCTCACCCCTTAATTTTATTTTTTTAGATATGATCCCTTCCTATTCAACTCACCTTGTGCTCTCTGTCTCTCTGTCTCTGTCTCTCTCTCTGCATGTGTGTGTGTGTGTGTGTGTGTGTGTGTGTGTGTGTGTGTGTGTAATCCCTCCAACTACCCAGATACTGAGAAAAATTTCATGAGTTACAAATATTATCTTTCCATGTAGGAAAGTAAACAGTTCAACTTTAGTAAGTCCCTTGTGATTTCTCTTTCTTGTTTACCTTTTCATGTTTCTCTTGATTCTTGTGTTCAAAAGTCAAATTTTCTTTTCCTCTCTGGTCTTTTCATCAAGAATGCTTGAAAGTTCTCTATTTCAATGAATGACTATTTTTTCCTCTGAAGTATTATACTCAGCTTTGCTGGGTAGGTGATTCTCAGTTTTAATCCTAACTCCTTTGACTTCTAAAATATCATACTCCATGACTTTTGATCCCTTAATGTAAAAGATGCTAAATCTTGTGCTATCCTGATTATGTTTCCACAATACTTGCATTGTTTCTTTCTGGTTGCTTGCAATATTTTCTCCTTGACTTGGGAACTCTGGAATTTGGCTACAATATTCCTGGGAGTTTTTCTTTTCAGATCTCTTCCAGGAGATGATCTGTGGATTATTTCAATATTTATTTTGGCCTCTGGTCAGGGCAGTTTTCCCTATTAACTTCATGAAAGATAATGTCTAGGTTCTTTTTACGATCATTGCTTTCAAGGAATCCTATAATTTTAAATCCTGGATCTATTTTCCAGGTCAATTGTTTTTTCAATGAGATATTTCACATTATCTTCCATTTTTTCCTTCTTTTGGTCTTGTTTTGTAATTTCTTGATTTCTCATAAAGTCAGTAGCTTCCATCTATTCTGTTCTAATTTTTAAAGAGCTATTTTCTTCAGTGAGCTTTTGAACTTCCTTTTCCATTTGGCTAATTGTACTTTTTAAAGTATTCTTCTCCTCATCGGTTTTTTGGACCACTTTTGCTACCTGAGTTAGCCTATTTTTAAAGGTGTTATTTTCTTCAACATTTTTTGGGTCTCCTTTAGCAAGCTGTTGACTCTCTTTTCATGATTTTCTTGCATTGCTCTCATTTCTCTTTCCAATTTTTCTTCCACCTCTCTTACTTGATTTTCAAAATCCTTTTTGAGCTCTTCCATGGCCTGACACCATTGCATATTTATTTTGGATGCTTGGGGTGCAGAAGCCTTGACTTTTATGTCTTCCCTGATGGTAAGCATTGTTCTTTCTCATCTGTAAGGATGGGAGAAAAATGCCTGTTTACTAAGAAAGCAATCTTATATAGTCCTATTTTTTCCCCTTTTCTGGGCATTTTCCCAACCAGTTACTTGACTTTTGGGTCCTTTGTCAAAAGTAGGGTACACTTTTGGGACCTGTAAGTTCTCAGTTCCTCCAAGGTGATGCAATCAAGGGAGGTGAGTTTACTCCTCAATGGCCTCCAGCTCCACCATGTCCCTGGAACTGCTCAGGGCTGAGATTCAGATCACCTGCCCTGTTTCCGCAGGGGCTTTAAGGTGAGGGTTCTGACATTGGATGCTGGCTGCTGCCTGCTGTGGCCACCACCACTACATCTGCCACCACCCACAGCTGCTACCCCTGCTACTGCTGCTGCTTCTGCTGCTGCCTGGGGCCGGAGCTAGTGGCAGGGGAATAGGGGACCCTTCTCCCTTCGCCCAGCTGAAAAAACTCTCTCACTGAGCTTTCAAGTGTCTTTGGAGCCTGTGGGTTGAGGGATCTGAAAACCACCAGTACTGCTGGGGATTCTAACCCCCAGACCTGCTCTGCTCCTGCTCCTCCCAGTGTCCCTCAGCCAAAGTTGGACTGTACTCTGCTCTGCCTCTGGTGTGATAGACCTTTCCTGTTGGCCTTCCAGGTCACCCTAGACTGGAAATGTCCTCCACCCTGTTGTTCTGTGGCTTCTGCTATTCTAGAATTTGTTGAGAGTCATTCTTTACAGGTATTTTATGGGCTGTGGGGGAAGAGTTAGACTATGCATGTCTTTCTACTCTGCCATCTTGGCTCTGCCCTTCCTTGTCATTTCTTATACCACAATAGTATTATATTATAATCATGTATCACAACTTGTTCAGCCATTCCCTAGTTGATGGACATCCCCCCAATTTCTAATTCTTTGTCACCACAATCAAGACTGCTGATATGTACTTTTGCACATATAGGTCCTTTTACTTTTTCTTTGATTTCTTTTGGGATACAGCTCTAGCAAGAGTATTATGGAGTCATAGAGCATGCATAATTTTATAGGCATTTGAGCATAGTTCCAAATTGTTCTCCAGAATGGTTTGACCAATTCACAAAGACACCTACAATACGTTAATGCACCTATTTCCCCATATCCCCTTTAGCATTGTCATTTTCCATCTCTGTCCTGTTAACAGGACAGAGATGGTACCTCAGAATTGTTTTAATTTGCTTTTCTCTAATCAATAGTGATTTAGAACATTTTACATATAAATTGATAACTTCAATTTCTTCTTCTAAAAACATGTTCATATTTTGTGACTATCAATTGTGAAATGGCTCTTATTTTATAGATTTGCCTCAATATTCTAGATATTTGAGAAATGAATTCTCACTACCACAATACCACACCCCTTCTTGTCCCTCACTGGTTTCCTGCATTCCTTCTGATCTTATCTGTATTTGACTGTTTGCACAAAAATATTTTAATTTCATGTAATCTAAATTATCCATTTTACTTTCTGTGATATTCTCTATTTTTGTTTGTCACTCTTCCCTTATCCATGTAGCTAACAGGTAAATTTTTTCCATGCTCCCTTAATTTGCTTTTAAAATTACCCTTTATGTCTAAATCATGTATCCATTTTGACTTAATTTTGTCATATGGTATGAGATGTTGGTCTATTCCTAGTTTCTGTGAAACTTGTTTCGAATTTTCTCAACAATTTTTGTCAAATGATGAATCCTTATTCCAAAAGCTTAGACCTTTGGGTTTATCAAACACTAAGGTCATTTATTATTTTGTATTGTGTATCCATTCTATTCCACTGATCCACGAATCTATTTCTTAACCAGTATCAGATTGTTTTCATGATTACTACTATGTAACATAGCTTGAAATTAGGGACTGCTAGACTGTCTTACTCCTTCATTTTGTGGAGAGTCTAGTCTGGCCACCCTTCATTCCCCTCCCATCCCAGTTTAAAGCTATTTTATGTTACGGCAGTTCGGTTATGGCATCACACTATTGACTCCCATCAAGCTTGCCATTCACTAAAATCTGCAGATATATCTTTGGACAAATGGATATATAACTTAACCTTCTTCATATTGTACATGTGGATGGGATTTTTTTTAAACTCAAGTGTATGACTTTGCATATATTCCTATTGAATTGTATCTTCCTAGATTTAGTCTAATGCTCTATTCTGTCAATCTTTCTCATTCCTAACTCTGTCAACCTGGTGTGTTAGTTATCAATTGTCACAGTTTTGTGTTATCTGAATATTTGATAAGTGAGTCAGCTATACCTTAGAGAGAAATTCCTTTGGATTCATCTGGTGAACCATGCAAATACTACATATGAAACTAATTCTTGGAGACTTTTTGGATTATCTTTCATCTTGATTACCACAAGGCAAAAGGAAAGACTTTAAGTTTTGGGGAGATGCTGAAATAGGAAAGACTATAAAAAGGGAAAGTGTGAGTACTATGGGTTTGCTTTATTCCCCTTATAGTTGTTCCCTGATCTGGCTTTGAGGCCTGGGGCCTCACCCACTGGCAGCAACTGTAGGTTGGTTAGGACATAATTTTCTCTGAAATCCCCCAATGAGGGCAAGCACACTATCAATTTTGTTGAACAGAATCTAAATTTGTGAATTGTGTGCCTAACCCTTGAGGAAAATTCTCAGGAAGTGGTTTGAATGCAAGATTACATATTAGGAGTTTCAGGAAACTGTTTTACTTATTATCTCTTGCCAGGGACCGAACATTAAAGTTCTTTACTTCATCAGTGTGAGTGAGCAGTTTGGTGCCAGAAATTATATTACTCCCTGTGGTTCACCCTAGCATCCAGCATGGATATTTCATTAAGCTTTAAATATAGATATATTGAGCCAAGATGCTCATCACCACAGGCTTCTTCTCTGTGTATGCATTCATATTCTCTTTCTATCTAGGCTGAATTTGTTTTTCTGTGGGTCATATGGGAACTATTTGTCTCTGAAACATCCTCCTCTCCACCTTCCTATCTTTCTTTTTTTATATTCTCTGAGTTTTGTGTATACACAAGAATGAGGAAAGGTACCTGATGATAGTAGAATATAAGATGCAAAATAGCAAGCTGCCATAGGGAGGAGAGATGAGGGTAATTGTCAGGAGATAAATTGCCATTGGAAAGAATATCAAGGATGGGGTAGCGGATAAAGAATGTTGATAGCCTGTGCAATATAGTACTTTTTTTAAATGTTCATTTCTATGGATTAAAGTAATTGCTCATCTATGCCAGCAAAAGGTACTTTAGATCAATTTTGGAAACCTTATTATTGGAATGTGCTAAATTTTAATTATTCCATTTCCTGCCTGGTATGTTAATGTTGTGATTACCCTTGAAAGGGTATTACCCATGGTGATTTATGCAAAACTCCACTGACTCTATGGCTCTATCAGTTTCAATTAAAAGAAGCCATGGAAGATGATTGTAGACTGTAGATTATCGTTATTTTCTCTTAGAAGGCACGACCAGTTTACTTAATGCATTACCTTTATTTAGTGGTCTGGAACCATTGCTTCCTTTCATCAGTGAGGCACAGAGGGGAAAAACATTAGAAATTTAGTGCTTGGTGGTCTTGGATTTGGGACTGTGATCATATAGTACAATATGCTTTGCCTGTGGGACAGCTAGGGCCAATGCTTCCCTTGCCAGAAATGTTCAAGGCTGAGCAGACCCAGAGGAAGCTCTCAACTAGCTAACATTTCCTAGTTCTCCTCAGAAGTGTTTGGTCAATCTCCTGGCACCATGTATTCTTGGATCCAATCATTTCTGCAATGGAGAGCTGAGCTATGTGTTCATTTATCTCAATGAGTTGAGTTTTTTAGAGGTCAAAGGGGTTTACATGGTGAATCCCTAATCCCTACTTTATCTAATTACTAACTTGGTCATGCAGCCATTCAAATTTCATTTTTGCCTGGCAGTGCTCTCTAAACTTCTTCCAAACTGTGTCATATAGCTTGGCTGCCAGCACTGGGAGGAGTTCTTCCTGAGCACTAGGGACTCTGCAGCCAACCCTGCTTTCAGTGGTAGTTTCATTTTAATCAATCACATTAGGAAACTCCCAAACATGAGTACCCACTCTGCCAATTGTAAACTCTATGAACAGCTTGCCAGGAGCAGGTCATATTTTGCATAAAAGGGAGTAGCCTAATACAACTTTATCTTAATAACAAGGCTAGGGTCTTATGCTATTACTGAATCACAGAATATAAGTAGTGGATGGACTTTCAGGAGGTCATTTAGTCTACCCTTCTGCCTTCTGACAGCTAAAAGCTTAAATTGGATGATTAAAACTGGCTCAGTCATTCAATGATTGCATTTTGGCTTTACTATTGTAAGAAAAGCTTGGTATTAGGCACTATCCAAGGCTGTCAAATCTTGTATTTGAAAGATTGCCAAGAACAAAGTCTACAGGTAACTCTTGCAATGCAAATGCTGCTTCTCTCTCTCTCTCTCTCTCTCTCTCTCTCTCTCTCTCTCTCTCTCTCTCTCTCTCTCTCTCTCTCTTTTTGGTTGGGACCAGACCTATGACTTTATTAGTATAATGGACCCAGGTAAGGAAACACCCTGTACCAGTGCAGATAGATGCTTGTTCTGCAACATAGAGTCTTAGAGAATTGTCTGGAAGCATCAAGAGGTAAAATGTCTTATCTACATAAAAATATATAATCCCCAAATGACTATAAAAGATATGTGAAGGAAAACACTATCTGCATCTAGAGAAAGAACTGATAAATAGACATAGGTATAGAATGATTTTATTTATGCATACATATTTGTGACTAATGGTAGCTATCTCTAGGGCAGGAAGAAGACAGGGAGGGAAGAAAAAAGGAAAAGGAAATTTACATGACTTTATCGTATATTAAAAGGAATAGCAAGTGGTATGTAAAGAGTTGCCATTCCTTGTGCAATCATCTTTTTTTTACTATACTGTTATAAGAAATACTTGTTTAATCAATAAATTAAAAATGAAATAAATAAAAATTTAAAAAAAAAGATAAAATGACTTATCTACATAATGCACTCATTGTGTATCAGAGGACAATTGAAGCCAGGTTTCTCTGTTCCAGATACTACATCATTCTTCCTTCTCACAAACATTGCCTTAGGAATAGACCTAATCCCTTTAGAATAAGCCAATACCAACTACTGTTGCAGATCATCACCTTGTCTACAAATTATAGTCAGAGAGTTGGTTAAAGCAATTGAGGGTTAAATGACTTGTCCAGGGTCACAAAATCATTATGTATCAGATTGGACTCTAATTTACATTTTCGTGGTTCCAGGGCCAATTATCTAACAACTGTGGCAAAATAAGTATATATGTGTGTTTGTGTGTGTGTATATGTATGTATGTATGCATATATACATGTATATGTGTGTATAGAAATATATAGAAATATAGTATATGAATGTGTCTTGGGCATGTACTAGCTGGGTGACCCTGGGCAAGTCACTTAGCCTCAGTTTTCCTCAGCTTCCTGAACTGTAAAACGAGGATAATAAAAGCATCTACCTTACAAGGTTTTTGTGAGGATCAAAAGATCTACTTGTAAAGCAGTTAGCACAGTGCCTGTGTGAGCGCATAGTTATATAAATGTTTATTCCCTTCTCTTCCTCTCCTCTTTCTCCCAAGTCTAGGGATTTTTGCATGCCATTGAGTATAATAAAATATTACTCCAGATTGGTGGAGAAACTGAGGAAACTAAGGCAAACAGAGTTTAAGGGACTTGCCTAAGGTCACAGTCAGTAAATCTGAAACTGGATTTGAACTCATTTCTTCCAGACTCCAGGACAGGACTCTATATGCTGTGGAAGAGACAGCAGTGATGTAGAGCAAAGATTTTATAAGGAAAAATGGATGCCAAAGATGATATTCACTTTTGACTAGGTTAATACAATCCAGGGCTAAGATGTGCTGAGTGACAAGAAACTGAGGTCAGGGGTTAAAGTAATTTGTTCATAATCTCCCTTTGAGTAAGTATATGGGGCAGGATTCAAACTCAAGTCTTCATGGCTCCAAATCTAACTCTATGACAAGTAGATTTGCGGCTAGGAATTTGTCCAGGTAGTTCAAGCGCTTGAGAGTTCTCGGTAAATCTCATACTCTCTCTTGAGCAACAGTTTTTGTTGTTATTAAATTTATTTTATGGTGTTTTGCTCCAAGGTACTCTTTTGTCCAATTACTAGAAGATGTGAAAGGCACTATTGCCCTCTAGATTTGGGGTACTGTCAAGCTAGGGAAGATAACTGAGATAAGAATGGAAGAGGATTCAGGGAAAATCTTATCAAAAGTTCCTGCTTCCAACAGGCTCATAACAAAAATCACTTTTCAAATGTCACCTATAGCCATAAACCAAACACAGGAGGAGGAAAAGAATATTGAATCTAGATGTATATGGCATGGAAAAGTCTAAAAGACTCCTTGTCATAGGTGAAGAAGTCAGCTATGAATTGCATGGTCTTCCCTGCTAATAAACAGAAAGTCACACTCTTACTTGGGTCTACACAACTCATTAGAAATTGTAGTTTTGAACAATAGTTTCTATCATATTAACTATGGAAAGTTCCTCCCTCAATCTATGACCTATTGGAAAGCATTCCTACACTTGTTGTTGAACTAAGCAAGGAAGATGGTACGAATTCTAAACAATTAGAAGGTAATTTAGATATGACGTTAGCAGTGACATTGCCAGGACTGGCTGAGCTGAGGAGGATTCACAATATGTTGGATCACCTATTTCTTTGTCTCATTGTATGCTCAAAATCTTTTTCTTAAAAGGGTATTCTATTTTCAGTTGTAATAGTGGATCAAACCTTTGGGGAGTGGCTGCACCTAACAGTCACCCTATTTTAGTTCACTATCCAGAATCCAGATACAGATGTAGATGATAGATGAGTAAATGATTTACTAGGTACTAACTGTATACCAGGCATTGTGCAAAGTAATCAGAATAAAAATAAATGTAAAAAAAGGAGTTTCTACTACATTTAAGAAGCTTGCCTTTTTATGGAGAAAACATCACATACAAAGGAGTTGGAAGGGGGCTGGGAGAAAAGATGGGACTTCTTGGAGAGTCAGGAGTAGAACTGGGATAGAAGTGAGTATGTTTGGCCTAAATGCTTCCTGAAATGGTGGGTAAAAACTGTGTAAAAACTCACTAATCAAAGGAGGGGATTGGGGTACTCTGCTTTGATGTATTTTCCACTTAGAAAGCCACCTTGACATAGTCAGAATCAGACTATCTATGCAGTATAAATTGAGTGACATTCAACACCCAAATCCTTTACCAACTCTTGTGTGAAATCATACTATTAGCAATTTACTTCTTTGTGTTAAGAACTACTCTCCCTCCTCTGTCCTTTAACATGTAATTATACCTGAGGCCAGTAGTAAAACATTAAAACTCTAAAAGAGAGTGAGGAAATTTAGCAGACTGCTTTCCTCTCCATCAAAAAGAGTTGAGACAAGAGAACGCACTTGGAGGAGTACTGAAGAGGGGAAGAAGGATGGATTACAGAAATTAGGCATGACCCAAGGTGACTTATCTACTATAGAGTTTTACATAGGGCTGTTGCCTTGCCCACATTCTAATCCTCTCCCAAAAAAGTTGCATATTAGCCCATGCTTCAATGCCAGTAGGCTGCCACCATTCTATCCGAGCACTGCTGGTAACCTTGTCTTGTCATTGGCTATTGAAAATGCCTCATAGGTGACCCAGACAAAGCTTGATATGAGTATGACTGAGACCCAAGTTTGACAGTTGTATAGAAGGCTGTCCACACTGCCATGGTTTTGCAGAACTTCATTTAGGGAGGGAACTGTGTGCCACACTTTGTCTTCTAGCCTCTCTAAGGACATGTTAGTCTTTTAAATGTGTTGTTCTGTCAATCAGTGTACCATCAGACAGTTGGATATGACAGATGAAGATTCCCACAACTGTGTAAGGTTAGCATTGGGCACAGAGTAAGCACTTGAGAAATGTGATTATAATGCCTGTGTCTTAACTCTCTCTGTAACACCTGTCTGTTGTCCTTTTAATGAATGAACTTGAGAGAATTAACAAAATTATCTTATTTGATAGGCGTTCCAGGACTGAAGAGAGACTCACATTAGGTTCTTTCAAATGCCTAGATGCTGTGGAAATAGACAGAAGACGATAGATAGCCTTAAGCTTTCAGATGTATTAAGCTGTAGGGAAGGTAAATTGTTCATTGATAGTTTTACACTTAAGTGCTTGCGATCAAGAAGTAAAACCACTGGGAAAATTAGGAAAGAGCCCTCACAATTCAATATGCCCTGAATTCAAAGCTTTTCACATTGATCAAAGCCTGAAAAAGAATACACATCAATCCAAACTTTATTTTATAAATCATATAGAATTAATTTTCTATAATTATAATTCTTCACTATCCTTGAAGGACAGAATAGGAATTCAAAACCATATTTTAATATGCATAGAGATATGTATGTTTCACATCCTTTGCCATGAAGATTTATTTTGTACTACATTTAGAATTTGTATTATTAATCATTCACCCCCAAAATAGTATTTATTCATTGGTAAGTTAAATGGACTGCAAAATTCATTTGAAACTTCAAAACCGAAAGCATAATTTGAACTAATTATTTTTCAAAATAAAGAAGCAATCTAAGAAATATTACGCATTTTAAAAATGAATCTATTGGGGTCAAGGGAATAGAGTGAAGGGAAACTGAGGAAGAATAAATTCTAAATTTGAGAGAGAATTTAATTTCTCCCTTCCACAATATATACCTTAAAGATGGTGACAGGACTAACTAAGGTATCAGTGTGAACACTTAGGTTCAGTTTCAATTTAGAAACTCTTTGAGTTCCAGCTCCAGTCAGCCTGATCTGTACCTTCTCATTGAACTCAGATGGCTCCAGAAGAGAAAGTGAGACTGGTGACTTTGCACAGCCCTCACTCTCTAAATACAATTCATTTGTATGTTATGGCATCACCTCCCTGACGTCATGGTCCTCTTCAAGAACAAAGGATAAGCAACAACCTCTGTGAGCAGTAGTAGGAGCTGCCCTACTGGGGACCCACTAGACAACTGGACAACACAGCTCATTTTTCCTTCTTTCTTTCCTTCCTTCCTTCCTTCCTTCCTTCCTTCCTTCCTTCCTTCCTTCCTTCCTTCCTTCCTTCCTTCCTTCTTTTCTTCCTTCTTCCCTTCCCTTCTCTTCCCTTCCTTTCTCTTCCCTTCTCTTCTTCCTTCCTTCTTTCCTTTCTTCACTCTGGTTCTCACTGATTGGCCAACAATAGGTTCCAGGCCAAGCCCCACTTGGTGATTGTTTGGACCCTGATTGGCTCAGAGTGAATGTAAATAGCAATTGTTTCTTTTCTGGCCAGAAACCCCAAGGGTCTTCCCCTCTGAAATTGACTTCTTTTGACTAGATAAAAAAGGCCATTCTCTGTCTCATTTCTTACCTAGCCTTAACCACTACATAGCCATTGCCTCAGTCAAACTGAGACCTGTTGAAGACCTTAGCTTAAGAAGGTCACTGTCTCCCCACTGCAACCAAGGCCATCTCCAGTCATCCTGATCTGTGTCTTGCCTCTGGACTCATATGGCTTCCAAGGAGAAAGTGAGGTTGGTGATTTTGCACATCCGTCACTTAAATCCAATTCTCTTGCATGTCACGGTATCACTCCTGTGATGTCATGTTGGAAGGATAAGCAACAACAAGCTCTGAGTTGGAAGGGACCTTGGGCTATCTAGTCCAACCTATGCCCGATAAAGGATAAACCTACAATACATCCAACAGGCCATCTTCCAGCCTTTGCTCAAAGCTTTCTAGTAGGAAGCCCACTACTTTCCAAAGCCTATTTTAAGGAGATCTAATTAAGAGAGAGTTTTTCTTTATGTCAAGTTTTAATTCATGTCTTTGGAGTTACTATGACTCTGCCATAGTTCTATGTTCTCAAATAATGTAAATATAATTCTTTTTCCAGATGATACCTCTTCAAATATTTGAAGACAGCTATCATGTTCCCTTGAGTTTTCTCTTTTCTGGGCTAAGTTTCCCCAGTTCCTTCAACTAATCTTCACATGGTTTGAATTAGGGGCCCTTCAAGAGATGGTATCAGTAAGTCAAGTACCTACTATATACAAGGCATTGTCTTAAGTCTGGGGATACAAAGGGAAGACTAAAAAACAAAACAAAACAAAATG
This sequence comes from Bettongia penicillata ogilbyi, assembly GCA_023548195.1. NCBI lineage: Eukaryota > Metazoa > Chordata > Mammalia > Diprotodontia > Potoroidae > Bettongia > Bettongia penicillata. The sequence continues at coordinate 3,832,059 of JAJHZJ010000061.1, forward strand.
AAAAACATCCCCTGTTCTCAAGGAGCTCACAGTATAATTAAAGAGATTAAGATGCAAAAAATAAAAGTACAAACAAGATATATTCAGGATAAATTGGGGGTAATCTCAGAGGGAAGGCACTAAGATTAAGGACTGGGAAAGGTTTCTGGTAGAAAGTGAAACTTTAGCTGAGACTTGGAAGAAACCAGGAAAACAAGAGATGAGGGAGGAGAACATTCCAGATATAGCAGACAGTCAATGAAAATGTTCAGGGTCTTATTCAAGAAATAATGAGGCCAGTGACATTGTTTTACAGAGAACATTTCTGTATGTGTATATGTGTGTGTATGTATGTGTTGTATGTATATGTTTATATGTATGTATACAGTTATCTCTTCCACATCCCAATTTTCCCTATCACAGTTTCAATATATCATGAGTTGGCAGAAGAAATTAAATGGTAAAGTTTTGGGAGTTTTGAGGATGTTTGCCACAGATGACACACAAAAGCCAGCAGATGACACAGAAAAAGTTTAAAAACTCAGAAATGCATAAAACATATGCATAATATTACATAGTATTAATGTATTTTATCTTTTGATACTATAATAATTCAGACTTCTTTCTGGTACAAAAGGAAGGCCAAAAAATTTTTAGGGGAATTTTCCATATTTTGGGGTTGCCATGCCCTTAACAGCCATGATGTGAAAGGGATAAGTGTATATATACATATATATATATACGTACATATATATGTATATGTGTGTGTGTATGTGTGTAACACACATGTATATATCCACATATACATTTGTAGGCACAAATATCTAGTAGCAACAAACTAAAGAAAAAGAAGTTAATTGTGACGTTAGTGATGTGCTAGACAAAATGTTTTCTCCATCTTAAGAAATTCTATGCTTCATTCTCAGAATGAATCATAGGATCATTGACATATATCGACCATCATGAATTGATCTAGCAAGAACAAAAGGGCATCATAAATTTGGAGAACAATCAAATGAAGATCTAAGGTTCATTTTAGTTCACTATCAGAACATGTGGGAACAATCTAGTCTTTCAGAAGTAAACAGTAGTGTTAATTAGACCACAGGATAGTATATGATCATATGACTAGGAGAATATATTGTTCAGTTAGGAAAAAATATTGAAGGGCCTAGACAATTTGAAGAGAACATGAGGATAGTAAATAAAAGTTCTGGAAAATAGGATCAAGGAAAAAAAATAGGTGAACTATTTTAAAAAATTGATGAAGAAAATGCTAAAGGACTCAGGGGAATTGTGGAAATTTCAGATGACATGACTGCCCAAAACATTTAAAGCAACCTTAGAAACCATTGAAGATACAGAGTGGTCAAGACTATGGAGGTGACATCTTCAGTATCATGGTCCGTCGGCATGCCATTTTAAGGATTCTGATAAGATGTCAAATGACCAGCAGAGAACAAGAAAAGTGAAAAACCTTCAGATTATGCCATGTGCGGATTGGTTGAAAGAACCAAGGCTCAAAAATCCTAGATAAAAGACTGGAAGGGTCCTTATCAAGTTCAACTGAATTCATTTTATGGTTTTCCCATATTCATACAGATAGCAAAGTATCTGTATCTTCAATGGTTTCTAAGGTTGTTTTAAATGTTTTTGGCAGCCATGTCATCTGAAGAAATTCCACAATTCCCCTGAGTCCTTTAGCATTTTCTTCAATTTTTTTAAATAGTTCACATATTATTTTTTTCCTTGTTCTTATTTTCCAGAACTTTTATTTACTATCCTCATGTTCTCTTCAAATTGTCTAGATTCAAACTTAGGTCCTTTTACTGCACATTCAATGCCATTCACAACGTTCTGTATCCTCCTGGCTCTAGACAACCAGTGATTTTTATTCTGGAAGGTGATATTATTGTTCAGTGGCCCAGGTATGCCCAGGCATTGGTGTTATTGCCCCAGGATATTACCCTTTGTTCTGAAACTTATTACGTACACTTGATAAGGTGGAAATTCCCTTTGTTTTGACTCCTTGTTACTAGATTTATTTGAGGCCTTTGTTTTGGTATCATTAAAGAATAGTCATCTTGTCTTGAGCACTTCCTGCCCTTGGCACCACGTGCATAATAATTCTTCGCTGATTCACAACTAACTAATTCATAGCTCTGAACTACCCCTTGGGTTTGGTCTTTAATGGGAGGACTGCAGAGGATGGCAAGCACAGGGATTTTTGAGTGTTTATGACTCGGCATCACTTTTTTTATATTTTATTCTCAAAACAAAACCTTCCCTATATTTGATATCTCATTAGCCTAGATATTTTTGTATTTTAAATAAGGGCCTGGTTTTTTTTTGTTGTTGTTGAAATATAGACTTATTTATTCCAATGTTACTAGAGGAAACTTTGAATGTAGGCAAAATGAGCCAAATTATTATGTCCTTAGGGAAAATCCTGGATGGGAATCCAAGACAAAGCCACTTACTGAGAATTTCCCAAAATTAACCTTGATCTATGTCAATTAAAGTCTTGGATCTGAGCCATGGATTACATGGGGCAGGGGGAAGGGTCATCCCTAATATTTTATTTTTTCTAGGTCTGGGTTATCTGCAGTCATAATGCGTGAGTCAAGATAATACTCTTGAAACTATCATATGGGTTACATTTTGCCAGTTTGTCCTGGATCATTCTTTATATTTTGGGCCTAATGTTTCAGAACTATAACTGGCTGAGATTTGACTAATTTTTGTATGAACGCAAATATAAATGAGCCCAGTAAAGCACTGTATGGTTTTGGGTGGCAAGTGACCACCCACCACGGCCCTCCACTCATGGGAAGTGTGGATTCTCACAAAGGACTGTTGATTTAAGGGTTCCTAAGGAGTACATAGGAGCTCTATGGTAATGAATTTACAAAATTTTTTAAAAAGGAAATGACTTTCCATATGGGTATGAGAAATTTGGGAAAATGTAGGGCATTGGGGAAGATATTTACTAAAGAGGGCAATGCCACTGTTGCTTGATAATCCATATGTTTATCCATAAGCCCCCAGAGAAATGTTCAGAATTGATACTACAGGCCAGTGTTCCTAAAAGTAATCTGTTGTGATTTTCAGGGACTGAATGTTTTTTAGCTGAAAGAAGAGGGGTAAGAACAAACATTGTTTAGGGTTTGTTGGCCCACTGATGTGGCTTTTTTTTCTGGAACTTATAATATTATCTTTAATAAGGTACACCTTCCCTTTGTCCTAAATCCTTACTGTCTAACTAATGAGGCTTTTATTTTGGTAATAAAAAGGTGTGAACTGACCTCTACTGACTGCCTATTGCTCCCTTAATACTTGTCAGTGATATTTGATTGACAATTCACAAGTTAGTTCATACATCTAAACTTCATTTGGGCTTCTTTTTCAAAGGGAGCCAGCACTAAATCTGGCACCATTATAATGAGGAGAGAGGTACCATGTTGCCTAAAGAAGGGATAGCCCATAAGTAGCTGCTCCACTTCCAGCATGGATGAGACTAGTTTAAAAAACAAGTAAATGAAAGAATAAATAAATAGATGAATGAGGTGACTGAGTATAATAAGAGGTGGGAGAGCTGGAGTTAGAGAGAATACAGAAGACAGAATCAAACCCAGATATGGTAACCTGGAAAGACTCAAGGTCCCTCAGGGGGCACCATGGCCTTCCCAGGAGAGATAAAAATGGTGTCAGATGAAGAAGGTTTATCAAAGAAGTTTCTGAAGCATTGACTTCCTGGACCAAGCAACAGTAGAATTCACAGCCATGATAGAGAAGAGCAAACCTGGACATTAAGTTTCACTGGTACTGTGAGTTATGTGGATAGAGTTTATCTGGGGGAGGGAGAATGACTCTGGAGCTACACTGTACTATCCTTTTAGAGAACAGCGTGAGGACAAAGGAAGAGATCCAAGTTTTCCTTGAGAACATCAGAATTTGATTTGTGTCTAAGTCTCCACAGCAAAAGGAAATGCCCACTACGATAATGCAGTCAATGAGACTAACAAGGTATGGAACATCGATGCAGGCTTTGTTTAATCTGAGAGTAAACTACCAAAGGAGACAGCCAAGTGGCACAGTGGATAGAATGCCAAGTCTGGAGTCAGCAAGACTCATCTTACCAAGTTCAAATTCAGCCTCAGATATTTGCTAGTTATCGAACCCTGGGGTAAGTCCCAGTTCCTGCATGCCTCAATTCCTCATTTCTAAAATGAACTAGAGAAGGAAATGGTAAACCACTCCAGTATCTTTGTCAAAGAAAAAAATACAAAGAGGGTCATGAAGTTTCAGTGCTGAAATGACTGAACTATAGCAACAAAATACCAAAGATTATGAGGCAATGTAGTCTAATGGATACAACATTTTGACTGGAGTCAGGAAGGCCTAGGTTCAAAACCTAGCTCAGATACTTAAGACTTCTATGACCCTGGGCAAGTCAATCTATCAATATCAGTTTCTTCATTTGCAAAATATATAATTATCTTGTGATTTGCAGCAAAATCCTTAATAGATGAAAACAACTCTTCTCTCCCTGGTTTGGCTCCATATTCTAGGTATCTATATAATCTTCCACATGTTTAGTACTACCCTAGAATTCTCCTCTCAAAACGGAAAAAAAGGCTTAGGATTTCTGGAAAGCTAAATATCATTTCCTGAACCTGCACAATCCATATAACATCCAGTACCATCTAACATCAATGTCTAGGTTTGTTTTTTTCTACTGCTCCTTCAAGGTTCCTGGTTCCCACTGGGTCTAGGACCTTATCCACCTTCTCCATGGACCTATCTATCTTCTCCATTTACTCTTAACTTTGTTCTAGGATCTCCTTTTTCATCCTTCTCAACCGGAACTTGTTTCTTCTATTTTGGAGTGTGTGATTTTCTCTCTGTGTGTGTATATATGCATGCGTGCGTGTGTGTGTGTGTGTGTGTGTGTGTGTCACGGTTCCTGGATGGTCCTAATGAATACACAGGACTACCTCCAGGAAACTAAGTCTGAGTTTGTATCTAACCCCAACCTTTTCTATCTTCTGTGTGTTCAACTTTTAGGTCTCCCAAACTCTCTAGCTCAGATGTGGGAGTTCACTGCTAATCATCAATCAGTATTGGTATCTAGGAGACAAGAAGTCCACCAACAAGGCAGGCTCAGTCTTTTCTAGGAGTCTTCATTAGTGCCCCTTGGCTGGGAGGGGGCATGTGCAATAAGGACCAAGCACTTGAAGAATCTGTACCCTATTTACCCTGTATTTCATATTCTATCTATCCTCTTGCCTCTATACCATTGTATAGATCATTCCCCATGCTTTAATGCTCTCCATCTCCACCTTTTGGAATATTTTCATTTTGTTTGTCTTTTTTTCTGGAAGAAGAACAGACTTCAGCAAGGTGATGTCTTGATTTGCAAGAGACGTAGATTTAAGTGAGACAGGGCTGTGCAAGGTCACCAGCTTCACTGTCTCCTCCAGAACCTTCAGAACTCCTTAGTGACAAGACACCCATCAGGAAGACTGGAGATGGACCTGGATACAGTGGGAAACCTGGGCTTTTTTAAGCTAAGGTCTTTCCCAGGTCTCTTTTTTGACTAAGGTTCCACCACTCGGTGACTAAAGTTATGTAAGAAATGAGGTAAAAGAAGGCCTCTTTTACCTACTAAAAAGAAAAAAACCAGTCTAAAAGTGGAAGATGCTCAGGGTTTCTCACCAGAAGAGAAACAATTGCTATTTACACTCCATCTGAGTCATTAAAAGCCAAACAATGATCAACCTAGGCTCGGGCTGGGACTTATTATTGGCCATTTAGTGAACGTCAGAGTGATTTGAGTTTAAGGCATATTCAAATAGCTCCATTTGAATCCCAATGAGCCTTACTGAAGTCTGGTTTTTTTGTTTTTGGTTTTTTTTTTAATATCTAACTTCTTTCAGAGCCAAGATGCTGTGAGGGGGAGAGGGTTTCTTGATCTCCCAACTTTTTAGTGTTTTCCCCTATATATCTGTATGTATTTCTGTGTTATTTCTCTATGTGTTGTTTTATTCTAGGGATTTATTTTTGTCATTGTGCCTAGGGGCAAATAACACGGTGCTTGCCTCATAGTTGGAGATCAAAATATGGCCTAGACACCACACAGGTATAAGTCCTAAAGATCAAAGATCTTTCTTGCATTGAAATGAATTGAATTGAATTTTAGATTGCACTAGATTTAATTGAGTTCAGTTCAGAGAGAGACATCAACGTGGCAACAAGAACCCAGAACAATGCCTGGATACAGACCTGTTACACAAGTTGGGTAAGAGGTATTATATTGGTTCTGCTCGGTCCTAGAGGGCAACATTAGAAACAACATGCTGAAGACACTATTTTTAGTCCAGTATGAGAAAAAACTACCAATGATAAGAATTGACATTTATATGACACTTTAAAAGTGCTTTATTTATCTCATTTTGATCTCAAAACAGTTGTGTAAGGTAAGTGTTATAGGTGTATTATCCCCATTTTATAGGTAAGGAAAATGAGGATCACAGAGATTAAGTAGTAAGCCCACATCAGATTCACAGAATTGTCTTCAGGTCTTTATTGTAGCCATTCCCCACTGCATGAACCGCCCCAGACGTTAGAGGGTTTCTCTTGACTACAGATCACCATGCAGAGCTTGGATGACTATGGGATTATGTAAAATAAATAAAAACTTTTTAAAAATAAATAAAAACTTTTAAAAAATCCTCCTGTTCAGATATGGAGGGCCTTTCAGATAAGATTTTCCCCCACAGGTATCAGGCTGAAGATCAGTGGGATGTGAACTGATCTTTGATCTTTAGGACTTCTACCTGTCTGGTATCTAGGCCATATTTTAAAACCTTTCCTGTCTGTTATACCTGTTCCCTGCCTGCTGTAGTGTGTCCCTGTTTCCAAATCCTTCTCTGTAGGAACCATTACTTTCTTATATTTTTCTCTAGATTCTAATGAAATCTGCTTTTGGGAAATTATCTAATAGACTTTCACATGAATATGATAGATAAGACCTAAGTGTTAATATACCACAGAGGTTTTGTTTTAGTATGATATAATGGTTTTGTGATTGAGTCTTGTCAATAAGCTGAGACCTCCAATATGTGCCTATCAATCATTCAGCATTCTGCCTCTCACTTCTGAAATCTGAAGCTCTCTATATAGGAGTATGTATCAATCATTATATCTCAATCGTGATGTACTACTCATATATGGCTCCCTTCCCTCCTCCTGTAATGCTCCTCTTCCTTTCTTCACTTGATGTATTGTTTCAGTCACTCAGCCTCATCCAAAGTTTTAGTTGAGCACTTTAGTTAGATCGAATATGGAGGCATGGGTTTATATCCCATTTTTGACACATAGATTTTGGGCAGCTAAGTGACTCAACGTATATAGTGCAAGCCTGGAGTCAGGAAGATGTATTTAAATATAACTTCAGTCACTCACTAGCTCTGTGACCCTGAGCAGGTCATTTAACTCTGTTTACCTCAGCTTCCTCATCTGTAAAATGAACTGGAGAATGAAATGGAGACCACTCCAGTATCTTTACCAGGAAAACCCCAAATGGGGCACAAGAGTTGGATGTGAGTGAAAATGACTGAACAAATACGCACATAATAGAAACTCAAAAGCTATAAAGTCTTATGTCAGAAAATATGACATACCAGTCACTTCCAGTTCCAGTGCTCGAAGGCAAAATAAAAATAGCAACAACTGCCCCACCCCCACCCCATTCTTTCAAGTTAGAGTCAAGGTCTTCACTTTTCAGTCTCCAGGGCAACATTGGGGCAGAGACCAGGAAAGCACCAGTCTGGAAATCCAAAATCTTACAATAAATCCGCCATATGCTTCCACTGTGACTGTGTAGGGGAGGAAGGAAGTGACCCTGGTAGTGAGTAAAACGGAGCTTTGAGCCAGGCTTCTCCGCAATGTTTGTGGCTGCTTCCATAGACAATTGAAAATCAGTATTGATGTCTCCAGAGACCTCACTTTGCTGTTCATTGCTTGGGTTCAGCAGGGCGTGAATAAAGCAGTGTTTCACCTACTCCATCTTAAAATGTCTCTGGTCTTACAGTGACTGGCAGAGTAGAGGAGGGGGAAGGAGAAAACCATCAAAGTCTTAACTCAAACTGAGCAAAGGAAAAATGGAGGCAGCAGTTCTGCTTCTGCACGTTTCTTTTTTATCATTTCTCCCTGTGTGAATGTCATTCACATTCAAAATTCCCCATCCCATGTTGTGTCTGACATCACCCTCCCCACTCCCATCTGCCATCTGCATCGGTATTCACAGGTGCTGCACATCCTAGGAGGCAAGGTTAAATGAAGCTATGGAAAGCTATCAGAATGTTGGGAAATGGTTAAGATACTCTCTCTTGTATCTTGGGGGAAGTTCAAAGGAACAAGTCTCCAGTCTCATACACCAGCCAGTGGGGAACAAGGAGGATTTTCCAGGACTCCTGAAGTTATACCATGTAGATGATACATTCTATCTATGCTTGAGGCTAGCCATGAGTCCAATCCATAATCCTTCTCTTAGTAGATGTGTGTTAGACCCAGTTTTATCTGGTTTTTCTTTCAAGCTATTCAAGTTTATGGGGTAACCAGAAAGGGCAGTGTTATAAGTGTAGATCTTACGAGAGCCTTATCTCCTCATTCCCGTCCAGTGAAACATCCCTTCCCAGGCACCTGGTGAAAATTCCTGGGCCTACAAACTTGGAAATACTGACCAGCCTTGACTAGGTGTTGCAATGCAGAGTGCTGGGACTGAAAACCTGAATTCAAATCCAGCCTTAGACATTATTAGCTGTGTCACCTTGGGCAAGTCGCAATATCTGTTTGCCTTAGTTTCCTCATCTGTAAGATGGAGATAACAATAGCACCTCCCTCCCAGGGATATTGTGAGGATCAAATGTGATAGTAATTGCAAAGCCCTTAGCAGAATGCTGGGCACATGGAAAGCAAGGAATTAATCTTAGCTAAAAAATGTTACCCGGGTGGTACAGTGTATAGAGTGCTGGGCCTGGAGTCAGGAAGACTCATCTACCTGAGTACAGATCTGGCCTTATATACTTATTAGTTGTGTGACCCTAGGCAAGTCACTTAACCCTGTTTGCCTCAGTTTCCTCATCTGTACAATGACCTGGAGAAAGAAATGGCAAACCACTCCAAAATCTTTACCAAGAAAATCCCAAATGGGGTCACAAGAAGTCAAATATGACTGAAACAACTGAACAGTAGCAAAAAAAGGGAGAAAAGAATAGTCACCTTCCTCCCCAAAATCAGCTGCACTTTTACCATTAATCTTAACTGTTAAGCTAATAATCTCCTCTGTAATGTTCAGTAGCCTCCTCTTCCCCAAGACCAGATAAAATTTCATCATGTGTCTAAAATTTTGCATGCCATTTTTGAACATCATTTCCCATATAAGTAAAGATACAACTTTTTACCACCAGATGACATGCTTCTGGTAAGAGAAAATTTTGTAATAAAAATGTCCAACAAACTGAATAACTAACACCATCTCAATAATGCATTTAATACATGCCAATATTAACATACTTACAACTTCAAAGCTCCGGCTCTGAACACAATCTGAGCTAAACCAAGCCTGTTAACTCAGCATCTTTGGTTTTCAGTCAGGCTACATTATCCTGTTTACTTAGTAGATTTAATGTTCTGTAATTTGTCATTTATTGCCTCATTTGTAAGTCTCTTTCTTACTTCAGTCCTGGGTACTCTTCAGAGGGTTTAGTCGGGCTTTTGTGATGGAGACGTCCATTTTTATAATGGGATAAGAACTGTATTAATGAGAATAAGTAGTGAGCACTCCAATTTATTGAGGTCAAGAAACAAGTTGCAGCATTGTGTTTTAAGATTACTGGAGACAAAGATAGATCAAGTGCCATAGGATGGCAAAAGAGCCATTCAGCAGTGAGTGCTGCCTTCAACAAGAAAACTTCTGGAGAATTATTAAAAGAAAATTTGTCCTTAGCTGTGTTTTTTCTCTCCCATGAGAAATTGGATTCTTTTGTAACTGGTTTAGTTGAGATAATATTATCCTATTCACATATGATGTCTTTTAATTATACAATTTCTCCTCTTCCCTTTATCACTTCCTCAGAGTTTATATTCTCCATTATCATTTTCCTTTAAAAGCCAGGGAATTAGTGATATGCTTCCCAAAGGTCAGATAGCAATGCAATTATTTCAAAATCTAGAAATGCCAGATTCCAGTCCTATACTTTAGAAAAATGTCAGTAACAACTAACATCAAGGATACTCAAATGAATCAATGAATCAAATGACAACCAATAAGAATTTAAGTGAGAGAGAACATGGCATTGTGGATGGAGAGCTTGTCTTGAAGCCAGGAAAACCTGGGTTCAAGTCTTTCCTCTGACCTGTAGTAGTTATGTGACCCTGGCAAGTCACTCTATGTTCCATACAATTTTCTAATATTATAAATTACTAAGAGAATAATCACCTGCATAGGTAGGCTGAGTTTCTACAATGGAAGATCCTCATGTCAATGAAATCACAGGTGTAGTCCCTATTTCTATGTGCCAGGAACCATAGTAAGTATTGGAAATAACAAAGGCTAAAGAGAAGACTCTTAATCTAGATAGCCTGGGTGAGCATGGAAATGAAATAGTGTATTTGGTTGGATGGTCGCCAATACTATACGAGAAGACAGGCATTGTTGGAATTAGAGCAATAGATCAAACGAGGGACAGGGGGCTAAATATATTTCTCTTCCAATCAGATTTTGGCCTAACCACTAACGAGACACAACCAACATTTTCATGACTATCAAGAGAAGTCAATCCCATGTGAAGATTTTTTTTCTTTGTGTGACTCTTGTTTGAAAAGGAAATTAGGTTATTTGCACTTGCATGTCTTGTCCAATTGTGTGCATGTGAGATTGAGGTATGGACTGAGAATTTTCATTAGGGCATTTTCAGATGCTAGAACCAGGTTCTAGAATCTAGACTCCTTAAGTAAGACAAGAGGGACAAATTGCCCATTGCTAGAGCAAAATTCTGGAGCCTGATAATGTTAATTAGTTGTTAATGACAATGGTTCCTCAGGTTCATAACATCTTTGAAAGTGAGAGTAGTCAGTGAAGTCTGATGGTAATGTACCTGGAGTCACAGTCACACAGCCAGCAAGTGGGAGGCAGATTTTGAGATTTTGATTAAGTCTTCCTTAATTAGAATTTAGTGCTTTATCTATGCTGCCCTCTCGCTGCCTTCCCTCACTCAAGTCAAAGTCAAGCGCAAGCCATGTCATCATTTCTCTGATGTCATGGTCCTCTTTGAAAACAAAAGTCAAACACAACAATAATAGTGTCACTCAAATGGTAGAGATGGAATGTTACCATGTGAATCTTCTGAAAGCCCTCTATATTTTACAGACTTCATTTTAATTTTCTTCCAACCCATTCTCACCTTCATAAGGATATGTGGGCATTTTCTCCCTTTTTATTGAGTTATCTCTTGATGTGAACTTTGCCATCTCCTGGGACTGATGCAAATGAAATGCCATATGAAATCCCTTCTTGTCTCCTTATTTTCTTCCTTCTAGTTAAATATGACACCTTTTACCCTCCATCCTTCATTTCCTTTCATCATGCATATATTCTCCAACACTACCTGAAAATCATCTCCTTTTCCATCTGAGTCACTTTCACCCCATTTCCTTTGAATTCCTCATTTAAAAACTTACTTTTTAAAAGAATAATTTTCATAGTGAATATAGAATACTTAATGATAAACAATGATGAATCAAGGTAGGTTAGACTTTACTAATTTATGCATATATTTTTCTTATGGAAAATATGTATGCATTTATGTATATATTGTATATACATATATATACATATATGTGTGTATTTATGTATGTATTTTCCATCAGTTGGCTTTAACTCAATTACTAGATTCATTTCAAGCTAGCTAATGTCTGTCTTTTACTTTTCTTCCTATTTCTTAAAGTTAAATCTTTTTGCTAGGCTTGTAGGTGCCATAACTGATAGATACATTTAGAGTCAGTGAAACCTGAGTTCAAATCCACTTCAGACTCTTATTACTTGTGTGACCCTAAGCAGGTCACTTAATTTCTCCTGCTCTCAGGATCCTTATCTGTAAAATGGGCATAATATCAACACATAGACATTTATATGATAACATATCCACTGAAAAAAGACCTATTCAGCATTATATCTGGATACGAATAGGAATATGGATATAGCAACATCTATAGATATGGATGTAGATATAATACCAATCACCGAATAAATCTTTTTATAATTGAATCATATTTTATTGTCCTCAATGAAAATAAGAAACATAATAGCATAGTAGAGAGATAGATGAACTTAGACCTAATAAGATTAAGGTTCAAGTCCCTTCTCTTACATATACTGACCTGGGCAGCTCATTCAATCTCTTAGTTCTCTGGGCATCTAAGCATAAGCTGCAGAGAAAATGCCAACCCGAATCTGTAGAGAGTTTCCTCACTTAAGAATTTCCATTATCAATAAAAATCCAGTTCCTATTCCTTAATGAAAATAAATTATATATTTATTATGAATATTCATATATATACTACTTTCTTTCTAGTAGAGTGTAGGCTCATCTAGGGGAGGAACCGTGTCTTAATATTCTCTGAATCTCTCCATTTGTTGTAAGCACTTGATGTGGTCTCTTAAATGAACAGATTAATAAATTCACAAGTTACTCATAATTGATTGTTTTGACCAGCTTGTGTGTTAAGGTAATTGAAACCCTCAAATGACTTTTCCTACTTACTTTTTTTTTGAGGGGGAGACCAACGGTTTTCATATTATGCACAGATTTTTTTATAATCTACCTTCTTTTATTTCAATCATTTTAGCTGTTTTTGTTTGTCCTTTATTCTCGAAGAGGACCTGATGATGTCATTGTCAGGGAGATGATGCCATGATGTGCAAGTGAATTGGATTTAAGGGGGGGGCTGTACAAAGCCTCCACCCTCACGTTCTCCTCTAGAGCCATAAGGGTCCAGTGGCCAAATATAGATCAGGACAACTGGAAATGGCCCTCATTAATCTAGCAGCTTTTACTGAAAGTCTAGTTTGCTCAAAGCATTGTCTTAGGTGCTGAAACTTTTAGCCTCATTTCTATAGCAAGAATACAAATTCTGAGAATCTTGAACTAAAGGAAACTGCAAAATTACATAACATTTTTTTCATTCTCTAAACTGTAGGATCCAAATCCCCAAATGTAAAGTATTAGTTTAATTTTTAACGTTAATTTATGTAGAACTAAAAACTGTAATTTGAAATTATCTCCATCTGGCCATGTTCTATGTTGAGCACATGGTTTCTCTCCCTCATAGATAATAGCTCCCACTTTCTCTGTCTGTATGGTCTGTGCAGTACTTTACCTTTAGTATCTAACAATATGCAGGAGAAGTCAACAATGGGAAAGTGACCTTTATCGTCACTTTCCCTAAGCTGAATAAAAAGCTTGTTAAACATGCTGAGCAGTGCCCCTTAGAAACTAAATGACAGGCAAATTACAGTAGCTCAAAGAAAGTGGTGTGTAGTACTGTAGATAACCATTTCAGGGGAACGATTCTCTTTGCAAATGTTTGCATTCAGCATCTCCCCAGTTTTCTCTGACACATCAGATTGTCTTACCAGGCCCTTTTGGAGCATAAAATTATTATTTGATGTATTGCAAGGGAAGTTGAGACTTCATCTGTGCTGTATTTAATTTTCAATTATTCATAGCCTTCTGTCCAGCTGTTCACGTGGTTATGTCAATAATGATATTTCTACTTGAAAAAAATAGAATTTCTCATAGAAATATATTTCCAAAATTTTCCATATTATATTAGAAATCTGAGTTTTTAGCAGGTTGAAATAAAAGTAAAAGGTAAATTTTGACTTCATATGTTAAAGCATTTATATTCATAATTTCATAGCATCTAGAACCTTAAGAGATCTCAGAGGCCATCTTGTCCAGCATTCTTATTTTAATTTTGAGGAAACTGAAACCCAAGGAGGTAAGTGACTTGCACAAAGTTACATAAAATCTGTCAGAGGTAGGATCTGAGGCCCAGGCTTCAAACACAGAGGCAATAGAATGGATTGCCTTAAAAGAAATTAGTACACTACTATTCCTAGAGAGCAATGAGTGTTGTCTCCTGTGGTAGAATGTAAGTCTCTTGAGGGCTGTTTCAATTTTGTCTTTATATTTCCAATAACTAACCTAGATTATTGCATGTAGTAGATGCTTAATAAATACTTACTAATGGATTGATAGAGCCCAAACGCTATCCTGACTAGCTGCCAGGAAAGTGACAGAAAATGTTCTTGAACCAGGTAGATGGCTGGAGGAGCTGATCTGTTTTTAAATAAAAGAGTAAAAATGAACGTTTTGAAAACTGGACTTGGAATTTCCTTAGAATAGAAAATTCCTGGTAAGGGACTCCTTCCATCGATGACCATTGACATCTGCTTTGTAAATTAGTCTTAGAGATTAAGTTAAATTAAGAGCTAGTAGATATCTGAGATGGTATTTGAACCCAGATTTTTTGAACTCTGAATCCAGCTCTTCTATCTACTGCCCCATGCACTCTGGGCACCAAAAACAAAAGGAAAACAACAAAACACATTGAGTAACTTTTAATATGTAAATTAATCACTTCCAATAATTAAAGTATCATAACACTATTTCAGTGACTCCCTCGAGTCCTCATCAGAATTATTATCAGAATTATTTGTCTATTCTTACACTTTTACTTTCTTTGATATAATCACAGTGTGCACTCTGCTATTCTAGTCTGGGTTTTTTTTTAAGTTTGCTTTATTTCAAAGAGGTCTTGCCAGATTTCTTTGTTTGCTCAGAGATTCCATAATTCTAAAATAGGACTCCCCATCAATTCCCCAGGCTGGCCTCCTTTTTAGTTCTTCAACAAATTTCAACCAGCAGAATCTCCAGGGTAGCTATAAGGATAAAGTGCCATATAACCCCTGGGTGAGTGAACTTCATGGAGACTTTTCTTAACATTTTTTTCATTCAGTTATCTGAGATATTTCAGGCAGAACATTTTGATGGAAGTGCTCTCTCCCTCTCTTTTTCTCTTCTCCCTCTCCCTCCCTCCATCTCTCTCTCCCTTCCTCTCTCTCTCTCTCTCTCTCTCTCTCTCTCTCTCTCTCTCTCTCTCTCTCTCTCTCTCTCTCTCTCTCTCTCTCTCTCTCTCTCTCTCTCTCCTTTCCTCCTTCTCCCTCCCTTAATGATCTGAGATACCTGCTTCTTGCTGCCTCTTCTCCTTAGGGAAAGGTAATTAATAATTTAGGGAATAAAAATGCATGAAAGAGGAAGGGCAACTGCAGTGTAATTGTTTAGGACTCATTCCACAAGGTTTTAATGTAGTGTACTATACTATGGTATACTGGGTCCTAAGGGTTGAATTCAAAACCTAATCTGAGAGGATATTTTAGAGCAGATATAATTATGCCAAGAGGTCACAGGAGTGCTGCATATTAGAACATTTTTTCTTCTTTCCTTGAACACAATATGCATTAATAGCATATGGTCTATTTTCTAGTGTATGTTTTACTGATAGTCAAAAATGACATTCCAGTGCCCCAGTGCCCTAGTTACCAGGTTTATGCAAAGATATTCTCCAGAAATAGACCTATCTCTGCTCTTTCTCATTCTCTCCCTAGCCCTCGCTCCCTCTTTCTTCTTTTCCTTTCCCTTCCTCTTCTCAATGTCTCTCCCTTTTTCTCTCTTCTCTTCCCCCAACCTCTCTCTGCTCAAATTAGATTCTCAGCAGCAAATCTATGGTTCCCAAATTCCCCTAGAAACCAGTAATTCTAGATCCTGATAAATTATCTCATTCAAAATGTTGTTTTTATTCTGATCACAGATGAAGGAAGATCTATTCACATAATAGAATAGCTTTCACCAAAACATAATAGTAAGTAAGTGTTAGAGAACGATTCCCTTTTGTTTCTTTCCTTCATGTCGGCTATGGTAAATAAATAACTATTTATCGAGTGCTTCCACAAGGCAGGCACTGTGCTAGACCTTGAAACATTCAGAGTCACCTTGATTTTCTTATGGGGAGGGAAGAAATACAAGACAATACAGATTTTGAATTACTAGAATTAAGAAAATGGTAAAATAATATAACATATTTTTGTTCCCTATAATTACAGAATTGGAAAACTTGGAACAAAGATCTTATGCTTTACTTTTTAATGTTAAAAATCTGTTTCAAGTAATAAGCATGTGTTTTCTCCTTCTTCTACCTCACTCCCTCAAAACACACACACACACACACACACAAAGGAAATCCATGTAACAAATATGCACGGTCAAGTAAAGTAAATTCCTATATCGAATGTCCTAAAAGGTCTTATTTTGCCTATTTTAAGTTCATCCCCTCTCTGTCCAGCATTGGTAGCATTATTCATCAAACCTCTCTGGAATTATGGTTGATCATTACATCAATCAGAATTGTCTTTCAAAATGGTTCATTTTTATCATGTAGTTATAGTCTAAGTTGTTCTAATTCTGCACTTTTCACTTTGCATCAATTCATAAAAATCATTCTAGATTTCTCTGGAATGCTCCTCTTCATTATGTCTTATATGCACTAGTACTATACACTTTATTTTATTTATTATATATTTATATTGTTGCATTTGTAAACTATGTATGTAAACAATAAAATATTATACACAATATATAACTATATGCAAAATAAATATTTATATTTGTTCAGCCATTTCCCAATTAATAAGCATCCCATTAGTTTCTAGGTCTTTGCCACCACAATAAGAACAGCTACAACTTTTTTTAACATTCTCCCCTCATTTTGATTTCTTTGGAATTTAGGCTATGGTTTATTTTTCAACATCAGATTCCTTAACTTCATATCTCTGCCTCTAGTACTAAAGACTTTGATCTGAGAATCTGTAATTCCATTTATATTCCATCTTTAAGGGAATCTTCCTTCTTTTGTGAAAGAAGAATGTACATGAAGGTTATTAATCTAATACATAATAAGCCCATATACTTAAGATATATGACACTAAGGACCATTACTATATTCTCACATATATAATGTATAATTACATATATATTATATATGTTATATACATTTATATGTATATGTATATATATACATTTCTAAGAATATATCTTAATAGATGAAGGTGAAAAATGGCTGGTAATTCTTTTAGTTCTGCAAATAAACCATTAGACAAGAAATAAGGTGATGCTAAGATGAAACCTAATGGGGCAAATAGAGTGCTGGACTCAGGACAAACCAGATTTGAATCTTGCCTCCAATACTTATTACTTATGTGACTGTGAGATAGTTACTTTACTTCAATGAGCCTCAGTTTCCTCAGCAGTAAAATGGGGAGAATAATCTTTAAATTCCCTATCTCAGATTGCTGCCAAGAGACTCAGATTAAGTAATGGCTTGAAAATCTGAAAGTTAATGTCAGTTATTTTTTGACATTGTCTCCTCCTCTTATTTATTTTCTAATATCTCCCCTTCATTATATAAAAACGGTAATAGAGATAGGATTGGGAACTGGACTTAGGATTTAGTTGGTGAAGGGGAAAACCTCTGAAGTTGTTCTGCAACTTATAGGCTTGGAGCACTGGGATTTTTTTTTTAATATTTCATTTTTTCCCAATTGCAAGAGAAAATAATTTTAACATTTTTTTAAAATTTTGAATTTCAAATTCTCTCCCTTCTTCCCTCCTCTCCCCTTTCCCTGAGACAGTAAGGAATTTGACATAGGTTATACATGTGCAATTATGAAAAACGTTATTTCTATATTAAGCATTGAGATGTTAACTGTCTTGCCCAGGGTCATACAGTCATTCTCTTTCAGAGGAGGGCTTGAACCCAGGTATTCCTGACTTCAATGCTATCTCTTTACCCACTGCGTCATGGTGCCCCAGAGTAATATTGCATACACATTGAATGGCAGTCAATTTCATAATTCCAGTTCTTCAATATGAATTCGTCGCCATGAATTTGCATTACAACTTAAAAATGCATATTTTATTCCTTTTGGCTTAATCTGTTGATTTGTTTTTAATTTCAAAGAACTCCTCCATTGAATGCACATTTTTCACTTAGCTCTTTCTCAGTTTTTAGGTGCTCAAAATAATATAAAAATCAACCAAACATAGGTTTTCTTTGAAAAAATAACCTTTATCTTCTGGAGAGAAGAAAAGGTAAGTCAACACTCACATGAAGAGCATAAGTGTTCAAATGAAAGGATGTGTGTGTATTTATTTCTATACAATGGCACAAATTACATGGTGTTATTTCAAAAATGTATAACAATTCCTGGGAAACATTTCACATTCTCTAAGATACACATTTCCTCCTCTTTTTCTCCTACTTCCAACCTTGTCTACCTCTCTCTCTTGCCTTATATTACTAATTCAAGATTTATTAATAATTCTTTACCACTTTTCCTTTCCTAAGTTGTACTTGTTTTGGGAATCCATCCATCTCTCTGTCAGTATATCTAAGAATTGGAAAGTAGTATCCAGAAATATAGAGGGTTGGGGTAAGAGGCATATGGGATAAGGCTCAAGGATGGACATAGTATAGGACCAGAGCCTGGGAGACTAGGTTTGAAGGAAATAATGAGGAAGACATGCTCAGGAGGACCTTGATTTGGGAGGCAGGACTCATATTAGGGCAGAGGAGGATGGCTACAAACAAAAAGACAGTCACATATAGGTATTAAGGCAGATGGACGTAGAAGAGACATGGAGGGAAAGGTATGGAAACAAGCCAAAGTATAGATGGAAAGAATGATGAATCACATAAAATCCATTTTAAAGTTTTAGCTATGTAATTTAAACTTTTTCTTGTTCAAACAAATCCGTTTATTTGAATGTGTCAGCAGGACAGGGTTTATTCATAGTTATGTCAACTTTTATCCAATTTCCTATTGTGTTCTCAATGTGAATGAGTAAATTTTTTCCTTGTTATGGAAGATTTTTTTTAAATTAAACATCTGTCTGCATGTTCTAAAATTGATCTTTTATTTTCTTTTCTTAGAGACTCAAAGTTTTTCTTTTCCCACCTTTCAGGTACTTCATCAGTAAACCTCCTATGACTTACTGAAATTAAACTCTGATGAAAATCAATTCCTCTAGTGGCCTAAATTATAATCCATTAGAGTTTCCAGATGTATGTCCAATTCATTTAAGTATTATTCATATAGATTCTTTATTACAGTGGGACACATTTGCCCTCCCATCTGAAGTATTTCTTACTCTGATTGGCTACCTAAGTAGGTTCAGAAAAATATTAACAGCTTCTGCCTTTTCAGTTCTTCCTGCAAATCAATTTCTCATTGCATTTAATAAAAGATAACCCCTTCCTTTATCTCCTACATTTTATCATTATTCTAGCCAATGAAAAGTAATTCTTACTAGTTTTTAATTCTAAAAATATCATCAAGGTGACCAGAGAGAAGGTGCATAATGAATAGGAAATAATAGAAGTCCTCCAACTAGACATAAATGAAACAAGCTGAGCCATTACATTCAACCTGAACCAAAGCTTTTGCTCACCCACCCAAAGAATTGATTCTGGTCTTCAGCTCCAAGTTGGTTATATCTAACAACATTGCAAAGATTGCCTACCACCCATCATTATATGCAGAAGTCTTTTCAGTGGAGGAATTGATATTTATTAATGCTGAGGCAATGTGATGTAGTATAGAGAGCACTAATTTAGAGACCTGAGTTTAATTCTAGCTCCCTCAATAACTGTTTTCACAGGAAATCACAATCTTTCTCAAGTTTCAGTTCTTTATCTGTATGATGGGGCTAATATCTCCCAGTGTTGTAAGTATCAAATGAAATGCTGTGGCAGAAACTCATATTTTAGTAGAGTTGGTGGCTCTGAGTTCAAATCCTTCCTCTTGCACTTTATTTATACCTTTGGGACTTTGAGTAAGTCACAAACCTGCTTGGGCCTGTTTCAGTAATTAAGTCCTATGGAGTTGTCTGAGGCAAGAGACGTTATGACTTGGGTTTGAATCCCAAGGTGGGGTCATACAGCTAGTACGATGATAGGTGAAACCAGGGCTTCCTAAGTATAAGCCCAGAACTCTTTCCATTAAGTCAGACTTTTCAAATTAGAAAATGCATGTAAAATATTGGATAAATATAAACCCTCATTGTAAGACTTTATCATAAGGATGGGAACTAGACCTAAGATTTCATTGATATAGGGAACTCCTGGATAAGAAAATTCTCTCTAATACTTGAGTCTTACGGTGTTGTCTACAGTATTAAGGGATTAAGTGACTTACCTAGGATCAAATACTCAGTAGTGTCAGAGGAAGGACCTTATCTCAGTTCGTTTTGGCATGGAAGCCCACTTTCTATCTGTTACACCAGCTGACTCTCAAGGTTTTATCATAACTGTCAAAAAATGATTGCATTGTATCTTAGCAAATGGTAAAATGTTTATTTTCAGACACATAGAACACTAGTCTAGCAGAAATGATAAAAATCCTAATGCCCTGAGAGAGCTCATGCACCAATCAAATCTGGAGGTGTTGAACAAGGTGTTAAAGACCACACAGGATGGGAACAAGAGGGTTTTAGCGGCAAAGCTCTGCTAAAGACACCAGGAACAAAGTTGAAAAGAAAAAAGGGAACAAGTCACAAGTCACTTGGTAATTATTTTATTAAGGGTCTACTATTTGCCAGGCACTGTGCTAAGTACTGGGATTTGATGTTGAAAATAATGGGAGCCACTGGAGTTTATTGAATGTGTGTGTGTGTGTGTGTGTGTGTGTGTGTGTGAAACATGGTGAAACTATAAGTTCCTAGGAAGATAACACTTAGTTGAGGGTGCAAATTGAGACTTAACAGCCATATTATGATTTATCAGCTTGTAAACTACCTCATCTCCTTACCCTGTGCTGTATTATTTCCTAATCATCACTTGTGTTATGGGCACATGTCATTCTGAACTCTTGGAGGTAATTTCTTACACCTCTGCACCTTTTCCATTCCCCACAATCCCTAGCACAATGATAGGTATATAGCAAGTGTTCATTAATTCCTTAAGCTCCTTGGAGTGAGAGATTACTTCTTTTATCTTTCCATTCCTAGTACCTAATACAAGGTCTACCACATATAATGAATGTTTGTTGAATAGAAATGAGTTAATGCATGATGCTCATTTGTGGGATCAGACCACATTAGTGTGTATGGGTGAGGCATTTCCTAACAAACCCCTCCCTAACCTTTTTTCTGAAGCTGTGAATTTTCCAGTGGACTTATTTTTACCACCTGTGACTTGGGTGCTGGAGGAAAGGAGGTGTAAATTCTGTTTGTAATGGATAAATCTGAATCAATTTGATCTGGTTAAGCCATTTGTTACTGAAATGTAACAGTTCTCTTCTATCACCTTATATATATATATATATATATATATATATATATATATATATATATTTATATATATATATGTGTGTGTGTGCATACATATATATTACATACATGCTTACATACACTGTTGGTTTTTGGCTAAGAATATTAAAAATATGAGTATGGCTTGGCTTATAGAATTCATGTTTTGTCAGTCAAGCAGGAAATATAAGTTCAAGATCTATCAGTGGAGGGAAGGATGCTTTCTTCATTAGTAAAGCAGTTAATGAGTTACCCACCTATGCAGCCAGCAAACCTTCTGTGTTCAGGAGAGTGCTACAGGTGTCCGAGTGCTGTCTGTTAACTGGGCAAGATCCTCCTAGCAGGAAAATAAATATTGTCCTTGTTTTTAATTTTCTTCTTGTAACTTTAGGCCTCATTCTATGGGAGAACTCTTCTCTCTCTCTCTCTCTCTCTCTCTCTCTCTCTCTCTCTCTCTCTCTCTTCCTCTCTGTCTCTCTCACTTTCTCTTCCTTCCTCTATTCCTTTCTCCATTCTCTGTGTCTCTTTGTCTCTGTTTCTGTCTGTCTCTGTCACTGTCTCTGTCTCTCCCCTTCTGGGTTCCGTGCGTATCTGGTCTCCTGGGCAAATATTCTGCACTTTGAAAATGTGATGACTTGCTTTTTCTAAATATCTGTAGCTGAAACATCCATGAACTATTTTGAGGAAACTATGACTGGTAAGATGTCAAATGTGGGGACATTTATAAGAATGATCTCTACCTTTCATCAGGTAAAATGGAAATTGCACAAGGCTAGAGATGGAAAAAGCCTTATGGACGTGATATTGCTGTTTCTGGGGTGGGATCCCTAGGCATGGAGAAGTTATTACTAGGTTCTAGAGTTTTAAGGAGACTTAGAGATTATGTAGTTCAAACATTTTCATTTGACAACTAAAGAAACTGAGGTTAAGAAAAAAGAATGGAGTGAGCTTGTCCCAAGTCACACAGGAATGAAACTGCAGATCCAGGTTCACATGGAGGTCCGGTAACGCCCTTTCCCACTGGACCGTGATCTTTTTACCTCTACCACGCTCCCTACACTACTTCACACTGCCTATACTGCTCATGAAGGATTGCGTATGGAAAGTTTGGTGGTTTAGAGAGAAGCCTGGGGAATTTTCAAGCTAGGCTAGTGTGCTTCCATTCCTTCATTACTAAATACCAGGAAGCTCCAAGAAGCTTGACTCTTTCAACACAGCAGACTCCACTTGCCAAAGATCAATATCCCAGGTCACATGGTTACATAATTTATCCCAATAGTCCCCACCAGTTGTAGAAACAGAGTGGAGATTTCCTGCTACTGTACAGATCATGGAAAGGGCAAGCCATTTTTCTACGAATTGTCTGCAGAGATGTTTATTGCATGTAGGTTCCCACTTCAACTTCTGATAATGCAACTCATCATCTATACATAGACCAAGGGCAATTTGCACATTGAGATACCACTGTAGGGTTAACCCAGAGTCTATTATCAATCACTGTATTCTGATAAAGTAAGTTACTGAGAGTGCCAAGACACAATTTGTGGCTTGAAACATAAACATAATTGTCTTTCCTATTATGAATAAGCTGAAATTTAGGCACTAGAAGACTGGCTCACTGACTATTTGCTTAACAATGATAACTGATAACGAGTTGGGCAGTTTTTCTATCACAAAAATGGGTGACTGGGTGTTTTAGCAACAAAGATTGCCAAAGTCCTTACTCTTTAATTGTGAGGTTAGATAATACCTTGCGTGCTGCTAGCTGCCATTCACCTTTCGTTATATGTTTTACAAATGAGACATTCACCCTGTGGGTGTCTGGTATAATAAGTGCACAAAATAAATACTGCTAGGGTAAGAATGCATTGTTAAAGCAACAGAGACAGCTGTATAGATGCTCTGCTTTTCAGCTTCAATACCTTATTCATCTTTCCCTCCTGTGAAGTAGATTTCCTTCCATAAGTATTCAGAAACTTAGAACCAATTCTTCTGACACCCCAGTATAACGATACCATGAATATCTCTATGTAATTTATTAATGTTTGTTGGCTCTGACCTAAATAAGCATATCCATAACAATGCCACTCCATAGATACATCAGGTCTCAGGCACATGGCCCTCACTTTCTATGCCTATGCAACTATAGCTGAATCTAACTGGCCTGAAATATTTTATTAATCTGACTCCCAGCTGCCTGTCTGTAGGGCTACATGCTGCTGTAGGGTTCTTGAACTAGTAACTCCACCTCTCTCTACCCCACACTACATGCTTCCAAAGCAGCACTAGATAAGTCAGAAAGCTCTGATGCTTCTCTTGATTCCTCTACAATGTACAAACTCAACTGAAATCTAGATCTGCGTGTTATATTTAAGAATATTTTTATCATAATGGAAAAAATGAAGTTAAATGTGGTTAATATGAGAATGTTTTGCATGACTGCACATGGATAATTTATATAAAACTGCTTGCCTTCTCAAAGAGGAGGAGAGGAGGGAGAGAATTTGTAACTCAAAACTTTAAAAACATGAATGTTAAAAACTTTTGTTCAAATGTAGTCGCAAAAAATAATTAAAAGTACTGAAGCCAAAAGTATTGTATGAGAGAAATCAAGGTATAATGGCATGAATGTAAGGCTAGGTATCTGAAAACCTGACACTACCTCTGTGCAATGTGAAAGTTAATTATCACTTCAGTGCCTAGGTTTCCTCATCTGAAAAATGGGGATAAAAAAGGCTTGCATTACATAGCTCATGGAACTTCTATGAAGAAACAACTTTGCAAACTACAGAGTGTTATAGAAATGTGAATTATTATAGAATATTAACATAAGAGACACTAAAAATGCCATTCTGGGTGAGCAATGTTTTGTCTTGGAAGCTAGTGTGTCTCTTTTAATGATACCAAGTTAGTTGAGGGAGGCCAGAAGCAGAGAGGAATTTGAAGCAATGGCATATGAAAATTGATAGACGGAAGTGAGAATGTTTAGTCTAAAGAAAAGGTTTAGGGGACAAATCATTGTTGTCCTCAGATATTTAAAGAGTCATTTTGTGGAAGTGGGATTCAGATTTACTTTGAATATCTCCAGAGGCGAGAAGGAGGATCGAGGCATGGAAGCTACGTAGAGGCAGATTTGGCTAAATCTATTAGGTTCCTTACCTTTATGACTGTCCAGACAAAGGAGGCAGCTCAAAGGAAAACTTATTCCAATGTTTGGAGGGTTCAAATGAAGGCTAGTTTATCATTCTTCAGGAATTTTGTAGGAGACCTTAGATTTCAGATTATATGGCTTCTGAAGATACTTCCAACCCTTTTTATCTATGATTACTTTGTTGGACAGCATTGGCCTCAGAGTTTAAGGATATACCCTCTGTAGCTGAATTCTTGAATAATCAGTTATGATCTAAACACACATTATTTAACCCTTGTTAAACTCAGATGTCTATTTCAGTTTTCCAGGGTCTATAAATTCTTTGATGTGAGAACTCCCACTATTCATGCAGAATTTGACTCCTACATGCTTTAGTAGATGTTCTTCATAAACTTTTCTGACCAAAACAATTATAGCCCAGTACCAGTATTCTGACTATAAGCATTTTTCTGCTTAGCTCCACCATTTGTCAATTCCTAGGTCAATGATAAAATCTCTTTTAGTTCCATAAGACCTGCCAAAGCTGAGGTTTGGTCAACATAGCCTTGAAGAATTCAGGGTCACCACTACATCAAGAGGAGATGTTACAGAAGGACTTCAGTGAAGGAGTATAGACAGATAAATGGATTAATAGAAGAAAGTATATGACATATACTTAGATAAATGCAACAATCTACTTTATTTTGAACTCAATAATTATCAGGGATTGTTTTAGCCATAGAAATTCCTTTAGCGTGACCTCTCTATGCTTTTTGTAAGGCAGGGAAAGGTCATTTTCAGCAAGAGTGAAGGGATTATCAACATCAATGAAATTCCTGATTCTTGATATTACTGTTCTATCTATCTATCTATCTATCTATCTATCTATCTATCTATCTATCTATCTATCTATCTGTCATCATCATCATCATCATCATCATCATCATCTATCTACAGCAGGGATAGGTTGCAGTCATTTAGGTGAGAAAAAGAAATTCCAAGAAATAAACATAACATCAGTGCCCAAAAACAATATTTCCCTCCCTCTGCATGAAGAAACTTATCATCTTTCTGTAGATTAGAGTCATTTTCATGTTCCAAGAGGTTTTCCTCTTCACTAAAATCACACCTGTGAATGACATGCCACACTCAACTTAGAATTGTCAACATTTCTCCCTTTTATGCCCATGAGCAAATATCCTCTGGGAAAAATCAATCTAACAAATATTTTCAATGCATAAATTTTAAGGCAAAAGTTTAGAGATAACTAGGAAGCCACCATATCAGTGATTATGTTGCCAAGTATTTTTCTTTCATATTTTAGGTATTTCATGGTTCTTTTGCTTAAGGCATAAGCAACTTTTAGACTTTGAAGAAAAAATTACACATGTAACCTTTGTTTAGGGACTGATGTCTTACACAAAGTTCTGGATTATTTTGGCGAGACTTTTCAAATTCATTGACATGTTGTTCCTATCCAGGTGATTTGAAAATATCAATATCTAACCCCTACTACCATCCCACAGGAGGTAAGTTCTCCTCACAAGTACACAAGCACAGATAGGCAATGTTTTATTAACAAATTAATGAAAACGGAGAGGACTTGCATTTGAGCAAGTAATGATCACTGGACAGTTTCCTTGATTCACAGTATTGCCACGGGAAGGAGTCAAGGTTTGCTTTCCTCTACTGAGTAGCCCCTTTCTCTCTAAATTTGATCCCTCACTATCTGGTGGCTCCTTTCCTGTTACCTGTAGATATGTTCATGTATCCCTTATGTTAACCCCTCATTACTCACCCCCTTTCCTTCAACAGAAATTTATTGAAAACAAACCCCACTTTGTTATTCTTAGTTTTTTTGACCAGACTCAGCTTATACTGAAATTTAACTTCTGAACATTTCCTTCTTTTCTTGTTTTAATGACAATGGGACCACCAACTTTCACAAACTGACCTTTTATTGATTAGGCAGTAAAAGTCTGTCTTTTCCTTCAGTCTAGTCAGTGGTCAGCAAACTATGATCCCAGGGCCAAATCTGAACTGTTTTCATAGTTCTGAGAACTAAGAATGTTTTGTTTTTTACATTTTAAAAACACAATAAAACTTCATTTGAAAAATATAAAAATCATTCTTAGTTTAATGGGCCATACTAAAACAGGCTGGATCAGATGTGACCCATGGACCGTAATTTGCCACTTCTGAGTTCTATAATACCCATTTCCAATACCCTAAGTACCATATAAAATATATAATAATGCAATTTGACATTCTGTGTGGGTGTAGGGAATGAATCAGTGGCAGAAGTGTGATTTCATTGGTGTGTACTTTCTCCACCTGTGGTGATTTGCTTGTGATCCTCTAGCTAGAACGTGTCAGAAAGGAGCAAATTTAACCTAACTCATCCTCATGCCAAGACTAGCAATCTCTCCATTATGCCACATTCTCTCTCCTGCCTGGCTCCTTCTCTAAATTTAGGGTGATAAATTAACCTTAAATCACTGCCTACTAGTGTTCTATTTAGAATACAGTATTGTTGAACTTATAAATGGAAAGAATAGACTCTTTTTTCAAGTATTTGTCAAGTTAGTTGCAGGAAGAATACTATGTAATAGAATGTACACTCAAGAGTTTATATCCACTGGGAATTTCAAGCTAGATTTAATGGGACTTACAGTCAAACCCTGTTGCATGTATATCACCTCCTCCCATTCCCTGTTGAGATAAGTAAGAGCATCCATTACAAATTCCAGGACAAACAGTGCCTTGAATATATTCCCCTATGAGTTTAATTTTAGAAATTAATGAGCTCTTCTAATATATTTTTCTTGTAAATTAATAACGAGAAACATAGCCCTGCTTAGATAGACCCAGGATTATGAGCTTGGACCAAGTCAATCAATTCTTTACACATTCTCTTCCGTGTCATTGGCTCCTTTCTCCTGAGTATGTATACTTTAAATTTACAGATGCTAAGGCTGCCTGCATCCCAAGTGCCTGGGATTTGTTGTAGAAATTTAGAGGATTTGACTATTCTTGCCCATTGTCTAATAAGAGTAAATTAAGGGAAATAAACTTAGAATTTTTAACCTCAGAGGTCAGAGTCTAGGCCTCTCATTTTACCAAAGAGAAAACTGAGGACCATTTTTATTTTATTTACTTTTAGTTTTCAACATTCATTTCCACAAGATTTTTAGTTCTAAATTTTCTCCCCATCTCTCCCCTCATCCTCCTCTGAGATGGCATGCATCATGATTATCCCTTCCCCTAGTCTGCCCTCCCTTTTATCACCCCCCACTATCCTCTTCCCCTTTACTTTCTTGAAGGGCAAGATAGATTTCTATACCCCAATGCCTGTACATCTTATTTCCCAGTTTCATGTAACAACAATCTTTAGCATTTGTTTTTAAAACTTTGAGTTCCAAATTTTCTCCCTTCTTCCCTCCCCACCCACCCTCATTGAGAAGGCAAGTAATTCTATATAAATTATACATGTGTAGTTATGCAATACACTTCCATAATAATCATATTTTTCTCTATCTTATCCTGTCCCCCAATCATTCCATTTTCTTCTTTGACCCAGTTCCTTTTCAAAGTGTTTGCTTCTGACTCCCCTCTCCCCAAATCTGCCCTACCTTCTATCATCCTCCTCCCCTTATCCCTAGTTTCCTGTAGGGTAAAAGCCAATTGAGTGTGTATGTTATTCCTTCCTTAAGCCAAATCCAATGAGAGTAAGGTTCGCTCATTATCTCTCACCTTCCCCCATTCCTCTCCATTGCAAAAACTTTTTCTTGCCTCTTTCATGAGATAATTTACCCCATTTTATCCCTCTTTTTTTCTTTCTCCAAAAATTTTCCTCTCTCACTCCTTAATTTTGTTTTTTAAATATCATCCCTTCATATTCAACTCATCATATGTCTTCTCTATCTATCTATCTATCTATCTATCTATCTATCTATCTATCTATCTATCTATCATCTATCTATCTATCTATCTATCTATCTATCTATCTATCTATCTATCTATCTATCTATCTTCCCTCCAACTACTCTAATACTGAGAAAGGTCTCATGAGTTACAAGTATCATCATTCTATGTAGGAATGTAAACAGTTCAACTTCAATAAGTCTCTTATGATTTCTCTCTCCTGTTTACCTTTTCATGATTTTCTTGATTCTTGTATTTGAAAGTCAAGTTTTCTATTCATTTCTAGTCTTTTCATCAGGAATATTTGAAAGTTCTCTCTTTCCTTGAATATCCATATTTTCCCCTGAAGGATTATACTCAGTTTTGCTTGGTAGGTGGTTCTTGGTTTTAATGAAAGCTCCTCTGACCTCCAGAATATCATATTCCAAGTCCCTCAATCCCTTAATATAGAAGCTGCTAGATCTTGTGTTATCCTGATTGTTTTCCCACAATATTTGAACTGTTTCTTTCTGGCTGCTTGCTCTTACAATATTTTCTCCTTGATGTGGGAACTCTGGAATTTGACTACAATATTCCTAGCCGTTTTCCTTTTAGGATCTCTTTCCAGAGGTGATCAGTGGATTCTTTCCATTTATATTTTACCCTCTGATTCTAGAATATCAGGGCAGTTTTCCTTGATAATTTCTTGAAAGATAATGTGTAGGCTCTTTTTTTTTGATTGTGACTTTCAGGCAGTCCAATAATTTTTAAGTTATCTCTCTTGGATCTTTTTTCCAGGTCAATGGTTTTTCCACTGAGATATTTCATGTTGTCTTCTATTTTTCATTCTTTTGGTTCTATTTTGTAATTTCTTGATTTTTCATGAAGCCATTAACTTCCATTTGCTCTATTCTAATTTTGAAGGAATTATTTTCTTCAGTGAGCTTTTAGTCATCCTTTTCCATTTGACCAATTCTACTTTTAAAAGCATTCTTCTCCTCATTGACTTTTTGGACCTCTTTTGCCATTTGGGTTAGTCTATTTTTCAAGATGTTGTCTTCTTCAATATTTTGGGGTCTCCTTTAGCAAGCTGTTGATTCAGTTTTCATAATTTTCTTGCATCACTCTCATTTCTCTTCCCAATTTTTCTAGTTGTATGTTTTGATCTTTGTCACCAAAAATAAGATTCTACAGTCTGAGTTCTCTTACCAGGTTTGCTCATCTTCCCAGCCAAATACTTGACTTTCTAAATTTTTGTCGAGGTAGGACTCTGCTTCCAGTGGGGGTGGGAGTAGGGGTGGATGTACTGTCCCAGGCTTCAGGGATTTTTCTTAGACACTCTAACCCCACCATCTGTGAGTCCAGAACTCTGGAAGCAGCCTCTGCTACCACCACTGCCACTGCTGCTGCTGCTGCCACTGCCACTATTGGCTACCACCAGTACCCTCACTGCCCCTGGGGCTGAAGCTGGACTTGGTCAGACTGCAAGCTACTCTTTCACTTAGGTCCCACAGAGTTTTCCCACTGACCTTTTTGGTGCTTGTGGGCTGAGAAGTCTGAAAAATGCCACAGCTGCCAATGATTCAGTCCCCTGAGAACTGCTGCAGCTAGTCTGTGGAATTATGACCCACAGTAGATTGTACCTGTGTAGTTAAATGACCCTTCCAGTTCAATTTCCAGGTTGTCTTGGCTGGGAATTTGTTTCTCTCTGTCATTTTGTGGGTTCTGTAGCTCTAGAATTTGCTTAGAGTCATTTTTACAGGTATTTGGAGGACTTTGGGGGAGAGCTCTAGGATATCCCTGCTTTTACTCTGCCATCTTAGCTCCACCCCCCTGAGAACCGTTTTTTGGCATAATTTTTCTTTTAGTCAATTTCAGTCTTGTCTGACCCTTCATTCCCCTTTTCTTGGCCAGCTCATTTTTCAGAATAGGAAACTGAGGCAAACAAGGTTAAGTGACTTGCCCAGGGTCATGCACGCCTAATCAATGTCAGAAAACAAATTTGAACTCAGGTCTTCCTGATTCCAAGTGAGGCAATCTATCCAATGTACCACTTAACTGCTCCATTTTTAGTAATATCAATATATTATAGCACACACACACATACACACATACATGTGTGTATGTGTAAGTATAAATATATATATAATATGCAGCATATGATGTAGAATAATGTATAATATAATATGAATACTTACATATAATATATATACACATGTTTTACATTTTATGTAAAATTCTGTACCCATCATCACTCTGTCAGGATTTGTGTAGCATTCTTTATCATTAGTCATCTGGAATCATGATTGGTCATTGTGTTTATCAGAATCCTTTTGTCTTTCCAATTGTCTTTACAATGCTGTTGTTAATGTAAAACTTTTTCTCCTGGCTTTGATCACTTCATCTGGATCAGTTCATAGAGATTTTACCAGATTTTTCTGAAATTCTCTCTTTTATGATTTCTTATAGCACAACATCATTCCATTACATACCATAATTTATATAGTCATTCTTCAATTAATGAATACTTTCTTGATTTTTAATTCTCTCCCTCAACAAAAAGAGCTGCTATAAATATTTTTATACACATGAGTCCTTTCAATCTTTTTTTTGTTCTGCTTGAGTTATATACCCATTAATAGCTTCATTGGTCAAAGGATAAATGTGGTTTCATAACTTTGGGACCATATTTTCAAATTGCTTTCCAGGATGACTGAACCAATTCACAGCTCTACCAGCAATGCATTCATTGATAGATCTCTCTGTTTCTTAAACAGAACCAAATCATTTTAATGATTATTGCCTTTTAGTATAGTTTGAGGTCTGGCACAGCTAGACCCTCTGATTTTTTCTTTTCATGTTTTTCCTCTAATATTCTTAACCTTTTACTCCTATAGATAAATTTCATTATTACTTTTTCTAGTTCTTTAAAGTAAAATTACTAATTTGAGTGATATGACACTGAATAAATAAAAATAATTTAGGAAATATTGTCATTTTATTATAAAGGTTTGGTCTTTTCCCAAGTCTTTTAGGTTAGTCTTTATTCCCACAGTATTTTATAATTACTTTCATCTATCTCTTGTGTGTATCTTGATAGGTAGATTACAAGTGTTTATATTTCCTGTAGTTATTTTAAATGGAAATTCTCTTTCTTTTACTTCTAAGTTTTATTGAGAATATGCAGAAATGCTAATGGTTTATGTAGATTTAGTTTACATCTTGCTAATTTGCTGAAATGGTTTCAATTAATTTTTAGTTGACTCTCTAGGGTTCTCTAAGTATACCATCATATCATCAGCAAAAATGGATGATTTTGCTTACTCTTTGCTATACTTACTCTCTCAATGTCTTTTTCTTTTCATTGCTACAACTAGTAGTGGTGGTGATAATAGACATGCTTGCTTTATTCTTCATCTTACCGTAAAGACTTCTCATTTGCCTGCATTATATGTTAATTTGATTTTTAGTTTAAGAGAATCTACTTATCACTGAGGGTTATCAAAGCCTAAAACTTTACTAAGACTCTTGGGACATACCATATTAAGAAGAACCAGTACTTCCCATTTATAAGCATCTGTCTTCAAAAGACTAAAAAAATAGAATACTTTATTTACATGACAAAGAAAACAGAAAGAATGCTCCTCTGAGTCCAAGAGTATCAAGATGTTCCCTAAGGTCAGATCCTAACTCCACCCCCACTGGTAGAATCTATGCCTTTGTGATTTGTTAGTCTTACCTGCATGGGGCCCCAATAAGGGAACAGGACAATCTTTGCTTCTTTATTCTAGAACTTTGTTCTGTGCTGCTTTTTCAATGAAATCATTAATAAAAATTCATTAAGCACTTACTCTTTGCTATGATCTAGAAGTCAGGGCTACAAATACAGGGAATGAAACAATCCCTCCTCTCAAGGAGCTTTCTGTGACTGTCGCTTGTAGATTATATCAATTTCTGTGTGGCACTCCACCACCACTCCACTGTCACTGTTACCTACTCTCAGCAACTGTTTAGCTTCTCTATGCTTTTGCCATTGTCTTCTCATTGTAATTGTCATATATCTTTCAGCCACTGCAATCACTGACTGTTTCACAGCTCTTTGATGTTAGTCTCATCAGTTAGGTGTACAACCTCCTCTCCACCTCTTTAACAGCTGACCCATGATGTGACTATACTGGACCCTTAGTTGAGACTATTAGAAGTCTTTCCCCAGGGCCAAAGTGTCTCTAGTCTAATTAAATTTCTATTTCATTACATCTAAGTTGACTCATGGTAAATCTATTTCCATTTACCTCATCCCTATCCCAGTATCTGGGTATTTTGTGTTTCCTATTATATCAGTACCTTCTACTAAGTTTGTTGAAGTTTGGGAAGACAATCCTTCTCTCTTGCCATTTGCCTTTCTGTCTCTCATTTTTGCCCTGTGTCATGGGGGCTAGATCACAAAAATAACTTTAGTCTTCCTGAAGATTTACAGAAAAGTTTGGGGAGGGTGGGGTAGAATTGTTGGCTTCTGGTACCCATGACTCAGAAGGAGAAAGTGAGGTCTTTCTGTATATTAATAATATACTTGCACTATACTATACTTGCATTAACTTTTTGGGCTATCATGTCATCCTGTTGAATAAAAATTTATCATCCATTAAACTCCCCAAATCATTTTCACACAAAATATTACCTAACTACACCTATAGCATGGTGTAATTGTGCCATTCGTTTTTTTCAACTGAAGTAATAAAGAATTTTGCGTGTTCACATTTAAGTTTTTTTTCTTAGATTCATTTGATCATTTTAGGATATTGAAATCTTTCCTGTACCTCTTATTAGCTATCTATCCCACCTTAAAAT
Source organism: Bettongia penicillata ogilbyi (assembly GCA_023548195.1). Lineage (NCBI taxonomy): Eukaryota > Metazoa > Chordata > Mammalia > Diprotodontia > Potoroidae > Bettongia > Bettongia penicillata. Next base: position 3,865,410 of record JAJHZJ010000061.1, read on the forward strand.
CATTTACAATTTTGAAATGTGTATCTTCAAAGGCTTCATCCAAATTATTGATTAAAATGTTGAAAATATAGGTTTAAAAAGTGATGCTGGTGACTTGAATCCATAGATTTCCTTCCAGGGAAGTTGTTTAATGACATTTTTTAAAACCTAATCATTTAAATAATTCCCACCACTGAACTAAGCAAGCAGACTATGTAACCTAGTCCATATTTCTCTATCCTGTCTTCCAAAAATCAGGGTGTTACATTTGAGTGGTGGTCCCTATTTTCTGAATTTGTGGACATATTCTAAAGAGATCTTCTGGCTATGTCAGTCGTACCTATTTTGCAGAGCAAGGAGTCTTGGTAAATCCCAAATACTGATGGTATTCTTGATTTCTGATATGTATTATTCAGTTTTTGAAAAGGAAGCAAAAACCATCAGAGAAAAAAAGTGATGATGAGAGAAGCTAATCCAGGTAGCAAAATTAACTTTCTGTTCCTTTCCTCACTGCTATCACTGTCACAGAGAACTTGGGAGAAGGTTAATTTTTTTTATAAAACCTTTGCTTTATTTGTGACAGGGTTAAGAGGAATGGCACCCTTCATCCTATGATTTAGTCATTTAGGGTATGGATTGAAACATTTTTTGTCTTTTTAACAAAGCATGGCTAATAATGTGAGGTTTTGCATGAGTATACATTTTGGTAATAGGTTTTGGTTTTCTTGTCTTCTCATTGGGTAAAGGAGGAAGAAGGGGGAGAGGGAATTTGGAACTGAAAAAGAAGGAATAAAAAATCCCTATGTCTACCACCAAGTCATTGTCCAGATGGGTTTTCCTGGTATAAATGCTGCTTCCTCATTCTGGGAAGAGGAATCAAAAAAATGCAATAACAGACATTCACAGTTTGATGAACAATCCTTCCCTTCTATTCTGAGATGTATGTGGAAATATATATTTTATTTACTGCTTATTAAATTCAGAATTTGAAAAAATTAAAAATATTTTTAAAAGATATGTTATTCTCTTGATCTTTTTTAAGCACCCAGATCCCAACCATAGACAGTGCTTCCAGAAAAATACCTCAGTGCTAGAACAAAATCTTCTCTGGGAATGTTGACTCTCTCTGTTGATTCCTCCCTATTGCACTTCAAATAAGTACCAATTGCAATAGAACTTTCTGATGATAACCACTATTAATAAGACAAAATAAACGTTTTAAGCAAATACAAGTAAAGAAACATCCTCTATGACCATAGGGAACAGCCACAGGTTCCAATGAAGAAGTTGGACTGTTTGGGAAAGGGGAGAAATAGAGGGTTACCTTAGCCTCTGGATACGAAGTCTGGAAGTTTCAGCCACGCAGTTGGTGTCTCAAAATACTTTTTGCCTAATGGGTCTGAGCAGTCTTACTCCCTGGAGTGCTGATCCCTTTCTTTGTGGCTATTGACTATATCGTCACTTTCACTGTCTTGTTCCATCCACATGGCTTCCTACAGCTTTCCTTCCTACATTTTTCCTTCTTTTGCTTGTCCCATCAGGAGTTTTGCTTCTTTTTGAGTCTTTCCTGGAATCAGTGAATCGACTTTTAAAGGTCACCCTGAGACATTGCATATCATCCTTCAGTCTATCACAGTTGCTTTTCATATTATTCATTTAAGGAGCTAATTTGAGCCTCAGAAAGGGATCACCTTGTTATTTGGCACCTTGGCATCTTTTCTGTGATTGGATCAATCAAAGAGCAACTTCCTTATGCTCCCTCACCTCCATTAAATATTTGCTGCTCCATAGAAAATCAACTGGAGTTTGATTGAGCATATCTGGTTTTTTCTTGTTCTCTTCAATAAGGTAAGCATGAGTCAGGCCATTAAGTGGTTTAGCAGTGGAAATAAAGTTCTGAAAACTTGTGAAAATTACTGCCAAATCCTAAAACAGTTCTATAGGACATTACTAACTCGTTTTACTTGTATTTCAGGATATGAGTGTTTTTAATTGTTATATAAGCTACATAAGAATTTTTATGGAATATTTTCAATGCTCCATCATAGTGCAGAAGCATATGGTAGGTACTTAATACATTTTGAATGAGCACTGTGGTTCCCAATTATTTGTGCCTAAGGGATCATAGGGCAGTTTTCTAGAGATGTATTTGCAGAGGGATCTCTTCAAGGGTAAGGAAGTAAACCTGCATCCTCATGGTGAAAACTCTATTTGAGATCTGGGATAAAGGTTCAGGTGACTAGATATTTTCCTAGTAGGATATCTGGTCTGAAGCCCTTTGCCTTGTAATAGAGGCAAAGAAAACTACTGAGGCTGATTTTTTTGGTAATGCCTCTAGGCTGATGCCTTTGGTTATGGGAGAGGACTTGAATGATGAATTAAGTACTTTTTAACTCTATTCCCAGAGAACGTGTGTTAATATATGTTCCTCTCAGAGAGGAGAACTGACCGTTAATTCAGGTATTAATATGGAAATTCCCGCTGTATTTAACCAGCTATTTCAAGCACTGCTCCAGTAGGCAAAAAGTCCCTTCAAACCAATGAAACTCTCCACCCTCATCCTATTATTTCCATTTTGGTCTCTTCGGAAAACTAAATCCATCCTGAAAAAAATAGAGAGCCATGTATTGGGTGGGCTGAGATTATCAAAGAGCTAAAATGTGACCTTCAGGGATTCAGATGAAGAATAATTATGCAAGGATGTCTTATACAATGCCTTTTAAAAATGCTTTAACAAAAAAAACACCATACCATGAAATCTTTAAGTGAATTGAATGTGCCCTGAGGTGAAGGATTGGATTAAGACCATACTAATACATTTCTAATTAAGCATCCTTAGATGTTAGGAAAAAGAATGGTTTTGCTTTGGCCACAGGAAACTCATTTGGACCTAAATCACTCACAGTCTTCCCCTATTTGCTCAATAATTCCTATTAAGATAGTGGGCCAAGGAAAAGTAATACTTTTTCTTAATTAGTCTTTGGGGATAGTATGTTTATGTAAGGAAGTCTGCCTGCTTTTGCTACACTGGTTTCTGAGGCAACAGAGAGATAGGGAGAAGGAAATATAGGGGATTTGCTTATGTTTCCAACTTGGAAAACTGGATCAAGAAGCAGAGAAACTCCTAGATACTTGTTTGTATACTTTAGCTGCTGGGAAACAATCCTGAGCAAGAATCTACAACAAAAGGAGTGGTCAAGTAACAACAGATGGCCCATTCATTTCTGTAGGATTAAACTGAAAGAAATCCCTTCAGTTGATGGATGGAGAAATTGAGATTCAAAAAGGCCAAGAGAATTGTTCATGGTTACACAGGTAACAAGTGGCCAAGTCAAGAATCAAACCCAGGCCATAGGACTTAAATCTAGTATTTCTTTCACTACTTACAGGAGGTACTACCAGCTTCTCAGTGACAGGACTTTTGTCTACAGCTGGTCTGATCATGAAAAAAATCCATTATTCAATGACTTAATCTCTCTCTGCCTCAGTTTCCTTAAATGCAAAATAGGGATATTAATAGTACCTGCCTCCCAAATTTATTGTGAGGATTAAATAAGCACAGTGCCTGGCAATAGTAAGGGATTAATAAATGATTATCCCATTCCCTTTTCCCTATAAGCCCACAGAATATACCTAATGGAAGTTTGCTAAGTGTGTTGGATTCTTGTACAGAGAAGGGCAAATCCAGCATGACGGACATAGTCTATTATCAATCATTCTGTCCTGAGCCGGATGATTTGTGTTTGTCCAGGACATCTATAAACCCAAGTCAACTCTCTAAATGACTCAAGTGTCTTGAGAGATAGAAGAAGAGGGATAGCATCATCTCAGCCTCCTTGAAGTCTTGGGGTCATGAATGGGTTGAAATTCCACATGTATCTTGTGGACAAGGATCCCATCTTATCTAAACTCTGTAACTCCTTTTCTGCCTAACACAAAGTTGTATACATAGTAGTTGTTGGGTTTTTTTGGTTTGTTTTTTTTTAACAAACGCTTGTCTTTTTATTGTTATATATTTCTAGGATGTGCTCTTTACCTGCCGTATCTCCTTTGCCATTTCAACATCAGACAGACCAATTCAGACTGATCTTGACTTATCACAATGAATGACCATGACCTCACTATATTCTATTCTGTGCTTCATATACAATGTATTCTATTGCACTTTGCATATAGTGTGCATAAGTTGGTGAAAGGGGATGCCAATAAAATTAAACCACAGATCAAAACTGGAATGGCTTAAACTTATTTGGATTACACCCTGGGGAACATTAGCTCTTGATGGCATTTGAGAGATGATGCTTTTATGATCTTTTCATAATAGGTTTACTAATGTACTCTATCTTATTTAAATCCCAGTGATGCAAAAGAAAAAAATCACACACCCCTCTAGGTATCTTATAGCTGATGGACATGAATGATTCACAATTTTTTTTAAAAAGGGGCTTCCTACAGATAAAATGCACTTTGAAAAATTGGATTCCATAAGAAAAATCTGAAAGTTTTTTGAGTTGTTATTTTAATTTCATTAGACAGCAAAAGGCTAGAGATTTCATGCATGTCGATAAAATTTGCTACTTCAAAATGGGCATGATATCATTAAGTAATTATCCACACTTTGGAAAATTGTGCAGTGCTTTTAATGAAATGAAGGCTTGTCTTTTTTTTTTTTTAAATAATGGTATTCTTCTAGTGATGCTAGGAGACTGCAAGTTATAGAAGTTAGCAGGCTCAAAGTTCACCCATGAAGACCGTGACACAACTAATCTAGAATCTATCAAGGCAAGTGGTGTAGAGACATCATCAAGGATATATAGATAACCAGAAAAGCTGATGGTATGGTCATTTGGCAAAAGACAGGGGGAAATCAGGGATACTTTGTCTGGTATCTATACAGTCTCAAGAGTTCTGAAAGAAGGCCCTTAGAACATTTTTGTGGACATATGTGGAAAATTTACAGAGAGGGCACACAGACAAAATTTGCATTGGATGAAAGAACATGGTTAGGTTGCAATGTACATCATAGGAGGGGTTATCTAAATGAATGAGATCTTATTATGGAAGTAATAATCCATTCAACTTTGGTTGGGTAGACATAATATATTGGCAACCACAACAAATTAAGTCTAACAATAGAAGCATGGGGGATGTGTGACGTGTGTAACAATTATTTCCTTCTGTTTTTAACTAAATTATAATGGTCACACAAAGAACCAGACTGACAATCCTGAAGACATTACTCTTTGTGCATGGAGTGGGTATGCGCTAGGCAGTAGTGATGCAAGTTTCTCTAAGTGCTTCACTCAGGTTATACACACAGGAATGATGGGCCTCTCAACTTATAATCAAGCCCATAGTCTGATGTAATAATGAACAGAATTGACTAGTTCCTCTCTCTCCCCTCTTATTCTAACATTCATTTAATATCCCCTGGATGCTACTATGCAGTTTACTGAAGTTTTGGAGAAAGACCTTATTGGCCTTCAGTAAAGACTTTATTTTACTGATAAATCATTCAGTCTTGATGCTTTTATGCATCAGAATTGCTGAAATTTGAAAGAGAAAACCCAGAGGCTACATTCAGCACGTAGAATTAGGAGTTTACATGAAAGACAGCTGTTTCTGTAGCACATCAGAAAGGTCAAGTTCAAATTTAACCTCAGATACTATGTGATACTTAGGAAAGTCACTTCCGTCAACTTCAGCTTCCTCAACTGTAAAATGGGGATAATAGGAGCCCCTACCTTATAGGATTATTGTAAGGATCAAATGAGATATTTGTAGAGTGCCTCATAGTACATAGGGGAAAGTGTTTCCTTCTGCCTTCCCACCTTCACTCTTTCCCTCTTTCCTTCATTCCCTCCTGAAGACCTATTGGCAGGGACTGTGACCACCACCACCTCTGCCCTCCTAGCCAGTCTCTCTATTGCAAAGTTCTGACCCTTAAGCACTCTAATAGTGCTTAGGGCTTAGAAGTTACTAGGTCAGCTTTGTCTGACCTTTCCTGGCAAGAATCTGGAACCTTTGGAGGTATGAACAAATCTCATTTTCTTTACCCCAAGAGCAGTCCCAGGTCAAGAACAATAAGGAAAAGGGTAATAGGTGAAGGTGGCTTCATCATTTTTCTCTTTCTCATATGTAACCCTCTTCCTCACTGCTCTTCACCTCCCTTATATACTGCCATCTTAGATTTTTCTGGTGTTGACAATTTCCTGGGAACATAGGAATGCCAAAGCATTCTGGAAAGGATCACTTTAAATACAATCTGCTCTGTTTTATTCCATCCTGAATTATACAGTTTATTAATTTGTGTTCACAGAAGTTAAGGATGAAGTAAAGGAGATGAGTGAGGAAATTCCCATCCCTGCTTAGGCTTCCAAAAAGTCCTTGTGCCACTGCTGACATCACTGAAGTTACTGCAGACTCTTGGAAAACTAGGCACTGAGAGTTATTTCACCTCTCTGGGGTTTAGTTTCCAAATTTGTAAAATGAAAGAGTTAAACTAGATGGCATTTGAGATCCATTCAATAGGACCTGTTAGGGACTCGCATGTAGAAGTCTCTGAGAGAAACAAGTCTGGAGGTACAGAGAAATGTTCTCCAGAATAGGAGTCAGGACTAGGGTTCTAGGTACCCCTCCGCCATTAACTCTCTTAGTAATATCAAACAAGTCAATTCTCTCTTTTGGACCTCAATTTTTTTTTTTGTCTATAAAGTGAGAGGATCGGAGACGAGTAGCTCTCATTCTTTTTGGTCTTGGGACCCATTTACACTCTTAAAAATTATTGAGTACTCCCAAAGAGTTTCTGTTTATGTGGGTTATATTTGATCAATATTTATTTTATTAGAAATTGAAAAATCTTAATATTATGAAAAGTTTTGACATCTAGGATTCCTGAAAGAGCCTCAGAATTTTTACAGGGTCCTAGAATACATTTTGAAAATCACTATTCCAGATCATTGCTAAATCTGTTTCCAATTCTAACATTCAGGTCTCAGTAGGGTCTTGTCAAGTTCTCATAAAAAGACATTGACCAAAAGGTGCATGAAGAGACTTCCTCCAAATACCCAGAAAGGAAGTGAGTTCTTCACTATCTTCTTAGTAAACTGAGGTAGATGCGTTTTCCTCCCCAAGAGACTAGATTGCCCATTACTGGTTTGGCTTCTTTCAAAGACTTCATTAACAGAGTTTGTCTTTTCTTTGTGTACTATACCTTTATGACTTCTTCACTTGTAAAATGAGGGAGTTAGTGTAAGTAGTTTCTAAGGTCTCCAGCTTTATTTCTATGATTTTTGTGAATTTGAATGTAGACCATTCACAGCTCACCTAGTGTTACTCCTATGACCTTTTAAAGTTTCACAGCTTCTCCCATAATCAAATGATTTATCCAAGTATTGAAGACAAGGGGTGGCTGACCTTGAAGACCAATTAATTTCCAGACTAACCAGAAGGTTTTTTTTAAGAATCTCTTGCCTTTATTAGCCTCTGTGAAACCACAGACTGACTCTCAAAGCCAGAGTGATCAGAGAGTTATAGATAATGGATAGCCTACAAGGTTATTTATTTTCACATAAATGGTGCCCCATCTTTATTTTGGGGGCCTTCTAAAATGATTTTCTTTTATTTGGTGTTAGCTTAAAACTACAGTAAGATTTTTTTAGGACATAGTGTTTTTATGGGAATTTTGATCTGAACTGACTACAATCTTCATGGAAATGTACATAAAATATTCTGTTTTCCCCTCAGAGTGAAGCCATTGGTAAATCCCAGTTGTAAGGTCTGGGAGCCAGGAGCCTAGTTTCATTTTGTACACATACTGAGAAGCCCTGGTGTTAAATACAAGCTCTAAATTAGATGAATGCTGCAGAATATAGAAGTAAGCACAGGGTGGAACTACAGTTAAACCCTCAGAGGAGAAAATGGAATATGTGTCTAATAAAGTAAGTGGCTTATCAAACTCACTGCAGGAGATATTCTCAAAATAATTTCTTTCCCTTTGCTAACTTGGATTCTGGGAATTAGAAAGAACTACTAACAACATAAAGCAAATGCAGTGAATGTTACAGACTGTAGGGAAATAGACTTGAAGAAAGAGCAAGCCCTGAAAAAAAATGAAAGATTATATAAAATATAGTAGACACCGACAGAAGACAGTCAGGGTCAGCTCAATTCAATTCAATTCAAGAAGCACTTATTAAATATTTATTCTATGTCAGACTTTGTACAAAGTGATAATCATTGTTGCTGTTGCTTGTCCTTGTCTCTCAAGGAAGACCATGACATCAGGAAGGTGATGCCATGACTTGTGAGTGAATTGGATTTAAGTGAGGCAGGGCTGTGCAAGCCTCACTTTCTCCTTTGGAGCCATCTGGGTCCAGTGACAGGGCATAGATTAGGATGACTGGAGATGGATGAAGATACAAAGACAAAGAGGAAACCATCCCTCATCCTTTCCCCTCAAAGAGGATATTCTATATGTCATTATGGGAGGGTGGTGGAGGGGAAGGAGAGCATGTACATAGAGGGAGTCCCAAAAGTGTTAATGTAGTTTTAAGCTTTACAGTAACTTATGCCCACATTTGCACTCGCTTGTGCGCATACACACACACATACACACAAACACACACACATACACACAACACATATACACACAAACACACACACATATACACTGCTGTTTCTCTTGCTTTCAATCTTTGCTTTTCTAGAAATAGGACCATTAAGAAAATGGTGAATTTAGGGAGAAAGATAGTGAAGTCTGCGATAAATGGTTTTGGCCTCTTCTCATTTTCCTCATAACTGGCCATTTTTCTTTCTGGGCTCTCAGCAACCAATCCTGTGTTTTATTTCTGCTAATCCCTGCTAACATTTTAAATGACAACTGAGGTATTAGCTGATATATACCTTAAATATATTACCTCCCATGAATAATTACATGAAAAATAAGTTTATTAATGTTTTCTGGTTTTATATTAGCCATTAATGGATATTCTCTCACTCCCTACCACTACTGTAGCACTGAACCTTCTGTTGGTACAATGACCACATCTGAACATGCATGCAAATTCTTTTCTAAAAATTTATTTTACTTTTAATTCATAGAATAACAAGCATTTTTATAACATCATTTTAAAAAGATGATTGCACATGAAACTGCAAATTAATTATGTACAACTTGCAACTTTTAAATATATAGGAAAGTTATATAAATTTCTTCCTCTCCTTTTTCTTCTTTCCTTCCCTTTTTCCATTCTAGAGATGGCTATGATTAGACAGATGTAAGTATATATACATATATATATGTAATTCTCTCTGAATGCAGATAGCATCTTTCTTCATATGTTCTTTATAGTTAATTTGGGTATTTATAATAGTCCAAATGACTTACTTGTTCAAAGTTATTCTTTAAACAGTATTGCTGTTACTGTTTACATTGTTCTCTTGGTTTTTCTCATTTTCATCTTCATTGTTTTGTGCAAGTCTTTCCATAATTTTTTAAGATCATGGAGCTCAACATTCTGCCTTGTAGTCCCACACTTTTCTGTTCAGGGGAAGCAAAGATGCTTCACTATCCATTCTCAAGGACCGGGATTCATTATTATCATTTCTCAGGATTTGCCTTACCTTTAGTATTTTTTTATTTATACTTTTGAGAGAAATTGTATCTCTTGTTCTTCTTGTTCTGTTTATTTCCTTCTATATGAGATAATGCAAACTTTCCCTGTTTCTCTGAATTTCTCGTACTCTGAATTTCTTCATGTTCTTAATATTCTATTATAGTCATGTATTGTAATTGGTTTAGCCATTCCCAAATTCATGGAACCTTACTTTATTCCATGTCTTTTTACCATTGGGATAATTTTTTATAGGATATATTTGAAGGTTACTTAACTATCAAAATTCAGAGGAATTGAAGCTTTTTTGGTGAAATGAGAGATACTTGATTATTTTGATCAAGATAGTATACCTTATACCATACTATGGAGATAGCCACTACTCCACTTGCTCAAAAGGCTGGTCAATGCATAGTACATTGTGGTATAGCCTCATGGAAAGAAACTTCTAGGAGGAAATAAAACGAGTAGTGTAGAAGAACACTAAATTTGGAACCTGGAGAACTGGTTTCAAATCCCAATTGTACCTTTTATCCCCCTGACTTTGGAAAAGTTACCTCTACACATTTAGGGTTAAGGTTAGAATTGATTCTAACCCTAACCCTAACCCTAAATCAGACTGCTCATTTTAAATGTGAAAATAATGATATTTTCATAACTCAAAGGGTCTCTGTAAGGAAAGTATTTCGTAATTTGTAAAGTCCTATATAAATAGGAATTGTAGTTTTCACTCTCAGGCTTATTCTCCCTGTTTCACTCAAGGACACATTTCTCCTATCTCTCTTTGCTTCCTTCTCCTGTATTGGTACATCCTTCCATGCCTCCTCTAACCCCACCCTGAGTCCAATAAGGAAGGGGCTGAAATGAATCCCAGGCAATTTCCATTAGGCAAAAGTTATATGCAAAAATTGTCAGCAGCCCCACTCAAGGTAAAGCTCCTAATTAACACCCAAGTAGAAATCTCTTGCATGTCTAGTTTGGTGCCAAAAGAAATCAATCAGTGGCTAGAGCAGGAAATTAGAAAGATCATACTGAAACCAAACTCTGTCATCCTTTCCACTTGTAATAACTCCTTGTCTCAATCCATGAGTTGTACTTGGCTAAAATTAAATCTTAGTAGCTACAAGAAATAGATATCTTATTCATATCTATAAATGAAAAGAGAGCAATTTATTACAGGTACAATCTATTTTCTCTGAAACCTTCACTGATATTGCCAATGTAACGTCTTGCAATGGGAAAGAGAAATTACCCTTGGGAATCACCTTTAAAGCCAGAAATACTCACTGGAAGGAGTCTTGGAGGCATCATGCACAAAAGCCACCACTGAAGAAATTCTCAAGGTTATTCCTCTCTTCCCTTCTTTGGTCAGTTGGGGCAGGGATTAAAACACATTTCCCACATGACTCTTCTTATATTGACCAGATAAAGAAACCACATGGTTTTCCAAAGATAGAATTCTCTAAATTTCAAGAGGTAGAAAATTAGGATTGACCTAAAGGCAGAAGCTGACCTGGAATATTTTCAGAAAATCTTGCTAACATGGACTTGGAAGACTGTTTGGTTAAATGATTTTTTTTAAATGGACTATAATACATTAACATAGGGAACCCTCAATGAGAAAACTTCTACCTACAAATACAGATAAAATTTGCTCTGCAAATTATAGTCCTAGAGTCGCTTAGGGCATTGAAGAGTTGTGATTTGCCAAGGGTAACACAGACAGGATATACTAGAGGTGGGACTTGAACTCTGAGCTCAACAATCCATTACACCATACTTTCACTTTAAATGGTTTTGATTATATTTTCAAGAAACGTAACATTTTTCTGAACCAGTTTGCAACTGAACAATAAAATCTTAGAAGATGGTTTGCAGTTCCTACTTTTGACATCTGTGGTGACATTACTGTTTGATGATAGATGGATATATAGGTAGATGATAGAAAGATAGATGATAGCTGATAAATAAATGGATAGACCTATATGTTTAAAAAAATTAGATCTCAGTATGTCCACACTTTATATGATGACTGGGAAGACTTCTGTTTTGGTGAAACTCTTCAAAGAGTTGGAATCAACCCTCCCTCTTAGGGCTTTGGGCTGGTTCAAGACAGGAGAGTGAAGACTTGAAGACTTGATTTTGAGGCTTAAGATACACAGGATGCCTAGAGAAGCCATCTACTCAAGACAAGCCAAGTCCTGGGAATTAAGAAGGCAGCTAAAATCCAAGAGTATTCATACAATTTCATTCAACATACTTGGAATAGGCCTAGGCCTTAGGAGTGTTTGTGGTGGTATTGCAATGGAATATATTAGGGGCCTTGTACTTATTTCATTAGTGTTTGCTACAGCCACAAAATCCAGTAAAATTCCTGAGGGTAAGGTTGCCATCTCATACTTAACTCTCTTGTATTCCCCCAGTCCAGATTCTCTGTCTCACAAATGCTGTGGACCTAACAGGTGGTCTACAAAAAAACTGTTTGATTTTTCAGAGTAGCTTCTCTTTAAATGAAAAATACTTCTGACCTCAGATACCCTTGTCATCCCCCTGCCTCTTAAGAAAATTTATAACTGTGTGGAGTCCCATAATTTCAGAGCTACTAAAGATACAACATTAGCTGCTGGATTAGATGATAACATAGGTTACTAATACTCTCAGATGATTTGGAAATCCCATTCAAATGTTTAAGGAAGGCAAATTTAGAAATGGTTGGGGTACTTAGCCCACGCTGAGATAAGGAGTATTCATATGTAAAAGGGATGCCCAACAATATTGGGAAGTAGAAAGGATATCAGCATTGGGGTGGCTGAAACTTTACCCATCTCCAACAAGGTTGGTGTTGTTGGCTTTCCTTTAGTTGAAGAGTAGGACTTATTTCAAAAGAAGAAGTGTGTGTTGATCTGTGAATTCTATGGCCCTGCTCCCTGGTTGGTTCACCTCTCCATGTAAGTGGAGGCAATAAACAGGAGACAAAAAGGACAAACTTGAACTAGAGACAATCCATGCTGGGCCCTTGGTCCCACTTCAGTGCTCTGTAGAAAAGAGCTGTAACTACTGGCCAGATCAGTAGAGGAGTTCATCCCTTAATAATATTTTGTGTATCCAGGAAAAATACTTTGAGCAGGTAGCAGTTTGCTAGCTTTGGGAGTATATGTCTGCTTAAGGAGCGACAACACTGAAGATTTCCAGTAGCGAAGTGTGATGAAATGGAATATCTGTTGCATTTGCACTTTGGAAAGATCTAGGTTGGAATCCTGCCTCTCACATGTACTACTAGCTGTGTAACCTTGAGAAAGTCATCTAACCCCTAAGCCTTAGTTTCTTCATGGGGATAATAATGATTATTTTGAGAAACGAATAATATAATGCATGTAAACAGCTTTGCATGTTTTAAAGAGTTGCATAAGTGTCAATTATCATTCATACTTATTGCAGAGCCCAATATCAGACATGTCTTAAGCATGAATAGTGTGATGCTTGGAAAAATCCTTTTTAGTAATTCTGGGACTTGTGGTTACTGTGAGTTCCTTGCTGATAATCTATGACATGTCCTGATTTACTTTTCTTAAAACAATCCTTCCCTTGATACAGTGTGGCTAGTGTGTTCACACACAGGAAAATAAATGTGTACCTCCTTTTGCCTTGTCTAGAGGAAAGATCTTCCCAGGATTCCAAGCAGAAACGTTAGCTGAATGGAGTGTGAATGCTCTTCCCCCCAAAAAAATAACCAATCACATGGCTGATCTTGTAACCTGGGCCCTTCATACTGCCAGCACCTCTCAATTAAGTCTTGGCCCAGTTTGCTCAGAAGTAGAGGTTGGGGAAGAAAGGGCAAGTTAAACATGACAGTGTCCAGTAATTGTCCCCTCTGGTCAGTCATCTGTAGTGGCAGACTACTTCTAGTGTCACAGAGAGCAGCTAGTCACATATTCCAGTGGACTTAAAAAATTTCCAAGGGTCCTTGTGTGTGAATTGTAAAAAGATTGTGATAGACTAGTGGGAGGATGAATGACTAAAATTCCTGCCCTTTAAACTTCACTTAGGATTAGAGGGAATTACAGTCTCACTGTTCACGGAAGAGAAACAAATGCTCCGTTACACAGAGGGGATTAAGCGACTAGAGGGGCCTTTATACCTCTGCACAGATATTTGCTGTTGGCCTCAAACCGGAGGGCAAAGAGACAGAGACGTCATTAAAAATATATCCCTATCTATGAACTTGTATCTGAAAAATGGGTGATATCAGAAGAAATCATCCTTTAAAATCTTCCAGTAATAACTGAAATAAAAATTCTGGATCCTAGAAGGACTTGGAGATTATCCCTCCAAGTTAATTTGAGAGTATATCCTCAACATTCAACCCAAGGATTTTTTTTATTTTTATCACCAGCCTACAGAATGATGGACAGTAACATCAGATTGCAACATGAATGGAAGGGACAAAGCAAGTTTCCAGGTGAACTGTCCAGGATGAACGATTTATCCTGTGATAGGTAGCACTGAGACTGAGCCCGTAATGCCAATGGTTTAACAAAGCTTATCTTCAAAAATGGTTTCATAAATATAAATATTAGCAAGACCATTCAGAAAGAAGAAACTTTGCTTGAAGGTCACACCTATCATATACTCCGTGCAATCCAGTGAAGGCCAGTTCTTATGTACAATGTTTTCCTGGATAGGGTGTGTGTGTGTGTGTGTGTGTGTGTGTGTGTGTGTGTGTGTGTGTGTGTGTGTGCGCGTGCTCAAATTTACCTCCTTGTGGGTCTCTAGCTCACCTTGCTTATTGTTCACACTTTATACACTAATAAATACATTCCACCTGACTGCAGTCTTTTGGACATCTTCATGCCACCATGTTGGGTATATCCCCTAATCCTCTCAACTTTTCACCTTTTTTGTGCGTATTGTCCTCCCCATTAAACTATAAGTTTACTGAGGTCAGGGACTATCATCATCCTTTTCAGTATTTGTATCCTCAACACTTAACACAGTGTCTGGCACGTAGTAGGAACTTTATAAATATTGAGTGATTAGGCTAACACCTTTCTTGCTGGGTCCATTCTAAAACAGTGTCTCCAATTTATGACCAGCTATATTTACCACAATTCTTTTTTTCCATATTGTCTGCATAGAATCTAGCATGTCAGGTATACACAGAGAGTTTTCTTCCTCACCTTTTTCTTTTCAACTTTAAATCCTTTTAATGAGATTAATGAGATTGCCTTTACCTGGGTTTGAGTCCAGGCTCTGAAACTAGCTAGTCTGATTTTGGACAAGCTTCTCCAGTCATCCAGGGAATTGAATTAGATGAACCCTAAAGTCTCTTGTAGTTTGAGACTCTGGTTCCAGTCAATGTGCCAAGTCCATAGCTTCAAATACATGATTTCATTTGTTCACCTAATAACCAAGATTAATAACTACTTTAAATCCAATTGATAAAATGGACTGTTCAATCTCATGCTTATTCCACTTGTAAATTTTTACTGTTATACTTTACTGATGTTCTATCATGCCCTGCTACAATGTGTTAAGGGTTCAATTGGTGACATTCATTTGGAATTAGGCACGTGTTATCAGTTTGGATAGTGGCTTACGCATTTTGCCTCAAAATGTCTGCGAGGCCGATGGAGATGAATGAGGCATGGTTAATATTGCTGCCACTTAGCAAAGCTTTTCTCTGCATAGAAACTACAGACAAATACCCTTTTAAATACTGTCTTGGTGATCATTGTGAGAAGAATCATTTAAAAAACTAATGATATTCTCTGGTTATCCCACATCTCAAGGGATTCAACTGAGGCTTTCTTTAAGCTTCACAATTTTGATCCTATGAAAATATTATTATCCCCAAGTAACAGATGCTGAAAGCAGTATTTCAGGTACTCCCCAAAGTCACAAAAGAGTCAGTGATAGAACCAATTATCTTGAAGGATTTAATAAATCTGCACATTTTGGGGGGTCTGTCCTTTAAGGGGTTAGAATTAACAGGCCATGTTGTTGTTCAGTTGTTTCAGTCATGCCTGACTTTGTGACCACATTTGAGGTTTGCTTGACAAAGATATGGCTTGTCCTTTCCTTCTCCAAGCTCATTTTACAGATGAGGGGATTAGGTTAAATGATTTGTCCAGGGCCACACTATTAAGTGTCTGAGGACAGATTTGAACTCAGGTAGATGAATCCTCCTGACTCCAGGCCCAGCATTCTGTCCTCTGCACCACTAAGCTGCTTATAGACTCTGCCCTGCAAGAGGACTTAGAAGTCACCTAGTCTAATCCCTTAATTTTATAGATGAGGAAACTGAGACACAAAGAGGTTTAATAACTTGTCCAAGGTCACTGAAATAGTAAGATTCAGAGCCAGAACTCCAAAGCTGAAAGAGAAAAAGAAAAGAAGGAGTAGAAGAAGAAGGAGGAAGAGGAGGAGGAGAAGGAGAGGGAGGAGAAGAACAAGAAAAAGGAGGAGGAGGAGAAAAGGAGAAGAAGGAGGAGGAGGAGAAAAGGAGGAGAAGGAGGAGGAGGAGGAGGAAGTGGAGGAGGAGAAAAGCAACAACATCAAGAAGAGGAAGAAGAAAAGGAAGGAGGAGGAGAGCAAGAAGAAAAGAACAAAGATGAGGAGGAGGAAAAGGAAAAAGGGAAGGGGAAGGGGAAGAAGAAGAGGAAACAGAAATAAAGACAGGAAAGAGATGGAGAGGGACAGAAAGAGAAGAAACAGAGAAAGGAAAGACACAGACAAAGATCCAGTTCTGGGAAGGGTTCCATAGGCTTCACCAGACTTACAAATGGAGCTACAACACAGGACAGACTCTGAATCCCTTCATGAAATGATCTTTAAGATTCTTTGCAGATCCAAACTCTGATTCGATTATGTTATATTTCAAAAGTAAGCCTCTCCTTGCATTTCATTGTTACACTGAGGGGAAAGGAGAGTTACGTATGCATCAGAGATAAGCTGGCAGCTCAGTGATGATTTTATATATAAAGATTAACAGCCTGGATGGCAGTACCTTGTGATGTGCCATTCTAGCTCAAGGCCAGCCTTGTCCTCTTCAAATTTTTCATGAATGACTTGGATTAAGGCATAGAAGGCATGAATAGCCAATATGCAAATGACACAAAGCTGGAAAGTAATAGCTAATATATCAGATGACAGATCTAGAGTTCAAAAATATATCAACAGGTTAGTATGATGGACCAAGATGAAACAAAATAGGACTAAATTCAGATTAATTCTATTCATCAAACATCTGTGAGGTACTGGAGGCATTGTGCTAAGCAATTGAATTAAACAACAGCCCCTCACCTCAAGCAGCTTATATTTTATGGGAGGAGGGGCAACATATACACACACACAATAAATGATAGATTACTGTCTTATAATCCACTGACAAATAGGGGAATAAAAGAAAAAGTTTCCCCTGAGAGTTGGAACATAAAATGAATTGGGAGGGTATTGTTGTTATGTGTCCTGTTTTTGAAAAGGACCATGACATCAAGGAGGGGAGAAGAATCAAGAAGGAAGTTAGGGATTGTAAAACGTAGAAGTGAATAGGGAGCGCATTTTACTTATGAGAGATAATCTGTGCAAAAGGGAGAGGAGGGAAGGAGGTAGAATATGAACTTGGAGGAAGGGCAAGTAGGCCAATTTGGCTAGAACAGAATGAATGAATGAATGGGAGTAATGCTAATTAAGTTTGGGAAGGTAGGCTGCAGCAAGAGTGCCAAGGATTTTAAATGTCTAGCTATGACGTTTACATTTTCCTAGGGTTCTCAGCCTGGGAGTTTGTGGGCAGATTTTAAAGGTTCTGTGAACTTGGATGAGGGGAAAAAAACTTTATATTCTTATTTCAACATAACTGATTTCCTTTGTAATCTTGTAATTTTATCTCTATAAAAACATTTTTTAAAAGAAGGGGTCTACAGTTATATCGCTTCTGGGACTGTATCCCAAAGAGGTCATAGAAATGGGAAAGGGTCCCACATATGCAAAAATATTTACAGCAACTCTCTTTGTGGGGGCCAAAAACTGCAAATCAAGGAGATGCCCATCAACTGGGCAATGGTTGAACAAACTGTGGTATATAAATGTAATGGAATGCTATTGTGCTATAAGAAATGATGAACAGGAAAACTTCAGAGAGGCCTGAAAGGACTTATATGAACTGATGCTGAGTAAAAGAAGTAGAACCAGTAGAATTCTATACACAGCAACACAGTGTGTGAGGAATTTTTCTGGTAGACTTAGTATTTCATTGCAATGCAAGGACTGAAAAAATTCCCAATGGACTATTGAGGCAAAACACCTTCCCCATCTAGAGAAAGAACTATGAAATTGGATCGCAGAATGACCATTTTCTTTTGTATTATGTTTTGTTTTGTTTTATGGTTTCTCCCATTCATTTTAATTCTTCTATGCAACATGACTAAGGTGAAAATATATTTAATAAGAATGTATATGTAAAACCTATATAAGATTGCATGCTGTCTTGGGAAGAAAGGGGGGAGGGAGGGGAAAAATCTAAGATATATGAAAGTGATTGTAGAACACTGAAAACAAATAAAGTAATTTAATAATAATAAAAAATAGCCTTCCAGAAAAATGGGAGGTCTAGTGACTTTGCCACACTGCCCAAGCAGTTCATGATGCACAAAAAGATTAAGAACTACTACCTTTTAAAAAATAACATTACATTTCCCCCCAATTACATAATTTTTAGCATTTGTTGTTTTCTCTTTAAGTTTTGAGCATCAAATTCTACCCCTCCCTCCTTCTCCTCTTCTCTTTCTGAGACAATAAGCAATATGATATGGGTTATACATGTGCAATCATGCAAAACATTTCCATATTAGTCATTTTGTACAAGAAGATTCAAAAAGAAAGAGAAGGAGGGAAGGAAGGAACTGTTTCAGTCTAAAGAAAGAATATCAGTTCTTTCCCTGTAATTGGATAGCATTTTTCATCATGAGTCCTTTGGAGTTGTCTTGAATCATTGTATTGCTGAGAATAACTCAGTCATTTACAGTTGATCATTGTACAATATTACTGTAACAGTGTACAATGTTATCCTGGTTCTTCTCACTTCACTATGCATCAGTTCACATAAGTCTTTTCAGTTTTTTTCTGAAATCATGCCACTTGTCATATCTTAGAGTACAAATAATATTCTATTAGAATCCTATACCACAATTTGTTCAGCCATTCCCCAATTGATAGGCATCCCAATCACAAAAAGATCTTCTATAAATATTTTTATAGCCACCACAAAAATGTTTCTACAAATATTTTTGTGCAAATAGGTTCTTTTCTAAAAAAATCTCTTTGGGATATAGATCTAGCAGTGGTATTGATAAATCAAAGGGTATGCATAATTTGATAGCCCTTTGGGCACAGGAAACTCCTATCTTTAAGAGATACTGAATGTTTGCAAGCGAGGAAATCACAGTCGTGCTTGTGCATGGAAGATGATTTTTACAGCTGTGTGGAGGAACGAGACTGGGAGGAGGGAGATCATCTGGGAGGCTATTAGAATAGTTCAGGAGAGGGAACTGTGAACAACAGTGATGGCTGGGTGAGTGGAAAGAAGGAGGTGGATGTCAGTGATATTGTGAAGGTATAATTGAGAAGACTTAGTGACTGACTAGCCATGGAGCAGCTAGTAGAAAGTAAGCAAAGAACCAAGCATAGCTAAGAGGACAGAGAAACCCAGAGAAATTTGGAAGGGTGTATTTGGAAGGAAAGATAATGAGTTCTTATTGGGACACAATTAATTTAAGATATCTAAGGAACAATAGGACTGAATATGCTCAATAGAAAGTATCATGTTTAGTTCTGGGTGCCACATCTTAGAAAAGTCATTAACAAGCTTGTTGTTCATCCTTAGTTTTGAAGGTACAATGACATGATAGATGATCCCTTGACTCCTGTGTGAATTGGATTTAAGTGAGGCAGAGTTGCACAAAGTTGCCAGCTTCATTCTCTTCTTCAGTCGTCAAAATCCAGTGACAAGAAAAAGTCAAGATGACTGGCAATGGCCCAGGATGCAATGGATGATCTTGGATGTTTGGCTAAACTCTAAGCACTCCTCCAGGTCTACTGCAGTCATTTGCATAACCACTGGAACAAATTGTTCTAATTTGCCCATTCTGAAAGAGGGAAGGGTTCAAGTGCTTACGGTAAACTGTCTGCCTATCTATCTGTCTGCCAAGATGGTTTTACCAGAGTGTGACCACCGCACATGCTACAGATTTTTGAAGACACATGTCAGAATTGGGTGAAGATGGACACCAAAGGTGGAGAGGCAAGGGCTTGGCAAGAGATGTTAGTCCTAACAAACTAAATTCCCTCCAGAAGGAGGTAAGAGAATGTAAGGCAACCACACTGGCATATCCAAGATGGCTGCTAGCACAAGGTCTTAGATCTGCTTTACTAGGAAAAATAGTGGTTTAAGGGGTCAACAATCTTTTTGTAGTTACATTCACTAGTTCAGGAGAAAAGAAGCATCCTGAACTTCAGAGAAAATACAAACAGAGAAAATATAAACAGAGAAATAAAGACCAACAGACTTTCAGCTAGGGAATCACAAGGTATTTCTCATAAGGGAGCCCTCAAAGCAAAATACCAACTCAGAGTATATATACATTTCTCAGAGCCAGAAGGCATCACAGCCCTCATGACTCAGTAACTCATTAGAAATTAGCAAAAGGTGTGAAAGTCTTCCTACAAGCAAGCCTCCCCTAAGCAAGCTTCCCTTAATGGACTCTATATGAGGCCTGCTAATGGGTGGGAAGATTTCAATCCAATTAATATTACAAAGGACTGGAGAATATGCCATATAATAATGATAATAAACAATAACTCACATTTGTAAAATGCTTTAAGGTTTACCAAGTATTTTAAATATATTATCTTGTTTGACTACAACAACTATGTGAGGTAAGTAATACATTTTGCAAATGAGGAAATTGAGGCTGAGACTGGATAAATGATTTGCTTGGAGTCATATAGCTAATCTGAGGTAAGATTTGAACTCAGGATTAGAAGTAATGTGATATTTCTTGTTAACATATCAACATATGAAAGGTTAACATATGAAAAAGGGATTAGGCTGCTTGCTCCCAGAAGATAAAACTAACATCAGCAAGTGGAAACTCCAGAGTGGCGGATTTCAGTCAATGTAAGTGAAAGTTTCCTAACATTTTGAGCTACTCAAAAGCAGAATGGGCTATCTTGATTGTACAGGTTTCCTTTTCACTGGAGATCTTTCTTCAGAGGCTAGACAATCAATATACTTTGTTGGGTATATTCTAAAAGCAGTCTTCTTCAGGTAGAGGTTAGCCAAGGTGATCTGAAGTCCATCCCAATTTGGAGATTCTTTGCTTCTGTGAAGTTCAGGTTACAGTATGAAAATATGGATTAACAGCACAGAAGGAAAAGATTTTGGAGGTTTGTCTCATATTAAATGTGAAATATTATGGCATTGCTTTCTGCATCCACCCTTATTCTAACCCCTATCATTAATTGACTGCATTACAAGAAATAATCAGAATAAGGGATGTATTCATCTGTAATGGTAATTTAAATGGAAAAATCTTTCCCATACATTAATAGGCCCATGTGATCTGACTGGGCCACATGGAAGTCTGAGTCACATGGAGCCTATGGTGGGAGGAGTTTGCTGAACAGGTAAAGTGGGAGAGGATGGAGCAGGAAGTGAGTTGGGAAAGTAAAAGCAGGCAGCAACTAGCATGAGTGGGAAAGTGAGCTTGTGATTTTGTTTAAGGAAGCCTGTTCATGATTTGTTTAAGGAAGCTGGTTTGTTGTTAGGCAATAGAGGGATGGCTTGGGGATTGTAGTGTCCCCTATGTTGTTGCTGTGTATAGATTTCATTGTTACTATGATGGACTTGATTTTGTAGTGTTGGGATTCAGCTTTCTGATGTTTTATGAATGTTTTGGTTCTGTCTTCCATGTGGAGAGTCTGTTATATTTTGCAGTTCAGAACTGTGCTGACATATTTATAGCAACTGAAGGTGAATGTAGGGAAATATCACATTGGTGCTATATCATCTCATTGTACTTTGCTTTTTGTTCTTGTTGAGTACTTTTCCAACTCATTTTAGAGATGAGGAACAGAGGCAAACTGAGTTAAGTCATGCAACTAGTAAGCATCTGAGGCTAGTTTCAACCTCATGAAGATGAGTCTTCCTGATTCTAGGCCTGACACTTATCCACTGTGGCTCTAGGCACCATAAGCCCATATCTGACATACCGTATCTAGTTGTGATTGCCCTATTTGAAAAGGGAAATTGAAATGCTTGGATGAATCAAAAGCAGAGCTTCTGTGATAGTAAAACTTATTGCTAATGCAAAGCATAATTAAAAGATCCAGGGATATATATTCTGGAAAACAAAAGATTGGTTTGACAGAGGAGAAAGATGTTTGATGACTCCAAATATCAAAGGTCTCTGATTTCCAAGAGGTCTTATACTTATTCTGCCAGATGGTAAAACAAAATTAGTTGGTACAAACTATAGACACAGATTTGGGTTCAAAATAAGGAAGAATTTGACTAACAATCCTAGCTGTCAAGCAATTGAAATGGAGTTAGGTAGTGAGTGAGCTCTCCTCCACTGCTAGACATACTAATACAGTCTAGGTGACCGCTATTCCTGGATCTTAGCTTGAGGATTTCTACATTGGATTAGGGAGGTATAATAGAGCATGATGAAATGAAAGCCCTTTGAATTTCATTTCAAAATTTATAATTCTCTGATACTATGGGTTGGACTAGATGATCTCTAAGATCTCTCTATCATTGTGTAGAGTTAACAATTGCTAGGTAGGCAAATTGTAGATTCTGAGAAAGAGGGAATCCCAAAGGAAAAACATAGTAATAACCCTGATCAAGAGGCAAAAGTAGATTGCATCATATAAAATCATAATAGGAAGAAGTGACCCAAAAAATATTATATTGAAGCATTCAATTAAATTTAAGAGGAGCACTTTTTAAATTTTTCCCATTTAATGATATTTTATTTTTTTCTAATTACATGTAAAGGCAGTTTTCAACATATATTTTTATAAGATTTTGGGTTCCAAATTTTTCTCCCTCCCTTACTTTTCTTCTCCCTCCCCAAGATGGAAGCAATATGATGTCGACTATATAAGCACAATCATATCGATCATAATTCCACATTAGTCATGTTGTGAGAGAAGAATCAGAACAAAAGGGAAAAACCATGAAAAAGAAAAAACAAAAGGTGAAAATCTCATGATTTGATCTTCATTCAGACTCCACAGTTCTTTCTCTGAATATGGATAGCATTTTCCATCATGAGTCTTTTGGATTTGTCTTGGATCATTGCATTGCTGAGAAGAGCTAAGTCTATCATAGTTTATCATTCCACCATGTTGCTATTACTGTGTACAATGTTGTCTTGGTTCTGTTCACTTCAGTCAGTATCAGTTCATCTAAGTATTTCTAGATTTTTCTGAAGTCCTCCTGCTCATCATTTCTTTTAGCACAATAGTATTACATTACATTCATATACCCCAACTTGTTCAGCCATTCCCCAACTGATAGGCATCCCCTGTTTCCAATTCTTTGCCACCACCAAAAGAACTGCTATAAATATTTTTGTACATGTGGGTCCTTTTTGCTTGTTTATGATCTCCTTGGGATACAGATCTAGAAGTAGTATTGCTGGATCAAAGGTAGGCACAGTTTTATAGTTCTTTCAGCATAGTTCCAAATTGAAGAGCGCTTTTTTAATAGATCACCATCTTCCTCATGGCTTAAAGGCATTGGTGCGAACCAAAGAATTCATTATGGACAGCTCATTGATTCATTTGCTAATTGACTGATTAATTCTTTCATTCCTTCAACAAATGTTGATTGAGTGTCTGCTATGTTTAAGGCACAATATTAAAATGTATGATGCCATTATAGGACTAAAGAAAACCAGGAAGAACGAGGAAACACAAAGTATGAATCAATCTATGGGGACATTGGAGCCAATTCTATTCAACATGCTCTCATTGCTTTCTATTAAAATATGCTTCTAGTTTGGACTTGACTGAGTCATTGGATGCATGAATTGTATGCGTGATTTCTCTGTTGTTCATTGGCAGATCTAAAATGAGCTATAAGTAGGAACTGTATGGGTCGTTCAAAAGGAACTGCAAAGTTGAAATATGAAAAGAAGTTGAATTTGCTGCGAGAGTTGCTTGCAGAAGGGAGGATCTACTCTATCCCTCTGATAAGTAGCTCTTTGGCTAGAGCTAACATTTATAGAGTACTTCAAGATTTATAAGTCACTTTAAACATGTTATTTCATTTGATCTTAAAACAATCCATGAGATAGATGCTAGTATTACCCCCATTTTACAGCTGAAGAAACTGAAGCCCAGAAAACTTAAGTCTAGTGCTCTATCATAAGATAGATGTCACATTTTTATCATATTACCTAAAGAAAGGAGTGGGGCCCAGATGTCAGCATAGTAGAGAATAGAAAATAAGTACAACTTCCACATCATGCAGATTAAAGGCATGTTGCCTCCATGATCTGGAAAATCTGTGTAAAATTTTTTGGCCTCCTTTCATACCAGAAAAGAAGTCTGAATTATTATGGCATTAAAAGATAAAATGTGTTGCTATTATACAATACTAGATATATATTTTATGCACTTCTGATTTCTAAATTTTATTCCATGTCATTTGCTGGTCTTCATGTGCCATTTGAGGTTTCTGCAAAACCCCCAAAATTCCCATTGAATTTCTTCTCCAAGCCACAATATATTGAAACCACAACGGGGAAGTCATGATGTGGAAGTGATAATGCATAATGCATAACGCATAATGCACTGGAAAGAAGGCTATATTAGAGGACACCTCCTCTTCATTCCTGCCTCCAGACTTTTTAGCTACAAGACTGTTGGTGAGATATCTTCATGTGTAAAATGGGGATAATAAGTGCCTACATCACAGGGTTCATATGAGGAAAGTTATATTAAATTTGAGGAGATCTGGAAGTATTATGAGTCATTATTTTAATAAGTGAAGAAGCCAAGATTTGCCTAACTGCAAAACTGGTTATAAGGACCAACTATTAATTTGCTTTAGAAGGAGTAGCTGGTGGACAGAAATAGGGTCAAAGTTAAGTTAAGACTTTCAGGTGGCAGCTTTAGCAATCAGGTGCTCCAGAAAGGTGAAGTAGGCAAATGCCAGGTAAGTATAGGAAGACCTGAGACCTAGAAAGATATTCTTTGAAGGCCAAATAAAGAAGAGTCTTTCTTATTTAGAGACCCAGAGTCAAGGACAAGAATTCCAAGAGTCCAAGAGCTAAGGAAACCTTCAAGATGGATGAGGTAATCATTCATAAAGTCCATGCTAAAGGTCCCAGAACAGGATTGGGGAACCTGCAGCCTTGAGGTTGCTTGTGGCAATCTCGGTCTTCAAGTGTGGCCCTTTGACTGAATCCAAATTTCATAGAACAAATTCCTTTAATAAAAGGATTTGTTCTACCTAAGTTGGACTCAATCAGAAGGCCATACCCAAGGACTTAGAAAGCCGCATGTGGCCTCAAGGCCACAGGTTCCCCACCTCTGTGCTAGAGCCTAAGGGATAAATCTTTGAGGATAACCCTTAGACAATGTAACTTTTCCAAACTGGAGGGTCTGATATCTAGAGGTAGAAGTTGGAAGCAGATTCTTACAAAGACTAGGAACCTAGAGCCTTGGAAATCTGAGTTGCTCTCAGAAACCTTCAACCTTGATTGGGCATCTCAATTTGGAGAGATTGTGACAGCTACCTTCATGGGCAGTTTCTGGAAGAAAGAATTTGACCAGAAAACAGGATGAGGTTAAGAAGTGTCTAGTACATTTGAATCAAAGGTCAGAGTCAATTTTTAAGACCCCTATAACTTTGTCCTTTATCTCTTTGATTTAAACCCTTGGATAGCACTCTTCAGTGACTGGTAGTAATAGTGCAAGTTTGTTTTTTAGTGATTGGCTGTAAAAATACAGCAAATTTGTTAACAAAGGAGTATGTGCTAATTTCAGAACTAGCGAGAAAGGAATAAGTGAAAAATGTAAGTCCCTCTGAGCAGACAAAACTGAATACCGGGAACGCCAAGTTGGAAAGAGTAAGAAGTGGCACCAAAAGGCTAGTAGAAGGGGGCAGTCATGTCTTAAGGCTCAACAGTAGAAGAAAAGTGGGAGCCCCTGGGTACCCAATATGCCTGTGACACCTATAGAAGGAAGAGCTAAGAGGAGGACCCCAGAAAATGGGACTACCTAAAACTTTCGCCGGTACTATTTTTAAGATTTTTCCATTTGTTCTTAATAAGGACCTATTGATAAAAATTGGAAGCACAGTATATGGCAAGTCTGATCTCTTCTAATTGCCACTGGGAGTCCAGAAGATCCCAGTAAGTCTGAGAGAGGTTTCAAGATATGCAGACTTCTATGTTTCGTCCTGCAAACCCTTGCTATCCACATCACCAGGATTTTAGAAGTATTAATGTGGTAGTGATTATGTAGTTCTAAAAACACAGCTGAATAAGAACTCTAGATGAATATGAAGTCTTGTTATTATAAATTAAAATTTCTGGAAAGTTAATTTTGTTAAGGAAATAAATTAAGGAAACTATCTTATTAATACTCTGATTCAATATGATATAATTTGGCCCTCCATATTAGCTTTCTGGTACTGGTGCTTCTATTCAGAAGAATCTTAGAGTAAGAAGAGGCCTCACAAGTTGTTTTGTCCACCCATGACTCAACAGAAATTTCTATTCCATGTTCCTTAAGAACATCCCTGAAAAATCAGTGATGGGAAATCTAGACTTGAAGACTTCAGTGACAGTAGTCGACTTTCTATTTTCTTTGGCAATCCATTCTATTTATGGCAAACTAACTCTGGGGTGGTTTTCCCTTCTATCAATTTTAAATCTGCCACTCTATACCTTCCACTCATCACTCTTAGTTCTGCCCTCTGTGGCCAAATAAAAACACCTTATTCCTTTCTTGTGTGACAGCCATGTAAATATATGGACAGTCATTGCGCCTCCCTTAAGTTTTCCCAGTTCAGTCCCCAGTTCCTTCTCACCATCCTGGCCATCTTTCTTTGGATGAATACCAGGCTTCAATATCCTTCCTAAAATGTGACATCTTGAACTGAACACAATACTCCAGCTGTAGTCTGAATATGACAGAATACAATGGAACTAGGGCTTCTCTAGATCCCAACATCTCTGTCTCTTAGTGCAGCCTAAACTGCTTTCTCCTTTTGGGTGTCACACTTTTGACTCACCTTGACCTGTCAGTCCACTTAAAACACTTATGTCTTTTTGCATGCAATCTATTGTCCAGCCATAGCTATTCAATCCTTTGCTTGTACCATTGATTATTGTAACCTAAGCAGAGGATTTTACATTTAACCCCATCAAATTCCTAGGCTGCTTAAATCTTGCTTGTGTTGGTTATCTTTCCTGGCTTTCCATCATCTGCACATTTATAATTCTCATCCATTGCTACTAGGAGCCAAATACAAAAAGTCTAATCCTCTTTCACATGACAGACTTTCAAATGCTTAAAATCTTCTCTTCAATGAGATTGAAAAGAGAGTTCTGCATTACTCTACTGGAAATATTTGTGGTTAAAACATTGATCTAAGTATTGATAATTTTGAGGTCCTATTGTTCAACTAAGCATTAATCCCCCAAATTATATTATCATATGTCCTATATCATTCCAGCTTCTCCACAGGCCATTATGCAATACCTTGGTTAGATTCAGGTATATTATATCTATATCATTTCCTTATCTACCATTCAAGTAACGCCATCACAAAAGGAAATCAAATTAGTCTTGTTTTTTTCCCATGAAATCTTGGTAGTTCCTAATAACCACTATTTTCCTTTCCCAAAATATCCAAATATTTAGAAAACTGTTTGAGAATTTCTTGGTAATAGGTAACACTATCACCAGCATATAATTTTAAAAATGAAACTTTTTCTCATTTTGGAAAATTGGAACATTTCTCCATTTTATTTATGTGTCATTTCTCTTGGTCTTCATGATTTCTTAATGATTGTGTACTGTAGTTTAGTAGTCACAGCTGCAAATTATTTCAATACCATCAGATGTACCACCAGGCCAGGTGACTTGAGCTCACTGAAGGGAGATAGCTGCTGTCATAATCTTCTCATTTATCTTGGACAATTGTTCTCCTCAAAACATTTTTGTTCCATCATTTTAAGTGTGAAGATGATAGATAAATCCAGATAAAGAAAGTCAATTCTTTAGCATTTGAATGGATATTGGAATAAGACCAATATACAACACTCATCCTCTTGCAACATGAGTTAGGCTAGTATTTCTCTAAAAGGTGACAAAGCTGTCCCCAGAATTTGATTGCCTGAGACTAGGGAGGAGGTTTAAACTGTACTCCTTTTGATGCAAATTTCTGGTAGTCTCTGAACAGATTGAGATTGTTTTCTGGTCACTTCAGGCCATAAAAATCCCAACCATATGGAATAGGGACCTTCTGGCTTGGTGGATGCCCCAAGACTGCAAATTACTATACTTCCGCCTGACAACCAAATGAATTTCCATATAGAGTCAAAGGGTGGGGGTGTGAGGTATCTATCCAAAATAAGTGCTGGTGTATACATGTTGAATATCCATTCTTTGTCATGTCAAAGTAAATTTCCATTTGTTAACTGTTGAATAAATGTCTTATTTTAAGCTAACATCAAACACATAGTCTATATATATTCCTGAGTCAAGCCTGCTCTTAACAGATAGCATGATCTCATTAATTTGGGCAGTCCCTCCTGTGGAACAAATTGCAGCCTACCCATGCCTTCTCATTCTGGGTGATTCTTTTATATGTCTTTGTATAAATTGTTTATTGATGATCTAAGCAAAATGCTAGAACTTTTTTGTAGGTCTTTCACTATTGGATAAATATCTGTGTAACACTTAAACTTTTTGTCTTTTTATCTCTTTCTTGCTATTTGTATATTTCCTACATGATTTGGGTATAGTGGCAAGTATGCTTTATTTACATAAAGATCACTTCTGTGTGGTCTTGGCCAGATCGCTTACCTCCCTTAGGTCTCAGTCTCTGTCTGACAAATGGACTGAGCTCCTTTCTAACTCTGAAACTCACATTCTGTTATTTCCTACTCTTCACACTTTCTGCTGTTGCTTTATAACTATAGAATATTACAAAGATCACTAGATGGACTCCGAATACTAGGCATTGTTCTAAGACCTTTCAATTTGCTAGCTCAGTTTCCTCATCTGCTAAATGCTATTAATAATAACACCTGCTTTGCCAACAACACTGGGTTGGGGAGGGATAAGTTAGACAACATATTAAGCTCTTTTATAAATTATGAAGTGTCATGAATTAGAGGAAATATTATCATTATTAATAATATTTTTTTTAAAAAGTAGATTAATGTAGATTGAATTATTATTGGTCAGGATCCTAAAAAGAATTCAACAGTTCTCAAGAATTTGTAATGAAAGGCTTACACATTTTGGCCAAAAGTTTCTTAGTTTCCTCTTGAGTGTCTTCAAATTCTTATGAGTGCCATCTGGCAGTAATGATTTATTTACATGTAGATTGTCAATCAAGTCTAGGATGCTGTATTCATTTGTCACTATTTTGATCAAGTGCTTCTGCCTTGTCTTCTTTAAGAATGTTAATCAAGAAAAATAAAAAGAAATTATTTTCTATCTCTTAACTTTAATCCTTAGACTCAGTTTTTGTGCTGTTGTGATCATCCTGTTTTCTCAGTGATTCTTTAGTTGGCTTCCCATGTATGATTAACTTTAAAAATGTTTTTAATTGACTTTGGAATTCTTTGAAAGTTTGTTCTTAAATTCTTTTTGCTTGCTGATTTCTTTTCTCTGGATATGACCAGTGTTGTGGGCAAGCGAAAAAAGTTTGCCTGGGCAAGCTTTTAAGTCTTTAAGATTCTTTGAATCTTTAAGATTCTTCTTCTCTTCTCATATGGTCTATTTTTATAATACCAATTAATCATGCAGTTTAATTACTCAGCTGAATATAGTTCAATATACAGTAATTGTTTAATAAATACTTCTATATTTAAGTAAATGCCATATACATCATCACCATGATATCATGCTGACTGCTGAAGATGTAAAAATGAAATGACACTGTCATCAACAGAGCTGTAATTAATCAAGTGACTGCCATATGTCAGGAAAGTTTCTGCCCTCAAGGAATTTCCAGTCTACTGTGGAGGAAAACATGTATATAAATAAGTATATATGTTCCTAACTATGCATAGGGAGTGAATTCTTATCCAAGCAACGCATAAAAGAAATCTCAAGATAAAAATAAATAATTTTGATTATATGAAATTGAAAAGCTTTTGCACACACGGCAATGATTGTATCTGGGATAAGAAGGAAAGCACTTAAATGAGGAAAAAAAAAACAACTTTGTATTAAATTACTCAAAGGTTTTGTCCCTAAGACACAGAGACGCCTAACAGTAATATGTAAGACCAAAAGTCACTCACCAACAGATAATATGAATAAAAAATTATCAAAAGAAGAACTGCAAAGTATTTAACCATATGACAAGATTTCTTTATATCCCTAATAATAACGACACAAGGCAAAACAATCCTAAGGCTTCACTGCGTACTCAACAAATTTGTGAAGATGACAAAAGTGGGAATAGGAAATGTTGGGAGGACTGTGGGATGATAGGCCCATTAATGCATTGCTAATGGTGCTATGACTTCTTACAGATATCCTTGGGAACAACTCGGAATCACCCAAAAAAAGTGGCTAAAATATCCAAACAATTAAACAAAGAGATGTTATTTTTAGTCATATATCCCAAGAAGGTTCCAAAAAAGACATTCTCCATATACACTAAAATATTTATAGCAACACTTTTGTGGTACCAGAGAAATGAAAGTACAGTAGACGACCATCAATTGGATAATAGCTAAATAAATCACAGTACAGGAATGTAAAAAATATTACTGTGCTGTAAGAATTAACTCAGGGCAGGTAGATGGCACACTGGATAGAATGCCAGGCTTGGAGTCAGGAAGACTCATCTTCCTGGGTTAAAATTCAGCATCAAACACTGACTAGCTGTGTGCCCTTGGGTAAGTCACTGAACCCTGTCTGCCTCAGTTTCCTCATCTGTAAAGTGAGCTGGAGAAAGAAATGGCAAACCCTCTAGCCAAGAAAACCACAAAAGGGGTCGCAAAGAATCAGATGATTGAAAACCAAAAAAATAAAAATAAAAAAATAACCAAGAATCAGCATATATAATGGGTACAGAGAATTACGGAAGGATTTAACACGAATTGATCCAAAGTGAATTAAGAAGAGCCAGGAAAACAATATTCATAATGATGACAAAAATTTAAATCCACAAAATTGCACATTTAATGTTTTGAATTACAATAAATAAAATGTTTGGAAATCATGAAGACCAAGAGTATCAGGGAAGCCTTAGGAGAAGAAACTTTCCTCCTTCTCCTTTGAAGGGTAGTAATGGGTAGCAGAGGTGGGGAACCTGCAGCCTTGAGAGCACACGTGCCCCTCTAGGTCCTCAAGTACTTAAAGTTTGGATTCAGTCAAAGCGTCACACTTGAGAACCTAGGGGCCACATGTGACCCTGAGGCCACAGGTTCCTCGCCTCTGGATGAACCATTACATATATTGTCAGATTTGTTTTGGGATGTATCAGTTAGATACTAACTAGCTATATGTCCCTGGGACAATCGTGTAACCCTTTTTGCCTCAGTTTCCTCATCTGTAAAATGAGCTGGAGAAGGAAATGACAAATTATTGCAGTGTCTTTGTCAAGGAAATCTCAAGTGGGGTCCCAGAGATTTGATCACAGCGGAACAGTGAAATAACAAAAATTACTTGGGTTTGCTGAATCTTTTTTCTTCTTTTAAATCATTGTATAAAGAATGACTCCCTGGGAAGGAGGAGTACAAAAGATACAGGTAGAAATCTGTGTAATGTAAAAAAAAAGTATTACGAGAAAGAGTGTGTGTGTGTGTGTATACTTATGAATAAATGCAAGTTTAAGGGAAAGGGCACTAACATCTGAGAAATTCAGGAAAGGCTTCTTGTAGAAAGTATAACTTGAAGGAAACAAGGAATTTAAAGAGGCTTGTGAAGTGAGAGTACATTCCTTCCATGTTAGATAGAACATGTGATATAGGGGATTGAAGGAAGGAAATAAGCATTTTATTAAATGTCTACTATGTGCCATGCACTATGCCAAGTACATTATAAATATTGTCATTTTACCCTTACAATTACTCTAGGAGATAGGTGCTATTATTATCATCACCATTTTACAGATAAGAAAACTGAGGTTGAGAAAAGTTAGAAGATTCACCCGGATTCTTATAGCTAGTAAGTATCCAAGATAGGATTTGAGCTCAGATCTATTGGATTTCAAATCTTACCCTGTGTCCAGTATGTCACCTAGCTCAACAAGAAATAGAAGCAAGAAACAGTTGCAACCCAGTGTTTGATAAACCCCAAACCAAAGAGCACCTACCTGGGAAAAGATTCCCTTTGTGACAAGAATTTTGAGGAAAACTGGAAAACTATTCAGTTCAAATTAAGTTTCTGTCAAAAATGTCATACATAATAAAGCACGATATACTCAAAATGAGTATATGGCCTGAATGTGTCAGTTCACCATATATGTCTGTATATACCCACAAAAATGGTCACACCATAAGAAATATTAAAAGAAAACTCAAAGGAAGTATCTTTCACAATTACACCTTGGGGGGAAATTCTTAAGGGGATAGAGCATATCATAAAAGCTAAAATAGATGATTTTGACCACATAGAATTAAAAAGAAAAAAATCTGTACATGAATATAGTCAACAAAGGTAGAATTAGAAGTAGAACTGAAGAGTGGGGAAATATTTGCTTCAGATATTGTTGATAAAAGTCTCTGAGTGAAAATATATAGGCAACTGGAATAAATATGCAACGCCAAGAGCCATTTACCAAAAGATAACCGATCAGAGGATATGGATGGTTTTTGAAATGAAAATTACAAATTCTGAATGATCACATGGAAACATGCTCCAAGTTACTAATAATAAAAGAAATGAGATTAAAACAACTCTGAGATTTTCCTTCATGTAATGCAATAGTCAATATTGGGGGGGTTTTGGAAAGACAAACTCATTACTATGCTATTGGTGGAATTGTGAAGTATTACATCCTCTCTGGACATCGCCATAATTTTTGCAGGAATATTGAGCAGACTGTCCATAGTCTTTGATCTGGCAATCACATTATTGGAATATACTTCAAAAAAGTCAAAGACGTAAACACACTGTAGGTGCTCCATATACCCAAATGTTCATTGTGGCCTTCCTGATAGTAGCAAAGAACTAGAAAAGAAATAGATTCCCAACAATTTGAGAATAGCTGAAAAAACTATAGTATAGGAATGTAATAAAGTATGATGGTGTATTAAGAAATGATGAATAGAAAGAATTTATAGAAAAAACCAAATATTCGCATGAAATGGTGCAGATGGAAATTGTTTCTATTTGTCTCATTTTTTAAGAGGACCAATGACAGACATCATGGGATGCTATTTTGACTCACGTGTGAACTGAATTAAAATAAGCAGAATTGTTGAGGTCTAGGGGTCTTGGGAATCCTGAAATACAAGGGTAAGAAGAGTGTGGCTCTGCCTTGAAAGAATTCAACCACTTACGCCTCTTTTCAGTCCAAGTAGTAAGTTTATAAAAGCACCATTTGGGATGAGGGAGATTCCTAATGAGCCTGGACAATGTGTGATGCCAGTGCAACTGGGCTAGCTTCTAAGAATCTGAGCATTTGAAGAGGATAAAATTGGTACTTTTATACAGAAGACTGTGGAAAGATGGAATGGGATCAAGGAAGTAGCCTGGAAAGAATGAAGGTTTGGGTTAGGTCAAAGTTAACAGAGAATGGAGGGTTGGGCTGGGGGATGAGAGGGAGAGCACAATGAAAGGACAGTTGAAAGGATTACTGGTATGGGCAGTGCTTCAGGGGAATGCCAGGGATCTGGGCTGTGTGGGAAAGTTCAGTAATCTTTCTTTTTGGGGGTACAGATCCCAAAGACATGGTCTTTTCCTTTTAGGAATTCAGATCCCATCCCCATCAGAACCATAAGGCCAATAGGCGAAATTATAACAATAATATAAATTTAAAAGTCACAAAAAAGGAAATTAAATTCTAACTGAAAACAACAAGGAAGTACCAGAGAAAAGACAGTAACATATACCACTTCTCACTTCTCCCATGGTAGAGAGGTAGAGAATTACTGAGAGAAAATATTGCTCTTCTGTGTCTATGTTTCCAGCCCCTTAGAATCTCAAGATCCATCCAAAGCTTAGCTTCTTTCACATTGTCCAAGTTGTCTCTTCTGATTCGTCTCTTAGTGCCTCCTCCTAGTCTCCACCAATGATTGTGCTTTTATTGTGTGTATGTCCTGTGTTTACTTATCTTGGACCTGATCCATTGCCTAGGAGAATGTTAACTCCTTGGGCAACAAGGACAGCCACACTTCTGCATTCTAATTGCCAATGCCTATCTCCTATTAAGTATTTAATAAACATTTACTTCATGTAGTCTTTGCACCTGATGATTTTGCTTAATTGTTGCCTTTTGTTTGTTTTCTATACAGAGTGAGCAATGGAGGGGAGCAGTTGAAAGGGTTGTATGTAAATCTGAGAGATACAGAGAAGGAGAGAGGGAGGCAGAGAGAGACAGAGGCATAGAGAGACAGAAACAGGGAATGGCAGAGAGAGATACAGAGACACAGAGGGAGAGGGAGACAGAGAGAAAGAGAGTGAAGGAGGGAGAAAGGAGAGAGACAGAGAAAGACAGAGAGAGAAAAAGGGAGAGAGAGAGAAATAGAGGGAGGAAGGAGAAAGAGAGACAGAGAGAGAAAGACAGAGAGGGAGGCAGGAAGGGAGGAGAGAGAAAAAGACAGAGAGAGAAAGAGAGAATTTAAAGCTGGAGGGAACCTTAGAAGTCAAGAGGCATACAGTGGATAGACAGTTGGACCTGGAGTCAGCTTTGTGCCCCTGGGTAAGTCACTTAAGGGTTGTCAGCCTCAGTTTCCACATCTGCAAACTGGGGCTGATGAGACTTCCCTCCTAGAGCTGTAAGGATAAAATGAGATCACATTTGTCAAGGGCTTTGCAAACCTTAGAGCACTTATATGAATATTATCGCTGTTTTTGCTGTTCACTCCTGGCTCTGTAACCTCATTTCAGGGTTTTCTTGGCAAAGATACTGGAGTGGTTTGCCATTTCCTTCTCCAGTTCATTTTACAGATGAGGAAACTGGGGCAAACAGATGAAGTGACTTGCCCAGGGGCACGTAGCTAGTAAGCTTCTGAGGTTGGATTTGAACTCAGAAAGATGTCTTTCTAACTTCAGACATGGCACTCTCTCCACTGAAGCTCAGAGAGATTAAATGACTTGTACATGCTCACACAACTAGTAAATGTTAGAGTTGGGATTGGAGACCAAGTCTCCCTTCTCCTAAATTCTATCCTCACTGTATTACAATGCTCCAGTTTATGAGCTGACAATTCCCCTCTTTCTGAATCTTATGGATCACGACAAAAGTCTGATAGAAAGATGAATACCCAGAATGCTATGAAGATAAAGAGATACAATTCACTTGCCCACGGTAGAACTCAATGAACATTTATGGTGAAAGTGATGAAAACCAAATCCCTGGATAGTAGGACAAAGTTTTCCATGAAGACTTTGGGGAGGCTGAGGCTGAGTGGGGTGAAAGTGAAGGCTGTTCCAATAAGACACATCAGGACACAGGAAGTTGAAACTAAAGCTCTTGTACCTCTGGGGGTGGGGGATAGGACAGGTGATCTAGGAAAAGCCTTTCATCAAACCTAGAGATGAAAATTAACCTTTAAAAAGGACTATCTTTTCCTATGCTGGTCAAAAATTCCAGTGAAACAGGGGAGACAAATGTTGGGACCATGAAAATCTAAATCTCTAAGTAAAATTGTGACCTTTGAGTTCTAATTACTTCGAGCTAACTTAATGTGACAGACGTATTTTTTGACCTTGTAAGTTTTAAAGTAATGAAATTTCAGAATATGTTTAAGATTCAAGTTAATAAGCATCTTCTCCCTCCTTCCCCACAAAAGACCTAGATCTTTTCTGACTACATTATATGAAATCTGAAAATAGAGACTGTATTATGGGTAGGATTTGATTTCCAGCAGAGGGGAGAGCCCTGGATAATGAATAAAGCTAAGCTGTGCAAATTCAATTCAATTCAGTTTAACAGCCATTTATTATGAGCCAACACTATATACTAGGTGCTGGCTTAGACAGATGGGACCCATTGGTTTTATATCATTCATGTACTAGTCTAAGTAAGAGTCCCTAACCTTGTTTGTGCCATGGACCTCTTTGGCATTGTGGGGAAGCCCAAGCACCCCTTCTCAATAATCATATTGTTACATAGAAGGTAGAAAAAATAAAATGTCATAAATAAGTTCAGAGTCCCTTTGAAATCTATCCACAGAGCTTTCCAGGTCAGTAGACATCAGGTTAAAATCACTAGCACCAAAGTTATGACCATGAACAATTATTAACTTTTTATACTTTCCTTCAAACCTCAAACTGGAATCATGGAAGGTAAACAAAATAAATTAACTGATTGGCAGAAGGGGAGGGAAAGGAACACACATTTATTAATCACCCACTGTTTACCAGGTGCTGTGCGAAGCCCTTACAAATTATCCTAGTTGACCCTCATAACAACCCTGGGAGATGAGTGGCATTATGATCCATATTTTGCAGTTATACAAATAGCCTGAATGTCACAAGACTTGACTTCATGATCCCCTTCTGGATTTGAGGCACGCCTTCTTTTGCTCCTGTGTTGTGGAGACTGAGAGATGAAATGACTGAGGGAAGAAAGGTTTGATCTTCCAAGTGTATTATTTTTTAAGCAATGCAGGACAATTGCCCAGCAAACTGGAACCAGAACTCTTTAGCTTAGACCTGAACTACAAGTACATGAGAAGACAGATTTTATACATTAAAATAAAAGACAATTAACAGCATATAAACCAGGATGCAAGCTTAGATAATCTGATTGCTAACTGGAGGAAAGATTAGGAACTTTGATAGGGGGAGAACAAACAGGTACAATTCCCTGAAATGAGGAAAAGAGGTATCCCACTCCCTCCAAATGTCTATAAACAATCAAAGGAACATGGAAACAATAGCTGGTGGATCAGAATGGGGCTTTCACAGAAGACATATGCGCTGTTTGAGATAAACAATTGTGAGAAAACACCTTGCATCCAATTTTGCATCTGGCTACATTTCTGGTCAGCATAACCTAGGTCCTTCATTAAGGACCTGTAAGCAGCAGGTGGAGGTGAACCAGTTTCCCAGCCATGCAGGGCTAGGTTCAAATAATGTATAATAAGGTTTTCTCCCAATTCCCACAATCGAATAAACTTTTCTCACAGGACAGAATTTGGACTATACCCATAATGGAATAGAAAGGGAACTGGGCTAGCTCCAAAATTGAGTTACAAGATGGAGTCAGGGTGGTTCACTCAATTTCCACAATTAACTATTTGCTGTCCTAATCCCCTCAACTTCCTCAATTTCCTCAGTATTTCCATCCTCAGTATTTCCTTTAGCAAGTAATCTCCTCCTTATCTAGCTGGAGGAGGGATTACTTTGATATATGAGTTAATAATAATAGCTGACATTTATATATTATTTCAAAGTTTGTAATGTACTTTATAAACATCTCATTTTATCCTGGTAGCAATTATTGAAAACAGGTGCTATTGTTATTCTTGTTTTGCAAATGGGCAAACTGAGGAAGATGGAGGTCAAGTGACTTATTCAGGGTCACACAGCTACTAAATATCTGAGACTAGTTTTGAACCCAGGTCTTCCTGACTCAGGATCCAGTGCTCTGTGCATAATGTTGCTACTTTGCTGCACAGGTGTTCTGTGACCTGTGACTGATGCATGGAATGAGTTTTGTGGGTAGAGAATAATGTAACCAGAAGAAAATACAAATGATATCTCTCTTCTCAACTTCTCAGGACTCTCAATTTGTGAATGGAGGTGGGGCAGAAGAAAGGTGGGAATTGGAGAAACACTCAAGTTTCTTCCATAATCCTTACGTGTGGCACTGAAATCCATTCCAATTTGGCTCTGTTAGTTCAGGTTATTGCCTCCACTGGGTAATGGTACATATATATCTATATCTGTGTATCTATGTATCTATCTGTCTGTCTGTCTATCTACATACATATCCAGTTAAGCATGGGCAGGCCTAAACCTGGGCTTCCCAAAATGAAGCAATTTTCCCAAACTCTGTACTTAGGGAGAGTTAGAGGATGGCTAACATATAGACTCATTGCCCTTCCCTCATAACACAAAGAAGATGCTCATTACCTTTTTAAAATAATTCTTTCATTCAATAATTTTACTTGCTTATTAAAGTTCCTGATGCTGGGGCATAGGTTTCATTAGTCTTGGATTTCTGCCTGTTAATGCTCATTTTAGCTTTGTGAAATATTAGCTAGGGCTAATATTTTGGTTCTAAGCTTTGCACCCTTTAGGGGTGGCCTATCAGTATTACACATTTCAGTTTTCTTTCAGGGGAGCTTTACCTTAGAGTAGACAAAAAGGATGCTTCTGAATAAGTAGTGATTCATCCATGATCTGCCTCCCTTAGAAACTCAAGGGGAATTCATGGATATTTGCCAAAGCTATTCTGTACAGATCAGAATATGAAGGATATAGTTGGGGGCTGTCCTTCATGAAGTTCTCATTAGAAACTACAGTTCCCAGATGACTGTGCAGAGCCCAGGTTTTCAAGTCTGAATGGAGAAAATGCTTCTTCTAGGTCTATGAAAGGGCATATTGGTTTCTTTCTCACCTTACCTACATTTTTGACAACATACCTCAACATCAAACTAAAGAGAAGTAATAAAGGGCAGTTTATGTCAGGATTTGGGAATGTAGTCTCATTAAGCAATATTCTAAAACTGAGATGGGGTGGTGTGGGACAGAGAGGTAATATTCCTGCATCAGTGAACATATCCATCATGTTGCAACCATTATCCATGTTAAATGCTAACATTTCAGGAGCCACAGCATTTCCAAATGTCACTGTTCTTAGGTGGGGCTGGTACATTTTTAACACAGTCATTTAAAGAGTATTCCTCCTCTTTCCCTTTCCTCCTTGCAAATAC
The DNA here is from genome assembly GCA_023548195.1 of Bettongia penicillata ogilbyi. Classification (NCBI taxonomy): domain Eukaryota; kingdom Metazoa; phylum Chordata; class Mammalia; order Diprotodontia; family Potoroidae; genus Bettongia; species Bettongia penicillata. The sequence continues at coordinate 3,904,324 of JAJHZJ010000061.1, forward strand.
CACTGGAAATGAAAAAGGAGGAGTGTCCCGGGGGGAAAAAGTTTTCATAGAGTGGCATTAATATATTTTGTTGCCCTGCTGTTGAGCAACTTTCTTTTTGAAAGAGCAGAACATCCCCCCACATCCTCCAGAGCCTTCATAAATTTCACCTTAGAAAAGGGTTTGGGTTTTGAAGCATTTTAAAGGAAAAAATAAAGCATTGAAGCATGACAAGGTACCATGATGTGGCTTTATTAGGGGAGGGCCTAAAGAGATCCCAGGCCCAGATTTGTCCCTGAAACCTTTTCATGAAAAAACGGAAATATGATTGAAGAGTGTGGCCTTCTGTGCATCCAAATGTGCCTGTCCCAGCATTTCTTCTGCTCTCTCCTCCCCCTCACAATCCCCCTTCCATCACTGCCCACTACGCAGGGCTGAAAGAATGACTAAGTCACTGTGTGTTTCCAGATAGCTTTCTCTTCAGACAGCCCTGCAAGCAGCTGGCAAAGATGATAAATGAGCCTGACTTTCCTGATGACGCAACTGTCCAGAAAGACAGCCTGAAGCAAGACCAATGCAGTAGCCTGAGCAGCACCGTGGAAATGTTAGAAGGGGTTGGACGGAGGTCATTCCTATTCAAACAAAATGCAGTTGGAAGTCAGCATCCTAGGCCTATAGGCAGCTTTGCTTAATTAGAGAAATAATCAAAGAGGTTACCCTAGGGCAGCTTCTGGAGATTCTCAGCTGACTGAAATGGAGAAATGAAAAGGTTGCATGCAATTAGTCCAAATTCCCTGTGATCTGGTTGTCTGGTCCAGTTCATTCCAATGACATAAATAATCAAAGAACGGAGAGGAAAGAAGAAATTATTGGTTACCATTATATTGGATAAACTTCTAGGAAGGGAGCCTTTTCTCCAGAAGGTCTTGGTTTTGAGCTCCTCATTTTCTACATATTGATATATAGAGGGAACTGGATTTTCAAGAACCCTTGTTATTAAGTCATTCCCCAATTGATAAATGGTCAAAGGATATGAACAGGCAATTTTCAGAGGAAGAAATTAAAGATAAGCAAATGATAAATGTTGGAGAGGATGTGGCAGAGTTGGAACACTAATTTGTTGTTGGTGGAGCTGTGAGCTCATCCAACCATTCTGGAGAGTGATTTGGAACTATGCCCAAAGGGCTACAAAACTGTGCATACCCTTTAACCCAGTAATATCGCTTCTAGCACCGTATCCTCAAGAGATCATAAAAATGGGAAAGGGTCCCACATGTATAAAAATATTAATAGCATCACTCTTTGTAGTTGCCAAAAACTGGAAATCAAGGGGATGCCCAGCAATTGGGGAATGGCTGAATAAATTATGGTATATGAACGTAGTGGAATGCTATTGGGCCATAAGAAATGATGAAGAAGAATGCTTCAGAGAGGCCTGGAAAGACTTATATGATCTGATGCTGAGTGAAAGGAGCAGAACCAGGAGAACTTTGTGCACAGCAATGACCACAGTGTGCAAGAGTTTTTTCTGGTAGACTTGGATTTTCATAGCAATGCAAGGACATTAAAAAAGAAAAAAATTCCCAATGGTCTTCTAAGACAAAATGCCTTCCACATTCAGAGAAAGAACTATGTAATTCAATCGCAGAATGTAGCAGATCATTTGTGTGTGTGAGTGTGTGTATGTGTGTGCGTGTATTATGTTTTGGTTTGTTATATGATTTCTCCCATTTATTTTATTTCTTCTACACAATACGACTAAAATGAAAATGTATTCAACAAGAACGTATGTATAGATCCTATATAGAATTGTATACCGTCTTGGGGAGGGAGAGGGGTGGTGAGAGGGTATGTAGGGGGAAAAAAATCTAAGTTTTATGGTAGTGATTGTAGAACATTAAAAATAAATAAAATGAATATATTAAAGAAAAGAAAAGAAAAAGAACCCTTGTTATTATCTTTTTTGTTGGGGGGCATGACAGGAGGGAAGATAAGCCAGTCAAAGAAAATCCATATTAAATGTTATCTTCCCATAGTATTGTACTGATTCATTTAAAGATGAAATCACTGCTTCTGAGAACCTTCCAATCTAAGACAGACCATATTGTTTCAGACAGATAAAAGAATAACCCGAAAGGACAAAACTGAATTTGTCACTATTCAGTTTGAATTCTTGTGGCCTCATTTGGTATTTTTTGGGCAAATTACAGGAATTGTTTACTATTTCTTTCTCCAGGTCATTTTATAGATGAGGAAACTGAGGCAAACAGGGTTACGTGACTAAGGTTACAACATAGCTAATCAGCGTCTGATGTCAGATTTGAACTCATGTCCCTACTCTAGGTTCAATGCTCTATTATGCCACCCAACATGATCATCAAGGGAAAAGGAAAAAAGTCCAAGAACTGAAGAAGGAAATGTTTTCAGTATCATTCCAACTCAGTTTAATGGAGATAATATAATGCAATGGAAAGAGTGCTGAGTAGAACTTGAGTTCAGATCCCTGCTGTCATTTACAATTTCTGTGCATTTGGGTAAGTTGATTAACTTCTCTCTGCTTCTGTTCTCTCATCTGTAAAATGAGAAGGTTGGACAACATAACCTCCGAAGGCCCTTCTGGTTTTGGATCGATTATCCTACAAGCATTTGAGGTTCTGGAGTGAAAGCTAAAGATGAAATGCCTGTCCTCAAGAAGCTTCCAATCTAAGACACATCGTATTGTGCCAAACAAACATAAAAACAAGAAAAAAGTTAATACTGAATAATCACAATTAATAAGACGAAAGGAGGAGAGCCCAAGAATTAAAACGGGGAACACTTTTGTCTGTGTTTTACAGGCCTCCCCCCACCAGTCTCTGATGTCCATATACACGGATCACCTTTGCTAGCCCCATTTTGAAAATGAGGAAACAAACCCCTAAAGGGGAAGTAACACTGCCATGTTCACACAACTAATCCGTAGCTTCTGAGGACTATAAGCAAGATTCTTTGGCTGTGAATATAGAGTTATTTCCATTCTAGCACAGTAAATTCACAGGATCCAATAATCTGAAATGGTGAATCTAGTAGGGAAAAATAAAATGCTACCCATCTTTGGACCAGTCCTGGAAAGAAGGCCATTCTATAGATTATATACTACAGTTCTTAATTATCATTGACCTTGTAAGGCACTAGGTAGCATAGAGTATAGAGCAGTAGATCTGGGGTCAAGAAGCTCTGAGTTTAAGCTGACTCAGATACTTACTAGCTTTGAAACCCTGGCCGAATTATTTAACCTCTGTTAGCCTCAGTTTACTCATCTATAAAGTGGGGATAACAGGGTCTATCTTATAGGGTGGTTGTAAGGATCATATGAGATAATAGGAAAAAAAACTGCAAATTCTTAAATACTGTATTAATGCTAACTATTATTAGTCATTCTTTGTTACCTTATATTGACCTTCTTATCTTTCAAAATACAGCTCAAATAAGTTAACAGAGGAGGTATTCCACGAGACCTCCCCAGATTTCCTCCATAAAACTTGTTTATTCTCTCATCTGATTTTATTACACAACTCTTTTACACTCGTTTGCATTATATTAATCTGTACACAAATCTTCATTCTCTTACTAGATTTCAAACTCCTTTAGGGAGGGAATAATGCTTTATTTTACTTTGCAGTTCCTCATATTCCTGCTGCAGTGTGTTTAATGTGTTTGCCGAATGAATCCATAAATGAAGGAGTGATTGCTCATTGCTTAATTATTATGATGTGCCAAATAACTGAGGATAAATCAAAGGTATCACATAGAAGTGTTCTATGTCTCTTGTATTCATTGCATCTTTGGAGAGGCAACATATAATAGTAGAGAGTTTGTTGGACTTGGACTCAAGAAGACCTGAGTTCAAAAGTATTATTGCTTCAGTGACATTCAATCTACTTCAAGATTGTTGTGACTATAAAATGAGAAACTTTTTTTAAAGAAATACAATGTAAAGAACATTGTAAAGAGTCAGAAGACCTAAGTTCAAATCCTACTTCTAAGGGTTACTTGAATAAGTCTCCCAATCTCATTTTACCCATCTTTTTACAAAGGGGTTTGGACTAGGTGGCCTCTGAGGTCCTTTTGAACTTTAGGTCTATGATCCTAATGTGCTTTGCAAATCTTAAAGCATTATATAAATACCAGTTATCACTGTTACAAAATATTTCTGTATAGGATCTATGGAGCTCCAAATGAATGAATCAATCAACAAGTAGCTTAACCATATCAACCTCTGATTTGATTATTTAGTTTTGTTATAGAGTTCTGAAGATGTTGATAGAAGACCTATGAGATATTTGGTGAACTCCCTCTGGTTTCTTCTACGACTGTGACCAACAAGTGTGTGTGAGTTCACTTATGCCCTTTTGTTTGTAAAATAGCTCCCTACAGATAGCAGAGCTGATGTGCATCAGGTTTTTGATCACAAAAAATGAAGCATTTTTTGTACTCAATGTGACCTTCATTTCAGACTATACTGGAATTCCACCAGGGAAGGAAATAGAGTTAAGAAGCTATGACTTTGAGGAACAAAAACAGTATTTTTTTATTTCCTTTAAAAAAATGACAAAATATAGTATGCAGTGGGTGTGAGGTTCCCTTTGCAGTGTGAGTGCAACCAGAAAAATACAATTTCCACATTGAAATTGAGATGATTCATCGTTTTTCTCTTCTAGGGCTCTCCCAGAAATATTTCACCTGAAATACCATCTCTGAGGAAAGCCAAGAAATTAGTAACGACCAAGGACACTGAAAAGGAAAGACGTTCTGAGAACTAGATAAGACTCTTCCATTCAAATCTCCTCCCTGCACATGCCTGAAAGGGCATGAGAGGATATTCCCCAGTCATCTTTAGTATCTCTGCTTCAGTTTAGAAAGCTTATTCTACTTGATAGCTGAGAAAGCACAATAAAGAGGAATCAGGTCAGTTGTTTGGGTATGAGGAAATCTTAATGAAATATTATTATAAGAATGATAGTGCTTTATAATTGGAAGAAACCTTAGAAATTAATTAGAGCAATCCCGTCATTTTGTAAATTGAGAAACCAAGGCTCTGAGAAGCATCCTGAGGTCCCACAGATAAACTACCTAGGTCATGATTTGGCCCCAGGCCTTTTGGCTCCAAACCTGGTGTTCTTTCCACTCTTTCCCCACTGGCTTCTCTCCACAAACACAAATATTGCTGCAAATAGAATGAAGAGCTGACTTTGCATTCTTTACAATTCATTCCTCTGGACTTCTTTGTTTATGAAACTTTATGCTATACAAGAGTAGAAACATAGCTGAATGTTTTCCTTTGCACTGTGCACGGTTAACAGATTTCAGCAAGTGATTTAAAGTTACATGTGAACTATAACAACCATATGAAAAAATGCTCCAAATAAATGCTAATAATTAGACAAATGCAAATTAAAGCAGCTTTGAAGTTCTACCTAAAATCCATCATTTTGGCAAAGATGACAAATGTTAAGGACTCATGTTAGAGTGCCTGTAGAATAAAACACAGATATGCATTATTGGTGGAGTCATGACCAGCCATTCTGGAAAACAGATTGAAACTGTACCCTCAAAGTTAAGAGTCAGGACATACCCTTTGACCTGGCTCTACCACTAATAGGCTGATACCCAAAAGAGATCAAGGTAAAAAGACCCATATGCACAAAAATATTTCTAGCAGTTCTTTCCATAGTAGTCCCAAATTAGAGACTAAGCCTATTGGGAAATGGCTGAACCAATTATGGCATGCAAATATAATGGAATATTATTGTGCTTGTGCCTTAAGATAAGAAATGGTACGATGGAAGGAATCTAGTTTCAGAGGAATCTAGAAAGACCTCTGTCAACTGATGCAAAGTGAAGATAGCAGAACTGGAAGAAGAATGTGCATAATGATGTATGTTTGTCCTTTGCTGCCAAAGAAGACCATGCCATCAGAGAAATAATGACATGACTTGCGCTTGACTTTGTTTTGAGCGAGGGAGTCCTCCTGACTCTTGCACTGGTGCTCTGTCCACTGCAGCACCTAGCTGCCCCGTGTACAATGAGAACAACATTACAAAGGAAAAGAACTTTGATCAATGCAATGGAAAACCAGGAGCACAAATAACTGAAGATGAAACATGCTACCCAACTCCTGCTAGAGAGGTGAAGGACTTAAAATGCAGAATCAGACATATATTTTTGGATATGACTGATGTGGGAATTTCTTTTGCTGGCTGTATTGCCAAGGCGATATTCACAGCACTGGTGGTGACTATTAATATGCTAACATAGTTCTCAATGACAAAGCGTAGCAGACTCTCCATATAGAAGGCAGAAGAAAAACATTTATTTAGATACCAGAAAGCCAAATCCCAGAAGCATAAAGCTAAATCCATCATAGTAGCCAAGAACTCAATATACATTATCACTACAGGGGGAAATATTCACAAGCCTCCCTTCCCCCTGCTAGGACCTTCCCACAAAGAAACACTCAGGATCCTAAGCTGTGCCTGCCTGCCTGTGTCCTTCCCAGCTCTGTCTAGCCTGATCAACTTCCTTTCAGATGTGTTTCCCCCTACCTTTTCCACCTGTTCAGCAAGCTCCTCCAACCACACGTGACTTTATTCCACATGATTTAAGCAGGTCACATGGGCCTATTAATCACTGGGAAAGATCTTCCCATTTAAATTACCATTACACTGGCCCATGCATATTTGTTATAAGGGCTTATTTCCTGTTGTTGTTGTTTATTATTTACTTTTTCAATGGCCAAGGGGTGGAAAGAAGATATTAAGTGCTTGTAAAAATAATTTTTTTTTAAAAAAGTATCATTTGGTATAGTGAACACATAAAAGTATTTTATAACTAAAGAGACTCTAAAATTGCAGTGGACATGCAAACATATTTACTGATACTTGGTAAATCTACTCAAATGAGAACATGGATAATATCTATAGAAGTCTTGATTCAAAGTATGTAATCTAGTCTCTGAAAGGGAAAGGGAGGAAAGGAATAAGCCATTCTACTGTGCCTACTTTGTACCTGGCACTATGCTAAGCACTTAAATATTATCCAATAACCTTCCTTTATTATTCTCATTCTATATTTTAGGAAATTAAAGGTTAAGTGACTTACCCAGAGTCATACAGCTAATAAATGTCTGAAGCCAGATTTGAACTTGTATAGGCATTGTGCTCTATCCACTGTACCACCTTTTCACCTTAATGGTTTGCTCAGGAACATCTCCATATATAATCATTCCTGAGAAGCAGGGGGCATCATGGACAAGCTTGCAATTGGAGATATTGTTTAATGTGACAAGTGTTCAATAAGTGACTATCATATGCCAAGCAGAGTACTAGACATTAGGCACTAGAAGACAGAAAGGAAAATCGTTGCCCTAAGGAGCTGATATTCTACTAGATTCCTGAAGACCTGTGTTCGAATTTCACATCTGACCCTTGCTACTGTATAGTCAGTCAGTCAGTTACTAAGCCAGTTTGTCCACTTCTGACCTAACTTTAAAAAATAAAGTTACCTTTACACTGTGACAGGGAATGAGAGTAGGCCTTTAGTGTAGAGGTTCTTAACCTTGTTTGTGTCACGGGATGCACGGGTTGCCATGGATCGTTCTTAGAACCATGCCTTTAACTGCATAAAATAAAATATATAGGATTACAAAGGAAACTGATTATATTGAAATGCAGTGATCAGAATATCAAAGAAACAAGTTTGAGCCACAGACACAGTTAAGAATTCTTGCTTTAGTCGAAGTAAACAGTAACAATAACAATAAACCCCACAAAAAAATGAATAAGGAGAAAGAACAATGCGTATAAAATCAGATCTGGGTTCAAATCCCAGCTCTGCCATTATGTGACCTTGTGTAAGCAGGTCACATAACTTCAGTGAGTCCCAGCATCCTCATCTATGCAATAAAGGGCTGAACTGGTACCATGAAGGGGCCTTCTAGCTCAAAAACTATAATTTTCTGACCAAGTAGGCCTGTAATTTAAATTGCTCCGGAAGAAATTTTGGATTTTTCCATAATATATATATATATATATATATATATATATATATATATATATATATATATATATATATATATATATATAAGAGCAAAGAAAGACTGATTGACAGACAATAAAAACAGCATTGAGAATTTTATCTTAAACCATGAGTTTTATCATTTCTAGGGCAGATAAAACAGTCTAATTCAATCTGCTTTCATTGCAGGATTCAGGGAGTATTGACAGAGAAAAATAATTTAGAGTGGGCAGAAAAGGGATTCTTTAAAGGTAGAGTTGAATTGACACTAGCCTTTCTCTCCCTAACAAGTCATGAAAATGACTACGTCTCCCTCTCTCACCTGTCTAATGTTTGTCAGTGCTGGTTGCTGCCACCATCAGAAGACTGTATGTGTCCAACTGGATTCTGAGAGAGATAGAACCATGTACTCTTGTGAGAATGAACTTTAAGCCCCAGAGAACCCTGCTCAATCACTGACACCCTGTGTATCTTTAGGTAGGACCTTTGCCCTAGCACTTAAATACTGAGCTGAAGAAAGTGAACATATATGAAGGGAAAATGTGAAACGCAACAGATTTTGCATTATGCTAAGTATCAACAAAATATTCGCATTACAAAGTATACATCTTAAATGGAGGCAGATAAGTGACATTTATTAAAGAGCACTCAGAGCTATTTTTCTAGACCATTTTCCTAGATAAAATATTTTCTAGCTCTAGCATTGTGATTTGGGGATCCTCAAAGTTGGCATTCTTCAAGGTTCTAACATTAATTTTAATTTCTAACATAGTTAATACCAATTGATGTAACCCACATAAACAAAACTTCTTTGGATATTCCGTGGTTTTTTTAGTTGTATCTGACTTTTAGTGATCCCCTTTGGAGTTTTCTTGGCAAAGATACTGAAGTAGTTTGCCATTTCCTTGTCTAACTCATTTTACAGATGAGGAAACTGAGGCAAATAGGGTTAAGTGACTTGCCCAGGGTCAAAACAACTAGTAAGTGTCTGAGAGGAGATTTGAACTCTGAAAGATGAGACATACTTATTCCAGATCTTGCACTCTATCATTGCACCATCTCACTGTTCACAAAAATTTTTAAGAGTATAAAGGGGTCCCAACACCAAACTGTTTAATAACTGTTCAGGATCAATGAGCAAAGAAAGCTGTAAACTCTGTGAGACTTTCACTGGAATATTGTGTGTTTGGTTTGAGGGTCTGAAGGAGGAAAAACTGCATTAGAACTGTCAACTGGGAAATATGTGAAATGTATAAATATAAATATACACACACACATATATATGCATACATATATATAACAGATACATATATATGACCAAGTAGATATGTATGTACCTATAGATGTATATATGCATATACACATACATCCACATGTGTATACATGCACATATATGTGTTTGTATATATGTACGTGTATATAAGTATAAATGTACAAATTATGTGTATATCCAAAGCATAACATTGTAGAAGGGGTGTGTGTGTGTTCTTCCTTTGTTGCTGAAGAACCATGGCATCAGAGAAATAATGACATGACTTGCACTTGACTTCGTTTTGAGTGAGAGAGGGCTGTGCAGGTAACCAGCCTCACTTCGCCTCCAGAGCCATCTGAATTCAGTGACTAGATATTCATCAGGATGACTGGAGATGACCCAGGATGAGGCAATTGGGGTTAAGTTACTTGCCCAAGGTCACACACCTAGTGAGTATAAAGGGTCTGAGATTTGAACTCAGGTCCTCCTGACTCCTGCCCTGGTGCTCTATCCACTGCATCATCTAGCTGGGTAGAAGGGGTAGGGGTAGAGGGAAAGGAGGAAAGCTTGGACCAAATTTTTTTAATAAACAAACAAATAAATAACAGCTAGCATTTATATAGCACCTTAAGGTTTACAAAGTAGTTTATAAATATTATCTCATTTTATCTTACCAATTCTAGAATTGTAAGTGCTATGATTATCTCCATTTTATGGAGGAGAACACTAAGACAGACATAGGTTAAACAACTTACCCAGGATCAAACAGCTACTGTCTGAGGTGGGATTCGAACTCTGGGTTTCCTGATTGCAGGTTCAGCACTCTGTCCACTACACCTAACTACTTCCTACCTGTATGATTTTAGGCAAGTGATTTACTATACCTGAACCTCTTTTGTCATCTACAAAGCAAGGAGTTTGAACCTGATGACCTCTGATTTCTCCTGCAGCTCTGGAGCCATGAATTTTAACTTTTCAGAAGAGGATGAAGTAGGAACAACAGACTGGGAATTCTCCTTGTTATTACTGTGAAAGGTTAGAATGATCAGAGAGGGTTGTTCTCCCTTTAGCCTGAGGCAGAATTTATTCTTTGCTACCTTCTCAGTTGACTTTCCGAGGCAGAAATGATTATTCTTAACAAAGATTTCTCAACTCTTGTCTCAGTCTGTAAAATAAGAATGATAAGGACCACCCAGAACTGTAGGGAAACCAAAAGAGAACAAATGTGAAAGTGCTCTGCAACCCTAAAGTGTCCTAGAAATGCTAATCGCTATTATTAGAGGAGGCAAGGGGATGAAGTTTACAGAGTGCTGGGCCTGGAGTTGGGAAGACCAGAGTTCAAATCCAGCCGCTTACACATACTAGCTCTGCGATCCTGGGCAAGTCTCTCACCTTCTGTCTGACATAGTTTGCTCATCTGTAAAATGGGGATAATATTAGTGTCTACTTCTTAGGGTTGTTGTGAAGAACAAATGAGATATCATTTGCAGAGTGCTTAATATAATGCTTGGCAGAGAGTGGCTGCTATATAAATGCTAGCTATTATAATAGATCTAGTACTATGGTTTCATCACTTAAGGAAACTCCTTCCACCAATATCACACAACTCCTGGGTAACTTTTGGTTTCAGAGAATTGCCTGCGGTACCTAGAGAGAAGATAATTGACTTGTTCAGAATTATACCAATAACATAAGTCAGTGACAGCACTTGCATTTTTTCCCGATCCCCATTTTTCCGAAGTTAACTCTTTATCCATAAAACAATGATGCAGTTATTGTCTTTCTTCCCCCTCTCCCCAGTGTGGGGAGAAATTGAGGAATTTGTTGGTGTGCTTCATATCCCTTCCCCTAGGCTCGATAGTCTAGAATAAGCTTAACATCTCTAACCCTACCATCACCCTTGGGCCAGAATTCCTCTTGAGTACTCTTGTTCTGCTTTCCCCTATTAAGAGAGAGCCAATAGCTGAACCTCATTCTTTTCATTTTTAATAAAATAAATAGCTAGATATATCAGTAAATAAAAACAAATATGCATAGTCAATGGAAACAAATTTTGAATTCATTGCTGCTGCTGTTCAGCTGTTTTTCAGTTGTGTCTGACTCTTTGCAACTCCATTTGGGGTTTTCTTGACAAAGATACTGGAAGGATTTGCCATTTTCCTCTCCAGCTCATTTTATAGATGAGGAAACTGAACCAGAAAGAGTTAAGTGACTTGCCCAGGGTAACACAGTTAGTAAGGGTCTGAGGCCATATTTGAACTCAGGAAGATGAGTCTGTTCAAAAGTGGGCAGCATGCTTCATCTTCAGTACTTTGGAATCATGGATTCACCCCCATTTTTAACATCAGAAGATTAAACACACACACACATATACACAAACACACACACACACACACACACACATTCACATAACATTTTACAGGACCAGGCCACAGGTGGAACTAGGCCTCACAGTCATCCATAGTATACGGTTCCATCACAGCCCATCCTTATCCTCCAAAGCTTTTACTAATTTGGTGGATCCCATCAAGTATCCTTTTCCAACTTTAGAGCCCTTGAGAGTCTGTTGAGTTTTCCTCATTTGGAACACCATCTCAGAATTCAATCTAGAACCTAGCTTCATAGGAGCCACAGAACTATTGCAAGATTTCCAAAAAACAGATTTCCTTAGCTAAACTAAAACTTAATCATCTCTGAGAGTCACGACATTCTTTGCTCTATTAGAGAGGTTATATATTCTGGTGAACGAGGACCATCTTAACAAAAGCCCTGATTTTTATGCCCAGTTCTGCCATGATCATTAAATCTCTTATTTTCACTTCCCTCAGTTTCTCTTCCTGTAAAAAATATTTCTTTTTATTCTCTTCTCTCTATCCCTATTCCCTTCAAACCTTGGGTGCGTTAATCTTTTTTTAAGAAAAAAAAGGAAAAGAGGCTCAGACTCAACTCATTTCCACAATGTTTTGCATTCCTTTGCATATCAAGTTCCTTAGGCCCTAATCTGAGATATGTAAAATTGAATAAGGCGAGCACACAGGTTTTGAGACAGAGGAAGGACTCAGCAGAGTTGGGCAGAACCTGGGTCTATGTTCAGGCTACATGTCTGTCCTGAACTCTGACAAGTGCCATTCGGAAGTCCCCATAAAACTAAGATCCATCACCCCTCTTATGGCGAGTCACAGAGGGTCCCAGTGAGGTCAGGAGAGAGTATCATCACACAGGCCTGAAGTATAGAATCCAATCATGCAGCCCTGAACATAGGGCCTGGCCCCAATCAATAAGGATAATTATCCTTGAATTTCTCACCTCACAGTAAATTAGGAGGATGAAATGAAATCATACATGTAAAGTTCTTTGTAGTCCTATGGCACTTCATAAATGTGAGTTTTTTTGTTTGTTTGTTTCCCTTTCATCAGCATAGGGAACTCTTGATGAAGAAACAGTAGATCTATACCTTCTTTGCAGCTCTCATAAGAGCTGCCCAGAGCACAAAGAAATTAAAGTATTCTCATGTGGTCACACAGCCGGCATGTGTCAAAACCACAACTTGAATCCAAGTTTGTCTTCCTAATTCAAAAGTCAGTTCTCCATGCATTGTGCTAAGCTTATTATCTTCCCCTAATTTAGGTAAGTTAAAAGGAAAATAGTTTATCTTCAATGACATTCTCTCCATTATATGAGGAAGGCACTGGAGAGAAACACCAAAGAATGCACATTTTGAGTGCTCATGATGAGGGCTGGAGAAGTAGGGGAATGATTGGAGTTCCCTGCATGGGCCATCTGGAAAAGAATTCTCAGACTCAAGCATTCTTGAGGTCAAGGTGTCAAAGATTTATGACACTTTTCAGTGGGCAAGAGTTCTTAGGGAACCTGAAAACTTAGAGGGGTACAAGTAAAGTTTATCTAGTATATTCTATAGTAAAGCATGTGCCAACCATGCTACCTAGGGGATTCAGGGCAGGATTAGGGAATGGTTACGAGTGGCTAGTTCTTAAAGGAAGGTACACTTTTACTATCTACTGCGAAGATATTAGAATTCATAAGGAAATAGCCCAAGGAAGAGACACATGGAGGTGTGGTTTTAGACCAGCAAGGTCGCTAAGTCAACTAATGCTCAGGACTAAGCCAGACTGCTCTCATCAATGTCTTGTTAGACAAGATAAATGTAAGGTAGTATGCGTATGTCTAAGTCTAGGATACATATGATTGGTCAGTGAGTAGTAAATGCTGTTATGACCCAGCACACAGTTCAGGCAGTACACAAGCTGCGTTAGACTAATAAATTCTATAGATGCAGCTGGCTCCTGTAGTGAGAAGGGAGATAACAGTTTTTGCTGAGGCAGGCTGTGTCCTTGGACTGGGGAGAAACTGCCTGGGCTAGTGTTTTGAGGCTATGGAGAAATGTGATTTTTAGAGAGAAATGTGACTTTAGAATTGGGGTCCAAGCTCAGGCACCAAGCACCCCATCATTCCCACTTCCAATCTCCCTAACCCCTAAACAAGTGTGGGACATCAGAAAAGGCCGAACTAGGCAAATAAGATTGAAGATCTTCTTCAATTCAACATCCCCAATACCATCACCCATCCTAAAAGTTTGTTTTGTTGCTAATAAAATGAACCTGTTGAGTTAAGAAGAGATGGTTGAGTCACATTGATTTGTCAAGACAAATTTCATTCTGACATAATTCAATTAAAGAGGATGAACCTGAGATTCAGATTGAAAGAAGTTTCTCTTTCCTCTGTGATGGACCAAAAGACAGGGGGAGGGGGTATAATACCAAGGTAAAATTAGTGTAACCATTCCACTTGACAGCTAAGCCCTATTAGCCTTCTGGATCTATTCCTCTTTATACCTGGCTCTTTGAGGTTCTTACCATAGGCATGCAGCTTACTACCCTTGAATTTTAAAGGGAATGGCTATGACCGTTGACCTATGGCTGATGGCTGTGGCCATCACATTTGGTATCTTTGCCCTGAAGAACTCACAAAATCTCAGAATGGCAAAGTAACCCAGTTGTCATCAACTAGTCGAATTCATACCTGAAATAAGAATCCTCTCTATGGAACTCTTGAAGAGTGGCCCTCCATTCTCTATATGAAGGACTCTATTTACCACCTTAGTTCTCTCTTCCTTTCATTTTTGCTTACTCTTTTGGAATACCCAGGCATTTTCCCCATGCAGACCAGAGCGACTGTAGTAACAAGCCTTAAACAAGCTGAGAAACCTGAGGCATAGGATAGGATCCTTAAACTGTAAGGGATCTCAGAGGCCATCTAGTCTAAATACCTTATTTAATGGATGAGGAAACTGAGGTCCAAGGAAGGTAAGTGATTTGCCCAAGATCACACAAACAGTAAGCTTAAGATCAAAATCTCCTTTAAATTTAGATGTAAAAGGAAGTTTGAGGGTAGCCTAGAAATGAAGAAATATATCCTGAACAAAGATACAGAGTTCAACCCCCATTCCATAAATTCCATTACAACTAGAGTCAAATATAAAAATCCCATTTACCTTCTAAAACCCTTAAAATTCTAGCCCCTTCCTCCTTTTCTTGCTTTTGCTATTTGACTATTTCCAGTGGTATCTGACTCTGTGACCCTTTTTGAGGGTTTTCTTGGCAAAGGCACTGCAGGGATTTACCATTACCTTCTCCAGCTCATTTTATGGATAAGGAAACTGACTCAAACAAGGATAAATGATTTATCCAGGATTACGTAGCTAGTCAATATCTAAGGTCAGTTTGTGTTCAGATCTTCCTTGCTTCAGGCACAGAATTCTATCCCTTGCCCCTTTAACTGCCCTTTACCTTTCTACAACGTTAACACATTCTACAATTTACTGACGCTGGTCTAGTTGCTGCTCCTCATACAAAATACTCCATCTCTCTACAAGATTGTATATTTTAACTACCTGTGCAATATGCCTAGAATTCTCTCCCTGCTTATCTCTGGTCTTAGCTTCCTTCAGATCTCAGATAAAATATTACCTGATGCCAAGAAGCCTCTCCCATTTCCTCTGTTTTTTTGTTTGTTTGTATTTTGGAAATGGCATTTTGTTTTTTTCCAATTACATGCAAAGATAATTTTCAACATTCATTTTTTATAAAATTTTGAGTTCCAAATTTTTTTCTCTCCCATCCTCCCTCTCCAAGATGGCAAACAATCTGATGTAGATTATACATGTGCAATCATATAAATGCATTTTCACAGTAGTCATGCTGTGAAAGAAGAAACAGAACAAAAGGGAAAAGCCACAAAAAACTAAAAACAACAAAAAAACTGAAAATAGTATGCTTTGATCTGCATTCAGACTCCATAGCTCTTTCTCTGGTTATGGATAGCATTTTCCATCATGAGCCTTTTGCAACTAACTGTCTTGGGCCATTGTATTGCTGAGAAGGGATAAGTCAATCATAGCTGATCATTCACAATTAAATACATAAACTTGTGTACAAAGTTTTCCTGGCTCTGCTCACTTTACTCCATATCAGTTCATGTAAGTCTTGCCAGGTTTTCCTGAAATCTATCTGCTTATCATTTCTAATAGTACAATAGTATTTCATTATATTCATATACCACAACTTGTTCAGCCATCCCTTAATTGGTGAGCATGCCCTCAATTTCCAATTCTTGGCCACCCAATGAAGAGCTTCTATAAATATTTTTGTACATGTAGATCCTTTTCCCTTTTTTATTAACTCTTTGGGATACAGACCTGATGATAGTAGTTCAAATTATCCATTTTGGATTTCTCTGTCTTTTACTTTGTCATAAATTCTTCCCTTCTCCATAGATCTGACAGGTGAACCATTCCTTGCTCTCCTAATTTGTTTATGTTATCTTTAAATCATGTAACCATTTTGACTTTATCTTGGTATATGGTATATGGTGTAAGATGTTGTTCTTTGCTCAGTTTCTGCCATACTATTCTCCATACAGTTTTCCCAGTAATATTCCTATGCTCTCTAGTTTGTTTTTTTATAGGAATGGGTGCTGTATTTTGTCAAAAGTCTTTTCTTCAACATTGAGATAATCGCATGATTTTTGTTGGTTTTGTTACTGATATGGTCAATATGCTAATAGTTTTCCTAATATTGAACCAGCCCTGCAAACCTGGTATAAATCCCATGTGGTAATAGTGTATTATCCTTGTAATAAATTGCTGTAATCTCTTTGCTAATATTTTATTTAAAACTTTTGTATCAATATTCATTAAGGAAATTGGTCTATCATTTTCTTTCTCTGTTTTGACTCTTCCTGATTTAGGTATAAGCACTATATTTGCATCAAAAAAAGGAGTTTGGTAGGACTCCTTCTTTGCCTGTTTTCCCAAATAATTTTTATAGTGTTGGAATGAATATTTCTTTAAATGTTTGGTAGAATTCACTTGTAAATCCATCTGGCCTTGGCAATTTTTTCTTAGGGCGCTCATTGATGGCTTGTTCAATTTCTTTTCCTAAAATGGGTTTTTTTAAGTATTTTATTTCCTCTTTTTTTAATCTGGGCATTTTATATTTTTGTAAATATGCATCATTTCACTTAGATTGTCAGATTTATTGGCAAACATTTGTTGGCAAAATAGCTCTTCATTTTATGAAAAAGACCAATAAAATAAATAAACCTTTGGTTAATTGGATTTAACCTGCTTCTAGGGGGCATTGTCCTAAGCTTCTTGCACTGGGGGCCAGGAGCCTGGTCACTCACTTTCTGTGCCAGGGCCTCTGGGGCACCTGATGGCTTGCCCAGTACTTTAAGATATTCTGGTCTGGTCGCACCTGTTGTGCCCTGGGTTCTGAGGCTGGCAGTTTGCTGTTGTACTGGAGCTGAAGGCCTCATAGCTGGCCTTCTGTACCACCAGCCTGCTGAGCCAGGACCACAGGGCCTCTAGCATTGATCTGTGCTGTGACTTGGACCTTCCCATTGGCTTGCATAGACACCACCTGCATTGGGCTCCACTCTCCTTTTACCCAAGTGAGGCAGATCTTTCCTAAGTCCTTCTAATTTATCTTGGGCTGGAAAATTGTTTCACTTTGTTTTTGTTTTTGGCTTTTTTTTTGGAGGAAGAATTCTGTCATTTCAGAATTCTTTTAGAGGCTTTATTTAACTTTGTCTCTGAGGGAAACTAGGAAGAGCTCAGGCAACTTCCTGGCTTCTCTCGGTCATGTTGGCTCCACCTCCCCCAATTCTTCTTAGTACCTTCCCTCTACTGATTATCTCCAGTGTATCCTGTATTCATCTGTTTTGTTTGTGGGCTCCCCCATTAAACTGGGAGCTCCCTGAGGGCAAGGTACAGTTTCAGACTTTTTCTGGTTTCTACCCCTAGTCTTAGAACGATTCCTGACGTATAATAAGCACTTAATAAATGCTTGTTCTTGATTTACTGACTGACTGACAAAAGTGAGAAATTACTGGATTTACGGAAGCCTATCCTGTCTGGAGCACAAGATATAGGGCAAATGGGAATAGTGGGAGATGACTAGAATTGTAGTTTGGGGCCAAATCCTGTAGGGGCTTCCATGCTCGAGGTCTCAGTCAAATTAACCTACAAGTCTTAGCCATTATATTTGGCCGTCACATTTTACATTTCATCTTTGAGGTATCCCACTGCCCTCTGCCCAATATGTGGCCCGTTAAACAAAAAACTAAATGAAGGAAGGTGGACAGTTAGAAAGTTAAGCAGTAAGGAGGTTTTTATTTAAAGAAAATGAATATATTAGATTTTATCATAAGCAATATGATAGAAGAATAATAAATGAATGCTCACTCTCTTTTATTATTTTTCTGGCAATGATCCTTCCTGCTAAATTAAAAAAAAATGTTTCCCCTACAATCAGAATAGGCTTCCAAAGTACTTGGCCTGCCTCATTAGCTTCTCGAACCCAAACATGGCAATTACTGAGTAAAAACCAACCACCTGCCTACAAATCTGTCCCCTGCCCTCCAAACTTAGGGCATTTTAATGAGGGGCCACATTGCTCACGTATGTGGAAAATACTTCTGAGAAATCCCTCAATCTCTCTGATAGAGCATGACTGCTCTCCCCATTAGAATCCTCTTTATAGAAATTCAGTCTTCAGTGTCCTCGGATATTTTTATGCTCTGTGTCAAACTCATGTACAATATACGTACCCATTATTACCTATTTACTTGGTGATTGTTCGCGCTAAGGTGTAATTTTCCACCAAGCATTTGTTTCAAAATTTGGCAGCATATGCCAGTCCTTTCCATACTTAAAAGGCATTCAGAATTTAGAATGACATTTTGTGATATTAAGCAAGTGTAGATAATGTTCTCAAACTTCATCAAATATTCATGGTTAATTATAGGCATAATATTTATGTTGCTATGAAAATTAAGGTTGTGAGCCTCTTGTATGTAGGCTAAAAATACAAGCACATGGACTGTTCCATTGTTTACCCCTTTCATTGCTGGGATCTTTCATTGTCATGAAACAGAATGACAAACATACCATTCCTTGGCTCCCTTACTCAAATTGCCATGTTGGGTATTGGTGTTTCCCTTCCTAGAATTCATTCAGTGTCCCAGGAGATTGGAGGAGGACCACTCGACCTCTCCTAGGAAGTAAAGGAGAGGCTTACACTTAGAGGGGGAATGGGATAAACTAATGCAGAGGAAGGTAAAGTTTAAATAATTTAGTCCCATCTACTCTTTCCTCCACTTGGGGCTTAGAGACCAGGGAAGCAGTGAAATGGAATCATGAGGGAAAGTGACACGTAGCAGAGAAGTTCATTCTCATTTTCCATCCAACATTGCACAGTGAGTAGTTTCTTTCCTCATGTAGGAACACATATTAACAGCTACATTTCTTTGCCTTGGTATTCTAAATGTGCTTTTCCCTCAGAAATTCATCTGCTATTTAAGGCAAGGAATAAGAGTGGCAGAAATAACTCTGATATTACAACTTCTTTGCATTTTGATCAAATGCTTTAATTTTGATTTCAGATCCTCCTATTTCTTTGTTGATAAGTATTTGTTGAGCCTACTGTACACCCAGCCATGGACTTTTGTTCTTTATTTTCTGGTATGCATCTATGATTTTGCTGGTGTGTGGAAACCCCTTCCACTAGTCTAGATTACACCATCATCTTCAACCTCCTCCTCTTCCTCATTAACATGGAGTACTTACTATCTGGCAGATACTGTGCAAGGTGCTTTATAATTATTATCTCATTTCATCCTTGATGTAGGTGCTATTACTCTCTCAATTTCACACCTGAGGACATCCCAGCAGACAAAGGTTGAGTGACTCACCCAGGGTCACACAGCTTGTTAAGTATCTGAGACTGGATGTGAACTCAGAGCCTCCTGACTCCAGGCCCAGTGCTCTATCTATTGTCCCACCTAGCTTCATCCCAAACTTGACTTTAACTTATACTAAATTGGCCTGAGAATTAGAAGGGTATGTTACTTAAGGTCATGTAACCTGTCTGCATCAAAGGTAGGACTTGATCCCCAGGGCTTCTTGACTTCAAGAACAGTCCTACATACATTATATCATATTGGATCTAGCTTTTGTCTAGACATAAGTATTGAAATATGTAAAGAATCCATGATTTTTTTAGTGTGAGACCTCCTGATGGGGGATCTTCCTCCACTGTCACAGACTGTGACCCCTTCTAAGAAGCTTGACTCTTTTACTTAGTTTCTATCTAATCCTGACCTAGTTACGTTGACTCTGGGTCTCAGGTTCTCATCTATAAAATGAAGAAGTTGGACTGCCTAGTTAATTTCTATATTAAACCTACATTCTTCTGTCTTAGAAGGAAATAGTTTTAAGGTCCATAGAGGTCAAATGATTAGACTTATGTCACACAACTAGTTAAGCATCAAGCTTGCGACACTCCACAGAACCTGCTTCAACTGCTTTCATGACCATTGGAATAAATTGTTTTCATCTGCCCATTCTGCTGAGGAATGTCTTCAAATGCGTGGAGTAGACATGCTCCTAACTCACCACTGGGTTTGATAGTAACCTATCAGTTACTGTCAACCTGTTTTAGCCTGTCTCCAGAGACAGTTTCACTTGGGTGTGTCTGATGCACATGCTATAGTTTCTTGGAGCCACAGGTGAGAGTTGGATGACAGGTGGATGAGCAAAGAGTTGGGTGAGCAGCCTTAAAATAGCCCAGTAAGCCCTTACACCAGAAGTCTCGTCCTCCCTGTACACCCCATACATCCTATCAGACATCGAAGACACCAGAATCACCTACCACATGCTGGGCCACTGACAGTTGTCTTCATTTTTGTCTTGCCACTGGATTTTATTGACTCTGGAAGAAAGTAAGCTGACAATTTTGTGCAATTCTGTCACATTTAAATCTAATTCATACACAAATGAAGACATCACCCTGTGATATCATTTATCCTCTTTGAAAATAGACAAACAATAATACCAAATATTAAAGGAAAGACTGGACAACAGGTTTTTTTAAATTATTCCAAACACAGAACCCCATCCCAGAGCACAGGATTTACTCACCAGAAAAGGGAGCTGCCTCACTATGCCACCATATTCTTTTGTCAATGCCAGTAGAAAATAACATGCTGTTAGATTCCTCCACTTTTAGTTTTACTGTGGGATTTTGGAATTTCACCCTCAATTGTTATACTAAGGTTGGACCAAAGGACTAGCTCAGTGGAAGAGGAGCAACATTATTCATTTCAAAAGGAGCCAGACTCTCCCATGAATGAACCAGCTGTGTCCTTACATTCCCAGTGCTTTTTATATTTCTTTACTGAACAGTCACAAAACAACCCAGGTCACTCCTCTCCTCCTATTGAATTTTATACTCATCTCATTGTCCAATAATGTTATTTCATCTTCCAAGGAATCCTGCATGATTTTTACATGATTTTATATATATACATTTACGTATACAGATTTACATACAAACTTATACATATATTCACAGAGAGACAGAGACAGAGAGACAGAAAGACAGAGAGAGAAACCATATCCCTGCCCCTTTTAGCTGCTTGAAGCATGACGCTGAGTTGTTAAAGTCTACCTGACATCTACTCATATTTTTATAGATGTATATGTGTGTATGTATGTGAGTATACATCTATGTACATACTACATATACACACATAGAATTTTATATATGTGTGCATGTGTATTCTTATACGTGTATATATACTTACATGTATATATTTTATAAAGATTTTATATAGATTATATCTCTATATTTATATAGACAAATATTTTTCTTATTAAGATTTAATAGTGACAGGAAATGACATATGAGTATTTTAAAAAATATTTTACTCAGTAACTTTTTTTTAGTAATTATAAGATCTTTGAATTTTGCCAAGCACTTGGTATCTTTTCCCCTTTGAAAACCAATTCCTAAATGCTCTCAGTATTTCATCATCCTCCCCTATGACCACCTTTTTATTAAAATCACCAAGTTCATGTTGATTTAATTGGGATCATCTTATCAAATTCTTTGTAGAATTCCCCTACTTCTTCATCCTCTAAAACAGTTGTCAGCACATAAGCTAAAAATTGTTTTCATGATGATCTTTTTGCCAAAGCTTATTTTGTTTTTTTGTTTTTCCGTGGACACACAAGGAAAAGTAACTCTTTCACTTGACTCTCTGAGGATAACCTATGAACTATTATTTCATTTAACTGAAACTACCTTATTACTTATGATTTCATTTGGAACATGAATCTGAAAGTGATTTGCTCCTCCAGCAGTGTATCAGCTTGTTCATTGGACAAAGATCATAAAATCTTTGATGTACACTTGTACCTTAGAGGTCATTTAACTCAACTTTATTATTTTAGGGATGAGGAAACTGCAGCCCAAAAAGATTGAGAGATTGTTCAAGGTCACATGGGTAGTAATCAAACTGAGATCCTTTGATTCTAGATCCTGAGCTCACTTCAATCTTCACTCTCATTTAGAGTTTAGTGCACCAATAGTTAAGATAATGTTTATAGGTAGATCTAAAAGCTGATTCTTAGCACCCCATAACCTCCTTTTTGCTTCTCTGACAATTTTATCAGGCAGATGGACAAGGGATCACACGATTAAAAGTTATTTTGAATTTTTGTCTATTTTGTGAGGTCTCTTTTGATGAAGAATTGATTCATCACCTATTAGCTAATCTATAGCCACAAGCTTGTCTATGTTTAGTAAGAATCGATATTGTCTGTTGCCACATGTGCATCTAAACACTTTCTTGCTCAATAGAAAGTCTTTTGTCATCACTTTTGAAATGCCAAGGTCAGCTCTACACTGTCCATTGAGCACCAAAGCAGGACTTTGGGGAGACATTCATCCCTATTAAATTTTCTCTTGTTCACTTCAGTGTGCTATTGTAGCTATCATCCAATGTAATAGTCCCCAGTTTTATGTCATCCATGAATTTGATAAGCATATATTCTGTGCCTTCATCCAAATCACTGATTAAATGATGAGCAGGTAAGGCATGTTCAGAGCTGAAGAGCACTCCACTAAAATACTCTGTTCCTATCAGTGTTAATTTATTAGACAATATTCTGTATATGGTGATCTAATCAGTTTCATATTCCTCTAACTGAACTGTTATCCAATCAAGATGTCACCATTAAGTCGACACAGATTTTATATATATATATATGTATATATATATATATATATATATATATATATATATATATGTTTCCTTTACTTTTCTTAGAGTATCTTTCTTTTTTCCCTTCCTTGATCTTTTCTACATTCTTCTAGGAAATATTTCATCTGACCAGATAAGCTAGAGAACAAAATAGATATTCTCTTCTAGATGCATGTCCTGTTTGCACCCATTAATTGTGATTGAATCATAAAACATTACACAATGTCTGTTGGTCATTAGAATTGTTTTCCCTTATTTCTAAACCTAACTTATTGATGGGTTGTCATCCTTCACTCTCAAAGAGGACCAAAATGATATTACTATGTTGGGGTCAAGGTATAATGTGTCTGACTGTGGTTAGTCAGACCAATATGAGCTCAGAAGGTGCTACCATAGGTTGGGTACAAATAGCCCACATGAACATTTGGAGTGGAGAGTCTTTAAATTTGTATATCTCACATTTCTTTTGAGCTACTGAAATTCTGCTTGTCTCATAGAGCACAATATCTTTGATATGGGCATGCCATGCTAGGCAGCCCTATGCCAGTATCTCCCATGTCTCACCATTAAATCCAAAGTTCTTCAGAGAGACTTTGAGAGTGTCTTTGTATCACTTCTTCTGAACTTCATGGAAGCACTTGACTTATGTGAGGTCTTTGTAAAATAGCATTTTAGGCAAATATATATTTAGCATCTGGATAATGTGGCAAACCCCTCAGAGTTGCACTCTCTTTGGTAAAGTTTGAATGCTTGGCAGTTCAGCTTCAGAACAGACCTGTGTCTAGTACCTTATCTTGTCAGGTGATCTTCAGTATCATCCTAAAACAATTTGGATGAAAGCATTTCAGTTTCCTGGCATGGTGCTGGTTACTGCCCAGGTTTCATAGGCATACACCAATAAGGTCAGCACAATTGTCTCTGGAGGCCTTCAGTTTGATAGGCAATCCAATACCTTTGCTTTCTCACACTTTCCTTTGGAGTCTCCCAAACACTGAGCTAAATCTGGAAATGCATGTGTCAACCTCATGATCTATGTGTACATCTGAAATGTTAATGGAATGGGAAGATCTTTAATGCCCATTAATAGACTTTTTAGACCTGCTTTGAGCTCGGGCCCAGCTGACTGCTGTGATGGAGCCTGAGTCACACGACATGGTGGGAAGAGCTTGTCAAATGGGTGGATCAGGAAGAGTGGAGCAGGAAGTGAGAATGAGGCAGAGCTGAAGTAGAGCAGCTAGTGTGAATGAGAGAGGGAAGAATTTAGCCTAAGGGAGGTTGTTTGTGGGGAGGCCTAATGGAGGGAAAGCTTGGGGATGTCAGTGCTCCCTGTATTGGTGATGTGTATAAACTTCTTCATTACTATGATGGATTTGACTTTCTGGTATCTGAATAAATATTTTTGCTTTGCCTTTGAGGAAGAGGGTTATTTATATTTTGTGAATTTACCCTGGAAATATGTATGCATGTTTGTAGTAACTGCTATGGGCATCTCATTGGCATTACATCTCTGGAAAGTATAATGCCAAGCAAGGTAAGTGAACTTAGTCACAACATTCAAAATTTCTCAATTTGCTATAGCTGACAGTTCAATATATGGATGGTGTGGTGCTGGCTGGTAGAGAACTTCTGTTTTCTTGATATCAATTGTTAGGCCAAAGTTAGCACAGGCAGCAGAGAAGCAATGCATACTTTATTGCATCTCAGACTCAGGAGTTGCAGTGAGTGCACAATCATCTGCAAACAAAAAAAAATAACAGGTACCAATTCTCCCTCCCCCTTAGTGTTGGCTTGTGTCCTTTTCAAGTTTAATAGTTTATCATGGACTTTGAGATTGGTCAAGTTCCAAGTTTTCTTTGATTATCAAGCTCACTTAAGGAGATGGAAGAGATCAATACCAATTTAGGCTGCTGAAGGAAAAGGCTCTGGGAAGAAGACATGAGAGGAGGAGGCATTCTCTATCACATCCCTATTCCCAGTTTGCTATTCTACAGATTTTGAGGAGTTTTTTCATTGGATAAGATCTGAGTCCCTATTTCTTGGTTAAGTTAACTAATGAAAGAGATTCTTCACTCCATATTGTCTGACATATATTCTCTTATATATAACTTCTCTGATTTCTGCTTTGTTGTGATTTAGATAAATGGATGACTCACAGATTGCTGTAAAAATATTAGTTTTTAATGGAGCTTAGTTTTAAGAAGAAATTGGGATCATAAAAAGCACTGCATAAGAAGCAAAACAAAGTCAAGGGTGGTGGAACAGGCGAACACCAATATCAGGACCTTGTACATGCCTTAGCATGGCCAGAGGAAACAGCAGACTCTAGTTCTGAGAACCACTACATGCTTTAGTGTAGTCCTGGGTAAACAGGCATCCTCAATAAGAAAGTAGGCCAGACCAGCATGTGCTTTCAGCAAAGCCCCAGGCAAGCAGGCACCTTCCAGTAGCCAGACCTCCATGTGTCTCAGGGTAGCCCTGGGAAATACAGGAAAACTGCACTAGGCCTCAGCACAAACCAGACACCACCACTAGAACACCAGCTTATTAGCAGGTAAGCTGCCAGACACCTATGGCCTCCAGTCCCATCAACCACTCCCCATCCTACCCACTCAGAACCTCATCAGATACAAGGTTCCCCCAGGTGCCTCAGGGCAATATAAGTACTGCACCAGTAAATGACCAGGACCAGCAGCCACGGCACAAGAAGCCTGAGACAGCAGCCTTTTTATCTGGGGTACAGAGCTCAAATTTAAAGGAAAAGCAAAAGTCCCTCCCCCAAAATATAAGCAAACAACAAGAATCTGACCATAGAAAGTTATTATGGTGACAGGGAAAACCAAGACACAAAGTCAGAAGAGGACAGGAATGTCAAAACACCAATGGTCAAAACCTCAAAGAAAAATGAGAAATGCCCTCAGGCCCAGAAAGAACTCATGGAAGAGCTCAAAAAGAGGCCTAAAATCATTCAAGAGAGGTAGAAGAAAAATCGGCAAAGAAATGAGAGTGATGGAAGAGAAGTATGAAAAAACACCCAAAAACTTTGGAAACTGCTTAAAAAGTAGAATTGCCCAAATGGAAAAGGAGATACAAAAATTGATGGAAGAAAGCAACTCTTTAAAGAGTATAATTGGCCAAATAGAAAAGAAAATACAAAAGCCAATTAAACACCTTAAAAGTTAGAATTGGCCAAGTAGAAGTTAATGTTTCTATGAGACATCAAGAATCAGTCAAACAAATTCAAAGGAATAAAAAAAAGAAGAAAATATAAAATAGCTCATGGGAAAAACAACAGACCTGGAAAATAGATCTAGGAAAAACAATATCAGAATCATTGAACTACCTTAAAGCCATGATCCAAAGGAGGATCTGGACAACATCTTTCAAGAAATTATCAAGGAAAGCTGTCCTGATGTTCTGAACTAGATGGCAAAATAGGTATTAAAAGGATCCATGAACTACTTCAGGAAAAAGATCCCAAAATAATAACTCCAGTAAACATTATAGTCAAATTTCAAAACTATCAGGTCAAGAAAAAATACTACCAGTGGCCAGAAAGAAACATTTCAAATATGAGGGAGTCGCAATCAGTATTACGGAGGATTTGGCAGCTGCCATATTAAAGGATCTGAGGTCATGGAGCATGATATTCCTGAAGGCAAAGGTGCTAGGTCTAGACCCACAAATCACTTACCTAGCAAAATTAAGCGTAATACATCAAGGGAAAAATGGTCATTCAATGAAATAGAAGCATATCAAGTTTCATAAGGAGAAGACCAGAACTAAACCAAAAACTTGATTTTCAATATCAAGACCCAAGAGAAGCTTTAAAAGGTAAAAGAGGAAGAGAAAACACAAGGGATTCAATGGAGCTGAACTGTTTACATTCCTACGTAGGGAGATGATATTTATAATTCTTAAAAACTGTACCACTAATAGTACAGCTAGAATATACATAGATAGATGGCATGGGTATAAGGTGAATTTGAGGGAATGAGATAAAAAATAATTAAGGGATGAGAAAGAAGAGTACACTGGGTGCAGAAGGAAGGGAGGTAGAATGGGATAAACTTTTCACATGAAGTGGCACTAAAAACCTATTACAGTGGAAAGAAAGATGGAGAGTGGGTGATGGTTATTGTTTGAATCTTACTTCCATCAATATTAGCTCAAAGAGGGAATCATATACACAATCAGTTGAATATACTAATCTCTTACCCAATAAGAAAGTAGAAGGGAAAGAGATTAAGTAAAATGAGGGCAGACTGACAGAAGGGAGGGCAGACCAAGGGAGGTGCCAGACAGAAGCAAAACACTGTCAAGAAGGGAAAGGGTGAAAGGAGAGAGAAGACCAGCAGGAGACAAAATAGGTTGGAGGGAAATACACAGTAATAATAACTCTGAATATGATGGAATATAATCTCCCATAAAAAGTAAAGGTAAGGGATTGGAGTAGAATCTATTATACTTCAGTTGAAGTAAAAAAATAAACAGGGTTAGCAATCTTCATCTCAGACAAAGTAAAAGAAAAAAAATAGACCTAATTAAAAGAGATAAGAAAGGAAACCACATCTTCACTAAAAGGTATGATAGAAAATGAAGTAAATATCAATACTTGACATATATGCACCAAGTGGCATAGCATCTAAATTCTTAAAGGAGAAGGCAAGTGAGTTACAGGTTCATGACTAAACAAGAGATAGAGTATTATGAAATAAAAAATAGATAGTTTTTATTATATTCAATTAAAAAAATTTGCACAAACAAAACCAAGATTAGAAGGAAATCAGAACATTAGGAAACTATCTTCACAGCAAGTGTTTCTGATAAAGGCATTATTTCTCAAATGTATAGCCAACTGAGTGAAATTTATAAGAATACAAGCCATTCTCTGATTGATAAATGGCCAAAGAATATGAGCAAGCAGTTTTCAGAAGAAGAAATCAAAGCTATTTAAAGACATGTGAAGAAGGGCTCTAAATCACTTTTGACTTGAAAAATGCAAATAAAAACAACTCTGAGGTCCCATTTTACATTATGACTGTGGCTAATATGACAAAAAGGGGAAATTGATAAATGCTGGAGAATATGTAGGAAAATTGGGACACTAATGCATTATGAGTGGCCTTAGGAAATGATCCAATCGTCCTGGAAAGCAATTTGGAACTATGCTCAAAGGGCAACCAAACAGTGCATACCCTTTGATCCAACAATACCACTAGTACCTCTGCATCCCAAAGAGATCATAAAGAAGGGAAAATGACTACATGCGCAAAAATAATAATAGCATCCCTTTCCATGGTGGAAAATTTTGGAAATTGAGGGGATACCCCTCAATTAGGGAATGGCTGAATAAACTGTGCTTTATGAATGTAATGTAATACTATTGTTCAGGAGGAAATGATGAACAGGCAGATTTCAGAAAATCCTGGAAAGACTTATAAAAGCTGATGCAAAATAAAATGAGCAGAACCATGGAACATTGAACACAGTATCAGCAACATTGTGTGATGATCAACTATGAATGACTTAGATCTTCTCAGCAACACAATGATCCAAGACAAGTATAAAGTTCTCACTAAGGAAAATGCTATCCACATCTAGATAAAGAACTGATGGACTCAATGCACATTGAGGCATCCTTTTTTCACTTTCTTTATTCTTTTTTGTGGTCTTTTCCCTTTTGACCTTTTTTTTTCTTTCATAGCTGTGACTAACATGGAAATATATTTTACATGATAGCACATGTATAACCTACATCAAATTACCTATTATTTTCAGAAAAGGGGAGCAAAGAAGAGAGGGAGAAGAATTGGAATTCAAAATATTGTAACAATGAATGCTAAAAATTGCTTTAACATGTAATTGGGAAAATACTATGAAATTAAATAATTTACCATGAGTGTGGTAGCTGATCCTGATTCTGTTTTCCTGGTTTTTTTTTTTTGAAGGTATCTAACAACATTATTAAAAAAAAAAATGAACAAAAAAAAATCGTGCTAAAAATATGGGAACAAGCACACAGCTTTGCTTCACTCTTGTGGCAACTGGGAAAGTGTGTGAACATCATCCATTATCCAGAACCTATGCAAAAATGCCATCATGGAATTGACATAGAATACTGATAAACATCTCTGGACAACCAAATTTTGCTATGATCTTGCACAAATCCTCATGACTGACAGCATCAAAGGCCTTGATCAGGTTGGTAATTGTTGTGTATAGACCTCTGCTCTTCTCTTGGCATTTCTCCTGGAGTCGTTGGTCAGCCAACACCATATTAACTGTTCCTTGGCCCTTCGAGAAGTGATATTGACTCTCTGGTAGATGACCATCTTCTAGATGAAGGATCTATTTATTAAGGAAGATGCTGGCAAGAATCTTGCTGACAATGACTGTAAGAGAGATGTCCCCCAAACTCCCTTAATCATCACAGGACAACCTATTTTCTTTTGCCCTTATTTCTAAACCTAACCAATTCTCTTTTCATGTGGCTTCCCCAACTACTCTTACTTCAGGTTCACATGGATAGAAGCCTATTTGTTTTTTCTATTTATTGTCATTGACTTCAGTATCAGACATTTCTGCTTTTAGAGATACCAAAGGCCTCTTCTCCTGGGCTGCTTTTCCACTGTCTTTCTCCCTATTGTGAACAATGAGGAATGAAGATATTTTTCAGGGGAGAGGCCAAGATGGCGGAGTAGAAAGACTCACGTATGCTAGCTCCGAACCCACAACCCGTAAATTTCCTGTAAAAACAACTCTCCACAAATTCTGGAGCAGTGCAAGGCATGCAGAAACACAGTGGAAGAGATTTCTATTCCAGAGAGCCCTGGAAAGCCGTCCCCAGGGGTCTGTCACACTCCGGACGGAGCCCACCCCTGCGCTGCCCTAGTCAGGCGGTCCAAGAGGAGCAGATCAGAGCAGGCTTCAGGGATGGAATCTCTGGTGGCCGTGAAGGTCCCTCCACCCACAGGAGCTACAGGTCAGTGAGAGAGATGTCTGTGTTGGCCGAGAGGGAAGCGGGGTGTCTCTGTGTCTCGGGCCCCCTCGGGATGCAGTGGCAGAGGCAGCGGCAGAGGCAGCAGCAGCCCGGGACTCCAGGAGCAGACAGGAGCTCAGGGCCATTACTGAAGGTCTCTGAATAAACCCCCTGAGGGAACTGAGCCTGGGAGGCGGCCCTGCCCCAACCTGAGCACCAGAACTTAAGCTCACATTGAATAGCAGCCCCTCCTCCCCCACTGAAAGCCCTGAGGCTGGGGAGCAGCATTTGAATCTCAGACACCAAGCACTAGCTGGGCGGATCTAGGCGGGGGTGCAGAGGAATCTCAGAAGTCAAGTAAATGACTGGGAAAATGCCCAGAAAAGGGAAAAAAAATAAGACCATAGAAAGCCACTTTCTTGGGGGACAGATATTCCTGCTTTTCATTTCTGATCACGAGGAACAATTCTTACCATCAGGGAAAGACGTGGAGGTCAGGGCCTCTGTATCCTAGAAATCCAAGGTGGATGTCCGGTGGGCTCAGGCCATGGAAGAGCTCAAAAAAGGATTTTGAAAATCAAGTTAGACAGGTGGAGGAAAAGCTGGGAAGAGAAATGAGAGAGATGCAAGAAAAGCATGAAAAATGGGTCAATATCTTGGTAAAGGAGACCCAAAAAAATGCTGAAGAAAATAACACCTTGAAAAATAGGCTAACTCAACTGGCAAAAGAGGTTAAAAAGCCAATGAGGAGAAGAATGATTTCAAAAGCAGAATTAGCCAAATGGAAAAAGAGGTTCAAAAGCTCACTGAAGAAAATAGTTCTCTCAAAATTAGAATGGGACAGATGGAGGCTAATGACTTTCTGAGAAACCAAGAAATCACAAAACAAAACCAAAAGAATGAAAAAATGGAAGATAATGTGAAATATCTCATGGGAAAAACAACTGACCTGGAAAATAGATCCAGGAGAGACAATTTAAAAATGATAGGACTACCTGAAAGCCATGATCAACAAAAGAGCCTAGACAATATCTTTCACGAAATTATCAAGGAAAACTGCCCTGAGATTCTAGAATCAGAGGGCAAAATAAATATTGAAGGAATCCATCGATCACCTCCTGAAAGAGATCCAAAAAGAGAAACTCCTAGGAACATTGTGGCCAAATTCCAGAATTCCCAGGTCAAGGAGAAAATATTGCAAGCAGCTAGAAAGAAACAATTCCAGTATTGTGGAAATACAATCAGGATAACCCAAGATCTAGAAGCTTCTACATTAAGGGATCGAAGGGCGTGGAATAGGATATTCCAGAAGGCAAAGGAACTAGGACTCAAACCAAGAATCACCTACCCCAGCAAAACTGAGTATAATAATTCAAGGGAAAATATGGTCTTTCAATGAAATCAAGGACTTTCAAACATTCTTGATGAAAAGACCAGAGCTCAAAAGAAAATTTGACTTTCAAACACAAGAATGAGAAGAAGCATGAAAAAGTAAACAGCAAAGAGAAGTCATAAGGGACTTACCAAAGGTGAACTGTTTACATTCCTACATGGAAAGACAATATTTGTAACTCTTAAAACTTTTCAGTATCTGGGTAGTTGGTGGGACCACACACATACACACACACACACATGTACATGTGTACACGCACACACACATACACACATGCACACACACATAGAGAAAGAGAGCACAGAGTGAATTGAATAGGATGGGACCATATCATAAAAGAAATTAAGGTAAATGGTGAGAGAGAAATGTAGTGGGAGGAGAGAGAGTG
Organism: Bettongia penicillata ogilbyi; assembly: GCA_023548195.1. Classification (NCBI taxonomy): domain Eukaryota; kingdom Metazoa; phylum Chordata; class Mammalia; order Diprotodontia; family Potoroidae; genus Bettongia; species Bettongia penicillata. The sequence goes on from JAJHZJ010000061.1 coordinate 3,935,996, forward strand.
AAATGGAATGGGGTAAATTATCTCTCATTCAAGAGGCAAGCAGGAGACTTTTTAGTGGAGGGAAAAAGAGAAGAGCTGAGAAAAAAAACATGAAGTTTACCCTCATCGCATTCAACTAAAGGAAGGAATAAAATGTACACTCATCTTGGTATGAAAACCTATCTTATAATACAGGAAAGTAGGGGAGAAGGAGATAAGCAGGGTGGGGGGGGACGATGAAAGGGAGGGCAATGGGAGGAGGGAGCAATTTGAAGTCAACACTCTTGGGGAGGGACAGGATCAAAAGACAGAATAGAAACAGTGGGGGGCAGGATAGGATGGAGGGAAATACAATTAGTCTTACACAACATGACCATTATCGAAGTCGTTTGCAAAACTACACAGATATGGCCTATATTGAATTGCCTGCCTTCCCAAAGGGAATGGGTGGGGAGGGAGGCATGGGGAGAATTTGGAACTCAAAGTTTTAGGAACAACTGTTGAGTATTGTTCTTGCTACTAGAAAATAAGAAATATAGTTAATGGGGAATAGAAAGTCATCTGGCTCTACAGGACAAAAGAGAAGATGGGACGAGAGAAGGGAAGGATGATAGAAGAGAGGGCAGATTGGTGATAGGGAAAATTAGAATGCTCAGTGTATTGGGGTGGGGGGATAGGATAAATGGGGAGAAAATTTGGAACCCAAAATTTTGTGAAAATGAATGTAAAAAGTTAAATAAATAAATTTATATTAAAAAAAAGATACTTTTCGCAATGCTCTAATTATCCCAGATCGAACAGCAGCTTTGCATAAAGGTCCATCTTAGGTACTTATGCATTTCCAAATGACATCCAAGTGTAGGTGTTAGTACTTGGTTCTTGCAACAAATTTGGGCTTCCAGAAAAGGTAAAATGAATTGTTCTCAATATGGTATCTCTCATGAGTACCCAGGTACCATGGTAATGGGTGCTGTCAGGGTATGTAGACATATATCAACAGGTAACTCGGAAGATACAATTTTAACTCAATTGTTATTCCATTGTATATAGGATATAATTGCTATAATACTGCCTGAATTGAGCATTATTTTTACCAACACATTTATGTAGACAAAGTTCTTTGCAATACACTTGTAGTATCTTAGTGTCTGAGTTAGCAAAGTCATCTAATATACCTATTAATCCCCCTCAAATATATATATTTATATGTATTATGTCCAAGTATAAATCTTAGCAATGATTATTTTTCAGATGCAACGATGAAAAGATGCTTCTGCTTCTTAGTTGTCACCCCATGAGCACTTCAAATGTTAGCTCATCTTCATATTATTGGAATTTTAAACTTTAACATAAAACTCCCAGGGGAAAAAATGGCAACAGAAATGATCCAACCAAGCCCAGCTACCCCTAGAATCACTTCAGGAACAGTGGGATACAACTTCAAATGATACAGAGAATCAACAAACAGGAGAGATGAGTTCAGAGAAATAGCATTAAGGTACCTGCCTTTCCATCAACAGTCAACATCAGTGCACAGGCAGAAACACAAAAGCAAAAGAATGGACTGTGAATTACAAATCTGAACCAATATACTAATGTTCCCTCACATACTTCCATCTATAACTGAGACAATAGACTGGAACTCCTCTTTAGCATACCCTAACCAGGAGGCAGGGGGCAGACCCATAAAGACCCTTGTTCAAATAGCCCCACCTAAGACTGTGGAAGGGGATATAATGTTAGATGAGCATCCTTATTCAAGACTGTTGGAAAGCCTAGGGCCTAAGCCTGGTTCAGCATCCCACTCCAAGACTGTGGTGGGAAACATAGCACAGAGATCGCTGTTATCGCAGGATGGCTATCCAATCCAGGTCTGTGGGAGAACATGAAACTGCAGGGCAGAAGGACCAGTATCACTGACCCAGCTACTGTATCCAGGGTCATGATCTCTACCTGGAAGTCACAGTCCAAGATTATGGAGGGATATAACAAGTTATTCTTAATCAGGCCTCCTAGATTCTCTTTTGAAAGTCAAGGACTAAGAATTTAGTGTGGCTACTTTTAGTTCTCTAATCTTTTCCTTATTGACCTCAGTTGTTATTATGTTTTGGTCTGGAGCCTTGTGTGTTTAATATTTCTGCACTTTTGCATCTATTATTTTTTTTCATGTTCTACCACATGATCAATGTTTGTAAAGGGACCATGCAAAACCAGAATAAACATTATGTACATAAATAATTTATAGCAATGAGACAACATACACAACACTTTTGGAATGCAGCCAAAGCAATCTTTGGAAGAAATTTTTTATGTCTAAAATATTTTCTTAAATAAGAGAAAGAAAACCTTGAAGAACTGATCATGCAACTTGAAACATAACAAAACAAAACCCTCTACCCCCAGTCCCAAAAAATACCAAGAAATTAACCTCACTTTTCAAATTAAGAAATTCTGGAAACTAAAGAAAAGATAAAATTAGCAATAAAAACTATAAGATTGATAAATAAAACTAAAAGCTACTTTTTGGAAAGACTAATCCATGTATTGGCCAGCTTGAAGCAAGCAGGGAGAATTAAATTACCAAAATAAAAAAATGAAAATGGGGAATTTGCAAAAGATGAAGAGGATATAAATGAAATTGTCAGAAATTCTATGCCAAAATAATTGAAATCAGAAATGGAATTGAGGAGTTTTTACAAAAGTATGAAGTATATAGATTACCAGAATAAGAAATGGGGAATGTAACTAACTTCAGAAACATAAAATGAAAAAGCCATAAATGTGTTCCCAAAATTTAAGGGAAAAAAACCACCCAGTATCATATGGACTTACAAGTCATTCCTGTCAAACATTCAAAGAAAATTAGTTCCTATACTACATAAATTGTCTGCAAATTTAGAGGAAAAAAAAATAATCTTGTTATTCTTCCTATGTAACAAAAAAAAATGGCCTTTAAACCTAAGCCAGGGAGATATGAAGCAGACTATTAAAACAATTGCTCAATGTTACTAATAAATATTGATTAAAAATATTCAATAGAACACAAAGAGACTACAATAATATTTTTAAAAGACTATCATCATCGTCATCTTGGATCTGTGCCAGGAAATCAGAGATGGCTTGACATTAGGAAAATTACAAGTAGACTATATTAAAAATGAAAATAGTAGAATAGCCTTTGGTAAAATATGGTTTTCATTTATGTAAAAAACACTAAAGAGTATAGGAATAATTATGAGTTTCCTTAATATAATCAATAGTAGTTCATCTAACACATAAAATTAATGCCATTTATGAGAGAAATATTAATAGCCTATCTAATATGATCAATGAAAAAAAAAGGAAGTACATCATTACCTTTCAGTCATATGGTTTTAGAAATGCTCTGATAGCAATAAGTTGAGAAAGAGAAATTAAGATAATGACCATAGGCAAAGATAGAATAAAATTATTTATTTTTATAGCTAATATTATTTTCTTAGAGCATCCTAGAAATTCATTGAAAACAAATAACTAAAATAATTATTGACCACTGCAACAATGGGATATAAAATAAATCTATATAACAATCAGTCTTTCTGTATGTTACTAAAAAATCTGGCATGATACATAAAAAGTAATATTCAGGATATAAGTACAAAACCCTATAGAAATTGAAGAAGGCTAAAATAATTAGAGATCTCATTGTTCAGGGTTGGCATGTATAAATACAATTTTTAAAAGCAGTAATAAATATAAATATTAAATTGATGGTACTACCAAAATTAATTCACAATAATTAATTATAGAACTAACCATTGAGAGGTGACTTTAAAGAAATAAGCAAAATACTTATAAAATCCAACTCATGGTACAAAGAGGTCAAGAAATTTAAGGGAAAATGTGAAAAAAAAGTATGAATTAAGATGACATAGCATTACTATAACTCATACTACAACAAATCAGGAATCACCGAAAATATTTTGTCAGAGATCAAATGGAGACTAATAGGTAAGACAGACTCAGAAGCTATTGAACATAGAAAATTGTGAAAGGTAAGAGAAGGTTATCAAGGATTATAAATGACAAATAATATCGTATTTTTATCTTGGATATAATAGTAAGAGACATTAGAGATGCTTGAGTAGGGTGCGTGTGTATGTGTGTGTGTGTGTGTGTGTGTGTGAGTGAGAGAGAGAGAGAGAGAGAGAGAGAGACATCTTCAGACCTGCACATTAGGAAGATTACTTTGACAGCTGAGTGCAGGTTGACCTGGAGTAAGAAAAGACTTGAGGGAGGAAAACCAACAACGCTATGAGAATACTTCAGACATGAGGCATTACAGCCTCCACCAAAGTGGTGCTTGTGTGAGTAGAGAGAAGAGGACACATGGTTATGATGAGATGTAGCTGCCAACTAGATATATGGGGTGAGTACAAGTGAGAAGTGGATGATGACACCAAACCCTGATTACTAGGCAGATAGAGATGACCTCAAGAGTAATAGGGAAGTTCAGAAGATGAAAAGTTTGGGGGAAAGTTGAGCTCTATTTTGAACATTCTGAAATGTCTACAGGATATTCATTTTAAGAATTACAAAGGCAGATGGTGACAGGAAGCTGGATCTTAGGAAAGAGATTAGAACTGGATAAATACAATGGAGGACTAACTGTGTAATGATAATTAAACTCATGGAAATGGGTAAGATCACTAAGTGAGACAGTAAAAAGGGAGAATAGAAGAAGGCTAAAGACAGAAGGCCATGGCTACTGGACATGACCTAGAGAAAGATCCAGGGAAGAAAACTAAGAAAGTATGATCATGGTCAGACAGGTAAGAAGAAAACTTGTAAGAAGAAAACCAGGAGAAAGGAGGAAGAGGAATAGGAAAAGGAAAAGGTAGAGGAGGGAGAGAGAGAGAGAGAATATCCAGGTGAAGAGGGTTATTGACAATGACAAAGGCTGAAGATAGGTGAAGACAGATGAGAAATGAGAGAAGGCCTTTAGATCCAGCAAGTAAAGGATCATTGGTGACATTGGAAACAATAGCTTTAGTTAAATGATTAGGTTACCAATAGAAAGTTTAGAAGAGAGTAAGGACAGAGAAAGTGAAAGCACCTACTATAGATTCTTTTAAGGGGTTGAGTCACAAAAAGGAGAAGAGATATAAGATAATATCTAGCAGGGATCTAGTCAAGTTTTTTGAGAATGAGGAGACATGGATGCGGCAGGGAAGGTTTGTAGGCAGCAGGGAGACAGCCAGGAGCTAGGAACATTTAAGGTTAGTAGGAGGGTGAGGATGACAGAGGGACAATCTGCTGGAGGATACAGGATAGATGGCCATAAAGAATGTATGCAGAGGGATTTGCCAGGTAAGAAGGGCCACCACTTCAAGTGAGACTGAGGCAAAGGAAAAGAGAACAAGGGGACAACTGAGTAATGTGGGATGAGGACAAAGAGAAAAGGAAAGTTCTCTCAGAAATGCCTCAGTTTCTTTCGGTGGAGTATGAGGTAAGGTTCTGGTAAAGGGTATAGGGGAAGGAGTGTCATGGGAGGGTGGAGGAGGGAGAAGGAGACTAAATAGCCAGTGTGGTGAATGGAGAGTGAATCAATTATAGAAATGTAAAGGGTAGCCTTACTGCTTACAGATCCCAGTTGAAATTATGCAACATAGATTTGTGGTACACTAGTAAACATGGTTTTGTGATTTTCTCCAGCTTTGAATGAAGCCAGTGATTGGTGAAGGGATTCAAAGTTGAAAATTGGTGAAGCATAATCTAGTATTAAGATAAGGAGGTAAGGGATCAAGTATAGATGGCCGTGTAGACTTGAACCGGTTAATCAAGAGACTGAAATATGAAAGGATGGAGAGCTTAGCCACTGCACGGGGAAAGAATTGAGGCATGGAGGGATTGGAGGTCATGACTGGGACAAAGTACAGTTTGGGAGTGATAACTAAAGGGAAAGTTGTAATGATAAAAGATTGCTTAATTTGTATAATATAGATATTGACTGTTCTTTAAATGTTTGATAAAATTCTCCTGAAACTCCATTTCAATTAAGTTTTCCTCCTCTTTCACAATGCTCTCAAAAATAATTTAATTCCTTTTTTCTAGATTGAATTGTACAAGTTCTCTACTTACTGTTCATTAATGTAGCTATTTTATAGTGCTATTGAAAACTTTCTTTTGACTTTTCAGTTTTGCTCACATATAATGGTACACAGATTACTTAATTTGTATGATATAAGTATTAACTCCTCTTTAAATGTTTTATAGCATTCTCCTATATTCTACTTAATAATTTTTTGCATCTCTTTGCTATGATTTGTGTTCAATTAATTTTTAATTTTGCTAATTTTGTTTTTCTCTTTTTTTAATAAAGATAGTTTCAACTTTATCAGTTTTGCAAGCCTTTTGAAAGAATCAGCTTTTCTTTTTTTCCATGATCTTTTCGGTTTTCCAAGTATTTTCTTTAATGTTCAAGATCTCTTCTTTTGTGATTTTTTTCTGAATTTCTAATTTTGAAAATTATATTCAGTTCATTAATATTCTTTTTTCCATTTTGATATATGTTTTAGACCTAGACTTTCTTCCCTGTAGACTGCATTCTAGATAATTTTCTATTTGCTATATTTCCTCATTGTTCTCATTGCTTTTGACATGATTATTCATTGTTTCTATGATTTGTTCTTGAGCTACTCATTGTTTAGGATTTCATTATAAAATTTCTATTTAGATCTGTTGGTTGATTATGTTCCTTGATTTAATCACTATTTTGCTGCATTATGGTGTATTAAACATGTGTGTAGTATCTTTGCTTTGAATAATAACTTGCAATTTCTCTGTTTTGTAATATATGGTCTATTTTTGGGGAAAGTACTGTGCAACACTGAGAAATATGTATATTCTTTAGAGACACCATTCAGAAAATGTGATGAAACTTTTAGCTCTAACCTATCCAAGTTAATTCATTTCTATATTTATCCCCATGATTAGATTTGTCAGGTTTGTCTAAATATAAAAGAAGAATATTGGAGTTTCCTCTTATTATTGGGATGTCATCTATATTTTTATGTTATTCAGTTAAGGCATGACAAGTAAATACTTCTTAATGATTAAGTTTATCCTTAAGTGAAATAGATTCACTTGAGATGGGGTAGGTTTCTACTCACTGGAGGTCTGACTGGATATATCCTTTTTAGAAGTGTTATGAAGGGGATCCTTGTTCAGACACTGGTTAGATTTGATTCACCCATTCAATTTACATTTGTTAAGTGCTTACTATACCCCTGGCACTATTGAAGATAAAAAAAAATCCCTATCTCAAGAAAGTTACATGCGTTCTCTTAGGAAGGAAGCACACATACACAAATTAGTAAATAAAAAGTAACATTAGATTAAAAACTGAGTTTAAAACTTAGGTGATCAGAAATGGCCCTATGAGTTCAATTTTGAAAGAGGTTATAAATTCTCAGAGGTGAAGGCAAAGAGTGGGGTTCATTCTAAGAAGAGGACAGTCTGTGCAATGACTCAGAAAGGAGATTCTATAGGAGGTATCTTCTAACTCCAAAATTCTATTATACTGTGGACTTAAAATAAATATCTGGTAATGCTGGGTTCAGAGCTGCTTCAGGTAAATATCCTCCTCAATAGAGAAGAAGCAATCTCCTTGCTTTAATAATTAAGAGCCTTAATTCCTCACAAACCCAATTTATACAGTATTGCATGCCTGGCTGCCTATTTATTGCCATTATTATGTCCTTCATTAGAAAGAGGATTGGATCACTGATAAATGGAAGAGTTAAGATGAGAGCAAAGGACAGGACAAGGTAGAAAGTGACATTAGTATGCCATGCATTTGGAAGACTTGAGCTAATGATTATTTCATGATTAGTCCATGATTATCTTTATTAAGCATCAATTTAACAGTTTATACTTGCTAGTTCCCTTGTATATTTTCTATTAACTTCCTTCATTGGCAGCCCCAATAGGCAGGTCAGAAAATAAATGAATCTAACCCTTCCGCCCCCATAGATGCTGTCCTTGGCTGCTTTTTTCCCTCTGTCCCCTGTAAGTGCAACTTTGCTGTCCTGAAGAGCATCCATGAAGTGAGAAACAAAAAAAATCCAAAGAAATAAGAGAAATCAATGTCTCAAGTAATATGAATATCCTATATTAATTGCCAACAGATGAAGGATACTTATATGAATCTGTTTGTGTGATCTCATTAGTGTTTATTCTCTCTCAATTAAGCAACAATCATTTATTAAATGCTGCTATGTGTCCCTAACTGTGGGAGGCACTGGGGAAATAAATTCCAAGAAAGAAACAATCTCTTCTTTTAAGGAATTGACATTCAAATAGAGGAGACAGGTATATATTTATTTACAGAATAAATATAAAGAGAATAATTGCAAGTATTTATTTGTAATTTATTATATTTATTTGAAAATTTGTTTGGTAAATGAATACAAGGTGGTTAGGGAGGGAAGAAGCTACCATTTGAGAGGATCAGGAAAGCCTTCATGAAGAAAGTAGGGATTGAGCTGTGTTTTGAAGACAGAGAGTCTATGAGGTGGAGATAAGGAGAAAATACATACTGAGTATGGCTTCTCAGTGTGATTCTTATCCATGTTAAATCCTTCACACCTTGGCTCTTTTCTGACTTTCTAGTTCTTGAGTTTTTTGGGTTTTTTTTAACATTTTATTACCCTCCATATACAATACAGAGACATTGTCCTTCCTATTCCATGCAAAGGATACTCTATGATTCTATGCCTTTTCACTGGTTATCTCCCATAACTAGAATGTTCGCCCTACTTGCCTCTGCCTTTTGGCTTCTCTTAGCTCAATTCTCTCCTTTTGCAGGAGGCATTACCCAGTTTTAGCTTGAAGACTGCACATGAATTTGTATGGCGCTCTGTCTCCATTTCCATTTCATTACACACTGCGTAAACCTAATTAAATGTGTTGTTATCTCTCATCTTTGCTTCAAAGTCTTCCTTCTTGTATAGGTGTTACCTCTAAATTATATTTCATAAATTTCAATTATTCAAATAATTAATCTTGTTATTAGGAGGAAATCTAGATTTAAATTGAAATCTTTGAGACAAAGATTTAAGATTAAGTTTGAATGGAATGCTGCACCTCTAGTCAGGAAGACCTGAGTTCAAATGTGACTTCAGGTAATTATTAGCTGTGTACCCCAGGTCAAGGCAGTTAACCTTTATCTGCTTCAGCTTCATCAACTTCCTCAACCCTCAATCTCCTCAACCCTCTTTCATAGGGTTGTTGTAAGGATCAAATGAGATAATATTTGTGAAGGAATGAATGCTCTTTTACCTGGAAGTCATTAAGCCCATCTTCATGGAAGATGAAGGGAAGCAGTATCTCTGCTTAAAAAGAAAATTTTCAATTATGAAATGCAAAATGAATAATTTTGATTATATTAAATTGAAAAGTTTTTGTACAAACAAAGCCAATGCAACCAAGATCAGGAGGTAAGCAGAGAATTGGAAAACAATTTTTACAACCAGTGTCTCTGATAAAGGCTCATTTCTAAACTATATGGAGAATTGAGTCAAATTTATAAGAATATGTCATTCCCCAACTGATAAATGATCAAAGGATATGAACTGGCAGTTTTCAGAGGAAGAAATTAAAGCTATATGTAGTCATATGAAAAAATACTCTAGATTATTATTGATTAGAAAAATGCAAATCAAAACAACTCTTAGGTACCACATCACACCTATAAAACTGGGTAACATGATAAGACAGAAAAATTATAAATGCTGGAGAAGATGTGGGAAAATTGGAACATTAATGCATTGTTGGTAGAGTTATGAAGTGATCCAACCATTCTCAAGTACAATTTGGAACTATGTTATCAACCGGGAAATAACTGAACAAGTTGTGATATATGAATATAATGGAATAATATTGTGCTATAATAAATGATAAGCAAGTGGACTTGAGAAAAACCTGAAAAGACTGATATAAACTGATTATGAGTGAAATGAGGAAAACTAGAAGAACATTGCTCGCAATCATAGCAACATTGTGTGGTGACTGACTGATACACTTAGCTCTTTTCAACAATGCAAGGACCTAAAACAACTCCAAAAGCCTCATGATAGAAAATGTCATCCACATCCAGAGAAAGAAATATGGATTCTGAATGCAGATTGATGCTATTTGCTCCCTTTTAAAATTTAGTTTAGTTTAATGTTTTCTTTCGCATAGTTCCTCCCATTGGTTCCAATTTTTCTACACAACATGACTAATATGAAACAATGAATAAGAATGTATATATAGAGCCTATATTGGATTGCATGTCTTCTTGGGTAGGCAAGAGGGGAGGGAGGTGGAGAAAATTTAAAACTTATGGAAGTAAATGCTGAAAACTAAAAACAAGTAAATAATTTTTTTTTTAAATGTTCACCTAAATCTTCTGGTTTCAAGTGTCCCATGACACCAGACAAAGAATCCTCCTTTGGAAGAGATGTCTTGTACACAAAGCATGGATAATTGTCATTTTTTATTTAGAGTCCCTAACCCCTGCAGATCATAGAGTAAGTACCCCTGAGACTTGGTAAAATGAGATATGTAATGGAAATAAGGCTCTGAAAGAGGATTCTTTATTTCAGTGGAATATGACAAATTAGAAAGATTGATGGTCAAGAGGTTGTTTTACTGTATATGAAGATTTATTCATGTGAGAAAACTTAGGAACCAGAAGAAGGAAAAACATGGTGGAACCCATCTGGGTAAAGATCAAAGGAGGCAAAAATAGAGTGATATTATCACTGGAGTATACACTAGAAAATTTAGACAAAAAGAGATAAGGAATGAGGAGTTTAGGAAATAACTCACTCTAAAACGGAGGCATAATAATGACATGGAATATTATTTCCCCAAATATCTCATAGAGCTTTTCTCTGTCCAAAGAAAAGGATCTCAACATTTCTTGACTGTTTTGGTGATCATTTCATCCTTGAAAAGATTAAGGAACGGGTGGGCGGAGCCAAGATGGTGGAGTAGAAGGACGCACGTTTACAAGCTCCGAAACCACATTTGACTAAACAAAGGAGTGAAATGCACACTCATTTTGGTATGAAAACCTATCTTACAGTATAAGAAAGTGGGGGAGAAGGAGATATTGCAAGGGGGGGGGATGATGGAGGGGAGGGCAAAGGGAGGAGGGAGCAATTTGAAGTCAACACTTGGGGAGGGACAGGATCAAGAGACAGAAGAGAAACAATGAGGGGCAGGTTAGGAGGGATGGTAATCCAGTTAGTCTTACACAACACGACTATCAGGGAGATCATTTGCAAAACTACACAGATATGGCCTAAATTGAATTGCCTGCCTTCCCAAAGGGGAATGGGTGGGGAGGGAGGGATGGGGAGAATTTGGAACTCAAAGTTTTAGGAACAACTGTTTAGTATTGTTGTTGCAACTAGGAAAGAAGACATACAGTTAAGGAGGAATAGAAAGTCATCTGGCCCTACAGGGGAAAAGAGAAGATGGAGACAAGAGAAGGGAGGGATGACAGAAGAGAGGGCAGATTGGAGATAGGGAAAAATTAGATTGCTTGGGGTATTGGGGTGGGGGGAGGGGATAAAAGGGGAGAAAATTTGGAACCCAAAAATTTGTGAAAATAAATGTAAAAAATTAAATAAATAAATAAAAAATTTTTTTAAAAAAAGAAAAGATTAAGGAACCATTGACAGAAATTTACAGGTCTGATTCTTAAATCTTAATTCTTAAATTGTTTAAAAACAAAAGGAAGGATAGATAGCTGAAGTAGAAATGATCAGATTTTTGGAGGAAAATGACCCCTGAATTTTATAATTGCCAATGGATAAGTAGTGGGAATTAAGGTATAGGTTGATATAGCTCCTAGTTATGTTGGGAGAAGATTCCAATGAGTTTAGAAAAAGGACAGGAAGAAATCTCACATTACAATTCTATGAAGAAAGTCAACCCAGGGAAATGAGTGAATGAAAATACATTTATTAAAGACTAACTATCTGCCAGACATTTTGCTAATGACTAGGGATACAAATACCAACAGTAAGAATGCCCTTGCCCTTACATTCTCTTAGGAAAGACAGTACATAGAATGGAGTGGTAGGAGGGAGTGTTTTGGTCTGGGAAATCACAGGAGTGGATAGTGAAAATGTGGGACAATTGATTCATATGTCCTTTCCAGGAATGGTAATTTTGATTTGATTACTGTTCCCAGAATTAGAGAAAGAAATTGGTGCATGGAGGGAGGGGGAGAGTGGAGCCAAGATGGCAGAACAGCTAGAAAAATAGCTGAGTTCACTACCATACCTCCTTCACAAAGAAGATGATCATTATTACTATTAATAATAATAGCTACCATTTATGTAATGTCCACTATGAATCAGGTAAAATGTAAACATTTTACAAATATTATCTCATTTGATCCTCATATTAATCCTAGGTGCTATTATTATCCACATTTTACAGTTGAAAAAAACTAAGGCAAATAGAGGTTCAGTGACTTGCCCAAGGAAAGAAACAAAACAGACACACTAGTAAATGTCTAAGGCCACATTTGAATCAGGTCTTATTTATTCAAGGTCAAGTCCATTGCTCCACTTAGCTGTCTCTAGAAAATGTCTCAGTTTAAGTCCATCATACTCTGAAAATTTTCAAGTCCTCACCAGGATCTGTTTCTGAGATCCTGGAATAATCCAACACTCAATACCCCAAGGAAACAACAGAAAGACCCATTGTAGAGGGAAAAAAGCTCAACTGAAACATTCCTTCCCACAAAGTGTGTTTAGCCTAACATAAAATCTAAAGTCAGAAAGTAGACTGGGAGAATGAGCAAACAAAAATGAAATTCCACCATAAAGAGTGTTTATTGTGACAGGATTAAAACATAAAATAAGAGAATGACTCCAAAATATCTAGAGAAAAAAACTTAAAGAAAAACAACTGATTTGTCTTTCACACACCCTAGATTTGAAAGGAAATAAGAATGTGTAAAGAAGACAAAGAAACACAAACTATGTATACTGGGGCTTTACCTTAGTAACTGGCATACACTAGGTGTTATATAAATGCTTATTTCCTTCTCCCCCATTCCATCATTCAATGTGTAATTTATCCCCTCCTAGCTCTACCTTTCTCCTCCCAATATTTGCTCTCTCACCCCTTAATTTTATTTTTAGATATCATCCCTTCATATTCAACTCTTCTATGCTATCTATCTATCTATCTATCTATCTATCTATCTATCTCTGTTTGTCTGTCCATCCATCCATCTGTCTGTGCTGACTGTTTCCTCCAACTACCCTAATATTGAGAACAATCTCGTAAGTTACAAATATCATCTTTCCATGTGGGAATATAAACAGTTCCACTTTATTAAATCCCTTATGATTTCACTTTCCTGTTTACCTTTTCATGCTTCTCTTGATTATTATATTTGAAAGTCAAATTTTCTATTCAGCTCTGGTATTTTCATTAAGAATGCTTGAAAGTCCTGTATTTCACTGAATGTCCATTCTTCCCCTGAAGCATTATACAGTTTTTCTGGGTAGGTGATTCTTGGTATTATTCCTAGCTTCTCTGACCTCTGGAATAGCATATTCCAAAACCTTCAGTACCTTAATATAGAAGATGCTAGATCTGGGTTATCCTGATTGTTTTTCCACAATATTCAAACTATTTCTTTCCTGCAATATTTTCCCCTTGACCTGGGAACTCTGGAATTTAGCTACAACATTCCTAAAAGTCTTACTTTTAGGATATCTTTTCAGAGGTGTTCAGTGAACTCTTTCCATTTCTATGTTACCCTCAGACTCTAGAACATCAGGGCAATTCTCCATGATAATTTCTTGAAAGATGATGCCTAGGTTCTTTTTTTGATCATGGCTTTCAGGTAGTTCAATAATTTTAAAATTATCTCTCCTGGATCTATTCTCTAGGTTAGTGGTTTTTCCAATGAGACATTTCACATTGTCTTCTTTTTTTTTTTCATTCTTTTGGTTCTGTTTTGTAATTTCTTGGTTTCTCATAAAGTCATTTGCCTCTATTTGCTCCATTCTAATTTTTAAGGAATTATTTTCTTCAGTGATCTTTTGAACCTCCTTTTTCATTTGTCTAATTCTGCTTTTTAAGGCATTCTTCTCCTCATTGGTATTTTGGACCTCTTTTGCCATTTGAGTTAGTCTATTTTTAAAGTGTTATTTTCTTTAGTATTTTTTTTTGGATCTCCTGTAGCAAGCTGTTGACTTGATTTTCATGATTTTCTTGCATCGCTCTCATTCCTCCTCCCAATTTTTCCTTTATTCTCTTGCTTGATTTTCAAAATCCTTTTTGAGCTCCTCTATGGCCTGCTACAGCCAATGTATACCCTTCTTGGAGGCTTTTGATGCAGGAGCTTTGACTCTGCTGTTCTCCTCTAGTTGTATGCCCTGATCCTCCTTGTCCCCAAAGTAATATTCTGTAGTCTGAGTTCTTTTATGATGTTTACTCATCTTCCCAGCCAAATTTCTGACTTTCTAACTTTTTGTCAAGGTAGGAATCTGCTTCCAGTGGGGTTAGGGGTTAGTGTAGATATACTGTACCAGGCTTCAGGGATTTTCTATCAGTAGTTCAATCCCCCACAATCTGTGGGCTCAGAGACCTGGAAGCAGACTCTATCACAGCTGCTGCTCTTACTGCTGCCACCACCACCACCACCCTGGGGCTGTGGCCAGATCTGGCCAAACTGCCTACTCCTCTTTCACCTTGCTCCCACAGAGTTTTCCCACTGACCTTTGTGGTGTTTGTGGGTTGAGAAATCTGGAAACTACCCCAGATGCCAATGATTCAGTCCCCCAAGGCTTGTTCCTATAGGTCTGTGACAGTACAGGCCACTGGGACTATGCTCTGCTCTGCCAGGTGTGAAAGACCCTTCCTTTTGACTTTCCAGATTGTCTTGGACTAGGGATTTGTTTCACTCTTATCATTTTGTGAGTTCTGTAGCTGCAGAATTTGTTTAGAGTCATTCTTACAGGTATTTGGAGGACTTTGTGGGAGAGCTCAGGGACTCAATAGCTCTCTTTCAAAAAAAAAACATTTTAATTCTCCATCTTTTTCCTATCTAACTCTTGCCTCTTCATCAAAAACAAGAAATATTGAAAAAAAAAGTCAAAATACTAAGAATTAGAAGAAAAGATACTTTGTAGCAAAAACAATTGACCTCAGAAACAGATCAAGGAAAGATAATTAAAAAATTATTGAAATACCCAAAATTTATGACAAAAAAATGAGTGTAGACATATTTCAAGAAATCAAAAAGAAAGCTGCTCAGATATCTTGGAACCAGAAGGAAAAGTGGAAGTAAAAAGAATTCACTGTTTACCTCCTGAAAGAAATCCAAAATAAAAACTCCCAAGAATACTATGGCCAAAATCCAGAGATTCCAAGACAAAGGCAAAATACTGCAAGCAAAATACTGCCAGGCATTAGAGTACTAAGGAGGCCATAAACAAAATCACATAAAGTTTTAGCTGCCAGCACACACACACACACACACACACACACACACACACACACACACACACACACACACAGGGAGGGGGCAGAGTTCTTGGAATACTATATTGCAGAAGGAAAACTTGAAACCAAGATTAACTTACCCAGCAAAACTGAATTAATAACACTGGGGGGAAATGTACTTTTAATGAAATATAAGCCCTTCAAGCATTCCTAAAGAAAGTGCTGTGGAGGAGGAAGAAAAGAAATACTTCAGGGCATAGTAGGAAGATAGCTGGAGATCATCTTAGTGCTTCCGCTTTGGGCTAGATATGAAGAACTCTCATCAAACTCAGGCCCCAGGATGAGAGTAGAAGGCTGGAACGGAAATTGCAACTGATTTATCTTTCAAACACCCTAGATTTGAAAGGAAATAAGAATGTATAAAGAAGACAGAGAAACACAAACTATGTATACTGGGGCTTTAACTTTTTACAAACTTCATTTTCTCTCACTTTCTTCATATGCACTATGTGTCAGGGAAATGATGAGGTGGTAGCAGCCACCACCGTAACTGATTAACTATTGGTCTAATGTTTCCTGGTACAGGATGAGCCCAGTTATAAGAATATAGTTCTTGGGCCAGGGAGTAGAAGAGCTCAGCTTACAGATATCTTTCATAGCCCTGTGTGGAGTTGTTAATTCCATTTCTTCTCTCTTTTGCAAGGGATACTCAGGCCCTCGGTGTTGGAATTCCTACAGACTTGTGTGCCCAGGACATCCTCCTTCCCAAGATGGAAAACACTCAACAGTGAAGTACTGGAAGATAGTAAGCACTATATTAGATGTGTAAGCAAAAGGGAAGTTGTTTAAAGGGATCAATGTGGATGCATAGATAAATCATCAGCGTACAGAAGACAAGAGATCAAAGGTTGGTCTCAAAGGGAGAATGCAGGAGTGCGCCATGATCCGCTAAGATCTATCAAGAGTGATCTATCAAGAGTGTAGGAGATCAGCATGAGCTCAGGCACTCAGGACTTCAAAAGATAGCTTTTATTTTTTCTTAGCTATATTTGGCAAAATAGGAGGTTCAACAAAAAGCGGGAAATATCTGCTTCTTGGCCAGATTGAGAGGTAGACAGTGGAGCTGCTCCACTTTTCTTTTTTTCTTTTTCTTTTCTGTTTTTCTCTGAAAAGAACAATGTCTCTTGAATTTCATCCCTTCTCCCATCCATTCACATGGCTATTACTCTACAATAATGTCTTCCTATTTCATCTCACAGGATTCTAAAGAATAGGCATTAAAAGGTCAATGCTTTAACAGATCTCTAGTGCAGTGTTCCCAGACTGCCACTCTTGACCATGTGTTGTTTGATAGTTTAAATACGACCTTGGTAAAGGCATAATCAGTACAAAGCTAGGAGGGGGTAAATTACGCATTAAATGATGGAATGGGGTAGAAGGAAATAAGCATTTATATAGCACCTAGTGTGTGCCAGTTACTAAGCTGGCATGGTGGATAGAGTGCTGGGTCTAGTGTCAGGAAAATTCATTTTCCTTAGTTTAAATCTTATCTCAGATACTTACTGGCAGTGTTAACCTGGGCAAGTCACTTAACCCTATTTGCTTCAGTTTCTTCACCTGCAAAATGAGCTAGAGAAAGAAATGGCAAATCACTTCAGTATCTTTTCAAGAAAACCCCAAATAGGGTTACAATGAGTGGGACTAAACAACAAAAATATTCCATATACTATGATAAGTATTTTTTACCAAATATTCGATCCTCATGAGAACCCTGAGAGGTGTGTTCCAGTATTATATACATTTTACAGGTTTGTAATGGTTAGCAAAGTAGAATCTTTTGCTGCTTTTATTTTAGTATAATCAAGTCCCTCTGAATCTTGCCTTTATCAACCAAAAGTCTTTACTAGTAGTAAAGTACAGAAACAAGAGTTTCTTTAACTGGAAACAGAATATATATTTGTATTGTTAATTATTTTAATGTCATTTTCTTTAATGACATTAAAATAATTAACAATACACCCATTAATGGGCCTGCCCATTAAGGAGAGTTTGATTCCTTTTGTTAAGTTTATACTGAGGCACTGGTTCTCAAGGACTGTGATGCCCTCTAGTTTGCATGCAATATTTAGGTTTTGCATGAAATCAATAAAGGCAGGGAAATGATGCAAAACAAAACCCTTCTTCCTGAGTTTTTACCCCCTACCTCCATAATCCAACCTCTCTCAGATACAGGCAATTCTCAGAAAGCACCAAAGCTTCTCTGGAACCCGAAGTTTTAGGAAATGCAGAATTCAGTGTATATTGTGCCCCCTACTCATTCCTTCCAACATGAGACAAAGATTCTTGGACCACCCAGCACAGCTCATAATGGATATTCAACTTATGCATTTAGTAGGTCTATGGATTCCTTTAGCCAGGTTATGTAGACTGAGGATCCAGATTTGGCATACTTTCACTGGCATGGACATTCTTAATTCTTGTTCATCTAGCTCATCACTTGCAGACCATGGAAGTATAAGCAAGGACAGGTCAGAAATATGTTTTCTCTCCTGAGTGTCATCTCCTGCCTTGTCTACTCTAGCTCTAGTTCTGCTCATTGCTGGGTGAGTTGATGAGTGATAAAATAAAATATCTTAGAGTTGGATCAAGCCTTCATCTTTAAAACTTTCAGTCTTAATGATCTATTTATTTCAGTCATTTTCAAGGTAGAATTAGATTATCATATAATTCATTTGGCTTTTTAATCAGTAGTTATTACGAATCTGACCAAAATGAACGGATCTACCCTGCCAAGGTTTAGTTGCTATACGGAGTCATTGACCTGATCTTGAATATAGCCACTGCATCAGCCAGAGTTGCTTTTGCATTGGACCTGGTTTACCTGTAGAATATATGCTCAAAATAAATAGAACATAAACTTGCCACATTCAGCAATATCTCCACGCTGATATGCTACTATTACTGTCAAACAGTAATTCTTGTAGAAGTCACCAGGGGAAGCAAAAGCTTCTCAGCATGGGGGAGTTTTAATTAAAGTTATAAGCCAGCTAGGCCAAATGAAATATTAAATGACTAGGAGGTACCTAGACTGACAAACTTTTATGTCAAAATGTATAGGAATTCTCTCTTGTATTTTATACATCAAAACATCTACTGCCCCGGCAGATTGTAAGCACTAATTTGTCTTCTTGTTTTCTCATGGCATTTCCAAGATAGGAGATTGTGTTCAGAGTTAGCAACACATTCCTGCTGCTATCCCCTGAGATATTTATTAATGCATGATCTCATAATGCTTATTAAGGGCCTAAGATGACTTTAAGAGAGACAAAGAATGTGTCTGAAGCTGAGCAACATTAGTGCATTTGAAAGGGCTTTCTTCGAATAATATGCTTTATTTTCCATGAAAAAAAAAGCATCTCATTTGAAAAAGAAGGGCAACCATACCCCTGAGAGGGTATCAGCAGTCCAAAGAATGTAACAAATGAAGCATGTTTTCAGAGGTGCATTGTGAAATATAGGGAGAAAGAATTCAGAATGGAAATCTTTTTGAGATTGGATGCCCCCCAGAGATGAGGGGGGCTAGTTTTCTACTATTAAATACTATGGTAACCAGATCAGTGAGAACAAGCAAGTTTCCCCAAGGTACGTTCCTACTCATGGGTCAAGACTGGGTTTTCGTTTGCTCATTAACACAGCCGCATTGCTGTTTTCATTCTAAGCCCCTGGAAAGTTTAATGCTATAAAAACCAGATACATGAGAGTCAAAGTCACATCTCCAGTGCGTGTTCCGACTTGTTTAGTTCTTTCTAAATCTGTGCTTGTAAACAAAATTATTCTTAGTCCTTTGACAACTGCTATTTGTCCAGAAGGAAAATTACTCCCTAAGGAGATGCAAATTGTTTGGTGGTACTTGATGGCTTTGCAGTAATTACTGTGCCATCAGATAGCTCAGAATTAAGATAAGCCTTGGCATCAAAGTTCCATATGGTTGTATCTAAAATAAGATGCTTAGACAGACAGAATACTAAATGACATACATTGAATGGTAAAATTGTGGCCCAAGTTCAGCACAAGCCCCAGGCCACTGCAAGTTCTGTCTGGGATCAAAAAAATGTCAAATGAACGTCTCCAACATTCTACTGTAATTCATGAAAGTTGTAATTTTCAGAGAATGCTGAGCCATCCATGAAGGTGGTAAATGCTGATAGATCACTACCATTTATGTAACAAGAGATATTTCTCAATCTCCTAGCCACTGAGAAAATTTGGAAGCTAGATCATAGGAAGGAAAAAAAGAAGTCAGGAATTTCAGAGTTCTCTTTTTCTGCTTTTTACACATAATTCTAAAATGCATGTCTCTAGTCCTTACCTCCCACCTTTAACATAATCAAATTCAAATCCAATAAACATATATTAATTATAAACCATGTACCATGCAAAGTAAAATGGATAATTTTGATCACATTAAATTAAAGGTTTGTAATCAAACAAAACAAATGCAGTCAAGATTAGAGGGAAAGCAGGAAACTGGGGGGAAATTTACAGCAAATTTCTCTGATAAAGACCTCATTTCTCAAACATATCGGGAACTGAATCATATTTATAATAATGTAAGTCCTTTCCCAACTGATTAGTTCAAAGAAGTTTTCAGAAGTTAAGCTGTTTATAGTCACATTTTTTAAAATGCTCTAAATAACTATTGATTAGAGAAATGCAAATAAAACAACTCTAAGGTATAGCCTTACAACTATCAGATTAGTTAATAAGACAGAAAAGTAAAATAAGAAATGTTGGAGGGGGTGTGTAAAAATTTGGACATTAGAGACTGTTGGTGGACTGCTATAAACTGATTCAACCACTCTGGAGAGCAATCTAGATGTCCAAAGGACTATGACACTGAGTATTCTTTGACCCAGCAATATTGCCACTAGGTCTACACACCAAAAGAGACTAAAGAAAAAGGAAAGGACCTATATGTACAAGAATATCAATAAAGGTTCTTTTTGTAGTGTCAAAGAATTGGAACTTGAGGGGATATTCATCCACTGAGGATGACTGAAGAAGTTGTGGTATATATTTGTGAAGGAATATTATTGTGCTATTTAAAAATGATGAACAGGATGGTTTCAGATAAATGTGGGAAGACTTATATATGATACAAAGGAAAATGAGCAACACCAAGAGAACATGAGACACAGTATCATCAATATGATGATTTGAGACAATTCTGAAGGACTTACGATGAAAAAATGTCATCTAACTCCAAAAAAAGAACTAAGGGAGTCTGAATGCAGACTGAAGTATACTTTTTTCTTTTTTTTACTTTTTCTTGCTTTTTTTGCAACAAGACTCATTTGAAATATATTTTGCATGATCTCACATGTATAATTGATTTCACATTTTTTCTTTCTCAATGGGTAGGGCAGGATGACAATGGAGGGAAAGGATTAGAATTTTTTCAATTTAAAAAATTTTAATGAATGTTAAAAGGAATCACAAGATGTGTTAAGCAATCCTACTGCTGTACAGTAGGATTGTTTTCTACAAGACAACTCCATTTAGGTTATTTAACATCATGTTAAACTAAATATATCTAAATTTAAACTATGAATCTATTGTTCACTGACCACCTCAAAAATATATTGTTCCCAACTTTCCAGCTGTATGAAGTCATATGATTTGAGATTTGCAAAAGGATCTTAAAGATCATTCAATCCAACTTGCCCAAATAATTCAAATAATTCTTTCCTTCAAGATGCTCCTGTTCCACCAGATGATAAAACACATTCACCTATAAGTATAAGCAAAATATACATACAAAATAAACACTATGTAATTTTGAGGTAATTGAGTATCTGTGGGAATCAAGAAAGGACTCATGACAGAAGTCAGAACTTGAGCTGGGCTTTGAAGAAAATTTAGGGTTATAAGCAGTTAAAGTGAAAGGGAAACTTGGAAAGAAAAGTTTGGGCTCTACTGGATATGACTTTTGAATGCCATGATAAAGTCTCTCTGTACTTAAAGAAGATTCTGACACATACATTCAGATGGCACCATGGATAGAACACTGGCCCTGCAATCAGGAAGCCCTGAGTTCTAATCTGGCCTCAAACCCATAATGGCTATGTGATCGACTGCAGTATTCTTAATATCTTTCAATTTCAAATTCCTCATTGCTATAATGGATATATAGGAGAGTTGGGTGGCACAGAGGATAAAATGCCTAGCCTGGAATTAGAAAGAACTGAATTCAAATATAGTATTGGACACTTACTAGCTATGTGATCCTGGAAAAGTCACTTAATCCTGTCTGCTTCAGTTCCTCATCTATAAATTGAGCTGGAGAAGGACATGCAAAACACCCTAGTATCTTTCCTAGGAAAATCCCAAATGGAGTCATAAAGAGTTAGACATAACTGAAACAACTCAACAGTAACAACATGGTGGAGATAATTAAAGCATCTACCTTCTAGGGTTGTTATAAGGAGAAAATGAGATCATGTGTATGAAGTACTTTGAAAACTTTAAAGTGCTATATTAATTCTAGTTTATCGTTATTAGTATTTATCCATAGGATATTTTGGACCAAGAGATTAACATATGCTGTAGTGAGATGACTCTCGGAAGTATAAAAGAGGGGGAATTCCCAGAATGCTTAGGGATAGCACCTGGGCTACCCCATCACATGTGACCCATAGAAAATCTACCTTTCTACATCCCCAGTGCTTAGCACATAGTAGATGCTTAGTTATTTATATATTGGTTAATAGATTTGGGATACTCTGTGAATCAGCAGCCATGCCAAGCCATAGCTCGAGAGTCTCCGAGTCACTGAGCACTGATGTTAACCAGCCAATATGAGGACACCTTGGTTTAAAAGAAAAACAGCACCATCGCAGAAAGTAACAGGAAAAGCTCCCTCTTCCCCAATCCATGGAGTACACTCTTTTCCAGGTTATCATATAATGAGGAGGAGATGAGAAGAGACACACACCAGTGTGGGTGGTCAACACAAATAAAGGTGACTTGCAGCCTTTGACACTATCGATTACCTTTTCTGGGATGCTTTCTTCTCTCTAAGTTTTCATGACACCACTTTTGTGACATTATTACTCAGGGATGTTATAAAGATCAAATGAGATGATGTATCAATCAATCAAAAAATTACTAGGCACCAACTATGTGTCAGGCACATGACCTGGGCTTATAAAAAGAGTTAAAAGGCCATGCCTGCCTTCAAGGAGTTCCCAATATTATGAAGGAGACAACATGCAAATAAACATGTATGGGTGATCCATATACAAGTAGGGAATAATCAACAGAGACAAGGCACTAGAATTGAAAGAGTTTGGGAAAGGTTTCCTGAATTTTAGTTGGGATTTAAAGGAAGCCAGGCAAGTAAGTAGTTAGAGGTGAGAAGAGGGAGAATTCCAAGCATGGGGGACAGCCAGAGAAAATGCCTAGAGGTGAGAAATGAAGTCGGTTCATGAAAGTGCCCATTTAATTAAATAGTAAATGGGTAGAATTGTGATCTTTGTAGATTTGCTCTGCAAAACTATTTTTAGATTAAATTTTAAGACAGATTTTGCTAGATCTCTCTTAGAGGTTAGTAAACCTTGCCAACTAACTTTACAACTGATTCACTCTCCTACTTCTGTTTCTTCATCTGTAAAATAGGAATCCTATCTACAGCTCTTGCAGGTAAATGGATGATGGCTTCTTGTTTGAAGACCTGGCACAAAAGCAACAAGAAAGAAAGGCTCCTTCATGTACTGAAAAGAGCAAAGGATTTAGAAACAAAAGATGTAGATATAAATCACAGCCCTATAGCTTCTTTCTTGAATAATCAAGGATAAATCACTTTATTCCTTAGGGTCTCTTTTCTCATCTGTAAAAAGGAGGGTTGAACTAGATGAATAATATCCTTTCTAGATTTAACATTCTATCTCCATATTTGTATGACCTCATTTGAATACAGTACCCTACTACTTACTAGCTGTATGACCTTAGATCTCTTGGTCTCAATTTACTTGTCTGTGAAATGGGAATGAAAACAATTCACCAGGTATGGCTATAGTGAGAATGAAGTGGAATTTGGTAGAGTGGTTACTCATAGAGTGGTAATTAAATGAGAATTCTCATTATTCATTCCCAGAATGTCCAGAAGAGCACCAGAGGGTCCTGATTAGGCATTTGGAAATTTGGTGTTATTACCCTGAATGTGGTTGTCAGCAATAGCAGTAACTTCAGCATGCCCCATAAAGTATTATATAAAAGTGCTAATAGACCAGCTATGTGCACGCACACAGCAAACCAGCTTAATCAATGGAGTCCCTGACCCCACCACTTACCTCAGCAAAAGCAAGGATAGTATATGTATCTTCCCTGCAAGAAAAATCAAATCATCACCATATGCAGGGAATGTGAAAAGTGAGCTTGATGCCACCCCAGCAGGGTAAACATTATTTACTGTGACAGACTTGCCTCTCCCTGGGAGGTGATAATGCAGCTGTTATTACTTTTCATAATTTAAAGAAGTGCAAATGCATGCAGGCCTTTTCATCCAAAATTTAATAATCCCAAATAATGGGACATAGTAGGGTACCACACTGTAAGTACGGCCAACACGACAATTTGACTCAGTTGAAGAGTTTCCGTTGCATATCCTACAGGAACGTGGTAAAGTGGAATAATGAATGGGGGGTGCTTGTCTCACACTCTTCAGAAGGGGGTCATTCTTTACCAACTCCTGGGATTCTGTACTTACTCAGCAACATCTTTAAAAATTGCAGGACTGGGTGAGTTGTCAGTCAGTCAGCAAATGTGTTATTACTTACCCACTGTGCGCTAAGCAGAAATGGGAGAGAGAAAGCGTAGATGAGAGAGCTTAAACTCAGTCAGTCAACAAGTAGTTATTAACTGCTTACTATGGGCTGGCCAAGGTATGTAGTGATTGGGATCCAAAGAAAGCCAAAACATCATCCTCATGGAATTCACATTTTGATGAGCATGTAAACAAGATCTATAGAGAATAAATGAAAAATAATCTCTCAGGGAAGGCAGTAGTAGTAGCAAAAGACCTGAGGTAGAAGGTAGGATCTGAACTAGGTGTCGAAGGAAACCAGGGAAGCCAGGAGGTGGGAGGGAAAGACGGAAAACATTCCAAGCACAGGGTGGAGAAATGCAGTGATAAAAAGGCTAATGCAGCCAAATTAGGGCATGTGTGGTGGGAAGTAAAGTGTGAGAACGTTGGAAAAGGAAGAAGCGGCCAGGTAGTCAAGGTATTTAAATATCAAGCAGAGTGTTTATGTTCCATCCTGGAGGTAACAAAGAACTACCTGAATTTATTGAGTAGGTAGGGTGACATGGTCAGACTTGTGCTTTAGGGAATTTTGGCACCTGAGTAGAAGATGGAATCAGAGGGAGAGACTCAAAGTAGGGAGAGTAGTAGGATTCATGCTGAAATAATGCAGAAGTTGAGGTGGTCTACACAAAGGCAATTATTGTGAGAATGGAGAAAGGGAAACATATATAAGAGGTTCTCCGAAGACTTGATTGAATATGTAGGGTACCTATGAGTGAGAAGGTAATTGTGACATTAAGGTTGAGAGTCTGGTGACTGGTAGGATGATGGTACCATCCACATTAACAGGAAAATTGGAGAAAAGTACCGGGTTTGGGTTAAATGATAGGAATTCCAGTTTGGGATGTCTAAAAGATGGATATTATTGCAAAACTGGACTGAAGAAAATAGTAAGGCTACATATAAAGAATGTGATTATCTGCATAAGGAAAATAATTGAACCCATCACGAAGCAAAATACTACAAAGGGAGAAGAGAAGTCTCAGGTCAGAATACTAGGGGACACCTTCAGTTAGTGGTCATGACCTAGATGAAGACTTAACAATGGAGATTAAGAAGAACCAGAGAGGTAGAAGAACCAAGAGAGTCAAAAAACCTAGAATGGAGAAACTGTGAGGGAAAAGAGGATGCAGGACGGTGTCAGAACTTGTAGAGAGGTCAAAAAAGAGATAATGATTGAGAAAACACTGACTTTAGCAAGGAAAAGATTATTGGCAACTTTGGGGAGAGCAGTTTCAGTTTAATAATGAGGTCAGAAACCAGATTGAAGCCATTTAGAAGTGAGTGAGAGTAGAAGTGAGCACACACAGTTTAATTGGTTTTCTCAAAGAGTTTAGGTAGGAAGGGGAAGAAAGACACAGGGTAGTAGCTAGTGGGATGGTTGGATTATATGAGTATTTATAGATTAGCAAGGAAGGAACCAGTAAATTGGGAAGGCTTGAATACGAGAAAATGGAGAGCATAGGAGGCAATTTGCTGGAGAAGATGGGAAGAAATGGGGATTTAAGAGGAATTTGCCTTGGTAAGGGGAAGGGTCATCTCTGAACACAAAACAGGAAGGAATAAAGAAGCAAATAGTGGGAAAAGATATCTGAAGAATATGAGACGAGGAGGAGGAGAAGAGATCTTTTCAAATGGACTTTTTGGGGTGTAGGGGTGAAGTCAAGATCATCAGCTAAGGGTGTGGGGGAAACAGATGTTGATGCTGAGGAAATCTTTCTATAGAATGAAAATACCTTGAGGGAAATGACTGGGGTTTTTTTTGTCTTTACATCACCAGACTCTACCTAGCATACAGTATCTAGAACGTAGGAGTTACTTAATTAATCCTTGATTGATTGACATTATAGTAGGCTGATAATACAGAGAAAATTAACATGCATCATATTGCAAGATACTGATTCAAGGGGAAACAGGGTTATTGACAGAGAATTTTAGAAGACTCTCCATAGGAGATAGTATTTAAGTATTAAACAATTTAGTGTCCTTTTGACTAGAATGACAATGATAGAGATAGGATCTGAAGGAAAAGATCATGTATTTGGGATCTGGACCCAAAAACAAAGGAAAAGCCCCTGGACTTTCCCACTTGGCTCCAGCCCCTGATGTTCACCTGGAATAATTGGCCCTTCCCAGTTAATTAACTGCCCTTTCATTGTTTGTGCCTAATTGCACCCTATTCCACAACTCCCTTAATTCCATCTAGACACCTTTTCTGTTCCCATAGTCTTCTGTATAAAAGATCCATCTTGCCTCCGTGAAAGTGCTCACATTCCTTGACAATCTGTCCAGGGCTCAGATTCCTTAAGAGCCTGACCAATACGGTAGATTTTAGAAACACATCCACTTATTGATGTTTTAATAAACCATGTCTTTGACTGAAAGAAAACTTGGGTCAAATTCATTCTGGCAGGACCTACGTGTCACTATTTTGGGGTCCCACCACACCTAAACCTCAATAGCACTCTATATATATGATAATTATTACTTAATTTGATCTATTTCAACTAACATTTAATCACTATCTGGCTAATAATAAAAAGCTGTATAAGGCATGGGGGCATTTTTAATAATCAGTGAATCCATGATCTCATCAATGTTATTGGATAATGGCACTCCTTCCAATAATTCACATCTCGATTTATCTATAAAGTTTTATCCTATGATATCCTCCGTGAAATTCACACAAAGTGCTAGCAGGGTCATTCCTTTAGGTTTCTGGTCATTCAGTAGGTGATAGTATAGCAAATGGTTTATTCATCTATCGTCTCTTACCCTCATTACATAACTGACTGTGTTTCTCATTTGTAAAATGAACTGAAGAAGGAAATGGCAAACTACTCCTGTATCTTCATCAAGAAAATACTGAAATGGGGTCAGAAAACTCTGAAAGGACTGACCAACAATAATATTTAAGAAATCCGAAATTCACTTCCAGAAATAGTCTTGGAGCACCTACTCGGTATGAACTCTTTGAGTCTAGGATCTATTTTTCTTCTGTGTCGAAGATACCACTAAGCACCAGATTTGTTCTTTAAAGTAGGTAGCTCTTCAAGCTACCTTTCTCTTGTAATTTTTAAGAAAGTTAATCCTCCTCCCTAAAAGTAGGAGCCCTATCCCTAGGACTGATGACTTAAACTTCGCAAGCCATATGTTTTTGGATATTTGGGGATTTAAGAAGTCTACAAGACATACGGTTCAAAATGTCCAGTATGCAGTTGGAGCTGGGAAGCTAGAGGTCAGGGACAGGTTAGTGCTGGATAATAAGATCTGAGAATCATCAAAATGGAAATGATACTTGAATTCATGGGAGACAATGATATTCAAATGAACTAATGTAGAAGAGAAGAGAGTTCAAGGTAGAGCCCTAAGAGACATCCAAGATAGGCAGATCTGACCTGGATGAAAACCCAGCAGGGATGACTGAGGAGGAGTGGTCAGAAGAGGTAGGAGGGAGGCCAGGAGAGGAAAGTGTGCTGAAAACCTAAAAAAATATTATCAAGGAGTGGAGGGTGATAGACCATGTCAAAGCATGCAGAGAGGTCAAGAAGGATCCAGATTGAGAAAAGGCCATTAGATTTGACCTAGAACTTGCTCTCCTAGGTAGGTCTACCCATATTATGCCAATATTAATTAGAAATATAGCCCTGATAAATACATAGGAGATGCCTAATAAATACTGACTGACTGACTGATTGCCTGACTTAATAGTACTGGATTCTATGTGTGTAAATGTTATCATGTCATTTGCAGGCAACTTTTAATGAGGGATTTTTCTTAACCAGTGAAGGTTGTTGTCTACTCTGTACCTTATAGCTTTTTAGAGCATTCTTAGAGTACTAAGGGGTTAAATAACAACCAGGCTTAACAGATAATAAGAACAATAATAGCAAACCAGGTTCTGGAGGATTTTTTGCTCCAAAGCCAAGTTTCTATCTAGCACATGACACTGCTTTTCTGGAAAACGACAGTGGAGATTTTATTACCTTTTATTTATTTGCTGACACAATGGACAAACCACCAGACCCTTCCATCAGGAGCGCCATTGACACCACCTTTACGTTCTGTCCCAGTCATCTCTTCTTCTGAAGTCATCAACCGAACTTAAAACTATTCATCTCGAAAGGCACACAGACATTTTCTGTCAGCAGCCTAAAATCTGAGTCCGACCTGAGTTCTAGCAGAAATAATAATGGTGATGAGAATGAAATTAATGTAACAGGCCAGAAAAATCATTCATTGTTATAACCTGAATTCAACTGTTGGAGGAAAGGGGAAGATAGACCCTTCCGGTTAAATTGACTGAAACATTCTGCAACAATGGAGAATAATAAAATACAATTAAGACTGAAAGTGACCCAGGGCTTTAAATACCCAACTACTTAATGGAACATGAAGACCACTTAAAGGTCAGCAACTCAGAAGTGACCCCCCAAGCTATAGCTTATCTGGGAAAAAATCCAAACCTTTTTTAAAGTGAGCCCAACTTGTCATTTATAAAAAATGAATTACTTTCTTTTGGGGAAAGACCAATCAGAAAACAGATAACCACATAGTCTAATTTTCCCAGGATGAGTACAAGATTAAGACTTAAAGTATCTCATTTAAACAATTCATCTAGCACTACCAGATCTGAAATTGTTTAGAACTACTAGTCAGCAGAAACTGATTGATAATTTAAAAAGACCTTAAAGAGGTTGACATACTAAAGTTAACATTGTAACTTTCATTTTTAAAAGGATTCTTTTACTAAACTCTCTAAAAATAAGACACGTAAGTATGATAGGAAATCACAGAAAGTCAAGGATGTGGAAAAATCTCCAGGTAAAAGTGGAAATAGACTAGCTGCACTATAAAGACACAATGAAACACGTCTTTAGGCAGTGTGATACAGTTATGAAAGAATTCTGGGAAACTGGAATTTCAGATGGATTGGTGTAAAATGTAGCAATCAGTTCTTTGCAGCTTATTTTAAGAAAAAGTTCCTTCTCTGGTACTTTGATCTCTAAGAAGAAAATGATCTCATCCTACTCAAATTTCTCCTAACTCTTTACTCAGATCTCTTGTTTGAATTTGTCCCACCCTCTCTCATTTTATAGTTGTTTATATACAAGCTATTATCACCATTGAATTGTAAATGGTGGGGGCTGAATCTTGACAGCACAGGGGAATGGAAGGTATGCTAGATTTGGAGTCAAAAGGCCACAGTTCAAATTCTGACTCTTCCACTAACTATTGGTGTGACTTTGGCCAACTCTTAAACTTTCTGGGCCTGAGTTTCCTCATCTGTAAAATGAGAAGTTAGATTAAATGACCTCTGATGAGCCTTCTTGCTCTAAATCTGTGTTTATATTCTAAGATTGATCTTTGTGTAACGGGAATGGATGCCAGCCCAGTCCTTGTGAGCTTGTCCATAATGTATAGCCTGATGTATGTTTCAGCACATGTGTAGGTATTTTTCAATTGCTTCTGATCTACTCACCATGTGGTAAGCAAAGACTTTGCAACAGCTTTCTGATCTGGAACTGAACACTCATACAAAAGGCCCCAATAACTCAATCTTGTTTTCTTTATTGCCTGGCTGAGTTCCAGTGAGGAAGCCTTAGTTGCTGAAATCTTCTGGGTCAACATGAAGTCAAGAGTACAAGGCCCTGGTGTGGCTTCTGTTCCTTTTTTATTTATTCTTTTTTTGCCTTAGGTGAAAGACTATTGGAGACAGGATGAAATAATTGGTGACCTTGTGAGCTCTGAAAGGATGAGAGAGTACCAGGTGTCCAGGAGCTAGAGCCCATGCCAAATTTTACAGGCAGCTGAGTCTCCAAGTGACCTGCTTAATCCAGCCCAGAAATGGATCAACACCTGTTTTTTGCAAGCAACAGAGTCACTTCATCCATAGACTGTGCAGTATTTGCAAGTGAAGTTGCTGAGGCAAAAACATTGTGGCAATCACCTTAAATTTAAGCCCACTCTCTTCTGGGTTCAATGTACATTGAAGAAAATATGCCTCAGCTCAAGAGAGGGCAGAAATATTTATAATTCTGCACTTGGTATATCTTCTCAATAAGTATCTCCTTTGTAAAAACTAATTGATGATAATTGTTTGAATGATAGTGAGGCACAAATCAATGGGTCAATCAATGATCAGAGAAAATAAATTGGAGATTTATGTCAGGGCAAACATTTCACAACTGAGGCTGGAGCTGATAGCTTTAGAAAGGCATTCCAGTTCCTTGGGGTCCCCATAGAACCCTGAGAGGAAATGTAGCTAACCTTGCTAAAGGAGACCAACTTGTTGGAAAGAGCAGAGGTTGGGGAAAAGAAACTTAGTTTATGTGGGTTTCATTTGTACTCTCAGTACCTAGACCATATGGTAGGTACTTAATAAGTGTGTAGTGAGTTGGAACCAGAAAGGCATCTAATTACTATGTAAGGTAAAGACTCAGTATAGCCTTTAAATGGCCAAAAGATAAACTTGGAAGGATGAAAATCACATGACCACAGAGAATCACAAGTAGCAGCACTTTTAAGGGAGGACAGCAGAGAGAATATTGTACTTCAGTTCAATTAAGCAATTAAGTTCCCCCTAAATACTAGGCACTTTGTTAAAGGTTAAGGATATAAAGAGGAAATCAAAACAGACTTTACCCTCAAAGAACTTACTTACATTCCATTGGAGGTTTAAAAACTTTGACATAAAATATTAAATAGAAAATGCTTACCAAGTCAACTGTGAGAGAAAGGAGGGAAAGAACATTCACAGTCAGGAGGAACTTGGATTGGATGACTGATTTTCCATCAGAAAACCTGTATAAAGAGATGTATTGCTGGGCTTTGTGCTAAAAAGTTACTTCACTCTCCAGTGTTTGCCTTTGATCCATGAAAGGAATAGTCTAGCTAGTAGCAACAGTGCAACTGCTTCCAGTTTCACAAGAAAATCCTCAGCTCCATTATTTATTTCCCCAAGCAAGTGAACAGTTATTTTACTTGTTTATCATCAGGGCTCATCCTCCTGGAACACTGACTGTACACTTGGTTTACATAGTGGGTGTAGAACATTAATCATGGCCAGCCAAAGAGGACAGCAATCAGTGTATTAAATTTGATATTTTTATTGCTCATAATGGAACCTTGATTTTCATTGCCAGAGTCTATGCTAGTTGTACATTAGTGCAAGATGTTTTAGAAATAAACCTGAGATAATACTACTATACCCTCAAAGCTTTAAGTGTCACTGATGGTGATGTGATCTACAGTGCAATGGAATAAAGGGTGAGCCCATGCTACCTCTAATTTTTACCTACTTTGAAGGACTTAGGCTGAAAGAAGACATTAAAAATACATGTCCATGCACACAAGTATACAATAAACATTGACATTTGCCCAGAGAAAGAGCTTGTTTGTGGCTTACATGTACATCATTCTCACTTTTACTTTATGAAATTTCTAGCTTTCTTCAGAATAGTTCAGGCTCTACCTCTTACCCTATGCCTTTCCTGAGCCTCAAAATTAGGGTTTTTTCCCTCTTGGAATTATTTTGCATCATGTTTTATGTGCTTTATTTTTACTTATTTGTATATGTTGCATTGTTATGTTGTGTTGATGCATCTGTTCAGTAGGTTGTAAGCTCCTTGAGGGCAAGCATTGTTTCAATTTTTTTATTCCAAGCAATTTACTTACACATTGTCCTGCACATAGTAAGTACTTAAGGTGCGTATGTTGAATTGTGAAAAAGGGGACTGGCCAATGAGCCCATTCTCTAAGAACATACACAGTATCACTGACACAATTCCCTCTATAAAAGAAGCTTTGGAGTCTTTTTCTGGTAGAGTCCTGATGATATAAAATGGAGGTGCTCAGGAGAAGCATTGGAGTAGGTGTAGACTGGTCCAAACTGCTAACAATGTAATAGACATTCTTCTTTGATTGTTGCAGCAGTAAATCTAGATACTGGGGTGGGGTACCTGTGGCCTCAAGGCTACATGTGGCTCTTTAAGTCTTCAAGTGAGGCCCTACTGAAATTTAGTAAGTCCCTTATGATTTTTCTTTCTTGTTTACCTTTCCATGCTTCTCTTGATTCTTGTGTTTGGAAGTCAAATTTTCTATTTAGCTCTGGTCTTTTCATCAAGAATGCTTGAAAGTCCTCTATTTCATTGAATGACCATTTTTTTTCCCTGAAGTATTTGCTGGGTAGGTGATTCTCAGTTTTAATCCTAATTTCTTTGACTTCTGGAATATCATACTCCATGCCCTTTGATCCTTTAATGTAGAAGATGCTAGATCTTGTGTTATTCTGATTGCGTTTCCACAATACTTGAATTATTACTCTCTAGTTGCTTGCAATATTTTCTTCTTGACCTGGGAACTCTGGAATTTGGTTTCTCTTTTCAGATCTCTTTCAGGAGGTGATCTGTGGATTCTTTCAATATTTATTTCATCTTCTGTTTCTAGACTATCAGGGCAATTTTCCTTGATAATTTCATGAAAGGATGATGTCTAGGCTTTTTTTGATCATGAATTTCAGGTAGTTCCATAATTTTTAAATTGTCTCTCCTGGATCTGTTTTCCAGGTCAGTTGTTTTTCCAATGAGATATTTCACATTACCTTCCATTTTTTCATTCTTTTGGTTTTGTTTTGTGATTTCTTGGTTTCTCATAAAGTCATTAGCCTCCATCTGTTCCATTCTAATTTTTAAAGAACTATTTTCTTCAGTAAGCTTTTAAACCTCCTTTTCTATTTGGTTAATTCTGCTTTTTAAAGCATTGGTTCTCATTGGCTTTTTGGACCCCTTTTGCCAATTGAGTTAGCCTATTTTTAAAGGTGTTATTTTTTTCAGCATTTTTTTGGGTCTCTTTTAGCAAGCTATTGATTTGATTTTCATGATTTTCTTGCATCACTCATTTCTCTTCTCAATTTTTCTTCCACCTCTCTTACTTGATTTTCAAAATCCTTTTTGAGTTCTTCCAAGGCCTGACACCATTGCATATTTATTTTAGAGGTTTTGGATGCAGAAGCCTTGACTTTTAGGTCTTCCTCTGATGTTATGAATTATTCTTTCTCATCTGAAAGGATGGAAGAAAATACCTGTTCACCAGGAAAGTAGCCTGCTATAGTCTCATTTTTTTCCCTTTTTTGGGCATTTTCCCAGTCAGTTAATTGACTTCTGAGACCCTTGTCAAGAGGAGGGTATACTCTGGGGACCTATATGTTCTCAGTTCCCCCAAGGTGGCATAACCTGTGCTCTGCTCTGGAAGCAATCACCAACTTTTCTGCCCAGGATCTATGAGTAGACTTTCCTCTCCAGAGCCTCCATCAGCTCCACCACACCAGCCAGCCCTCCTTCTCACCCCAGAGCACTGTGCCACAGTGACCATTGCCACCCTAGGGCCACTGGGGCCAGACCACGTTCCCTTCTCGCCCAGGTGAAAGAGCTTTGTCACTGACTTTTGATGTCAGAATGTCTCTGGCATTTGTGAATTGAGGAATCTAGGAACCACAGCTGCTGCTGGGGATTCTGTCCCCAAGTCCTGCTCCAGTCCTGTCCCTGCCGCCAAGTGACCAAGGCTGGGCTGTGCTCTGCTCTGTGCCTGGTGCAATACACTTTTCCTGTAGGCCTTCCAGTCTGCCTTGGGCTGGAAATCTCTTGTCATTTTGTGGCTTCTGCTGCTCTATAATTTGTTTAGAGTCATTTTTTACAGATATTTTATGGGCTATG
This sequence comes from Bettongia penicillata ogilbyi, assembly GCA_023548195.1. Taxonomy (NCBI): domain Eukaryota; kingdom Metazoa; phylum Chordata; class Mammalia; order Diprotodontia; family Potoroidae; genus Bettongia; species Bettongia penicillata. Next base: position 3,970,058 of record JAJHZJ010000061.1, read on the forward strand.
GCAGGGAGCTTCTACCAGTCCCTCCTTCTACTCTACCACCTTGGCTCCACTCCATGACATTATGTTCTTCTTTTAGAATCTCCTTTGTCATCTGGCCAATTGTGCTTTTTAAGGCATTCTTCTCCTCATTGGCTTTTTGGATCTCTTTTGTGATTTGGGTTAGTCTATTTTTTAAGACGTTATTTTCTTCAGTATTTTCAAGTCCCCTTTAGCAAGCAGTTGACTCATTTTTCATGATTTTCTTGCATCACCCTAACTTCTCTTCCCAATTTTTGCTCTACTTCTCTTATTTGATTTTTAAAATCCTTTTTCATCTCTTCCATGGCCTGAGGCCAACTCATATTTTTCTTGGAGGCTTTACACATAGGAGCTTTGACTTTGTTGCTTTCTTTTGTTTATATATTTTGGTCTTCCTTGTCACCAAAGTAAGATTCTATAGTCTAATTCTTTTTCCAGTTTTTGCTCATTTCCCCATCCATTTACTTGGCTTTTGAGCTCTTTGTGGTGATGTCAGCGGCACGATCCCCCCACAATCTGTGGACCTAGAGCTCAAGAAACAGCTGCTCCCTCTGCCCCTACTGCAGCTGCCATGGACTCCTCTACCCCTCTCCTGCCCTGGGATTAGGGCTGGACCACTCTACTATCTCACATAGATCTGACAGGTTTTTTTCCACTGACCTTTCAATTTGTCCTGGCATTTTAGGGTTGTGAAGTCTGGAAATCACCACAGGTACCCAAGATTCGGGCCCACAGGACTGCTCAGGTATTGTCTGTGCTAGTGTGACCCACACTGGACTGCCCTCTGCTCCCAGCACAACATGATAGATGCGTCTCATTGATCTTTCAGGTTGTTGCTTCACTCTGTGTGGGTTCTGCTGCTCCAGAATTATTTTAGTCATTTTTTTGCAGGTAGTTGACTGGGCTTGGGGGGAGAACTCTAGTAAGTTTCTACTTTAACTCCTCCATCTTGGCTCTACCTGTTCTTTTATTTCTTATGAATAAAATTGGAAGCTAAAACTTGTAGAGTTCCAAAAGGTCAAAGAAAAGCATCAGGAGTCCTGGAGTTCAAGAGTCCAGGTTTGAGACTGCAACCCTAGAGATGACAACATGGCAGATTTTGTAGCCAGCCAAGCATTAATGTCCCAAGATCTTCCCTTTGGGACCAACCCCAGTGGCAACTGAGAGAGGCAATGATTGGGACCTCAGCTTAGCATTACCAATATTGTATGGATATTAGGATCAGAATAAGTCCATTCTCCCAAAAGACTTAAGTTTTTTATAGAAAAGTATAATTCTAGAAGTACTAGGGAGAAATATTTGTGCTTATGTTATTGCTGTATCTTTTAGGTAAATAAACTTTTAAAAAAGATAATTAATGTTAATTGGCTAAATGAAACTGGGGCACTAGTCACTAACAATGAGGACAATGTACCTGGAGTAGGAGCCTTGGTTGTTGTCATTATAGTGTTATAATTAAAAAATTCAGGAAACAGTTTATGAGTAATTAATCACTTTATTAATAATGATAGTATCTTTTTTCCTTAATATAAATTGATTTATTTAACTTTTTACATTCATTTTCACAAGATTTTGGGTTCCAAATTTTATCCTCATTTGTCCCCTCCCCTCACCCCAATACACTGAGCATTCTAATTTTCCCTATCACCAATCTGCCCTCTCTTCTATCATCCCTCCCTTCTCTCATCCCCATCTTCTCTTTTGTCCTGTAGGGCCAGATGACTTTCTATTCCCCATTAACTGTATTTCTTGTTTCCTAGTAGCAAGAACAATACTCAACAGTTGTTCCTAAAACTTTGAGTTCCAAATTCTCCCCATCCCTCCATCCCCACACATTCCCTTTGTGAAGGCAGGCAATTCAATATAGGCCATATCTGTGTAGTTTTGCAAATGACTTCGATGATAGTTGTGTTGTGTAAGACTAACTGTATTTCCCTCCATCCTATTCTGCCCCCCATTGTTTCTATTCTGTCTTTTGATCCTGTCCCTCCCCAAGAGTGTTGACTTCAAATTGCTCCCTCCTCCCATTGCCCTCCCTTCCATCCTCCCCCCGAACCTGTTTATCTCCTTCTCCCCCACTTTCCTGTATTATAAGATAGGTTTTCATACCAAAATGAGTGTGCATTTTATTCCTTCCTTTAGTTGAATGTGATGAGGGTAAACTTCATGTTTTTTTCTCAGCTCTCCTCTTTTTCCCTCCACTGAAAAGTCTCCTGCTTGCCTCTTGAATAAGATATGATTTACCCCATTCCATTTCACACTCTCTCCTCCCTCTACATATCGCTCTCACCGTTTACCTTAATTTCTTTTAAGATATGTTCCCATCCTATTCAATTCACTCTGTGCTTTCTGTCTCTGTATACGTGTGCATGTGTGTGTGTGCATGCACATGTGTACATGTGTATGTGTGTGTGTGCCTGTGTGTGTGTATATGTGTGTGTGTGTGTGGTCCCACCAACTACCCAGATACTGAAAAGTTTGAAGAGTTACAAATATTGTCTTTCCATGTAGGAATGTAAACAGTTCACCTTTGGTAATTCCCTTATGACTTCTCTTTGCTGTTTACTTTTTCATGCTTCTTCTCATTCTTGTGTTTGAAAGTCAAATTTTATTTTCAGCTCTGGTCTTTTCATCAAGAATGCTTGAAAGTCCTCTGTTTTATTGAAAGACCATATTTTCCCCTGAAGTATTATACTCAGTTTTGCTGGGTAGGTGATTCTTGGTTTGAGTCCTAGTTCCTTTGACTTCTGGAATATCCTATTCCACACCCTTCGATCCCTTAATGTAGAAGCTGCTAGATCTTGTGTTATCCTGATTGTATTTCCACAATACTGGAATTGTTTCTTTCTAGCTGCTTGCAATATTTTCTCCTTGACCTGGGAATTCTGGAATTTGGCCACAATGTTCCTAGGAGTTTCTCTTTTTGGATCTCTTTCAGGCGGTGATTGATGGATTCCTTCAATACTTATTTTGCCCTCTGGTTCTAGAATGTCAGGGCAGTTTTCCTTGATAATTTCATGAAAGATGATGTCTAGGCCCTTTTTTTGATCACGGCTTTCAGGTAGTCCCATAATTTTTAAATTGTCTCTCCTGGATCTATTTTCCAAGTCAGTTGTTTTTCCAATGAGATATTTCACATTATCTTCCATTTTTTCATTCTTTTGCTTTTGTTTTGTGATTTCTTGGTTTCTCAGAAAGTCATTAGCCTCCACCTGTTCCATTCTAATCTTGAGAGAACTATTTTCTTGAGTGAGCTTTGGAACCTCTTTTTCCATTTGACTAATTCTGCTTTTGAAATCATTCTTCTCCTCATTGGCTTTTTGAACCTCTTTTGCCAATTGAGTGAGCCTATTTTTCAAGGTGTTATTTTCTTCAGCATTTTTTTGGGTCTCCTTTACCAAGGTATTGACCCATTTTTCATGCTTGTCTTGCATCTCTCTCATTTCTCTTCCCAGTTTTTCCTCCACCTGTCTAACTTGCTTTTCAAAATCCTTTTTGAGCTCTTCCATGGCCTGAGCCCACCAGACATCCCCCTTGGATGTCTGGGATACAGAGGCCCCAACCTCTACGTCTTTCCCTGATGATAAGAATTGTTCCTCATCATCAGAAATGAAAGGTGGGAACATCTGTCCCCCAAGAAAGTAGCTTTCTATGGTTTTATTTTTCTTCCCTTTTCTGGGCATTTTCCCAGCCTTGACTTCTGAGATTCCTCTGCACCCCCACCTAGATCTTCCCAGCTAGTGCTTGGGGTCTGAGATTCAAATGCTGCTCCCCAGCCTCAGGGCTTTCAGTGGTGGGTGGGGCTGCTATTCAATGTGAGCTTAAGTTCTGGTGCTCAGGTGGGGCAGGGCTGCCTCCCAGGCTCAGTTCCCTCAGGGGGCTTATGTGGAGACTTTCAGTAATGGAGCGGAGCTCCTGCCTGCTTGGGGAGCCCAGGTCTGCTGCTGTCCCTGTCTCTGCCATTGCCTCCTGAGGGGGCCCGAATGATGGAGACACCCCGCTCCCCTCTCGGCCAGCCTAGACGTCTCTCTCACTGACCTGTAGCACCTGTGGGTGGAGGGATCTTCGTGGCCACCGGGAATTCCGTCCCTGAAGCCTGCTTGGATCTGCTCCTCTCAGGGCCACACGGCCAGGGCAGCGCAGGTGTGGGTTCCGCTGTTCGGTGTGCAACGGACCCCTGGGGACAGCTTTTCAGGGCTCTCTGGAACGGAAATCCCCTCCACTGCATTTCTGCATGGCTTGCACTGCTCCAGAATTTGTGGGGAGTTCTTTTTACAGAAAATTTATGGGCTGTGGGTTCGGAGCTAGCATATGTGAGTCTTTCTACTCTGCCATCTTGGCTCCTCCCCCCTCGCTAGTATCTTAATAATAATAAAGGTCAGTGACACTCTTGAATGCTGAAGACCAATCATGGTGGTAGGCTCATGGTTTATATGCCTTTGAAAGAGTAGATGTTCCTGAGGGTTGCAATCACCTCTGATTGGTTAACAGTTAATGAGAGAATAAATATTAAAATGAGAATTGGCCTTATTCCAATGAGGGTCTTGAAGTATATGACACAGAGCACCTGAATCTTGGTCAAAGAGATCTATCAATTTCCATATGACCGGTCTGACAAAAAGGGAGAATGCACGTTTCCCCTGATGTATCTGAGTAAATACAACAAGCAGGAATCCACCCATCTGCAAAACTTAGAATTTCTTTACTATCTCTGATTAGATCTTAGCCTGGGTAAATCTTTGAGCAAGATTTCCCACAGCAGTTGATTTCTGGATAGAGAGATAGAAAAGGGGGAAAATCTTCTTCTTAATGCAATAATTAGCTATTAAATACAGTAAAAAAAAAATTTCTCTCCATAGAAGAAATGCCCCAACCCCTCAGGAGTATCTTTGATTCAGAGATAGTGAGCCCAGAATGTATACACTGCAACTGAATTGAATAAAAATTGAATTCTAGACATCCTACTTTTATAATCTAATAGTATTTCTCTTAATTGCCTATGATTATTCAAATTTGTAAAACACTTCAAAAACTTTTCCTTCTCAGAAGAAGTATGTGAAGCTAAGTGTGAAAGTATCCTCATTTAACAGATAAAGAAGCTGAGGGTCAAATAGGCTAAGCTATCTGCCGACAGAGAGAGAGGGCAGAGCCAAGAATTCAATGCAGGTCTTTCAAGTTTGCCAGGTTTGGTCTAGGATGGACCTACAATAGTCTGGTAAGCTGGCATTGAGTAGGTTCCAAAGATATCCTAGGGAAGGGGTTCTTAAGCACGGGTTCATAATTTTTTTAACTTAAATATTTTGATGACTGTATGTCAATATTATCAGATTCCTTTTGAAATCCTATATATTTTGTCTTATGTATTTAAAAATATTATTTTGAACTCTAGTGCAGTTTGAAGCATACTTTTTTTCATTATCTTTATGTTTCTTGGGATTTTTTTTTTTAATGAATTTCAGGGACTCAGTCCCCTTAACAACACCTTGCCCTCTCGCTGAAAGCCTGAGTTCAGGAATTTTGATTTAGCCACCTTGATCATAATCCAATTGCAATTATTTAGTCAACTCCTCATTTTACAAGTGAGGACATTGAGGCACAGGTAGGTCCAATGGTTTGCCTGTAGTCATCTAACTAATTAATAGAAGAAACAAGATCAGAACCCATATTTCCTGTTTCCCAAGTCAGTACTGTTGTGTTTTTCCCCCTTACTATGCTGGCAGGTATAAAGTTCTCTTCATATCTTTTAATATAGGTACCAGTGTTCAATTAGCTTTCTCCAATCTCCCTTGCTAGGAATCATTTCTCTATTTTCACATTTTCATAGCATCCTTTATCTGGAGCTTTCCTTTGCCACAATAACATCCCATGTTACCTCATTCAAATGTCATACCACTCTTATTACAATGTAAGCTCCTTGAAGACAGGACCTATGCAAATTTCCCATTTTCTTTGCCTAGCATCAAATATAATTCACATCATATTTGTTTAAACTCTTAATTACATTCGTTATCTTAGTTCAATAATTGTGTACTGAAAAGGGCATCATATTTGGAGTCAGAAACCTAGACCCTATATTTGGCTCTGTTCACTATTTAGGTAAATTCATTTCTTTGGATTTCAGTTTACTCATTTGTATATCGAGGAGCTTAGACAATGCTTTCTGAAGTGTCCCACAGCTCGAAGTCCATGTTAGAATTTCTGGAGTAATGGATGTATTTAGAAGAAACAAAACTTTTGGGGCCTCTTCCATACAGACTTAATTCTCCCCACCCCACCTCACCCCCACAGACATCTCAGGGCCCTTTGGGTATTGAAATTGACAATGATGCAACCCCCTCATCTCTATGTTTCCCAAAATATCCAGGAGAAGGCAAGCATTAAACATTTGAATCCGGTTGCTGCTTTCTTGAAGGTGGTAGTTATTGCCAGTTATGTCTATGTGAACAGCCCCCAGGGATCTTCTAACCACTCATGGGTATGCCTAGCTCTAAAGCCATAATTGAAGATTTTATGACTTGGAAAAGTACCACAAGAGGCCGAATAATGCTACATGTTCCCTTAGTTTAGCTGAATGTGGTGCAAGACACTTTGCCATGGTGGAGAGACAAAAATCCTGGGATACTGATGCAAGGCTCCATCTCAAGAGACCCTTTGTGTGCGTGTGTGTGTGTGTGTGTGTGTGTGTGTGTGTGTGTGTGTGTGTGTGTGTGTGTGTGGAGAAGGAGGAGGTCGCAAGAGATTAGGAGCATACCTGATCCCAATATGTGGCAGCATTCTATTTTAGCTAATTATTTTTGCCAAGAGAATATCAACTCCTTGAGAACAGAGACTTTATCACCTTTATCTTTGCATCCCTAATTTCCTTGTACAATGCCTGACACATAGTAGGTACTTAATAAATCCTTGTTGGTTGACTGATTTTATTGCTAATTATGTGCTGAGCTTTATTGTTTCCATATTCTTGAATGAATTCAACTGTTGTCACTATCCTCTAAATTCAGTGCTCAGCATCAAAGCCCCTGATGTCTTCACCCTGGTTGGGGCTCTGGGCATTCTCATTTAGGGACCAGGAGACTGGGTTTGGAACTGACTACTGTTGTCCCTGCAGCCCCAGCCTGAAAAAGGAGGTATTATGGAGAACAATACAAGCTGGAGGCATGTGCTGCTTGGTTGAGCTGGAGCAGTGTTTAAGGAGCATGAAATGCAATTGTGAACTTGTAATGAAATTGCCCTTACTTCCCGCCTGGTTAGCATTTGTGATTTCCATGGTGAGCCTCTGAGATCAGTCTCAGCATGATGAAAAATAGCAGCAGACCTTGGCTTTTCAGATGTCTTAGATTAGAAGCAGATAGAAGCACTTTCAAGGCTGAAATGGCACTGGAGAAGACTCCATGGAGCAGAGAGTAATCATTGACCTCATCGTGCAGAAAGGAGGGGTTCTCTGGCTGAGAGCTGCATCAATGTGGTGAATCCTTATAATTCTCTGAGTCAATATCTGAACACAGTGATATTTTCACCTATGCAACAATCTTATAGTGATTGTATCTTGCCTATTTTTCCCTAAGACATTGCTTTCCATAAGGTCAATACTAGAAATTAAAGATAGTTAGTCAGATATAATATAATATATATATACACAAACATATGTATGTAGGTATGTATGTATGTATGCACAGAATCCTATGAATTCAGTCCTCATCTGTTTTCAAATTCAGGAGATCCCAAATAGAAGTCATTATCTTTTCCCCTAAAACCTTCCTCACTTTTAACATCCCAATTTCTGTTCAGTGCCTCAGTTAGTCAGGTAACTACCATTTATTAGGCACTAACTATGTGCCAGGCAGTATGCTAAGTTCTAAGGATACAAAAAAATGGCAAAAGACAGTCTCTACTCTCAAGGAACTTACAGAGTAAGGGAAGAGACAACATGTCAACAATTGGGGATTGGCTCAGAGGAAAGACACTAAGTTGAAAGGACTGGACTGCTTGCAGAAAGCAAGACTTTAGCTAAAACTTAAAGGAAGTCAGAAAAACTAGAAGGCAGAGATGTGGAGAAAAAGAATTCAGTGCATGGGGGACCACTGACCATCCAGTCATCCAGATTCACTATCTCAAAGTCATGCTATAGCTTTCATTATCCCAAATCAAGCTCCTTCTACCAATATCCAATCAGTTGCTAGGATCATCAATTTGACTTCTTTCCCTTCTCTCCATTCACAAGAGCACCATCTTATCTAATTCAGGCTCTCATGACTTCTCACCTGGAATATTTTCTCCCCCTTTCAATCCATTTTCTACATAACAAATTAATCTTTCTAAATTACAGGTTTGGCAATGATACTCCCCTGCTTAAGAAGTTACAGTGATTCCATATTGCCTCTAGGATGAAATCAAAATACTTTTCTTAGGCATTTAAAGTCCTTCACAATCTGGTTCTAAGCTATTTTTCATGACCTTCCACCTACAGTTTACTCCAGTCTTGCTATCGCATATATGTGATATTCCTTCATCTAGCACTTTGCCTTGACATAGACTATACCCCATGCCTGGAATGCTCTTCCTGACCTCTGTTTCCTGGAATCCCTAGCTCCCCTCAAGGCTCAATTTAGGTACCACACTACACATTAAAAAGCCATTTTAATCCCTTAAACTAGTAGTTCTCTAACCCTACCCCAATTACCTTATATTTATTTTGTATTCTTCTGTGAAGCCTGTGACAAAATATTCTCAAGCTATGGGTTCATATTTGCTCTAATCTTAGGAGCTATACCCAAATCAATAACCTGTTGGTTTATTATGCCCTTATCCAAAGCTTTCTCCAAGAAAATCTCCAAATATAGGTACTATCTAGGTTTGTACAGATAAACCCTTTTGGGATAAAAGGGTTTCCCAAACACCATACAATCATTCAAGATAATATGAAAATTGAGTATAGGAGAGTCTTTATTCCATATCATAAATATTCAGAAAATATGTTCAGAGGTGGCCATAAATAAATGAAGAAAGCACAATACTTCATAAACACAATTTTTCCACCTCTCCAGTAATGCCCTACTTTTCCTTAAATTCCTCAAGATTCATAACACAGTATTAAAGTTTGGAATCCAGACAAGAGAATCTCACTTGAGGTCACTAAACAGATAGCATCCCTTACAATATGCCCACAACATCTTGTTCATTCCCAGATACAAAATTCAGGTCTTTTTTCTTCCCTATTATGGTTTTACTGCTTTGTTCCTGATCCTAATGGCACTGGGAGCCACATGCAGAATCCCATTTTCTCTCTAAGAGTAACAATGTTCAACTTGCTCAGGATTTTTTCTTGATAGAAAGCCAAATCTCCAAACTGACAATCTTGCAGTTGTTCACATGATAATCCCAGAGCTTGGGGCTGCTCAAGAAACCAAGATTTCATTAGCCAGGAAATGCCACCTTTTTAATCTAAAGCACTGTATTCTGGGTGTCTCAAACTTAAACCTGAGACTCAATCCTCAGGAACTGTCACAGTTTGTCCACGTCTTCCTCTCCCTCTCTCCTCTCCCCCATCTACTGTACCCCCAGGATTCTTTCTGGAAGAAAGTCAAAAGTATAAGAAACCAAAGGGCTCCCATTGATAGATCAGCACAAAGAAGTGGTTCATTCCCAAACAGCCTGACTGTGGAAGCCAAACTTTATGTCTGTTCATCTCCTTGTTGGTTCATCCAGTTGACACAGAAATTTCTTTGATCAATCCCCTACTTTTGTACATTTTTTATTGTTATTCAGTCATTTCATTTGTGTCCAACTTTTTGTAAGCCCATTTGGGGCTCTCTTGGCAAAGATACTGGAGCAGTTTGCCATTTCCTTTTCTGGCTTATTTTACAAATGAAGAAACTGAGACAAACAGGGTTAAGTGACTTGCCCAGGTCACCAGCTAGTGCCTAAGACTGGATTTTAACTCAGGTCTTCCTGATTCCATGAAGATTCAGTGTTGTATCCATTTCTCTCCCACCTACCCCTCCCAAAACTCTATAAATTCCCCAGGGGCAAGAAATGAGCATCCAGGAGTATAGGATAGTATCTTGAACATAACATATACTTAATAAATGATTCTTGTTTTTATTGAATCATACAATAAGAGAATTATAAAACTGGTAAGAACCCAGTTGAATCCAGCCACCTCTTTTTTTTTAATGTGTTATTTACCCCTCTCATCCAGTTTATTTTGCTAGTTCAGAGAATCACAGACTCAGAGTTAAAAGACACTTCAGAGTTTGCCCAGATTAACTCCAACTCAAATCATGAATTTTATTACTAAGATCCCTAACAGGAGATCATTTAGTATCCATCTGAATAGTTTCTTTGATGGGGAAATCACAACCCACAGAGGTAAGTCATTCTATTTTTTGCATATTTCTAACTGAGTACTACAGCTTAAATACTTTGGGAAACATTGAAAGAAAAGATGGAAAAGGGGATGGTAAAGGATAAAATGGATAGATAATCTCATGGAAACAACAAACATCAACTTGGATAGTCTTCAAGAAATAGTGAAGGACAAAAAGACCCGGAGTACTATGGTCCATGGGATCATGAAGAGTCAGACATGATGGAATAATAAATTGTTTGTTTCCTATGTTTGAACCAAAATTTCTATCCCCATATCTTAGGCTCTTTACTTTAAGTTGTGCTCTTTGGGGTCAAGCTGAACAATTTTAACAATTCTTGGTCCTCTGGCTCTAATAATAGAAACTTTGCCTTGTCTTTTCAGGGCCCAGGCTTCTATGCCATCTCCTAGCCATTTTCTCATGATAACCCTACTTTCCCACCATCTCCACCTTTTCGTGGAAACTTGCACTCTGCCCCCCAGATCAATTGAGCCTTATGTCCAGGCCTCCAAAATACTTCCCCAGCTCTACTCACTTTTTCTCTAATATACCTTCCACTTTACTTCTGCTGTGCATTTCTATGTATCATTCTCTCATGCCAGAATTTGTTTAATTTCTTTCCTCTCTCTGCCAGATTCAGTTTATCGTTCAAGGCTTAGTTTACATATTTTCTCCTACAGGAAGTTTTCCATAGTTCCCTCAGCTAGAGGTCATCTTTCTCTCCCTTCTAGTCTACTATCACATTTGTTGTCTCTCTTATAGTACTTGCCATATCATCTTTCACTAGAATTTTTCATGCTCTATTCTGACCATTTGATTGTAAGCTCTTTGAGCTTATACGGATGCCATTCATAAAAATAGCCCCTGTGGCATTTAGCATCTTCAGTCCAACCCAAGCATTATTATCCTGAATAAGTATCATCACCAAACATAGGACATCTAGTCCTTTCTGAAAATTAGTCCTATTTAATACCCAAACTGAAAGTTTGCTTTTGTTTAGTTTGGATCTCTCTCTGCCCAGACGTTGTTTTCTTTCTTCCTTTTTATTTATTTTTTTCATATTTTCAGTATCAACTCGCACCTATGATGTTTGTGTATACTTGTTGGCAGGGATGGGAGAAGGAAAGAGGGACAACAGGTGCTGTTACGGTACCTAGATCTTCACTTGCTAAGTATAAGTTCCCGAGAATGAGAAAGAAAACTTGACAACTGGTTATTACCCAACTTGGAGGATTATCACAGTCAACAGTTTATAATCCCTTGTAAGAGAGTCTGGTGTCCTTAGAGATGTAGGCTATAAATGCTATAATCTCCTTCAGTAAATGCCTTTTGTGAAACAGTGATGTTACAAACACTCCAGACTGAAATACAGTTTGGAGGCATGACTCTGTACATTATTCGGTGCTGTATTCAAGTATCTATGGAAGGCACTTGCCCTTTAGGTGAAAGACAAGTACTTTTACATCAAAACTACAGGTCAGACTGTAGCACTTTGGGAGTTAGGGACACCCACTCTTGTTTCTTGCATTTCCCCAAGTACATCAAAAAGAAACTACTTAATAGCTTTGGTGAGCAATATTTTCAGGATCCCAAATTCGCATTTTCTCACACTTGTCTATAAAATAGAATTATTTCTTGTTATGAATGCTGTTCAGTTCACAGGCAGTTTATACCTAGTAAGTGCTAAGTTTGGAAATCCCACTTAAGCTCTCTGGAGTCTGAGTTCCATTTGCGCATCTCAATGTGACTTCCTTATCTAGAGAAGAGAAAGATAAATGAATACAAAAAGAATGGCAGAAGAACCCAATTTTTTTTAACTCTGGGGGAGGGGGTGGATTACAAACTGTAGAGCAGAGATAAGTTTGCCTCCTAGAAAAGTGCTTCCAAAAGAAAGATAAGTCACAGAGTCAGGGTGGGGGGGGTAGGGTTGGGAAGGAGCAGAGAGAAAGAGAGACAGGAGACATAGACAGGGAGTCTGGAGAAGGAGGAAGTAGGAGGAGAAGGGAGAGAAGGGAGGGGGAAATCACGGCTCCTGGATTGTACAAACTATAGGAAAATGAGAAGAAGAATGAGAAATGACTCAGTTTGCTATAAAGCACATAGTTATCTAGACATGAATCCTGAAGGTCTAGTTTAGAAAGGGGAGGCAATAAAGGATATTCCATTTATCAAATGCGGAATGCTATATCCTTAGAAGAACAGTTAACCTGCCCTTGTACTACATTTGTGTCTTGTTCCAATCCCATCACTATTATACACTTTTAATACAGATGATTAGCATAAAATGTATATTGCCTGGCATTTTTAAGTGAATATTTCCAAAGTTTGCTTCGTCATGGGTTCTCATTCTCTATGAGGAGACACTGTGACCAATGAATTGGAGGATGACTAAATATATTCTGAACTCTGGGTCAGAGCTTTCTTTGAAGAAAATTACATAAGAGGGTAGTCATGGCAACTAACTAGTTATACCCATTTCCAAATGCAACTTTGGGCAGGGGACAGATTCCAAAAAAAAGAGATGTCCACTTTAGCTTCACTCTCCCCTCAAGCCACCCCCGCCACTTTAACTCTAAAGAATGAATTCAGGATTTGTACATCCTTTACAAATTATATCAGTGAGGTGGAGTAGAATGAATCCTGTACCAGGAGTCAGGAGAAAACAAAATCAGAAGCTCACTCTAACACTATGCTCACTGGCAAATCATTTAGCCTCGGTTAGCCTGGGTTTTATCATCTGTAAAATGGGGATAATAATGTCAACAATGCCTTCCTCATAAAGTTATTGTGAGGAGTTAACACCTAGATGGTGCACTGGATTGCATACTGGTCCTAGAATCAAAAAGACTGATTTTAGATATAGCCTAAGATGCTTGCTGACTGTATCATCCTAAGCAAGTCACTTACTATCTGCCTTAGTTTCCCCATCTGTAAATTGGAAATAATAGCGCATACATCCCAGAATTATTGAGAGAATAAAATGACATATTTTTAAAGTGATTTTTCAAAACTAAAGCATTATATAAGTGCTAGCTATTATGAATGTATTTTTCTATTGGAGTAGTGAATAAAGTGTTGACCTTGGAGACAGGAAGATGTCAATTCAAATCCTACCCAGGACGCTTAATAATTGTATGATCTTGGGAAAGTCATAAATTTCTAAGCCTCAGTTTTCCTCCTTAGTTAAAATAAGGATAATTTTAATCTATAAAATGGGGATATCTACAGTAGTTATCTCACGGAATTGTGATCAAATGAGAAAATGCATATAAAATGCTTTGCAAAACTGGAAGTGCCATATACATTTTAATTATTATTATGTACATATCAATAATTCAATTTCAATAAACATTTAAGAGCTTTCTATGTGTAAAGTGAGAGGCAGCATAGTATAATGGGTAGAATTGGCCAGGAAGACCTGGCCCCAAGTAAGTGTTCTCTCTACCATGTATTGACTACATGAGCCTGGAGCAGTGGCCTTCACACACTCTCTACCATCAGACTCTCCCTTGTCTCTCTCTTTCCTTCTCTACTCTTTTTCATTCTTCTCTCAATTTCCCTTCTCCCCTATCTATGCCTGTATTTACACTGTTTTACTTGATTGCACCTATTTGTTACAAGGTTCTGTTTTGTTTTCCTTTTTTTAAAGTTAGTTTTGGAGGGAGAGTATTCAAGAAACATGGAGGTTATTAAAGACAGACAGATGTCCTTTTTCTCGATCATTCCACAGACAAATTGTTCACATGACAAAGAGGTAGGATCTTACACAAGGGAGACAGCCAGTGCAAGGGCTGCACACACAGAGCCTACACTGCGTGTCACAATTGGTTGGCAGCTGCTGGGGATTACTGGCCTCTTCCATGTAGGAGTTGTTTTACTGCATGATGACTTGAGGGCTGCCTTGGTGCCCTGGAAGGTGCCCAGGGGCTCCTATCTCTGTCTGCCTGGTGGTGGCAGCTGGCCAATGGTTGTCACTGGTGGTGATAAGGAAAGTGGGTCCTTGCTCCACAATGATTTCTCCCCTCAGTGAGAGTGGTGGGGTTTGGGGAGGATGGGGCATTGTTATTCCCAAGGCTTTGGGGTTGGGGGTCCTGGGCTGTCCCAATCAGGATTTCAGGGAGAATGTTAGTCAACTTTCTGATAGTGGTTTGATTTCCCCGGCACATACTGCTTCCTGTCTCTCTCTGAGGGTGTCTTGTTGCTTTAGCCGAACTGACTTGCCAGCCCTGTGTATGGCATTCCTCTCCAGATGCACTCTGGACTCCCTTTACCATGCCCCAGAAATCTCTATATCCTGGAAAATAACTGCAGGCCAGAAATCTACACACTGGAAATACCTTCTGCCCTTTCAGCCTCTGTTTCTGACTGTATGGTAGCTCCTAAACCTGCATTTAAAGAGGTAGAGGAATGTCTCCTTTCTCTCAGATTCCCTTCAGGACTTTCTCTGCTGCGTTCCCTTGTCTGGCAAGCTGTTTCTTACTGCTCCCCTTCTGTTTCCCCTCCTTCTCCTCCATGTTTTACCCCATTCCCACTTTCAGCTTTAGCCTTTTTATGAATTGCCTTCTCCCATTAGAAGTTAAGCTCACTGAGGTCAAGGATTGGCTTTCCTTCTGCTTTGATTGCACTCCCAGAGTTTAGCATAGAACCTGGCTTACAGTCAGCACCTAATACATACTTGTTGACTAATGGGAAGTTGGTTAGAAATTGATGGGAAGGGCCCCCTTCTCCACAGAAGTTGATTTCCTTGATCATGACTGGGAGGACTGGAATAGAAGCAGGAGCAGTGGTCTAAGAGGTGTTGTCACTACCAGGGCTCTTGTGTGCATATCAGAATGGAACAAGCAATAATAAATGGTTTCATGTGATAACACAAAATATTAGAGCATAAACAAAAAATTGAAAAATAGAAGAAATGTAATATATCTCATATAAAAAACAATTGGCCTAGAATTTAAGAATCATTGGATTCATAATAATCATGATTTTAAAAAATCAAACAAAAATGAAACCTTGGAAATCATAAATTATAACTACCCAAATACTGTAAAAACCAAAAGACAAAGTAAAGATAAAAAAATCCACCAATCACTTCCCAAATGAGAAGTCCAAGGGATATCATAGCCAAAATTCGGATTCAACTTCAGGGAAAAATATACTACACCCATACAGGAAGACATTTTGGTACCAAGAAACCACTGTCAGGATCACATAAGACTTAAAGCTTCCACTAAAAACCAGAGGAGATCTTGGAATATAATATTTCAAAAGAGACAATGTTTGAAAGGCTTACAACTAAGAATAACTTACCCTGCAAAGCTGATATAAAGCTACAGGGGTGAAAAATGGATCTTTAATGGGACAAAGGCTTTCAAGAATTTGTACTGAAGAGACCAAAACTAAGTCAGAGCTTTGTAACATGAATACAAAAGGAAGACCAAAAAGTAAATTCATTTGAGTAATTGGGAGATGTGTGATGATGTAGGGCTAACATTCTGATGGTGGAAAAAACATGTTTCTCTTTAGGACATTAATGATTTCAAAAGGTATACAAAGAATTAAATAAGGAAAACAGAAGGTCCTGAAGGTAGATTGGTTCTGTCTTGAGAATTTTAAGAGGGGTGACAGAAAAGAGTATAAGAGGAAGAATGTGCAAGTGTAGGAAGGAGAATTAGGAGATGGATTTTGCTATTTCTCAAAACTTTATGAGGGTGAGAAAAAGGAAGGGATAAGGGAAATAAGCTTCAAATAAAGTCTTCTACATGAAATGGACATAGGAGGGTTGAACACACACACACACTCACACACACACACAGAATTTGATATAAAAATTAATCAAACCGAACAGGGAACAAGCATAAATGGAGAAGCCAGAATAAGTGAGGATGATACCATAAGGTAATAATTACAATAATTACAAGCAAAACAAGTAAAAAGGAAAAAAGAAGGAAATATAATATATGAGAATATTTTATGTGGCCTCTTAGACATTGGGGGAAGGGCTGGATGAATTTTGGTGAACATATAAAATGAAATATGATGTCATGAGAAATGAAAAAAGAGCTAATTTCAAAGAATAATGGGTAATATGAACTGTTGAAGTTTCTGTAAAATGAATGGAAATTGGGGAACAAGTTATATATAGGCAGTAACACCATAAAGAAATATAATTTTGAAAGACTTAAGAATTCTGATCAAAGAAATGACTTATCATGCCCCCAGGGGCTCCATGTTAAAGTATGTTAGCTACCTATTGACAGAAAGGTTACAGTCATAAGATGCAAAGACATACGTTTGTGGATATGGTTGATGTGTAGATCTGTTTTGCTTTATTATAACTACTTGTTACAGGTTTTGTTTTCCATTTTTTAAAGTTAATTGAAAGGGAGAATATTCAGGAAACAGGAAGTTAATTAATGGTGATGAAAAAAAAATAAAATGCAGATCAAAACGAGTCAAGGAAATCTCAACCCACCAGACCTGTCCTATGAGTATAGGTCAGGGTGAATGAACCAAGACAGAGAAAGAGAAGTGGGGTGTTGATACCACACTGCCATCACAACAGTACATGCTTAGAAAGTATTTCCTCCTTAACACCTCCCACCTGTTAATGCCTTACCCCTTCTCAAATTATTTATTTGTATATATGCTTTATCCTCCCAGTAGAATGTAAATTCCTTAGGGAAAGGGGAAAAATTCTCATGAGGAGATACAACACATAAAGAGGGGCAGAAAGTGGGGAGGAGGATGAGGAGAGAGAGAAGAGGAAGAGTACTGGTTAAAGGATAAGACTGATGAGAGAAAGAGAAGAATTCTGGAGAAGCCTTGGAAACGAATCAAACTAAAGTGAAGGGAGTGAAGTGAGCCTGGCTGGGAGTCCTCCAGAGTCAGTAATCTGGGCTCAGGAGTCACTGTTCAGACAACTGGAGACTGCCGCAGAGATTTCTCAAGGGTGACAGGACTGTTGGTAAAGAGGACCCACCCCCCCGACCTCCAAATAGAAACTTTAAAAATACTTTGGCACCACTTTTTTACGTGCAAAATTAGTGTTCTAATAAGAAATATTCTTCTTTTATTACAGCAGTTCTCTTAGGACTTCTACTAGGCATCACTTTATTAGCCTATTTTCCCTGTGTACTTTAAAACAATAAAATTGCATTTTCTTCAGCATATTTCATAACTCTTATATTTTATTAATTCTGACTGGCCTCCTTCCCTCTCAGTCACCTGTGACACACATAGGCACACATACACTCAGAGTTATTCTAAATTTGTGTGGTTTTGTATGAGACTGAGCTCCTTTCAGAGTTGGACATTTCTGAACTTTACATCCAAATAGGCCAAGGACTGAAGCTTAGGCAAGAAATGTGTGTGTGTGTGTGTGTGTGTGTGTGTGTGTGTGTGTGTGTGTGTGTGGACATCTAGGAAATTTATTTTTCCCCCGCTTTTTCTTTTTAATTGGTTTTGAAGATTTGGAGCTAGGGTGAGGAACCTATGGCCTCCAGGCCACATATGGTGCCCTAGGTCCTCAAGTACAGCCCTTAAACTGAATCTAAACTTCACTAAACAAATTAAGGGGGCAGGGCTAGAGTCAGAGGCATTTAGAGTTGGAGGCTGACTCTAACAAAGATTCTGTGAAAGTATGGATCCAGTCAAAGGGCCACGCTTCAGAACCTAAAGGGCCCATGTGGCCTCAAAGATGCAGGTTTCCCACCCCTGCATTTATTCTGGAGATTTCCCTCACTCTTAAACTATCTTTTCCACAGGCCAACCCCCATGCCTGGAATGCTCTCCATCCTCATATCTGCCTCTTGGAATTCTTAGCTTCCTTCGGAGTTCAGCTCAAGCACCACCACTTTCCACACAAAACCTTTCCCAGAATCCCCCCTCCCTAAGTACTAGTGACCCTGAAATAGACTACTTTTAATTGATTTTTCTTTATATTTTGTACGTACTTATATGTGTACATGATATTCCCTCCTCCCCACAATGGAGTATTAGTTCCTTGAGAGAAGGATTATTTTGATTTTTAAAAAATGTTGTATCCCCACTTCCTAGAAGCACAGTGATTGGTATATAGAAGATGTGTAAAATATGCTTATTGATGAATCTATCTGGGATCGTTAGCAGTACGAGAGGCTTTCTTTCATCCATATAAAACATACCCCTTCTGCCAGGGCTCACTGGTCTCCATAGAAACAACAGTCTCTGAACAAATGAATCACCTGATCACAGAAGGTACTGTGTGATGAGTCACATCAGGAAATGGCAGATTTTCTTAGCCCGGAGAAGCTGCTTCATTTTGTTCATTCGCTCCCATTCACCCTTACCTTTGTTAACACTCCAAAGATCATATTCATTCATAACTTGTAGCTGTGCTGGATGTTCTACCTTACCAGTCGCAAGGTGGCAGCACTATAGAGCATGGAGTGCTGTGCTTGGAGTCAGGAGGTCCTAAGTTCAAATCCTACCTCAGATACTGTCTGTGTGATCTTCAACAAATCATTTAACTCTGTCTCAGTTTCCTTGTATATAAAATGGGGATGATGTTAGCACCTACCTCTAGGATTGTTGTGAATTTCAAATAAGACAATATTGGTAGAGCACTTATTAGCACAGTGCAGGGCACAGAATTAGTGCCATATAAATGTTATTTATTTATCATTATCATTATTATCTGACTGAATGTTTATTGAATGCACAGGGAAATACTATTTCCTGAACTGAGCAAATCCAGACTGATCTTTAGGAATTAAAAAAAATACATTAAAAAATAAAACACACACACACAGACACACACACGCACAAAACACTGATTTTGGAGCAAAAAAACTTGGCTTTGAATCCTTGCTCGATCTCTTATTTTCTTTGAGATTTTGAGAAAGTCTTGTAACCTGTCTGAGCCCCAGTTTCCTCACCTATAAAATGAAGGGGGTTGGATTAGATGACCTCTAAGATTCTTTCTACCTCTAAATATATTTTGATGAAGAAATGAAATTTTCCATCATTACCCTTCCCTATCAGACACAACCGTTCTCTTTTCAGTCCAGTCTCTGGTGCACTCTGGGTACTAGCCTCCTGTGATTATCAGCTCTTTTCATCTGGTCATCCCTTTAATTCCTAGTTTTAGGGTTTTCTTGCTCTTGAAAAGGAATCACAGTAATATTTTTCCTTTTCTTCATCCTTGTTGGAGAGACTATCCTGGCTCCCAGTGGAGCTGTAGGGAAGGGGATAAGGAAATAATAAGCAGTTCTGAATACACTAAGGTAACTTAGTCACTATCATCTCTTCAAGGGAAATCAGACAGAGGAAGGGAGGTTTTCTCAGTCCCAATTAACAACTGCTCCTAGCACAAAACAGCCATTTGTCATCGGTCTGGTAGCTTTGCCCTAGCATTCTTTGGAGACTTCACCATCACCCCCTCATCAGCCAGCTGAGAAACACCGCTCAGAGATGATGTCAATATTCTAAGTTCCTGCTGATATTTCCCTTCAAAAATCCTGCAATTTACAGTCACCCAAGAACTTGGGTCTCAGTTGTCTTAAAAGCAATTTTTGAGTCCTGTATCCACAATTCCATTGTGAATCTACAGATACTTTAAGGAAGAAATTAGAGGAGGAAGACTATTCTGTAGCTATAGCATTGTCATAGGAACACAATAAACCTGTCCTTAGGTGTTGGGATCCTTCCTGGCAACAGCCATAGATTCCCTAGTCAATACCAAGTATGTACATTGCTACACTGATTCAGCAAAGTGGTCTCACTCATCAGAATAAAGTCAGATAATAGCCCAGGATCTGGGCAGCTAGGTGATGCAGGGGACAGAGCGCCAAACCTGGAGGCAGAAGGACTCTTCTCTCTGAGTTGAAATCCATTCTTAGACACTTACTAGCTATGTGATCCTGGACAAGTCATTTAGCCCTGTTTGCCTTAATTTCCTCATCTGTAAAATGAGTTGGGAAGGGCAAGACTCTCCAATATCTCTACGAAGAAAACTCCAAAAACTGACTCACAAGTCAGTCGACACTGAATAATAATAACCTGTCACATAGTAGATGCCTAATAAATGTTTACTGATTGATCAGAGGTCTCAACCTGGAAGCAATCTCTGGGTCTGCCTTGTTCCAACTTGTCATTTTACAGATAAGAAAAACCTGGGGCACAGAAAAGTTAAGTGATTTATCCAAGATCATATAGATTATGGTAAGTGCTAACAGGCAGGTACTGGGACTCCAGATACAACTCTCTTTCCATCCTATCACACTGCCTCCCCATCCTTGTAAGATGTAAGGGCACAGTGTCAGAAGAATAATACAGCCTTATAGCCTGAAGTCCAGAGACTATACAGACTATAGACTGGTCTAGAGATTGTCTGGAGATTTCTAACCTGTTTTAGAGAAAGATCAGAAGACAAGGAGAATGAAGTTACACAACTTCCATTTTATGTTCCTCACCAGATTCTTCTAAGTGGGATGGTGTCATGGAGAATGCTACATTGGAGTCAGACAATTTCAGTTCAAAACCCCCTCCACCACCTTATTACATGTATTATCTTAGAGATGTCCTTTAACCATCCTAAACCTAGGGCATCACTTTAAATGAGGAGGCCATATGACATCTAAGATCACTTTCAGCTCTAAATAAGTGACTCTAAGCGCACACTTATGGAGAAATTAAAGGAGGAAGGATATTCTACAGCTACTGTATTCTATCTTACCTGAAGTATATTGTAAAAGCATATATTGTATAGCATCTGATCTGAAGTATATTGTAAAAGCTTATATTGGAAAGCATCTACTAAGCTCCACCACATATTAGAAGCTATGTCCAGGATCTGGAAATGCAAATGCAAAGAACAAAATATTCTCCTACTTTCAAGTACCTGAAATCCTGTCATGGAAGAATCCCTTGTTTTGTCTGTATCCAGAACCTAGATTTGTGTCTGGGCTGGAGGACACGTGTAGGGATCCTGGCCATTTTGCATGAAAATTAAATCACATCAAAACATCCTTGATGAAACTGTAAAAACTCTCCTCAAGCCCTTATTGCGATTATGAACATGCCTGGCCCACAAACCAAATCAACAATTATTTGTAGATTCACAATAGTATAAGCAGACTCTATCAATGTGCTTTTTGAATAAAGAACTATCATGCAGAGGTAGAATTAAAACTGACTTTAGAGGACCTGTTTTCAAATCTTAGCTGGAATGCTTCCTACATGCATGTCCTTGAATAAGTTACATAATCTCTCAAGGACTCAGTTTCCACTTCTGAAAACCAAGAGCTTGGCCTAGGTGATCTCTATAGGTCCTTCCAGTTATAATACTCCTTGAATAATAATAATTATTAAAATTTATATAGGAAACAGCTGGGTGCCTCAGTGGATAGAGTGCTGGCCCTAGAGTCAGGAAGACCTGAGTTTAAATCCAACATCAGGCACTTACTATCTGTGCAACTCTGCACAAGTCACTTACCCTCTGTTTGCCTCTGAGGCAGCTGGGTGGCTCAGTGGATAGAACCCTAGCCTTGGAGTCAGGAATACTTGAGTTCAAATTCAACCTCAGATACTCACTAATTGTGTGATCCTGAGCTAGTCATTTTAACCTCTGTTTGCCTTAATCCACTGAAGAAATAAAATGACAAGTCACTCCAGCATCTTTGCCAAGAAAACTCCCTGAAAAGTACAGTGCACAGAATCACGGAGACTTGGACATGACTGAACAAAATTTATACTGTACTTATTATATACGTGCTAGGCACTGTGCTAAGTGCTTTACAATTACTATCTCATTCGGTCCTCACAGCAACCCTGGGAGGCAGGTACTACTATTGTCCCCATTTTGCAGCTGAGGAAACCCAAGCAGACAGGTTAAATGACTTGCTCAGGGTCACATAGCTTATAAATATCTGAGACCAGATCTGAACTCAGGTCTTCCTGACACCAAGAGGCCCATTCACCGAGTCATCTGGCTGCCTCTGAACCTGAAGTAGATTACACTGAAATCAAAATGTAGGAATGTAAATGGAGATCAGTTTGAGGAAGGAAAAGTATCAAAATATAGATGAAACTCAAAGCGTTGGTCAAAAGTATGATTCATAATCTGGAGGCTGGAGCAGGTGATATTTTCTGAAACATAAGTTTCAATTATTTTTCTGCTCATCTGTTCTTCCTCCTCCTGATGCTGCTGGGTTTTTTTCCTTTAATTCCAACTGAATGATTTTCCCTATTAAATCTCCTCATTTTGACTCTAGCTCTAGGATGTAATTTGGAGATGTACCTTCTTTCAGCTTCACGACAATTATATTTGTATTTCCATTCCTGGTGAGGCATTTCAAAATGTTGGGATTGCTATTATTTGCCTGCTTTCTTTATTTCTCCTTAATTGTAAGTTACTAATTATTTAACATATTGTTACTGTCTTGGCTCTACCCACACGCCAACGTATAGTTCTTCAAACTCTCCTGGAGCACAGCTGCCAAAAGGGGGCTTATTTCAGAACTGGCCTGTAGGGGCAAGTTTTCAATTAGCTCATTATCCAAACATTTAGAAGCAGCCTCTGTGAAGACACAGAGGCCAAAATTTAGCAACTCAGCTGTGTTGGGAAAAGAGCACTAGAGTTATTAAATTAACAGATTGCTTAGCATGCATTTTGGCAAAACAACAACAGTAAAGAAGCAAATTTAAATCTTACATTAGTATAAGATTTCATTTTGCACTGAAAAATCTCTCGGTTCCCTCTTTACATTTCATGAAGGTGATCTCCCTACGAAAACTCCACCTGAAAAACTTCCCTATGAAACTATCACATATATGTCCATACATGGGTAAAATATGTATGCTTCTATGTATATTGTCCCCCCTACCCAAGAAGTCTACTGTAAAGCATAGCAGTGCTGTAATCTACCCATAACTAGTATTAGCAACCTTCCAATGTGAATTTCTGTGTGTATATGTTTGTACTTCATTGCTGAAGAAGAGCAGGCCATCAGAGAAATGATGATATGACTTGCACTTGACTTCTGTCTTTCTGAGTGAGGGAGGGCTCTGCAGGTCACCAGCCTCACTTCTCCTCCAGAGTCATCTGAATCCAGTGACCAGATATTCATCAGGATGACTGGAGATGACCCAGGATGAGGCAACTGGGGTTAAGTGACTTGCCCAAGGTCACACAGCTAGTAAGTATTAAGTGTCTGAGGTGAAATTTGAACACTGTTGCTCCATCCAATGTGAACTTCTATCATTCATACTAATGGTAAAAATCTAGGGTGAAAGCCAGAGTCAGCCTGACTCGTAGATGCTGTAACTAGAGTTCCATGACCAGGGGCTATACTTTCATTATATTTGTGCTTCACATATAGTTGTTTTTCAGTTGTGTCTGACACTTTGTTACCCTGTGAACCATAGTACATCAATGCTGTCCATGGGGTTTTCTTGGCAAAGATACTGGAGTGGTTCACCATTTCTTTCTCCGGTAGACTAAGACAAACAGAGGTTAAATGACTTGCCCAGGATCATACAGCTAGTATCTGAGGCTGGATTTGAACTCAGGTCTTCCTGACTCCAGAATCAGAAGTCTATCCAACTGAGCCATCTAGTTGCCAACACTTATAGTAGTGGGCGCTTAATTAGTGATTGTTGAATTAATGAATGATGTAGATGAGCATCTTCATGGTGGCCTACTTGCCCTTATGTCTCTTTCTCAGCAGCTTATTGCTATTTTTTAAATTCCCACCATTAGAATTATTCTTCAGTTAAGGTGCTATCTACAGAAGAGACTTATTAAAATGTAAAAATTTTACTTGGGAATGGTAAAAAAAAAAAGCCATTAACGTGTTAGGGATTCTTTGCCCCTCCTCCAATAAAATACAAAGAGGAAATTGAACTATTTCTAAAATAGTCTGAGGTCTTCAAAGCAAAGTGAAATCTTGTAATGTAGATTAGTAAATCAGTTACAAAATAAAAAATAATTAGATCATAGGATGAAAGATAAAGAGCTGACTGAGACCTCAGAAGTCATCTAGACTAAATCTTTCATTTTGCAGATGAGGAATATGAGGTTTAACCAGAGAGGATGAATTACTTGCTCCAAGTCTCATCTGCAAGTGTCAGAGGTAGGATTTGAACCAGGATCTGACTCTACATAACAAATGCTTTTCTTACTCCATGATGCTGCCTTCCTGAGACCTAGGTTCTAGGGAATGGAATGTGACATGGGTAATGTAAGTATGAGCCAGAGGAAAGATTTGAGAATGGCATGAACGATGAAACACTGCCTTCATTTTAGGCAGGCAAGAAATGGCGTTAGTCAGTCAGTCACCCAAGTATTTATTAAGTGCTTTCTATGTGCCAAGAACTGTACTAAGTGCTAGGAATACTAATTAGAAAAGATAGTTCCTGCCCTCAAGGAGTTTATATTCTAGCGGGGAAAGGCAACAGTATATATTTTATTTTTTCCAATAACAAGTAAAATTTTTTTACATTCATTTTTTTTTTAATTTTGAGTTCCACTCTCCCTCACTCCCTCCCTTTCTCCCTCCCCCAACACTGAACAATTTAATATAGGCTATACATGTGCAGTCGTGCAAAACATATTTCTATATTAGTCATGTTGTGAAAGAAAACACAGACAAAAAAATTTTAAAAACCTGACAAAAATAGTTTTTTATAAAGTTTGCTTCGATCTGCAGAAAGACAACAGTAAAAGAAGTTGATGTGGGGTACACCCAACATGGGAAGAGGGGCTCTTGAAGTGTTGACTAGGCTGAAAGGAATGAGGCATGGCTGGTTTGGATGGCTTTGTTAAATGGAGGTTCTGGGAGGAACCATTCAATCAGAGAGAGAAGATACAGGGGTGGAGAACACTTCCAATTTGGAAATTTTGCAAATTCCAGGACCGGAGTGAGACTTCAGGATGAAGAACTGGGTCATGGTAGTCTGGAATACAGTCTAAGAGGAAGACAAGAATAAAGGAGAAAGCTCCTTGATAAAGTGGTACAGCTCCAGTGATAGCCATCACTTGTTTTGCAGTTTGCCTACTGCTCTCCCAAAGTAGATGTAAGTTTTCCCTAGTAGTCACTCCCATCCAGGAGCTGCTTTAACTAAGCTGACCTTTTCCTCCCAATCTATTTATGCTCATTAGAAAGGGGTTGGGGAGACAGAGGGTAATGGAGAATGGTAAAAGTCAGGATCACAGAGTGGCACAGCATCCCTCTTGACTCAGGACCTGGTACTACTCATGCCAAGTATAAGACTAAGCTCCCTCTTATTAACTGCACCTTGGGTGAGAAAATCATAATTCCTAGTTCATGGATGAGCAATTAAGCCATCAGGAGGCTAGGTTATTGACCCAGGGCCTAACCTATTTGTCTTGACTTGCCCTCCTTTTCTGTGATCACTTCACTAACCAGGAAGTGAACATTCAGTCACATAGAAAGGATTGATGTTTATCAGAGAGCTGTGAAAGCAAGACAGGTGTTCTATCTCAGAGAGAGAAAATTCTTCACAAGAAATAGAAGCAACTGAAGCATAGGAGTAAGTTACTGGTTTCATGAGGTCTGAAGATTGATTCATTTTTAAAACTAGGTTGTGCTGAAGTTTTAGAAGGAATATGCATGGCTCATGGAGGGGTTTTTTAAACAGCTGAGTTTATTACTTCAGGAGCTGGATACTATATAGCAAGAAATCCCAATTTTATCTATGGCATGGTAGAAAGAGATCTGGATAGGGAAGCAGGGCCCCTTGTCTCTTTCTCATTCACTGAGGACACTATATAGCCTCCAATAAGCCCCTCTACTTCTCTGGGCCTGTTTCTTCATCTATAAGCAGAGAGTGCTGAACTACTAGACTATAAGTAAAGTCCTTTTCAGTTCTGATGAGTCTACTAAATAGAGCTTCTATTTAAAAATCTTTAATGCAAATGAAATTTACCATTCTGGGGAGGCTGTACACTCCACTACACAGCTGAGTTGTTGAAACTGTCTCTCTGTCTTCATGGAATCTGCTTCTAGATAATGAGCTAATTGAAAATTTCCCCCATCGGCCAATTCTGAAACAAGCCCACTTTTGGCAGATGTTCCCCAGGACAGTTTGAGAAAATATTTGATGGTGTTTGGACAGAACCAAGACATTAATAAGTTAAATAATGAGTAACCTACTACCTAGGAGAAAAAAAAGTTAACCTGGGGTATATATTTAGACAGAAGTAAGGGAAAGACCAAAACAGAGACAGAGAAGGAAGATAGACACGACCAGTCGAGTTTCTCCTTTTCTTCTAGACGAGACAGTCTACGGACAACTGTCCTATCTTAGCTTTAAAGCACTCCTGCTTTTCAGGGATGCTCCTTTGCCCTGCAATCTATAGCTAAGTGTTAGAAATTGACCAGAGAGTGACCAGTCACTATTCCTCTGTTCAGAATTCAAGGCTCTTCATAATCTTCCCTCTCTCACATGCACAACTTTTTTTCAGTTGCTTTATAACTTACTTCCTCTGACTCTGTGATCCAATGTCACTGGCTTCCTTAGTGTTCGTCAAACAAGATGGCACATGTCCCAACTCCAAGCATTGTCAATGGCTGTTCCCCATGCTCGAAATTTTCTCCTTCCTCATCATCACCTCCTAATTTCCTTCAAGTGCCAGCCAAAATTCCACCTTCGAAAAGCAGTACAATCCTTGCTCATTCTAATGCCTACCCACTACTGATAATCTCCAATGGATCCTTCGTATATCTTGTTTGAACTTAGTTATTTGCATATTGTGACCTCCCTGAGAGCTGGAACTGTCTTTTGCTTTCTATTGTATGACTAGTGCTTAGCACAGCTCTTGGCACATAGTAGGCACTTGAGAAATTTTTACTGAATGTCTGACTAACCAGTTTGGAGATCTCTGTTGAAGTACCTGAGAGGATGAAAATATTTTGAATAGTGGAGCAGAGTAAAAAGGAAAGGAGAAGGGAATTTAAGGGAAGGGAGGGGAGAGGAGGAAAGGAGAGGGAAGCAGAAGAAAAGATAGAAGGGAAGAGCGGGGAGAGAAATCATAGAACCATGTAACCTTGGAGATAGCAGGGATCTCTGAAGCCCCTTCAAGTTCAGGGAATAATTTGATCTGCAAGATAAAAATTAAAATTAAAAAAAAAGCTTTAATAAAAATTGCTCACATTTATACAGCATTTTAATGTTTGCAAAGTGCTTCAAATACATTATTTCAGATGTTTTCACAATAACATTTGAGGAAGGTCTTTAACCCCATTTTGCATATGAGGAAACCAAGTCATTATGACTCTCTACTGTGACACTGCTATGGCCTAGTGCAGGGGTGGGGAACATGTGGCCCTCTAGGTCCTCAAGTGTGACTCTTTGAATAAAACTTCATAAAACAAATCCTGTAGAGTTTCTTAAACCTCAATTATTATCCAATTAAGAACTGGGCAGGAAAAGGAGTTACAATTACTAACAAAGAAGCTGAGTTGGGCCTTACCAAGTACGAGACTGGAATTCTGTCCATAAAGCATGGGATAAACAACCCAGGGTGTAATGTGTAAAAGGATTAGACCAAGATAAGTTTGAGGATTCCCAGCAGATAAGACAGAGTTGGAGAGGAATCTAGAGCTGTAGGAAGAAAAGAGAAGACATTTGTTTGCTCAAGGATTGCCAGGATCTGTCTGCTTTTCAACTGATTTTCAAGACTGCTTCACCAGTGTAGAGTTAATAAACTTCATCTGGCATTGACAGCAACATCAGACTCTTTTATGCATGTTCCATGAATCTTACAAACTAAACATCTTTGGAATTTGTCTATAGTGCATCTTGACAGAAGATGTTCAACAACTCACAAACTCAAAAGAATTCTTGGAAAATTAGCATGCAAATTTATTAAGCATAAAGGGAGGAATTTTAGCTCAAAGACAAATATGCAAATGATTGTTCATCAAAAATGAGAAATTAGCTCCATGAGATAACTGCTTTACATGAAATACTCATTTTAATAACTTCTAACAATAACATTACAGTCAGATAGAAAAGATACATATAAAAGGGAAAATGAACCAATAAAAGAAAGAGATGCACATTAATACAGAAAGAGACAGATACAAAAGTGGTGACAAAGAGGTTACAACTTGTCAGAAAATACCTCTAGACAGGAAAGACTAGGGAAAAAAAAAAACTCTCCCACACTCTTGTTGGACAAATTCTAGATAGAACTCATGGAAATTCCTGGTTATGAAGGCTTATCTCCAGTGTTAACTTTTACTAAGATGCCTTTCCTGATGCTACAAATTACTGGTTCTCTCTGTCTATGTCTCTGTTTATCTATCTCCAAATGATTTTGTATTTATTGATATGTGTACATTCCATTTATCCTCAGTAGAATGTAAACCTCTTGAGGTTAAGTATCATTTTGCTTTCTTTCCTTACATAATATTATACTTCCAAGAGACAATATAGGGTTGGCCTCAAAACAAGAAGACCTAAGTTCTAGTCCCAACTCTGACCCACATTGGATCAAGTTTGATACAGACTGTGGGTATGTCCTTTAATATCTCAGTTACTGAGACAAGTATCTGACAGCTATCTGAGACTTTAAGTTTTGGAATTTCAGAGAACGTAACTAACTACTTTGATGAAAGGAGTTTCCTCCTCTTGGAGTTCCCAATATCAAGGAAATCACAGGTCCAGTACCTATCCTTCTTAAATTTCCAGTGCTTTTCACATAATAAATATTTCTTGTTGATTGAGAAAATCTCAGTTTCCCAGCCCTCATGAAGATCAAACTCCCAGACAGAGCAAAATATCCATTCCACGTCAAACTCTAAGAAATAGTGGGGACCCGCCAAAATTGTATCAGTAGCAAATATCTGATAAAAAGAGACCAATTGACTCCTGAGACTTCCCCAACCCAACCAGTGCCAGCTTTGCTCTTCAGTTCTTTATTTTCATCGAAATTCAATATACACAGATATCCACATTAATTCTTTTGTATCATAGGAAGATATAAATTTTTACCATAAAGACCTGTATTCATGGTTCTCTTGTAATAGGTTGTTTGGTAAATCACAAATTCTCTACTTGGTTCATCTTTTCTATAGCCATAGGAACAAGTTTCAAGGACCACACAATAATGTGGTGTGCTTTGCTCAAGCTAATCTCCGCGTAGTCCAGGTTCAATACTAGAGCAAAATGAAGCACCCACAGGTCATTTGATTAACAAATGGAGATTTACTTAGACATAGCAAAAGGATATTAAAAAAGGACAAACTGGGGTAGGGAATCTGTGGACTCACACATACAACCTTCTAGCTTCTGAAGTGTGGCCCTTGACTGAAAACGGCCACCCTTAGGGTCCTAGAGCGCCACTTATGACCTCCAGGCCACAGATTCCCCACCACTTGGATGAACATTAAGTATCACTTCATTTCATTCATCTGAGTTCCCTTCCTTAAATTACCCATCATAATCCAATAACCAAGTACTTGACAGCCCCCTGCCACTCCTTGGAACTGCTCTGCACTCAGATAATGTGAAAGTAATTTAAGTATTCTGAGCCCTTAGATCTGAGAGCCAGCCAAGTTTATAGGAATGTCTCAAACACCAGCCTAACATGCACTGGGGAGAGGTAATATGCAAGCAGATTTTGGCCTCGCATCATTTTGATCTTTAACCATTAGTTTGGTCAAGGGAAGAGTCTTATCCTAGAGTCAATAACTCAGGTAGAATATTTGCCTTAATATGAATCAGTTTGGGTCTTTGATTATCCAAAGTGGATGCTACCTTTCAAGGGAGCAAAATAATAGTGTTGTTTTGAAGCCATCAATTTCCCAAAGGTGCTTCTCTCATCTTTTCTCTTTTTTCCACCATGCATTCATCTGGGAATGATTCCAAAGGCAGGGCTTCTCCCAGAGACTCTGTATGGTCACAAAGCTGAGAACACCATAATCTTTGATGAAATAACATTGAAGGTCAGTAGAGAGAGATGCATTGTGAATACAAATAGACTACAATATGTTTCTAACAATAATGGACACATTAAAAAAGCGATATAAGAGATAGAATTGTGATGACTACCTGACAGCAGAAAGGCATGGTCATTTACCAGGCCAACTTCTCGCATTTGAGGTGAGAGGACTGATGGCTGCACTCCAGCTCTCAGGGTCTGGATTTGTAGAACTCCTCACCCTTGAACTTATTACCATGACACTGCCACAGGTGAATCCACTCCACTGCAGGTTAGTAAATTGAGGAAATAAGAACATCTGTACCTTTCATTGACCTTAGGTAGGTAGAGACCATCACAGAAACCAAGTTCCTTCTCCAGCACCAGTTTCTCCCTTTGCTACCCATTCAGGGAATTAAGAGTCACTCTGGTCCTGAGTTCAAAAGGTACCTCAAACTAAAACCCACTGCCTTATGTACACCACCATTATTTATCCTGCTCTTTATCACCAATTGTGTCTTAGAAAACAGTAGTAGTGTTAGTAGGTAATACCCTTAGCATGTGGAAGTAACTTACAATATGTGGAAGAGGAATATATTCTACTTTGCTTCTGCCATTACATTCTAAGAGAATAATAGTCCTTTAGCCCTCAAAAACCATGGGGAGCCTGGGTAGTAATAAAAATAACATTTATAGAATACTTTCTACATGCCAGACATTGTGCTGAGTGCTTTACAATTATTATCTTGTTGGATTTTCACAATAATTCTGAGAGATAAGTACTAGTATTACTCTATTTTACAGTTGAGGAAACTGAACCAAACAGACGTTAAGTGACTTTCCCTGGATCACACAATTAATTAGTGTCTGAGGCTAGATTTTAACTCAAGTCTTTCTGACTCCAGGCCCAACACTCTAAGCACCGAACCACCTAGTTGTTGGAGGATACCAGTAACACTTTGTTATCTACCCCAGCATGTAATCCTCCCTTCACCATATTTCTAAAGTTTTATTGATGTATTTTATTTTTACATCATAACCATTTACAGATTACTTCTACTTCATGAGAAGTCTCTTGTAACAAAGTAAAAGTTATGTAAAACCACAAAATTGATGAGGTAGTGTCAAAATGTATGAAACATTTCCCATCTGCAGCGTACCTCCCCCCATATGTTAACAAAGCTATTTACTCTTCCTACCAACCCACTAAAAAAAAAAAAAGATCTTTTTATGACAAATATACATAGTCAAGTAAAATAAATTTCCTCAATGCATTACCTACCTGGCTTTCTTTCACTAACTGTCACAGAAAGGCAACATTATCTTAGCTTCTGTAACCATTGTACATTCAGGCAACAGGCCTTTCCTGTGAGGTCCCCACCCAGGACCTAAACCATCATGCCCAACCGAGAGCAAAGTATACATTCTACATGTAGTATATCATCTATGTAGACATTATTTTACCCACTTCTTACATTTGTTTTTTAGGCAAAGGATGTGGAGGTGAGTGAGTTCTTCAGAGCTTTGGGGATATAAGGTAACTAGGTGGAACAGTGGATTAATTCCTGAGTATGGAGGACCCCAGTTCAAATATAATCTCAGACACTTATTAGATGTGTGACTCTGGGTAAATAACTTAACTTCTGTCTGTATTATCTTTCAGTTTCCTCCACAGGGAATAATATAGCACTTGTCTTTCAGGGTTTTTGTGAGAGTCAAATGAGATATTTTTAAATCACTTAACTTTGCACATGGTAGGAGCTTAATAAATGCCTGTTCCTTCTTCTTATTTATTACCTAGATGGATAATCATCTTGCTGCTTCCAGCTTTTGCTCTCTTAAGTATGAGAAAAACCAATCTGACCTTTCCTTATCATCAAAAGTCCTAAAGATGCTTTTCTCTCTCCTAGTTAACTGAGACTTCCTCCATCCTTTGCCTAGCAAACCTTCACCTCCTCCTCTCTTTATACCTGTGATCAATTCTAAGGGCAAGCTCCCTTCTCCTTCTGAGGCTTTCCACAAACTCTACCCCTATTGCTGCCTCTCCCCATCCCAATCCCTATCCTCATTTGTCCTTCTCTCCCATTGTGCTTTCATTCATTACCAAATACCCTTTCATCCAGGTTTCTTTCTTCTTATTTTTTCCATCTTTTTGTGTTAAAAGGTCATCTAGTCTAAGTCATACCTGAACAAGAAGTAGTAATACTTTTTTTGATGTTATTCAGTTGTTTCAGTCATATCTGATTCTTTGTGATCCCATTTGGGGTTTTCTTGGCAAGGTTACTGAGTGGTTTGCCATTTCCTTCTTACAGATGAGAAAACTGAGGAAGACAGTGATGGTGTTAAAGGACCTTGACCCCTAAAAGAAAAAGACCATGTGCTTGAACTTTCCCACACTGGCATTTTGCTCATGGCATCTGACACATCCTAGTCTACCTAGATACTCAATAATCCTTTTAACTACCCTTTTGCAGTGGCTCTTCCACCACGTAACTCCTTTCATTGTCTGCACTTGGCCCACTCCAGGTTACTTACCACTTCTTAATCCCATCCAGATATTTTCACCATCTTTCCTTGTATATAGGTATTAGTGTTATCCCTACCAAACTGCAGACTTCCTAGGAATCTGCCTGCTATGCTGGTGTTATAATAAAACCTTGCTACTTTGACTGAAAGAGGGCTTGAGTGCTCAAATTCTTTCCAGGCAGATACCTTTTGCCCTTACATTTTGGGGCTCCCAGCACCCTAAACTGAGACAGGGTTAAGTGTCTTGCCCAGAGTCACACAGCTGGTAAGTGTCTGAGGTCAGGAACCCAGAAAGAAAAGTTTTCTTGATTCCAAGGCTGGTATTCTATCCACTGTACCAGCTTGATGATTTATTAAGTTCAACCATCATCCACTTGGATCTCTTGGCAGCTTTTGACATTGTCAACTATCCACTCCTGGGGGATTATTCTTAATTATTTTTTTTAATTTTATTTTTTAAAATTATTTATTTAACTTTTTACATTCATTTTCACAAAATTTTGGGTTCCAAATTTTCTCTCCATTTATCCCCTCCCCCCACCCCAATACATCAAGAATTCTAAATTCTCCTATCACCAATCTGCCCTCTCTTCTATCATCCCTCCCTTCCCTTGTCCCCATCTTCTCTTTTGTCCTGTAGGGCCAGATAACTTTCTATTCCCCATTGCCTGTAGTTCTTATTTCCTAGTAGCAAGAACAATACTAAACAGTTGTTCCTAAAACTTTGAGTTCCAACTTCTCCCCATCCCTCCCTCCCCACTCATTCCCTTTGGGAAGGCAGGCAATTCAATATAGGCCATATCTGTGTAGTTTTGCAAATGACTTCCATAATAGTCGTGTTGTGTAAGACTAACTATACATCCCTCCATCCTATCCTTCCCCCCATTGCTTCTATTCTCTCTTTTGATCCTGTCCCTCCCCAAGTGTTGATTTAAAATTGCTCCCTCTTCCCATTGTCCTCCCTTCCATCATCCCCCCCACCCTGCTTATCTCCTTCTCCCCCACATTCCTGTATTGTAAGATAGATTTTCATACCAAAATGAGTGTGCATTTTATTCCTTCCTTTAGTCAAGTGTGATGAGAGTAAACTTCATGTTTTTTTCTCAGCTCCCCTCCTTTTCCCTCCACTAAAAAGTCTCTTGCCTGCTTCTTCTATGAGAGATAATTTGCCCCATTCCATTTCTCCCTTTCTCCTCCAAATACATTTCTCTCTCACTGCTTAACTTCATTCTTGTAAGATATGATCCCATCCTATTCAATTCACTCTGTGCCCTCTGTGTGTGCATGCACATGTGTATGCATGTGTGTGTGCGTGTGCACATGTGTGTGTGTGTGTGTGTGTG
This sequence comes from Bettongia penicillata ogilbyi, assembly GCA_023548195.1. Classification (NCBI taxonomy): domain Eukaryota; kingdom Metazoa; phylum Chordata; class Mammalia; order Diprotodontia; family Potoroidae; genus Bettongia; species Bettongia penicillata. The sequence continues at coordinate 4,004,239 of JAJHZJ010000061.1, forward strand.
TGTGTAATCCCACCAACTACCCAGATACTGAAAAGTTTCAAGAGCTACAAATATTGTCTTTCCATGTAGGAATGTAAACAATTCAACTTTAGTAAGTCCCTTATGACTTCTCTTTGCTGTTTACCTTTTCATGCTTCTCTTCATTCTTGTGTTTGAAAGTCAAATTTTCTTTTCAGTTCTGGTCTTTTCATCAAGAATGCTTGAAAGTCCTTGATTTCATTAAAAGACCATATTTTCCCTTGAACTATTATACTCAGTTTTGCTGGGGTAGGTGATTTTTGGTTTTAGTCCTAGTTCCTTTGACTTCTGGAATATCCAATTCCATGCCCTTCTATCCCTTAATGTAGAAGCTGCTAGATATTGTGTTATCCTGATTGTATTTCCACAATACTGAAATTGTTTCTTTCTAGCTGCTTGCAATATTTTCTCCTTGACCTGGGAACTCTGGAATTTGCCCACAATGTTCATAGGAGTTTCTCTTTTTGGATCTCTTTCAGGCGGTGATTGATGGATTCCTTCAATACTTATTTTGCGCTCTGGTTCTAGAATCTCAGGGCAGTTTCCCTTGATAATTTCATGAAAGATGATGTCTAAGGCTCTTTTTTTGATCATGGCTTTCAGGTAGTCCCATCATTTTTAAATTGTCTCTCCTGGATCTATTTTCCAGGTCAGTTGTTTTTCCAATGAGATGGTTCACATTCTCTTCCTTTTTTTCATTCTTTTGCTTTTGTTTTGTGATTTCTTGGTTTCTCAGAAAGTCATTAGCCTCCCCCCATTCTAGTCTTGAGAGAACTATTTTCATGAGTGAGCTTTTGAACCTCTTTTTCCATTTGTCTAATTTTGCTTTTGCAAGCATTCTTCTCCTCATTGGCTTTTTGAACTTCTTTTGCCAATTGAGTGAGCCTATTTTTCAAGGTGTTATTTTCTTCAGCATTTTTTTGGGTCTCTTTTAGCAAGGTGTTCACCTGCTTTTCATTCTTTTCTTGTATCTCTTTAATTTCTCTTCCCAGTTTTTCCTCCACCTCTCTCACTTGATTTTCAAAATCCTTTTTGAGCTCTTCCATGGCCTGAGCCCATTGAATATTTATTTTGGATGTTTGGGATACAGAAGCCTTGACTTCTATGTCTTTCCTGGATGGTAAACATTGTTCTTCCTCATCTGAAAGGATAGGAGGAGATATCTGTTCACCAAGGAAGTAACCTTCTATGGTCTTACTTTTTTCCCTTTTTCTGGGCATTTTCCCAGCTAGTTACTTGACTTCTGAGATTTCTCTCCACCCCCGACCTTGCCTCCAGAAACACCCAGCTAGTGCTTGCGCTCTGAGATTCAAATGCTGCTTCCCAGACTCAGGGCTTTCAGTGGGGTGGGGGCAGGGAGCTGCTATTCAGTGTGAGATTAAGTTCAGCTGCTTGGGTGGAGGCAGGGCCACCACCAGGGGCTCAGTTCCCTCAGGGGGTTTATGCAGAGACCTTCAATAATGGATCCTGACTCCTGCCTGCTTTGAGAGCCCCTGTCTGCTGCTTCCTTTGCTGCTGCCTCCTGAGGGGGCCTGAGTTATGGAGACACCCTGCTCCCCTCTTGGCCAGCCAGGAAGGCTCTCTCACTAACCTTTGGCACCTGTGGGTGGAGGGACCTGCACAGCTGCTGGAGATTCTGTCCCTGAAGCCTGCTTGGATCCGCTCCTCTCAGTGCTGGGTAGCCAAGGCAGGGCTGGGCTCTGCTCTGGGTCCTATGCACGACAGACCTTTGGTGTCTGTTCTTCAGGTCTATCTGGAACAGAAATCTCCTCCACTCCATTGCTGTGTGGCTTCTGCTGCTCCAGAATTTGTTGGGAGTTCTTCTTTACAGGTATTTTATGGGCTGTGGGTTAGGAGCTAACATATGTGAAAATTTCTACTTTGCCATCATCTTGGTTCCTCCCCAGGATTATTCTTTAATCCAATATTTCTGAGGCCACCCATTCATCTCTGGGCTTTAGCCTTGACTCTCTAGATGATCTCCCAAGAAGCCTCATCAGGCTGGATGTACATTCCACCTCTGGCCTTCTCACGTTGGAAGTACATTCTGATCTCAGTCCCTTCTTCTTACTGGTTAGCTCTTCATAGAACCTCTGTTTTAAGGGAAGTGCTCAGATGAGCCATTTCTTCATTCATTTCAGTGTTCTGTGCTCTCCACTCTGAACTCTCTCCATCCTACCACTAGAAGGATACTTGTCCTTACCCCTTTTAGCTTCCTTTAGTTTGTTGTCTTTCCTCATTAGAATGTACATTTAGGTCCAATTAGTAGAAATAAAAGATTCCCTCAAAGGGTCAGGCTATTCAGATTTGTACTGCATATTTCCATTGGGCTGGAACCAATTACCATATTTTACATATTTTGCAATTTAGAAGGGGAAATTTAAATACAGGCAACCACTTATGGGAATTCTTTATTTGTACTAATTAAGACATAGCTTAAGCTCCTTGAGGGCAGAGACTAATTTTCTTTCCATTTCTATTTTTATTCCAGCAATTAGCACAGTGCTGGCACATAGTAAGTGTTTAATAAATACTTGTTGATTTACATTGACTTCTGTCACTATTCTCTCCTGGTTTTTGGAAATGGCTTCTCACTCTTTTTTGATAGATGATTATTTATAACCTTCTGACTAAAAATGAATGTCCCCTAAAATTTTATTCTAGGCTGTCTTCTTTTTTTATATATTCTCATTTAGTTATTTCATCTGCTTCTATAGGTTTAATTATCATATTTGTGTAATTTCTCTCCTAAACTAAATTCCTGGCTCACCTAACTCATTCTTAATTATTGGGCATCTATCCACCTGAAGTTTCCATAAGGAACTCAAATTTAAAATGTCTAAAAAAGGAATTCATTCTCTTTCAAAACTCATCTCTAAACCAAATTCCCATTCTGATATCAAGGAAACTATCTTTCTAGTTACCCAGGTTAGCAAACCTTATACACAGAAAATAAAAAGCAGAGTCATGTGCTCTGATTCCAGAGTCAATATCCCTCCTACTGTACCATGTTGCTGCCCAAGTCCTCCATAGAATCACCATGCTAACAGGAATTAGAAAAGGAATTTGCAGAAATATTTTTAAAAATGGAGAAATGGATAAAAGAGAGACAAAAAAAACCCTACAGGAATGATAAATAAAACTAAAAGGCTATTCTTTGAAAAGACTAATAAAATTGTTAAACATTTAGCCATCTTATTAAAGAGAAGAGAGAAGTCAAACTGCCAAAATATCAAAGAAATTGAAAGCACAACAAAACCAGAAAAAAAAAATAATTATCAGAACCTTAAATTTGCCCTTTGTTTCTAGGATTATATGCCAACAAAATATAAAACAATAACATTACTAGAGGAATATGTTAAAAAATATAAAATACCTAAACTGACAAGACCTTAAATAATCCCATCTCAAAACATAAAATGAAACTAACTGTAAGGAATATATAAAAAGAAAAAAAAATCTACTGGCACTTATGAATTCATAGGAGAATTCTATCAAATCTTTAAAGAACAATTAGTACAAATTATTCTCAAAAAATGAGCCACAAAGTTCCTTAGCAGGTTTCTTTTAAGAAATAATAAAGTCTTATTACCTATACCAGGGAAAGATAAAGCACTAAAAGACAACTATAGACTGATGTCATTAATGAATATTGACTCAAAAAATATTAAATACAGATTACAATGATTCATCCAAGAGTCTGAATCAATCATTATGTACAATTTGAATTTATACCAGCAATGCAAGGGCAGTTCAACGTTAAGAAACAATCATATTAAAAACAAATACATCCAAATCGACACAATTGTCTTAAAAGATGCAGGAAAAAACTTTTGACAAAGAACAATTCCCAGTTATGCTTAAAACCCTACAAAGTACAGGCACAGAAGGACCTTTTTTTAAGCATCATAAAAAATATCTATCACAAATCAAAATCAAGTATCATATGCCATAGAGATAAATTAGAAGCTTTCATAATAAACATAGAAATAAAGCAAGGATGCCAGATCTCACCAATATTTTTGACATCGTTCTAGAAAAGTTAGTAGTAAGAAGAAGAAATAAAAGGTAAAAAGAGGAAAATGAGATACAACTATACCTATTTGCTGATGCCATAGATTTTGCTTAGAAAATCCTGGAGAATCAGCAAATATATTGAGAAATTAATACCTGTAGAAAAATTGTAGACTATCATTTTTAAACTATAGAGAACTGAGCTAAATGTATACATGGCAGGGAGAATAAAAGCTTTGTTAACATATGGGGAGAGGTACACTACAGATGGGAAATGTTTCATGCACTTTCACATGACTTCATCAACCTAGAGACAGAAGGCAGTCAGTCAATAGCTAGAGAAGTCAGTCAAAAAAAAATAGACAATGCTAGTCTGAAAGTTTCTACTGTCCTTTGTCTGTTGGTTTCTTGAATCAATCAACAAGAATTTATTAAGGAAATACTGTATACCAGTTACTGTGTTGGGCAATAGCGATACAAAAACAAATATGAAATTGTTCCTGCCCTCAAGGAGCTTACAGGCTACCAGAGAATAAACATATTCATTGATAAGTGTATATAAGTGTACTTAGCACTCACTCTATGACAACTTACTAGTCCTGGTAGGTTTGGTCCCCAGAGGGAGGCTGGATACTTTTTACTTCTTGGGCCTAAAGTCTGAGGTTCTGAGAACCTTAGTCCTTTTACTCTGAAGTCTCTTCTAGCTCTAAGATCCTATAATTCTCTAACCTGAAAGAATCATGTCAGGTAAATACTTGACACAGAAGCAAATCAACTATATCAAACAGATAGACAAGAGTCAAGCAGACATGTCAGAGCCAGCGTAAACAGGTTGTCTTCTCAGATCAGCATGGTTTTACTTGACTTTTCTGAAAGGGATAACAATTATCACTCCACTGAGGAGCAGCAAAGTGATGGGCCATTTTCAAGCAGTCCAGAAAGGAAAAAGTCTGTCTTCTTTCCTGAGGGCCAAGAGGGGACTGAATTTACTAATGAATAGTGGTAGCAGAAAGGCACGAGAAGGGCTTCCTAATGGAAAAGACAAACCATTTGTACTATATCCATTTTCTGCTTTCCCTCTGCCTCTGAGATTCCCAGTGGTGAAAAGCCAGACTCCATTTCTCATTGTGCTCCTTCCACTACCCTCAGACTCAATCTCATTGCAAGAACCCAACTTCTCCAGTATCTTTGTTTTTTGATGAATGTAAACTGGAATGCATGTCCATGATGGGGATTAAAGTATGGCATTGGTCTTCAAGGAAAATTGCCAACAATGCCACCATTAATAGAGACTGAAAAAATAACAAGGAGGCTACCAATCAACTAAGACATGTCCTCTGTGTGAAGAACTTTGTGTTAATCCCTGGGAGAAGACACAAAATTTAGATAAGATGTCTTTCTTGACCTCAAGGAGTTTACAGCTCAGGAAGAGAAGGTTTAAAACCTGATTTGGCAACATTGAAATATTGCAAATTACAGACATTTATGTTAATTGCTTCTCATTTATGCCTAATGATTTTGTTGAGTAATGATAAATCATTAACATCTGTCAGATTACCTTTGTTGATTTATTCAGCATTAGACTCTGGATATGTCCAGGCTTCTGTGGTTAGGTAGCAAAGTATGGTGACTGGCTCATGATTTGAAATACTAGAGGGAATGCACGATACCTTTTGGTTGTCAAGAAAAGACCTCCTTAGGTAGGCAAATGACCAGGTAAGCAGAGAGTACATTTTTTAAAAATTACTGAATTTTTGCCATCAATAAAGTCAATAAAAATTTATTAAATGGTAACTATGTATCAGGCACTGTGCTAAGTGCAGAGATTACAAAAAATGGCAAACAGTGCCCACCCTCAAGGAACTAATAATCTAATGGGGTGAGACAACATACAGATAAGATATATTCACAATAAATTGGAGATAATTTAAGAGGGAAGGCACTAGCATTAAAAGAGATCAGGGAAAGACTTCTTTAAAAGGGTATATAAATGCAAGTCATATAATTTCTCTGATGGCATGGTCTTCTTCAGCAACAAAGGATGAACACAATGATGATAATTTTAGCTAAGACCTGAAGGAAGTCAGGGAAGCCAAGAGATAGAGACAAGGGGGGAAAACATTCCAGGCAAAGGGGACAGCCAATGAAAATGCGCTGAAGTAGAGTGAGGAAGGGCTTTCTTTTCTATTTTGCAAGCAATATTAAGGAGGCCACTGTCAGTGGATCCTGGAATACATGAGAATAAGATAAAAGAAGACTGGAAAGGAAGGAGGAGGGGCTTTAAGAGCCATACCGAGAATTTGATATTTCATCCTTTTGTATCAAGCAAGTTCAGATAAGGAATTATGTGCATGTACCTTACCTAACAATAGCAACTAACAAAAGTGAGCTTTTATTGATGCCTATTATGTTACAGAAAATTAATTAGGCATTGAAAATGCAAAGACAAATAAAACCAACAATCCTTACCTTCAAGGAGCTTATTTTGCTGTTGTTGCATTGTTTCAGTTATGTCCAATTCTCTGTGGTTCCATTTGGGGTTTTCTGGGCAAAGATAATGGAGGGTTTGGCCTTCTCCTTCTCAAGATCATTTGACAGGTGAGGAAACTGAGGCAAACAGGGTTAAGTGAATTTCCCAGGGTCACATAGCTAATAAGTGTTTGAAGTCAGATTTAGACTCACAAAGATGAGTCTCCTTGACTCCAGGCGCAGCACTCCATCCACTGTGCCACTTAGTTGCCCCTTCAAGGAACTTATAGTCTAATGAATATTTGTGATATAAGACCCCTTCATGCTATAGTGAAATGATTTGTATATGTGAAGTAGCTAAGGGTGTGTTATGCTGGATACTCACAAAAGAGGACTGCCTGAGAGAAATAAAAGGAAAACACACGATACATGGATGTAATAATAATGACCATAAGAAAAGAATAAAAAGAAGTACGGGAAGATGTATGAAATGAGGTAAAGTGAAGTCAGAGTAAGGAAAACAATACACACAATTTCAACAATATGAATGGAAAGAACAATAGAAAAAAAATTGAACAATATATAATTATAATGATTAAAGTTGGCCCTGAAGAAGAGTGAAGAAAATGTTCTTCCCTCATTGCTTTGCAAGGTGGGGAACTATGGTGGCAGAATACTGTATATATTGCCAGACATAATTGATGTACAGGATAGTTTTGCTGAAGTGGTTTTATTCTTTCTTTTAAGATCTCTGTGATAAAGAAAAGCTCACTGGGGAAAGGATAGGATTATTCAAAAAAATTTTTAAAATCAGTTCATATGTGTTTTAATGTACAATATATTTATATATACTGTATATTACATTAAATAATATTTTATATATTGATGATCCATCAATGCATATGTTTGCAAATACACATATATATGCATTGTGCATATATCTTATATGTATATATATATATATATATGTACATATATATATATATAATTTAATAAAAAGAAACATTAACTTTCCTAAACTCTCAGTTAAAGAAAACTGAAAACTCTTTACTCTTTAATGAAGGGGGTTAGATATTTACTTTAGAGTTTTTTTGTTTCAATTTTTTTCATGGGGTAGTACCTTAAACCTATTCTATAAAATGGCTCAGGGCTTAATCCTGAATCCTCTGTATAAGCAAATGTATATCTAATTTCAGTTCTTGATTAGTGCTACATCTCAAAAGATGATATTTCTAGCCCTGGACACTTATCAGATCTGTTATTCTGTAAAAGTGGGTTGTTGTGGTGGTTATTTTGATTGCCCCTTTATAAGTTATAATCTTTCCAATCATCGGTTTACTCACCTGTGAAATTCTAGAATTGTTGTGAGATCAAGGGAGAACATTTGGAAAGCACTTTGATAATAAAACTGTGAGGTAGTACCGAATGTCTTCAGTGTACTGAAGATCTGAGGTGAGGTCCTTTCATATAGACTGGCTATTGGACAAGTCATTTAGCCTCAGTTTCCAGGCCAAGGTTTCAAATTACAGAACAGTTGCTGATCTACTTTGGCAGAAGGAATTTCATTGTGGAAAGTTCACTATTCTAATGAAATCATAAGGACACAAATACATTTACAATTCTGATAAAGGGAAGAAATTATTATTAGGCACCCTTGCTATTCCCTAAATTTCTTGAGTTGTCAAGCATGTCTCCTTGGTTATCTGTTATCCAAACCAGTCCTATCCCTGTTACGCCTAGGAAATAAAAATGTGCTTAAATGTTTATTTCAGAACTTTTCTTTCATCTGCTAGTGAGATGTCACCTTTTCTAAAGCTGATATTCATCAGGAATTATATGTTTTTTTGCAAATGTAAATTAGTGTGAACTTGAAGTAAATTGCATATCATCAACACAGATTTTTAGAAAATTCATTTGCTTACATTTGATAAGATTTGGTAATTGAATCACCTTGGTTGTTCATGCACTGCCCCAGTAGTAAAGCAGGTATACTTAGGGTTATTTTTAATGTCTTACAGGGCTAGTCTGTAAGTCAGGTATGGAGCAGCAAGCACCCCTAAATTCCCACCCCTGCTTGGAACACTAATCAACTTGGCCTTCTGTGATTATGCCTAAAGTCCCGCAATCCACCCTGAATCACAAGCAGAGCACCTCTAACATACCTCATGTTCATTTCCCTGGGCTAATTCTTCATCTTTGACAGCTACATAGGACTTCAGCAACAGGGCTGCCATTTTCTTTCTGCAACAAGCCCTTTGAAACTGCAAGGAGACATTTGGGCAGAATGTTTATTAAACACTAGGAATACCCATAGAAATGGATTCTTTCCAACTGCTCTTTGGAGACTTCTGTCTTTACTACTTGCAATTTGGATTGTGGTTGTCTATATCAAATCTCCAACTTTTGCTGTAACCTGGTGAGAGTGGTCAAGCATGTTTAAAATTGGACCTGGGTTGAAATGCTAGATGTGATACTTACTACCTACATCACTTTGGGTAAATCGTTTAACTGAGCACCAGTTTCTCAACTGTGAAATGAGTAATCTCTGAAATGGCCTCTAACATTTTTTATCTCTAAATCTATGATCCTACAATCAGATCATGACACATCTTGACTACTGGGGCCAAGTGAGTCACACAGATCCATTTTGTCTACCACAGCAACACTCTGGTGGAGCCATGACCTATCCAGAGCAAGGGTTCTTAACCTGAGGTACATGGATGTTTTGTAAAATACATTTTGATAACTTTTTAAATATAATAGACTTCCTTTGCAGTTCTGTGTATTTTATTTTATCCATTTAAAAACATGATTCTAAGAAGGAATCTTTACCAGACTACCAAAGGGGACCATGACACAAAAAAATGTCAAGAACTCTTGCTTTAGGGGGCGGAGTCAAGATGGCAGAGTAGAAAGACTCATGTATGCAAGCTCTGAACCCACAGCCCATAGAATTAATGTAAGAAGAGCTCCCCACAAGTTCTGGATCACTGCAGGGTGTGCAGAAACATAGTGGAAGAGATTTCCATTGCAGAGAGCCCTGGAGAGCCATCCCCAGGGTCCGTCACGCCCTAGAAAGTAGAGTCCACCCCAGCACTGCCCTGGCCACGTGGCCGAGAGGAGCAGATCGGAGCAGGCTTCAGGGACAGAACCTCCAGCGGCCTGGAAGGCCCCTCCACCCACAGACTCTACAGGTCAGTGAGAGACACGTCTGGGCTGGCCAAGAGGGGAGCGGGGTGTCTCCGTGGCTCAGGCCCCCTTGGGAGGAAGCAGCAGAGGCAGAGGCGGCAGCAGCGGCTGCAGCCCGAGACTCCCCCAGCAGCAGGCAGGATCTTCATTATTGAAAGTCTCTGCATAAACCACCTGAAGGAGCTGAGCCTGGGAGACAGCCCTGCCCCACCCGCTCCATTACTGAAGGTCTCTGCATAAAGCCCCTGAGGGAACTGAGCCTGGGAGGTGGCTCTGCCCCAACCCCAGCACCAGAACTAAAGCTCACATTGAATAGTAGCCCCGACTGCCGCGGAAAGCCCATTTGAATCTCAGACCCCTAGCACTAGCTGGGTGGATCTAGGCGGGGGTGGACAGGAACCTCAGAAATCAAGTAACTGGCTGGAAAAATGCCTAGAAAAGGGAAGAAAAATAAGACTAGAGAGAGCTTTTTTGAGCAGATGCAAATGACCCTGCCTTTCGGATCTGATGACAAGGACATATTCTTGCCATCAGGGAAAGACATGGAGGGCGGAGCCTCAGTACCCCAGACACCGCAGGGGGATGTCGGGTGGGATCAGGCCTTGGAAGAGATCAAAAAGGATTTTGAAAAGCAAGTGAGACAGGTGGAGGAAAAACTGGGAAGAGAAATGAGAGAGATGCAAGAAAAGTATGAAAAACAGGTCAATACCTTGCCTTTATAAAGGAGACCCAAAAAAATGCTGAAGAAAATAACACCTTGAAGAATAGGCTCACTCAATTGGCAAAAGAGGTTCAAAAAGCCAATGAGGAGAAGAATGCTTTCAAAAGCAGAATTAGCCAAATGGAAAAAGAGGTTCAAAAGTTCACTCATGAAAATAGTTCTCTCAAGATTAGAATGGAACAGATGGAGTCTAATGACTTTCTGAGAAACCAAGAAATCATAAAACAAAACCAAAAGAATGAAAAAATGGAAGAGAATGTGAAATATATCATGGGAAAAACAACTGACCTGGAAAATAGATCCAGGAGAGACAATTTAAAAATTATAGGACTACCTGAAAGCCATGATCAAAAAAAGAGCCTAGATATCATCTTTCATGAAATTGTCAAGGAAAACTGCCCTGAGATTCTAGAATCAGAGGGCAAAATAAGTATTCAAGGAATCCATCGATCACCACCTGAAAGAGATCCAAAAAGAGAAACTCCTAGGAACATTGTGGCCAAATTCCAGAATTCCCAGGTCAAGGAGAAAATATTGCAAGCAGCTAGAAAGAAACAATTCCAGAATTGTGGAAATACAATCAGGATAACTCAAGATCTAGCAGCTTCTACATTAAGGGATCGAAGGGCATGGAATAGGATATTCCAGAAGTCAAAGGAACTAGGACTCAAACCAACAATCACCTACCCAGCAAAACTGAGCATAATACTTCAGGGGAAAATATGGTCTTTCAATGAAGCAGAGGACTTTCAAACATTCTTGATGAAAAGACCAGAGCTGGAAAGAAAATTTGACTTTCAAACACAAGAATGAGAAGAAGCATGAAAAAGGAAACAGCAGAGAGAAGTCTTAAGGGACTTACCATAAGTGAACTGTTTACATTCCTACAAGGAAACACAATATTTGTAACTCTTAAAACTTTTCAGTATCTGGGTAGTTGGTGGGACCACACACACACATGTACACGCATGCATGCACACACACATACACACATGCACACACATACAGAGACAGAGAGCACAGAGTGAATTGAATAGGATGGGACCATATCTTAAAAGAAATTAAGGTAAATGGTGAGAGAGAAATGTAGTGGGAGGAAAGAGGGTGAAATGGAATGGGGTAATTATATGTCATTTAAGAGGCAAGTAGGAGACTTTTTAGTGGAGGGAAAAAGAGGAGAGCTGAGAAAGAAAAACAAGAAGTTTACCCTCATCACATTTGACTAAAGGAAGGAATAAAATGCACACTCATCTTGGTATGAAAACCTATCTTACAGTATAGGAAAGTGGGGGAGAAGGAGATAAGCAAGGGGGGGATGATGGAAGGGAGGGCAAAGGGAGGAGGGAGCAATTTGAAGTCAACACTCGGGGAGGGACAGGATCAAAAGACAGAAGAGAAACAATGAGGGGCAGGATAGGATGGAGGGTAATTCAGTTAGTCTTACACAACACAACTATCATGGAAGTCAGTTGCAAAACTACACAGATATGGCCTATATTGAATTGCCTGCCTTCCCAAAGGGAATGGGTGGGGAGGGAGGGATGGGGAGAATTTGGAAATCAAAGTTTTAGGAACAACTGTTTAGTATTGTTGTTGCTACTAGGAAAGAAGACATACAGTTAATGAGGAATAGAAAGTCATCTGGCCCTACAGGAGAAAAGAGAAGGTGGGGACAAGAGAAGGGAGGGATGACAGAAGAGAGGGCAGATTGGAGATAGGGAAAATTAGATTGCTTGGTGTATTGGGGTGGGGGGAGGGGATAAAAGGGGAGAAAATTTGGAACCCAAAATTTTGTGAAAATGAATGTAAAAAGTTAAATAAATAAATACATATTAAAAAAAAATCTCTTGCTTTAAAGTGAGTATTCCTTCCACTAGTACAGAAGTACTTCACATTTTCTTGTTTTTTTATCAGTGATTTTCCATAAATCTTCCAAGTAGTTCTATCCAACATGACTGACTATTTTTTGGATATCAAGACTCGATTTAGGCCATGTGCCTCTACTATTCCTCACTCTTGAAGCAAGGTTGATCTATTTCTTTTTCTGATCACATATACTCTTGGTGATATCCACTTGACCTCTAAGTGGTCAAAAGCACTAAATCAATCATTTTCACTTATATCTATGGTTTATATCCTGATCTAAGGAAAGCTTTTCCAGGTGGAACTGCATAATGGCACAAGGGACAACATCCCTGAGACTCATATCTCATTTCCATTATAAGATGTTCAGTCACTTATTATGATCACCTTTGCTATATTATTGTAAACTATGTATTAAGGAAATTACAGAAAAAATAGGAGCTACCACATTCTTTAAAATTGAAACATTCAATAATAGATCTATTTAAGGTAGGATACAGGGCATAAGACCCACTCCTTTAGATGGCATTTCTTGGGGCTGTTCTACCCCAACGTGTGTCTAAAGGTAAAGTTAGGATAAAGTGGACAATAATGGCAACCTTGAATGGAAAAAGAACACAGTTTTGGTTAGGGGTGGAATATGGAAGCATGAGTATTGATGCTACCAGTTTTGCCTACATGTTGATAGGGAGTTTTTATGGATTGTCTATCCTTTTTAACCTAGGTCAGTATCCCTCTCCCATTGTCTTTTTCATTATATGCTACAATCATACCAGGAGCTTTACTACTCTCAATTTCAAGAACCCTCCAAACCACACAGATTGACTTAGTGGAAAGAGTGATGTGTATGGCATCAGGATTTCACATTAGCTAATAACTATGAGCAAAGTAACTTAGCTTCTCTGAGCCTAGGTTTCCTCCTCTATAAAATGGCAATAATACTTGCATTACCTACCTCAAAGGGTTCTCCTTAGGAAAATATTTTTTAAATCATAAAACATTTACCAAAATTCAACTATCATCCTAAAACATAGGATCTAGGATAATCACCATTATTTTGCAAACCTTAACAATGGCTCTGTTCTTTTTAATGTTGAATAATATATGAAAATGTTGTTTGGCCTGTGAGCTTCACTTAATCTTATAAAGATAAGGATTGACTTGGGAATATTTATTACTATGAAATGTTAAGCTTCAAAAAAGTGAAGAAGGTGGATGTTTTCTGTGTTCAAGAGATAACACAGCAGACCAAAACATAGCATGTTGACTCCATGAGCATGAGGACAGATTTTTGCCTTTCTCTGTAATCCTAGCTCTTAGAATGTTTCAGGTAATTAATAAATGTTTCTTGAATTACTGACATTTCAACTTTAAATCCTTCACTTTCTATTTATCAAAAATAAAATAACAAATTTATTCAAGGGCACCAACACATAAAAATGCAGAAAATATACAGTTATCATGACTAATGTGAAAATGTGTTTAATAAGAATGTAAACGTAGAGCCTATATCAGATAACATACAAAAGTGAATGTTGAAAATTAAAAATAAATTTAAAAAAGAAAATATATAGTTATTATATAGAAATTATATGATCTACTATATAAAAATGGCATTTTAATTGTCTAATGTCCATGTAATGTACCAAATGCCTAAATACAGAAACATGAATCTCATACTTGGAATGAAGCTTGAAGGTTATTCCATACTGTACAAACCCTGCAGCAAAATCACTCAAAGATGTCTAGTGATGGAACAGTCTGCCACATTCTAAAGCAGATGACCTAATATACAGAGTTTTCCCTTATATTTTTTAACTTAAATCTGCCTCTCTGCATATATTCTTCATTTTTCTCTCTGGGATCCAACATAAATCTCAATGCTCTTCCATATAGCAAACAATCCTCTAATATATGAAATTGGTGATCATGTGTTCTTTGAGTCCTCTCCTGGCAAAATATCCCTTCCTTCACCTGAGCTTTGCTTTCCATGGCACCCAGTTTCCTTACCATGCAAGTTTAATGTTTTTGTACAATATTTGCCAGTGCCCTTTAAAAATGGGCTATCTAAAACTGAGAAAAACAATATAGATGTGATCTTTCTGAAATAGCATACAGAAGAACTACTGCCTCCATTACTTTGAACACTATGTCTTTATCAACATGTGCTAAAATTATGTTGGTTTTTTTTGGTTTTGTTTGTTTGTTTTTCTGGCTTCCACATCAGACTATTAATTTATTCATAATGAACTTGCCATTTATTAAAACTCTCGGGCCCTTTTGCTACATGAATTGATAACAAAGTATACCCTTTTCATCCTATTTTTGTTCAAAGTATTTATTTTAAAAGTTCAAGGACAGGATTTTATATATATATACGTATATATATATATACATACATATATACATACATACATACGTGTGTGTGTGTGTGTGTATATATATATATATATATATATATAGGATCTTAGCAGAATTGGCCCATTGTCACATGGGCTGCTGAGATCCTTTAGAATCCTACATCTGTTCTCCAGGGTTTTAGCTATCCATCCTTGACTTGTGTTATCTACAGGTTGGATAAGAGTGGTTCTAAGTAAGTCATTGATTGGTGAATGGCACAGAGCCAAGGACAAATCCCAGGAGCTCTCTACTTGGAATCTCACTCGAAGTAAATGTGAAACCATCAAAAATACTCTTTAATGCTGATGATTCAACCAGATCCACATCTATCTTATTGTACTATCATCTCAAGTACATCTCTCCATCTTGTCAACAAGGATGGCATGATAGACTTCATCAAAGTATTTGTTGAAATGCCTGGGACATTCCCCTAATCTAGAAATCAGCATTGTCAGAAAAGGAAGCACATTTAGTGTTATTCATGATAAAGCCCATTTTGATCAATATTTTCCTTTTTAAATGATGACAAACCATCTCTTTAATAATTCATTCTAGAATTTAGCCAGAAAATTAAGTCAAGTTCACTGGTCCATGCTTTAAAGAACTTCCTTGTAAATTGGTCTACATGTGTTCTCAACTCTGGTTTGGTTGTAGCTCTCTGATTCTAGGTGATTTTTCAAATTTGCATCCCCCAGAGCAGCTCAGTCAGCATGCCTTCTGGTCCTGTGATTGAGTGCATCCAAGCTTGGTGATATGAATTCATTGAGGGTAACTCTAATTCCCCTTAGTTTCAGCTCTGTAATAAATTTCCCTTCATACTACCCAAGCTAAATTTCATTTTTCTTGGGAAGAACAGCAGTAAAGTAACAATTAAATCATTTTACCTTCTCTCTGTCATCTGTTATAATTATTCTATCTGCCCCTCAGTTGTACCCTTCCCTTACTTTTCCCTTTTCTTAAATAATTAGTAAAATATTTTTATTGCCATCAACATTCATCAGCTTTAGCACACTCTGGATACATATATATTTTAAATCCAAGGTTTTTGATTAACTACCTTTGCATCAACATCAGTCTCTCTGGACCATTCCCCATTTTCTTCTTCACTAATATTATTGGTGTTTGGGTAAATTCTGTTCAGGATGCCAAAGTTGAAGAAAGAACAGATTCTTCTAACAGGAGACCTTTCCACCAACCTCTCTCCCCTCATAATCAATCCTTCTTTTTTAATCACCCATACCTTTGTGTTTTTTATCCTCTTCTGACTCTGAAGCTTTAAGGACAGTGAACACAACCCCACTAACTGCAAAAGGCATACCTGTTGTATACAGATGAGAAAAATTGAAGCCATTGAGGTTAAGGACTTGTTCAAAGGTGAGGAACTAGGTGTCACAATGGATAGTGCATAGGACCTGGAATCAGGAAGATCTGAGTTCAAATTTGTTTCAGACATTTACTAGCTATGTGACCCTGGGCAAGTCACTTACATGCTGAGTGCCTTGGTTTTCTGATCTATCATATGGTGATACTAATTATACTAATCTCACAAAATTGTTGTAAGAATCAAATGAGGTAATGTTTGTTTAAAAAAATGTCTGGCACATAGAAGGTACTTAGTAAATGAAGTAAATTAAACCCAGGTGTTCTGAGGTCAGATCAAGTGATTTACTATTGAATGCTGCCTCCTAATATGTGATACCTCCATTGTTGATCACAACTTTTTGTTAAGATTTCCAGTTCTCTAAGTTAGGTCATGCACTTCATTCATTTCCTGGAATATAAATTTCTCTGTAATATTTTCAGCAGAACAAATCTTCATCTATGCTCTGCTTGAAAACTTCTAAAGATGTAAAGTCCTTTTCTCTTTAGGAAATTCATTCTCCCTTTTAAAGGCTTAAATGTTAGGAATTTTGTTTCTTTACATATATGTCAAATTTAAATCTGCCTCTCAAGTTCCTCCTCAGTGGTCCCAGATCTGCCCTCTGGGACCAAGGAAGACAAATGTTTTCCTTCTTCCACATAACAATCCTATGAATGTTTGAAGACAGCTGCCATGTAGCCTGGAAGTCGTTGACAGATTTTATTTACTTTTGAAAGGGAATGAGTTAGCTTCAGCCCCTTCACTTTCATGATTGCATGATATAATACAGAGGACTTGGACAGCTGAATTTGGAATCAGGATTCCTTGATATAAATTCTGACTGTGACATTTATCAGCTACGTGACTACACAGTACTTTGATACCAAAATCATGATGCCATTGGCCTTCTTCAAGCATGAGGGATGAGCACCAACAGCATATGACCATGCAGAAATTCCTTTGCTTCCCTCAGATTTAGTTTCCTCAGCTGTAAAATAAAGAAATATCTACAATATTTACCTCACAGAGTTGTTGTGACTCAAATGAGGAGAAATGTTTAAAGTTTATATACTTTCATTTATTCGAGTCTCACAATAGGTATTTCTACCTTTTACAACAGAGGAAGCTGAGTATGAGAGAACAATGGCATTGTTGTGGGTGATGGATATTTTTTAAAAGATAACAAACATCCCCTTTCCTCAAAGTGCAAATATTCTACTATCTCTCATTCAGGAAGAGATAATTATTGTTTCTTCTGAATATTCTGAATATCAGCTTGTGAAATGAACCTAGCAAACTTTTCTAAAAGGTAGAATACTCAGAAAAACCTTAACCATCCTGATTTTTCTAGAAGATGGGATGAGAGATGGAGAGAAGTCACATGTCTCTCAAGAATGTGCTAAATATACATTAATAGCTTATATGGGGACATTCTTCTGGTATTTTGAGAAAGCTGCAAAAAAAAAGAGATGATATTGACTGAGCGTTTCTGAGAAATTAATGCAAATTCCTAGAACTTCATGCATTTGTAGAATGAACATAAAATGGATCCCCAAAGGGTATAAATCAAAGGAAAATATAACTTGTGATCATATAAAATGTTTTACTGTACTCAAAACCACTTTAAAATATATGAGATGAAAATAAATGTCTGAAAAAAAATCCTCAATAAATAGTGTAGGTTACGTGGTAAGCTCCACTGAACTCATGGCATAAAATGAATAATTATGAATAAAGGCTAAAGCTCCCAATACAAGATAAATGTCTCTTTCTGACAATTCACTCTATTTCCTTCACACATCATCCATTTAAAACAACTGAAACATGTAAAGCTGAATAAAATCATCCTTCTGTCTTAACAATCTTTTGTATTTAAAAAATTATTTTACAAACATTCACATTTCCAGCGGAACAAGTATTCGATTTCATGAACTTATTTTGAGTGTTCCAATATTCTCTATTTAATATTCATTGATGGTAACAGTAAGCAAAAAGATCACTGGCAAGTGAATAAATAAATAAAACAGACAAACAAAAATACTACCAATAACAACAACTACGTTTAAGGCAAATCCAAGGTAAAAAAAAAAAAAAGTAGGTTTTTTAGAGAAAAGAAATGAGTTTATGGAGAAGGTGCTAATTAAAAATCCCTACAGTTCCTGTTGTGGTCATCAACTCCCAGGTATTTGAATTCTTGAATGCCCCAGTTATAAGCATGAAATATTTGTGCTCTTATTCCTTTCTTATCCCCTCTGGCACTAATATGAAATTAAAACTGGACAGTGGAAGCCAGGATGCTTTGATCTGATTGAGTTTGCAGTAGGATCACATCGTAAAGTACTCACAAGTTGCTGATCTCATCTAATCCTCTGGCTAAGGGTTGTCAGGAGGTACTAATGACCATTTTAATCTACACAGAGATTTTTTCAAGTTAGCGTCTTGTTCAGTCTGTAAGAGCCAGCCAGTATTTCCACCCACTCTTTCTGACCCGTAACAAGGCGCTAAGTGGTAATTCCTAAAAGAGTCAGGAGTACTGTGAGGGAAGAAAAAAAAACCAGGTTGATTGCAGAGAAAAGGATAAAGGGCAATCAGCAAACATAGGAAAAAAGGCTGAAAAAAGTTTCCTCTGCTTTTGATGTTCCCCTTTCTCAGACTACCCAAATCTTCCTCACCCTCCTACAGAAGACCCCACTTTCCCTAGGTGGCCTGGAGAAAACACTTCAATCCCCTCTGATGTCTCTTCTCTCTGACATCATGAGCACACTTGAGCTATCTCCTTTCAAGAACACTAAGAGAACAACTAGTTGAATAACAACAAAACATTATAAAGAAAACCTTCTTGGAAATATTTAAGAACTGCAATCAATGCAAGGACCAGCAATGATAACACAGGACTGATACTAATGCATGCTACCCATCCCACCCAAGCAGAATGGGATGTACATTTTTGGACACAGCCAATTGGCAGATTTAATTTGTTTGAATATAATCATTTGTTCTGAGAATCTGTTCTTCAAATATGAGGTGGTTTTTTAAGGATAGAGGGAAGCTATCTTTGGGACATCCCCAAGAAAAGAAAGAAAAGAGGGGTCACTGAAGCATTTTTAATGTTTATTTATTTATTTTTAGTTTTCAACATTCATTTCCACAAAATTTTGAGTTCCAAATTTTCTCCCCGTTGCCCCCACCCCAAAACACCAAGCACTCTGATTATCCCTTCCCCCAATCTGCCTTCCCTTCTATCACACACCTCCCTTCCCTTATCCCTATCTTCTTTCTTGTCTTGTAGGACAAGATAAATTTCTATACCCCATTACTTGTATTTCTTATTTCGAAGTTGTATGCAAAAACAATGCTCAACATTCATTCCTAAAACTTTGAGTTCCAATTTCTCTCCCTTCCTCCCTCCCTACCCATCCCTACTGAGAAGGCAAGTAATTCAATATAGGCTATATAGGTATAGTTTTACAAACAACTTCCATAAAAATCACATGAAAGACTAACTATATTTCCCTCCATCCTATCCTGTCCCCCATTTATTCTATTCTCTCTTTTGACCTTGTCCCTCCCCCAAAGTGTTTGCTTCTAATTGCTCCCTCCTCTCATTTGCCCTCCTGTCCATCATCCCTCCCACCTTCTCCCCTTCTCCCCTACTTTCCTGTAGTGTAAGATAGATTTTCATACCAAATTGAGTGTGCATGTCATTCCTTCTTTAAGCCAAATGTGAGGAGAGTAAGCTGCAGTTTTTCACTCTCACCTCCTCCCTTTTCCCTCCATTGAAAAAGTTTCTTCTTGCCTATTTTATGAGATAATTTGCCCCATTCCATTTCTCCCTCTCTTCCCAATATATTCCTCCCTCACCCCTTAATTTTATTTTTTTAGATATCATCCCTTCCTATTCAACTCACCCTGTGCTCTCCTCTGTGTGTGTGTATGTGTGTGTGTGTGTGTGTGTGTGTGTGTGTGTGTGTGTGTGTGTATAATACCTCCAACTACCCAAATACTGAGAAAAGTCTCAAGAGTTACAAGTATTATCTTTCCATGTAGGAATGTAAACAGTTCAACTTTAGCAAGTCCCTTATGATTTCTCTTTCCTGTTTACCTTTCCATGCTTCTCTTGATTCTTGTGTTTGAAAGTCAAATTTTCTATTCAGCGCTGGTCTTTTCATCAAGAATGCTTGCAAGCCCTCTATTGCATTGAATTACTATTTTTCTTCTGAAGTATTATATTCAGTTTTCCTGAGTAGGTGATTCTTGGTTTTAATTCTAGTTCCTTTGACTTTTGGAATATCATATTCCAAGCCTTTTGATCCCTTAATATAGAAGCTGCTAGATCTTGTGTTACACTGATTGTATTTCCACAATACTCAAATTGTTTCTTCCCAGCTGCTTGCAATATTTATGGATACAATATTCCTAGGAGTTTCTCTTTTCAAATCTCTTTCAGGAGGTGATTGGTGGATTCTTTCAATATTTATTTAGTCTTCTGGTTTTAGAATATCAGGGCAGTTTTCCCTGATAATTTCATGGAAAATGATGTCTAGGCTCTTTTTTTGATGATGACTTTCAGGTAGTCCAATAATTTTTAAATTTCTCTCCTGGATCTATTTTGCAGTTCAGTTGTTTTTCCAATGAGATATTTCACATTATCTTCTATTTTTTTTCATTCTTTTGGTTCAGTTTTGCTCCCTTCTCACTGAGGTGCAAAAACTTTCTCACTGACTTTGGAAGCTGTTTTTGGCATTTGTGGATTGAGCAATCTGAGAACTGCTGCTGGTGGTGATGCCCTGAAGGCTGCTCCAATCCTGTCCCTGCCCCAATGGCCCACGCTGGGCTGTGCTCTGCTCTGAGCCCCAAGCGATAGATTTGTCTTGTGGGCCTTCCAGGTTACCTTGGGCTGAAAATCTCTTTCACTTTGTCATTTTGTGGTTTCTGATGCTCTAGAATTTGTTTAGACTCATTTTTTACAGGCATTTTATGGACTGTGGGGGAAGAGCTAGAGTAGGTGTGTTTTTCTTCTCCCCTGTCTTGGCTCTGCCCCTCGCCCTCTTCCCCATGCCCCAGTGAAGCATTTTTAAAGGCATAGAAGAGAATTAAAGGAAGTTCAGAAGGAAACAAACAACAGTTTGAAACATGTTGAATTTATTATGTTTTTTTTAAAGCAAACTTTATAATAATAGATTTTCACATTTTTATACATAATCCTTTTTTCTGATCAACTTTGTATGGAAATGTTGTTTGTGTCTTAGAATAAAATAAAATAAAAACTTTCACTCAATGCCAACACCTTTCACAGATTTTTCCTTATTCCCCCAGTGAGATCCTTCTTTATGTTACCTTATACCTACTCTATTTACACCTTTTATCTGTATTTATAGATTATGTATATAATTTATATGTATATATGTGCATCTATGTATCGTGGACATGGACTCTGTAATAAGTATAATAAATAACCTGTTAGATATGTTCAAGCTTCCCTTCTTTACAGGGGAGCAGGACAATAGAATTACACAACTACCAGTTAGTTAGAAGGATTTCTGACACTCAGAGCTGCTTGACATACCAGTGATCCTTTGCAAAGTAAACTCTAGATGCACTTGAAGATGCCTACAGAGTTCAGACCAGCCTTGAACAGTTCAAGGGTTTACTTCATGGCTTATCATAGCTACAGATGTTTTCTTCCTTGACCACTTTCCTCCCTTTGCTCCCTGCTCAAATGTTTCTAGAAACTATATTATCTCACCCTTTTTCCCACTTCTCTTTTGAGCATCTGAAAGCTCTCTCCCACTCTGCCTCTATAAGAGAGCAAGGCTTTTCTCAGACAACAAATACTTTTATTGTATTGAATGGTGTATCAGACTCTTTCATTTCAGGTCTCTTTAAGGATCTGGGGACTCTTTGGTTAACATATATGTATTACATACATCTATATAATCTCTTTAGAATGTAAGCACTTTAAGGATACTTAGCACAGAGCTCAGCGTATACTACACAGATAAAAATGTGGTAATTGATCTGTAATATAATGCTCTCTCTTTTCTAAACATGTAAGTCTTGTGCTCCCAATCATGCTGTAAATGTCTTGAAAGCAAGAACAGGATCATGTACTTCTGCTTGCATTTTTCATAGTACCTTAGGCAGGCACATTATACAATTTCTTTCTTCTTTTTTGACATTTTATCTTTTTAATTTTTTTCTACTGAAGTTGATTACATGAAAAAAGTCAACACCTTTTACCTGATAGCATTATCTAATGCACTATTTTTTCACCTATATATCATTATACATTGTACAATTTCAAAAAATATGCATTAGCTTTTTCTAGGATCCTTAGAAACTGCAGGCACCTATTCAGAAAATAGATCACTGGTGACAAAAGAAAATCTAGAATCAGATAAATTATATAGAAATTTTAATCATCCTCAAAGATGTCCAGGGATGGGAAATATCCTAACAATTAGGGTTGTCCAAATTGTATAATGGGTTCCTGGGGAGGTGGTGGATTCCCACTCCTTAGGGATCTTTAAACAGAGTCTGTTCCACCACTTGTCAGAGGTGTTAAAGCAGAGATTCATTTGGACTATGAGTGGGACTACATTGCCTCTGCAACTTCTTCCAATGCAAAAATTTTGTGATTTTGCATGAATTTTCTAGGGAAAAAATAGCACTGTTTTCATTATTAAATAAGAGAGAGGTGGGACAAGTGATTCACAGTACAAATCAGTCTTTCTCCAATCCAGCCTCCACTACAGCCAAAATAATTATCTTAATACAAAGGTCGCCTCTTGATTGAAAATTTTCTGGGGCAAGTATCTCCCCATTCAATTCCATATTAAACTCTTAAGAATACTTCACCAAGCAGCCCCACTCTTGTCTTCTACCTGTGAGAGGACATTAAAACCAAAGTCATTTATTAAAAGAAAAAAGCTAAGGATTGATAAGAGAAGATGCCCAGTAGAGTTGAATAGAGAACTACTATAGCAACCAGGAAGACCTGAGTTCAAATCCTACCTCTGTTTCATGCTGGTTATGCGAACCTGGGAAAACTCACAACCTCTTAATCCCCTGGGACAACTCTCTAAGACTATAAATTGTAGAATGTATACCCAGTGTGGCCTTAAGTGAGCAATTTTTTCATTGAGAATTCTCTATACTAATGAAATCACATGTCCATTAAAAGATAATAAATTGCAGACAAAGTAGATTAAGCATGAATTAGGAAGGCAACATGATAAGATGTATAGAGTACTTACTTTGGAGCCAAAATATATGGGTACAAATCTTAGTCCTGTCACAAGAACGTCTGTTACCTTGGGGTCAAATTATTTATCCTCTTTGGGCCTCCTTTCCCTGAACTGGTGGCAGGGTGGAGTTTGGGGCTAGAGCACCTCTAAGGTCCTGACCGGCTCTAAAATTATTGAACCTGTTATCCTCCCTGGATGATTGACTCAATTTTCTATTTTATGTTGCCACTGAGCCTACTATAAAGCAATTCAGAAAGCCTAAAAAAGAGAACCTATTTCTGTTTGAATCTAAAATTCCCAATGCAAAATAAAGGCACCTATAGCATTCTGCATATATTGAGTTGTTAAATAAATATAACCATGCCTCCTTAGGGAATTCACTCTGAAGTTGGAATCAATACCTCTGCATCCCCAGCATTAAGTAGTTTGATGTGTTTATTTAATTTGTTAGGTTGATGTTTTAAACCAAAGTTGAAAACAATTAATTTTGAGACCCTTTTGAGAATTCTTTTATGATTTTTATAAAAATGTTTTCTCTGATCCATTTAAGATTTTCCTCCTTTTTTCATAATTGTTTATATTGTAAAAAGCAATACTGAATGTTAATTTATCAATCTAATAAACAAGCCCACATCTCTAATCTCAATAATAATGTTTTTAAAAGTTGAGCCTGAATTATGCGAAGAAAAAATATCTGTCACACTTTTACTTTCTGTAATTAATACAAACCATAAAAGCTATAAAATGATGCCTAAGACCCCTGAGCAACTATACTACCTGGTGAATTGATTTTCAGTTATCCAGAGACATCCTTGGGGTGCTTTAAATTGGCTCCTACCTCACCTTTTCATTTACACTTCCTCCTACATCAATACAGTGATTCTTTCTAAT
Organism: Bettongia penicillata ogilbyi; assembly: GCA_023548195.1. Taxonomy (NCBI): domain Eukaryota; kingdom Metazoa; phylum Chordata; class Mammalia; order Diprotodontia; family Potoroidae; genus Bettongia; species Bettongia penicillata. The sequence continues at coordinate 4,028,411 of JAJHZJ010000061.1, forward strand.
GACTCTGTACCACCAACCTCAAGACTTTCAACCTGTCTAGATAATAAATAGCAGCTAGCACTTGCACAGTGCTGAGAAGGTTTGCAAAGCATTTATAAATATTATTTCATTTTCTCTTCCTATCTACTCTAGGTGGTAAATGTTATTCTTATCCCCATTTTTTTCTATCTGGGACAGACAGAAGTTAACTAACTTGTCTACAATCAAGTAACCAGTCAGCATCAGAAGTTGAATTTGAATCCAGTATTAGTAGGTAGCAACAACAGCAGCAGCAGTATTTATATAACCCTTTAAGATTTGCAAAGTGTTTTGGAAAAATTATCTCATTTTATTCTCATAATAACCCGGGTTACAATGCTCAGTCACGTACAACTCTCATGATCCCATAGACCATAGCACTCTAGGTCCTTCTTTCTTCTACTATCTCCCAAAGTCTGTCTGTGCAAGCCCATGTTCACTGTTTCCATGACACTACTTCTCCAAATCATCCTCTGCCATCCCCTTCTCCTTTTGCCTTCAGTATTTCCCAATTTCTTTTCTTGTCTTTTCCAATGAGTCTTATCTTTTCATTATGTGGTCAAAGTAGGTAAGCTTTAGCTTCAGTATTTGATAACCCTGGGAGGTAGGTGATGGGGAAACTGAGAAGGGCTAAGATATTTCCTCACAGTCATGTAGCTAGTGTCTAAGATATGAACTTGTCTTCCTGAATCCAGGTCCTACATGTTACTCACTGTGCCACCCAGTTGCCTTTCATATGCCCTGAGTACTTATGACTGCAAACACACTTCTCAAACCTTGCCCATCTTAAGTCACCTGGGTTGGCAAAATAAATATCTCCTCTCTCATCAGTTCTTTTTCCTATGTCTCTGGCCAATAGCTTTTTAAATGTTTTATATTTCTGACTCTTAACCTCAAGGTCTTTTGTCAACCTGCTCCCAGTGATTAAAATTCTCCATGTTCTGTATGCCCCTGTACTCTTCATCTTCCAGATCCTTCATTCTCTTCTCACAGTCTACCCTCATGCCTCTTCCCACACCATTCTAGGCTCCTAGAAAATCCTCCCACTTAACATTTGCTAAGCCACCTTCTCCTCATTCAAAACTCAACCAAAAGCTCCACCTCCTCCACATAGTGCATGCATGCAATAAACATTTGGTGATGAAAATAGGAACAGTGGATTCATTTACAAGGGTCTTGGGTTCTGAACAATTTCAATTTGGCAAAGAAAGACTAGTAAGTAACTTAAGCCCACTCAGGAACAGGTGTGATTTCTTCCTCCAACAGTTATAAACACATTTGCTGCCATGGTTATTACTTGGGTGAATACTACATTGCCATAGCAACGCTGGTCCAAATTAGAACCAGAATTTTAGAGCTATAAGAGGTCTTGAGAGATCATCTTGATCCACTCTCCTCATTTTCCAGGTGAAGCAACTGAGGCCCAAGTATGTTAAATTACTACTCTAAGGTCATACTACTATTTGGGGGCAGAGTCAAGCCCTGAATCTCAGGTTCTCCATTTAGTTGCGGTTTCTTTTATCAGAAAAGAAAAAAAGTTATATAGATGCCTTTCATTTTTATGACATAGTCCTTTCAGAAAGCCTACTTCTCCCAACCCTGAGAAAAAAACCCTCCTTCACAATAACAGAAAGAAGTTGAGCAAAAATAACTGATACAGTGATTGAATCCAACAGAGCTATCATAGTCTTCTATCTTCTTGCCAAGGCAGCAGCATGTTTAAATATCGGTCTGGATTTTCAGTTATCTGAATCCCTTTCAGTAGAACTCCATCGTCATGTTTGTAATCATTGTTTCTGTTCTCACAGCCTATATCAGTCCTTGTCAGTGCTCTCTCCGTACCATACCATCTTTCATAGATTTTAGAGCAGGTCTGTTTCTACTATGAAACTGCTTCTGTAGTATTGAGGTGAGCTTTCCCAACATGTCATTGTAGTCATTCCAGGCCCTTTTCAGTTTTTCTGAAATCGGAAATACCCTTTATTTAGTAGGAGTCACTCTTGAAGCAAAAGATATGGTCATTCACTATTTCTTCTCTGTATGATGTTACCTTTAGAGGAGAGAGAGTATAGTTCAGTGAAAAGAGTATGGACTTTAGCATCAAAGGACTTGGATGCTAAACCAGCTAAACAGATTTTGACCTTTTCTCTTCTCCCAAACCCTAATACAATGCAGGCCTTTTATTAATATTCCTTGTAAAATGAATAAAGGAGAATACATTTTTAAAAGTATTCTCAGTGGAACTGAGAACCTACAAAGCCTATGCTAGAAGTTTAGGTAGGGAACTTTCTTTATTACATCTCTAAAGACTCTAGATCAAGGGGAAGTTACCCTGTCCTATTCATTACCTTTGTACAGGTAGGAATAGATAACAATTTGTATATTCAATAACTCAAAAGTCATATGAAGCATAACAGTCAAATTAATGCTTTTATTCACCAGCAGCACTGTCAGAAATTTTGTCTATTTTTATTTCTGTCAGTTGCAGTGAGTTTATAATGAGAGAGAAAATATCCGTAAGTCCCCACATGAAACAGGGTTTTATCAATGACTACTTGTTCCATGTATAGTCTAGAGGGCTGTATGGTACACTATGCTAGTTGAAGACAACAGAAAGTCCCAACTCTCTGCCTGTTACTGCATTCATTACCTTATTAATTCTTATTTCAGGTTCCAAGCCAATGAAGGAATATACTCTCTGAGACTAGAAATTGCAGAATAGGTACCAGTCTGACAATGGGTGCATATAATCTCAAATTCCCATTCTTTCTTTTCATTCATTGATTGCTCTGAAAATCCAGTTTCCTAATAATAAAAATCATACTAACAAAGAATCGTTGATGAGCTCAATACCAGGTCGTTAGATTCATTTTTGGATGTTAATGGAAAATGGGAGAAAAATTACAATGGAAACATCCAAAAAAACCTCTAAAACGATTTTTTATCATATCCACGGAAATAAGGAAAACAGAATAATTTTCTGAAAAAAAATTATAAGTTCCTTGAGGAAAGGGGCCAGTTTTTTCTGTTTGCCTTTGTATCTTCAATTCTTAGTGTTTTCAGTCAACTTACCAACTGTCTACGAAATGACAGGCACTGTGCTAAATTCTAGGAGTCATACAGGAGTGTTCAGGAGTTAGTTTGAACCTGCTCAAGAGAGCCAATTGTTCATCTTTTCAATGTGAGCATTTACATCAGCAAATGCTACAGATCAGGACTTGCTTTATTACTTTATTGATTATCTAGACTTCAGAAAGTGATGGAGAAAATGTTAATGATGCAGCTTAAACTTAAAAATATATTGTGCATACATTTTGCAGAGATCTAGTTATCAAATATTTCTCAGTATACATCAGGATATAAAATATAAAAGGTGTATACCTCAAGGAACCTGCATTATACTAAGGAAATATAATGTGTTCATAGGTAAATACTTACAGAATAGAAACAAAACAAATACCCGGTGATTGGGAGTGGAGAGGTAACACTACCCAATGGGACAATCAGGAATGATCAAATCAAAGTCAAGCTTGCTGACTCATAATTTGCCCAAGAACCTGAAAGATTAAGAGCCTTGGCCATGCTGAAACAACGAGTACAATAGCAGCATAACTCAAACCCAAGTCTTCCTAATGGTAGTTTTTTGCCTCAACTATCTCTCAACATTGAAAATACATAAATAAACCGGTCTAAGTTAATAGTTACTGTATTGGAGCCCTGGGTAGCAGGGTCCTACAGGGAAAAATCTCGCATTATTGTGCTTCAGCCAGTTCCTTCTCTAGGTAAGAGCTCACTGTGACTTATTCTCACATCCTTTCCTTGGATGCTTCACCCCACAGGGGGCTATACTTCCAGCCCTTCCTCTCAGTTCCATTTGGATGTGTTACAGCTCAGGTCATGGCAGCAGAGGTTCAGTAACTTACCAAAAGAAAATAAATTGCTTCAAGTTTCATGGGATTACTTAGAAAATCAAATCAAAGTTTTTGTAACACCTTTGTATTCCAGAAACCCCAAATCACTTTTTATTATGAACACAGGGTAATTCAAGCCTAGTATCTTGTAATTAAGGCTCATTATTCAGCATATGTCTCTAGAATTTTAATTCAAAAAGGGCTTTCTTCAAACATGTACCCTGTACAGCCACTATCTCAAAAATTTTAATTCCAGCTAAAAAAGTCTATGTTCCCAAAATTCTATATCAATATTCCAGTGGAGCTTCAGACTAATTTTAGATCTTTTTTTTATTTGATAATTGCTCTATGGCATTTGAAAATAACTGCTCTCAATTATTCCAATGTGAGATGCATTCATTTCATTACAATATCTAAATTTGTGCAGATACAATAAAGCTTTCTCCAAAGACACAGAATGCTCCTGTTTCTCTAGTTATCCACTTTGAAATGGGATGTACACAAACAAAGACATTTGCATTCATCCACTTTTTAATTAGAAAAATGAAAATAAATGGGTTGGTTTTGAGTAAGATATTACTATATGTGCTAGCATAATTTTCCTCTTCCATCCTGCTGCTACTTTATTTTCCATAATGGGGTGGAGATAAGAATGATAATTATTATAATAACTCAAATGTATATAGTGATTTGAGTTTTACAGAATAGTGTCCTCAGAACAACCCTGAATGTAATGAAGATACAATATTCCCATTTTACAGATGAAAAAATTACATAACTATATACATGCTGCTCTTTGTCCTTCATTTTCAAAGAGGACAATGATGTCACCGGATGATATGTTATGTTTGAATTGGAATTAAATAAGGCAGAATTACACAAAGTCATCAGTTTCCCTCCTCCAGAGTCATCGAAGTCACATGGGCAAACCAAAAGTCAGGACAACTGGCAATGGCCCATCTGATCAAGTTCTAAGCACTCCATAGTGCCTTCCTTCATGGCTGTTAGAACCAAGTGTTCTCATCTGCCCATTCCCTGGGGGAGTCTTCATATGCTTGGGGTTGACATCCCCTGATTCACTGATAGATGTGAGGCCTGTTGGCCACTCTCAATCTGGTTTAGCCAGGTATGGCCACTACATTTGTGACAGCTTCTTGGAGCCACAGGTGACAGCTGGGTGTAGGTGGTTGCCAAAGGTAAATGAGCATTCCTAAAAAAGGTCTCAGCAAGTCCTCACACCAGAGGTACTAGTCCTCCCTTAACATTCCATACACTCCTGCTGTATACATAACTGAGGTCTTTCTTATGATTCTAAAGCCATTAAATATCTGATTGCTCAGGCAGTCATTTCTCCCCCAGAGTCCCTTTTCACATCAGGCTCTAAGTTTTTCTTCTCCAACCATAACTTCACTTCCTCAGTCACCTCCCACCTGACCCAACAATTCTAACTCCCAGAAAAAAAGACAGTCTTCCTCTCACTGAAGAAAGGAGGAGACTAAGGAGGCAATAAATAGGCCTGTCTATCCCTTATTCATACACTCTGCCAAGTGTCTTAACTGAGTTTCCCCTAAAATATTCTGTACCATGAAAAAGAAAGGGAACTTTTTCCCCACTATGAATCAGAATGCTCCAGCCTTTTCCTCCTGTAAAATCTACTTATTACTATCAGTAAAAAGCAGGTGAAGAAGAGGAAAGGGCATTATAAGGAAGAAAACTTGATCTGGAGTCAGAAAACTCAGATTCAGATTCTGACTTCTCCCCCTTATAATTGAGCTCAGAGACAAGTCACACAAATCCTCCATGGGCTTCAATTTCTTCCCCCATTCCTACATTATTCCTTTGGTTTTCCCTTCTCCTCTTTTCTGTCCTTTTTCTCTCCCTTTTCCTTTCCTAATCCTGTTGTGATTTAACCAGAATCTACAACCCCCTCAAACACCCACCAAGCTAAAATGTCTCACTGCAATCTGCTGCAATATTCCTGGAAAGTCCCATGAGTCGCAGAACTAGAAGTGTCAAAGGATAAAGAGAATGTTCACCCTCTTTGGGAGTCTCATTATCAGTTTCATGGACAGGATCCCAACACATTTCACCACCTCCTTCCTTAGGGGCCTCATCCTACTACGGTGTCAAAATGCCCAAGAGACTTGCTAAGTCTGGATTTCAGTCCTTTATTATCTGTGTTCACATTTGTCTAATGTCATGAGTGAAAAAAATGAGTGTGTGGGGCATAAGGAAAGAGTGCTATCTTTTTTTAACCCCCATTTTCTTAGCAACCCTTTGTTGCTAGCAGTAACAGCCCATATTAAACCTCCAAGGAGCCAGGACAATGAGAAAGAAAGAAACCATGGTGGGAAAATATAGTTGATAGCAATGAAAAGGGACTCAGGTATGCAGATAACTTCAGCTTCTGGAAGAAAACAAAGGGGACAGCAGGGAACTGACCGAGACTGAAAAGAATCCTTTGGGTTAGCAGACAGGAAGCTTCAGTTGCCTGTATCTTTTTTAACCCTTGACCTCCTGAAGCTGCATCCTTATGCTCATCCTCTCCCAGCCCTTGCAATTTATTGGAGCTGTGCAGATTCTTGCTCTTACTGTCCAGCAGGTAGGGGCAATGAGGGTAATTGGAATCCCTGGTTCTACTGCCAGTAGCTTATCTGGGAGGGATGTGCTTCTGGCATCCTTAGCTGGAAAGCTGAATGCATTAAAAAAAAAAACCAGAAACACTATTACAGATGGTGATTAAGTTTTATATTAGTAGGGCATCACTGTGGTACATGTACATTATAACTGAAATACATATTTGCTGTCTGGCATGAAGATATAGCTAATACATATTAATATGGAGTCTATGGGAAAATACATTTTAAGTTCCAAACAACTGATCATAAAATTTGAAACTTATTTGAAGGCTAGGGACTGTTCTTTAAAGATAGTTTTCTGAAAGGACAGTTTTGGGTATAGGAGTTTTTTTTTTAAATTCAAGATAGATGGGTTTTTAGAGATGATCTAGTCTAATATCATCACTTGACATGTGAGGAAACTGAGGTCCAGAATGGTGAAGGAACTTACCCATATTACACCTCAAGGCAATGGCAGGGCCAGGAAGAGAGACTAGGTTTGCTGAATCCCCCGAATCAGAGTTCTTCTAGTATGTTCTAGGCTTCCCACATCCTAGTGACTTCAAGAGAATTTTCAGCTTGATAATTTTCTCAGAGAGATTGTTTAAGCCAAGAGGAGTCTAACTCTCAAAACGTTCTGTGTAATAACATAAGATCAAATCGATTGTGGTTTGCAAGATGTTTTCTTCACAATATTGTTTGAAATCCTGTAACTATTAATATTACTTTTTATTGGATAAGAAAACAGAAACTTAGAAATGTGAACTGACTTGCCCAAGTCACAAAGCGAGTAGCTATTTATTTAATTTTTATTTGAATTTAATTTGATTTTCAACCTAAAAAAATAAAATGGACACTTCTATGTACATAATGTAACAGAAGAAGAGGGTTGTATATGAAACTTCAGAACTCTTATTATTTTTTCTTTTAAACACAGGGCAGCCCAAAGTCGTGCAGTGTTGAAGCTGAAACTTGTTTTTGAGTTGTCTTTCAGTCATGATTATCTCTTCATCACTCCATTTGAAATTTTCTTGGCAAAGATACTGGAATGGTTTTCTGTCCTCTCTTTAGCTCATTTTACAGATGAGGAAACTGAGGCAAATGAGGTTAAGTGATTTGACCAGGGTCACACCACTTGTAAGTGTCTGAGGTCAGATGTGAACTCAGGAAGATGAGTCTTCGTTGACTCCAGACCTGGCTCCCTATCCATTGTGCCACCTGGCTGCCCAAAGTTTAAGCTATAGGTTTAAAATACATATAGAAGTATATGTGTATGTATACACATATGTGTAAACACATCTATATGCATTTGACATATTTGCACATATATATGCATAAATCGGTATATACACATGTTTACATATGTACATATTAATATGTATGGATAAACTATAAATATGCTATAAATATAAATGCACTAAGACATTTGGGATATCCCATATACAAAAAATTCAGTGTGTAATTTTCAAAGCAGTCCTGTTTGTGATTCTTTCTACTTTCCCTTCTGTTATCTTCCCAGCATGTGTTTAAAAATATAACCTCTATTTTTACCCTCTACTCTTTCTTTCTTTTTTTCCTGAAGAGGTTATTCTATCTCTATCCTGACCATTCTCCCTCTTTACCCTTTTTAACAAGTAGGCATAATTGAACAAAACACATTTTCATATTGGCTATGTCTGAAATATATGTCTTACTCTGTATCTTGGACCTCATTGCCTTTCCACCAGAATATAGGTTTCATCATGTCACCTACAATCTAGAATTAAAATTGATCTTGACATTGATCAGAATTTTAAAGTCTTTCCAAGTTTTTTTCTTTATGTTATTATCTATAAACTGTAATTCCGGTTCTGCTCACTTCATTCTATGTCATTTCATACAAGTCATTCCAGATTCCTTTGAAGGAGTCTACTTTGACATTTATGATATAATATTTCATTACACTCATATACTTTGTTTAATTATTTCCATAATTGATAGAGATCCTGTTCACCTCCAATTCTTTACTTTAGTCAAAACACCTGCTATAAATATTTGTGTGTATGTGAATTCTTTTCTTTTTTCTTTGATCTCTTTGGGTAGAGCCCAGGACAAAGGACTTCCATAGATTAGTAATTTGCGGGGGAAATGGTTCAAGATTACAGCAAATAATTGTCAGAATAGAATCTAACTCCAAATCCTATGCCCTTTTAATGACCGTCATTGTTAATTATTGCAGTCTTCATCATTGTCATTATCATCACCAACCTCACCCTCCTCATCATCATCCATCATCACCCTCACCCTCTTCTTCCTCTTTGTCCTCCAACTCATTTATAGAGCACTTTCAAGTTTTTCAGAGCAATTTCGTACTACTTATTTTTTGTTCCTGCCATCACTCTGCAATTATAGGAAAGGCACTATCAAATCAATCATCAAACATTTATTAAGAATCTACTGTGTGCTAATACTGTGCTAAGACCAGGAATACAAATGCAAGGAATTAAACAGATTCATTTTCCCCTCCCTGTTTTAGATAAAAAGATGGAAGGAATGAAGAGGTAGGACACTCACACAACTAGTGAGCAGCATGAGACCTGGCTCCTACTCTATGTTCTTTCAATCAGAATAGAATTTCTCAAGCTAATTTGGCCAAGAGAATTTAAAGCTTGAAATATATTAATAGGGTACATTTGCTACAGAAAGATTCCTAGATAGGGTAAGAAGGCCTAGGTTCATTTTCTACTTCCAGTACTAGCTATGTGATCATGAATAATTCATTTAATAACTCTCTGCCTCAGTTTACTTTTCTAACAGTTTTGTTGACAGGATGAGGGTAACCCACAAGAAATACAGGACGTATGAAGACAGTGGGGTTTAGACTATACACTCTATAAGAGTTGAAAAATGGAGAGATTAGCAAGGATATTATAGTATGGGTTAGAGAAGGGAAGGATGCATTATGGGCTCTTACTACCAACCAAAACATAGCAAAGTAGATAGTCCTTGAAGTGTATGCTAGCAGAAATATTCCAATTAAAGCTTTTCTTGAAATTAAAATCCAAAACCTGCCTTCATTTATTTAATGTAAAAGTAGACTAATATATTCATAAAGTAAGAGTGAATAGTCTTGGGATTTGGGGGTGTATACTTTCCTTTCTCTTCAGAATAAGTTAGGGAGGAAAAATGGGTGGCATTTTTTCAGCACTATCTCACAGCGATGTTCTTTATGGCCTTCTTACCATGATGACCACATTTGATGAACTCTGACCATAATGATAAACTATGGGGGCAATTAACTTCTGCATCTTCATCCACAGAACAGGAAGCAGTCATATAGGCCTTTGGCCCTAAAAATAAATCAATACTGAAAACCTGAAAATGGCAGAAAGAGGCGAAATCTCAGTAGTCTGTAATAGACCCATCTATTCATTTAACGAAGATGTCATAATTATCATAAGACACTGCTCAGTGTAGGCATACAAAGACAAAATGAAAAACAATCCCTAACATTAAAGAACTTAAATTCTACTGGGATGGCAAGGGAGAAAGTGATATATAATATAATGTTTAAACAAGATAAATGAGTACAAAATGAGGATATTTTTCCTAACATATAGGGGGATCAAAAAAGGCTTCCCACAGAATTTCAGACCTGAGTTGAGCTTAAATAAAGCTAAAGCTGTTTAGAGGTAGAAGTGAGGGAGGAGATGTGTTCCAGACAAATGAAAAACATGTCCAAAAGTATGCAGGCAAAAGATGGAATGTTGAGTTCCAGAATTTTTTTTAATTGGAATTTTTAAAATAAAATTCAGTTAACATGAACATTTTCATATGCCCTACTCACAAGTCTGACTCTGTACACAAAGTCCTGACCTACACTTCTATCAAGCCCGGATCCAAGGATAGTGGCTTTCTGTAAGAATAAATATTTTGTTTCACTCCCACTTAAACTTGGCCTCAATAATCTGAACATCCATAGTTAAAATTTAATTTAATAGCATTATGCAATAGTATACAGGGGCAAAATTTTGGTGTTAGAAAATAATTCATTTATCCTTTAAAATAATCAATCCACTTTTGAAAAGAAATATATTATTCCTTAATATAACTAAGGTTGGATATCAGGACTAATATTCTTTCTAAATGTCCATATAAATTAATAAATGAGATAAGTATACAACGGATGTGAGACTTTTTAATAAGTGACTTATTTGTAGAGCTAATATGAAGGCCAGAAAGAATGAGTTGGATTGGATGTAGCTTTCTCACCCTCTCCCTTTTCCTCCCTACCTCCCTTTTCCTCCCCTTCCCTCTCTCCCTTCCCTCTCTCTCTCCCTGTCCTTTTCATGACATTTTTCTTCAATTCAAGTATTTGGCATAGTCATTTCCATTCTATCAATCCACAGTGTCTCTTCATAGTTATCCTCTCTTTGCAATCAGGATTTCTCTGAGAAATAATAGAAATAATAATGAGAGAGAGGAAAGAGGAAACAGTTCTTTGACATCAGTCCTTTGCAAAAATTTTCATTATACAATGGTTTAATTGAGGATGTGAGGTAGCACATATCTAGTATGTGTTCTACTAGTTATTGAATTAATCAAAGTATGAACTAAGGTTGCAGGAATATGAGAATCAAGCACTTAGAGTATCCTTTTAAGAAATATGAAAAATAATGACATTTTCTTTAGTTTGGCATACCACTAAAAGTTTCTATTTTCATTTGAACTGGATAATCATTATAGAAACAAACTTAAGTGGCAGCTAGTGACTGGATAGTTTTACCTGTACATATAGGTTAAAAGCAGGAAAGTGTCAGATTAATGCCTATCAAGGGACAAATATATCTTTAGATACTAAGGAAGGAAGGAAAGGAGAAAGGAATGCAGGAAGGAAGGGAGAAAGGAAGGAAAGGAAGAAGGAAATAAGAGAGGAAGGGAGAAAAAAAGGAAAGAAAGAAAAGAAAAGCTTAGGCAGTCCAGTAATTAATGCCATAAAATTCAGCTCAACAGAAAACCAATGGCAAAATGAGCAAGACATAATAACAAGGTCTATTGAAGGAATGGATCTTCAGGGCAGCCATTTGAAAAAGTAATTCACAGCACTTTATCACTTAAATGAAAACCAAAGATTTAGGCACTTTGTATTATATATACATGCTAAACTTTCTGTATATTTCCTCAGCACTATATCCTATATGGATTTTTTAGACAGATAGACTGATGAAGAAATATGTTAACAGTTCTTTCAAGTATAATTCAACCAAATAGATCAGGGAACATGATAAAAAGCAATATTTGCCGGGCCTGAGATCAGTATAGGGAGCTCCCAGAGAAGAATTCCCTCTACTAATGGAGATCAGCACCTGTTGTACAATTTATATAGTCTTAGTGGGTTTCCTGGGGCACTAAGAAGCTAAGTGACTTGCCCAGGGTCACACATCAAGTGCATGTTAGAGCTGAAACATGGATTTGAATTCAAGTCTTTATGATCATAAACACATATGTGTTTACATGTATATGAGAATATATATCTGTTTATGCCACATATTGACTGTGTGACCCTGGACAAGTCATTTAATTTCTCAGCACCCCAGGCAACTCTCTGAGATTGTAACTGCCAAAAATGATGCCAATACTCACCTGCTAACAGAGAGGAGGTTGTCTCAGAGTGTAGATTGACGTGCGATGATATTTTTGATGTGACTAATTAGAAATTTGTTTTACTTGACCATGTTGTTTTCGTTCTTTCTCAGTGGGGGTGTGGGGTAGGAGGCAATAAGAATCTTTTTGTAAAAAAAAAGTTAAAAACAGGACCAAAAATGGGTACCAATCTCCATTAGTAGGAAAAAGTTGTTAGCAAGACTTCTTTGCACTAATGAAACACACACACAAACATACACAGATATAGACAGTTTAAAATATTTAAAATGCTTTAATTAAAAACAGTTTTTTTTAAGTAGAATTGTGAGGACAAGCTAATGATGGACCAGTACGGAAACATCTTATGTTTTCCAATTTTGTTTTTTTTAAATGTCATAAAAATTATCTCTCATTAAAGAAAAAGCTAGTAACTGAAAAGATAGGTTCCTTCTAATTAAAATAGAGATATGTCTTTTTATAAACTCATAAAAATAAATCATAATTACCTTAAAGTGTGTTATTATATAGAATAAAAATGAATGTGAATTTTTTAAATATGTAAAATCCAGAAAGTTTAACTAAAAAAATACTGATTTTGAAGCCAAAAGGGGACTGTCTTGGTTAAACAAGCAGAATTACAACAGAGAAAATAATAAAGTTCAAATCAATATTCTTTTTTTAAAAATGTATGACTATATTTTAACAATGATCTATCAGGAATTTGGGCAGCTAGGTGGTACAGTGGATAGAGCAGTGGGTTTGGAATCAGAAAGGTGTGTTTCCCTAAGTTCAAATCTGATTTCAGACACTTTTTGACTGGGCAAGTCACTTAACTCTGCCTCAGTTTCCTAATCCATAAAATGAGCTGGAGAAGGAAATGGCAAACCACTACAGTATCTTTGCCAAGAAAATCCCAAGTAGAAGAGATCCGAGAAACCTGAGTGGCAAGTGGAACCAGAGGAGAGGCACCCAGAGCGGGAGACAAGCCAAGCCAAACCGAGTCAGTGAGAGCTGCCGAGCGCCAGATATCAGCACAGCAGCTCCTGAGACCTTCAGCCTGAAGATCAAACCAGTAAGTCACCTACTTGAACTTCCAGGAGCCAGGATGGTGGAGTGATCAGTAAATGCTCTCTCCTCCCCCCTTGATGACCATGAAAGAACCATAAAATATCTCCCCAGAAAAATTCCAGATCAGTAGAAATAGAAGAAGGAGACCAATAGTCTCATAACACCTGAGACGAGGAAAATAGCTAAGGGGGATTCCACCTACGGTGGCAGAGGCAAACCAGAAGGACAGAGGACCCAGGGCAGAGAAAACTCGCACTAGGACCCAGGCAAGCCTCAGTGCCAGGAGAGGAGCCCCAGGAGGGGTGGGAACACGCATTAGCATCTAGGTGTGCCTCAGCTGTCCAGGGGAATTAGAAAGACAATAGGGCAGTTGGGATTACCAGCTCCTGAGCTTGCCTTTGCCTCAGTTCAGCTGAGGAGATCTCCTGTGACCAGGCCACTCCTTCCCCACACTTAACAAGCTAAACCCAGGGCTGATCAGGGAAACACCAAACAAATACCTGCTTTTAGCTTTTTCACACATCAGCTCAACACAAAGTTCTGCAGCTTCTGACTGAAAGAACCAGAAGCCACAACACTCAATCAAAATCATGAATAGGAAAAAGCAGAGGGCCAAAAGAACCATAGAATCTTTCTATGGGGATAAGGACCAAAACACAAACCCCAAAGAGGTCACAGCTGAGACTGTACTTCCATCTGAAACTTCAGAAGGGACTATGAACTACTCCAAAGTACAAGCAGCTCTCCTGGAACAGCTGAAGAAGGAAATAGAAGATAAACTGGCCAATGATTTTAAAATTATTAAGAAAGAATTCACTGATGAGAACATCTCCTTGAAAAGGAAAATTGAACAAATGGAAAAAGAAGTTCAAAAATTAACTGGGGAAAACAACTTCCTAAAAGGGCAAATGGAAAAGGAAGTAAAAAAATTAACTGGAGAAAATAGCTTCTTAAAAGAAAAAATTGGGCAGATGGAAAAGGAGATGCAAAAGTTAACGGAAGAAAACAATTTGATGAAGAAAATGCCAAGTGTGGTCACTAAGAGTCAAACATGACTGAAACCGAAGAATGATAATCAGCAATTTAGACTTTTTGATTAAAAATAGTGTCAACTATTTTACAAGTGAAATGGTAATGCGGTAGGGACTCTAGTGTGAATTATAGAAAATTAAGGGATAAATACAAAAAATAAAAGACTATGAATCTGTTTATTCATATGCCTACTTTACTATCTCTCTGACTCTTTATGAGAAGGATCTATGCATGCATTGAGTGCATCCTTGATGTAGACATAAGAAAAGTACGGATTGCAATGCAATGAAGATTTTCCAGACTAGACTGAATCATCACAGTCACATAATAAGTAGCGTGATATGAAGAATGTAAGATCCCACTGAATTTGTTGGTTTTTGATCACAAACATGAAAAATCATTTAGCCCAGTAAAACAAAATGCAGCCTCAAAAAAACTCTCCTCTACCATAGAGTTTCCCACAGATAGAGAGTATTATGTAAGATTCTATGGCAGATATGGCCTTATTCTGTGATATCCTGAATATTACAATCAATACAGTCATAAAACCAGAAGACATATGATCCCCAAAGGCACTCGTCACTATCATGAAGACTTCCTTGCATAAAGTCCAAACAGAAGGATCCCCTAGAGATAAAATTTTTCCAGTTATTCTGGTTCAAAGATAGCATTATTCTGATCATAGCTGTGGTATCATGGAGTGCTGGGTCGAGAGTGAGGAAGACGTAAGTTCAAATCTGGTCTCTGACACTACCTTGGACACATCACTTAACCTGTTTCCCTCATTTTCCTCAACTGTAAAATGGGTGTAATCACAATACTTACCTCACCAGATTGTTGGAAGGATCAAAAATGAGATATTATTTATAAAAAACACAGCATAATAGCTGAAACATAGAAGGTGTTATTGAAATGCTTATTCCTTTCGCCTTCCCTTGAAGTAACAATGCTTATATAAATATTTTGTCCTCTCAAGATGAACAAAAGCTTCTTTAAGGCACAAACTACTTCATTTGTGTCTTTATATGCCTACTACACAGTCCAGTGACTAGCATATAGTAAATATTGAATAAGTGACCGTTGAATTGGATTTATGGAAAGGGAGAGAAGATTCCCAAAGATTAGAGGGCATGGATGAGTTCTGACCTACACCAATGGAAAGAATACCCACATCCTTGGGGATGAAGGATTCTCTGACTGCCAAACTAAATTGAAAGTTTCATATGACTCACTGTCAT
Source organism: Bettongia penicillata ogilbyi (assembly GCA_023548195.1). NCBI lineage: Eukaryota > Metazoa > Chordata > Mammalia > Diprotodontia > Potoroidae > Bettongia > Bettongia penicillata. The sequence continues at coordinate 4,043,918 of JAJHZJ010000061.1, forward strand.
GGTGGCACAGTAGATAGTAGACATGGCGTAAGAAAGGCCTTTGTTCAAATTCTACCTCTGATATTTTCTGGCTATGTCACCAGTCATGAGTCACTTAATATCTCTGAGCATGTTTTCTCATCTATAAAATGAAAATCATCAGTTGTATCACTTACCTCACAGTGTATATTGGGATACAAATTAAATAATGCAGGTAAAATATCTTGCAAACTTTAAAATACTCATAAATATGAGTATTCTCACCTGTTATGCAATATTTGCACCAACCCATCTTTCTTTGTTCTAGGTTTGTTGTTTGGAAGGTCTAAAAAAATGAAAATAAGCACACAATCATAATTATGGCTTCATAACTATGACAGATGAAACTCAATCCATAGTGCATTAATGAGTTTTAGGCAATGAAGTGTCAATAAATCTAAGTGTTATTGGTGTTTGCAGCCCTGAACTGTCCATACATCACCAGTTTGAGGGGCCTATTGCCATCTTGATGGGGAAAAGTGTGCATATTAATCAAATGCTTGTAGCAGGATTTTAGTCTGAAAATAAATGTGTATATTACACAAAGGTGTCTAGTATACAAATAAATATGGTAGATGGAGGTGGAGGAAAGACTTGGTAAGAAAAGGTTATCTGTATTTGATTCAGCACAGGATTATATATGAAAAGAGCCATGATTGTTGACAATAGGGCCCTCTCTTCCTCCAGTCTCCTTCCCCAAATCTTCCTTTCTCAAACCTTGCTTTTTCAGTCATCTCAAACTTTTCTCAGAATTTATTTCCTAAGCTTTATCCAATATCTTCCTACTCCTTTCCTATTGCAATCTAAACATATATCAACTTTAGCTGCAGTTTCACAGATAAAACTGAGAGGTACTTAAAGGATAGAATCCTATAGAAGAATTAGCTCAGAATTCCGTACAAGATTTTTGCTAGAACATTAACAGTTTTATTTTAAGGACAATAAAACCCTTAGAACCTGGTCATTCCCTCTGTCAAAGAACTGAAGCTCACCTAGAGGAAAAACATTGTGGAGGACTGCCAAAATACCAATATTTCAAATTCTGTTTTTGAACTCTGGGATAGATTCATTCTGTAAGTGCTCCATTAAGAAAGCATGGCATGCTGATCTACCTTCCTTTATGCTGGGATAGGACATCTTGGTCTTGCAGCCTCGTTGACTTGGGTAGGAGTAGTAGGCCCACATAAATTCTTCCTGAATATTGATCTCCATACTAATTAATCTTACTCCTACCCATCAGGAGTACAACTCCAGAGTATTCACCCCTATCTACCCCTCCCTATACCATCCATCTTATAGCCCATTCTACTATAACCATCAGAATACTCACTGGATTCTCAAGAAATTCTCCTAAATCCTCAAACTTTTCAACCAACATTCCATCTATCTATTCAGTTCAAAGAAAATTTGCCTCTTCCTTGCATATACTACATCCCTTGCAATACTCTCCATTGAAGCCATTTATTGCTCTTCCCATTTCCTCTATCCACAAAGTCAGAAGGAATCGTGAGCCTGGTCCTCACTCTCCATTATTGGCATTCTTCTATTGCTTTCCTTCAATGATCTTTCATTTTTAGAGGTCCATGCTACTAGTTTATACTATCTTCTCTCCATCCATATTACCGTTTTCTAAATACCATTGTTTTATAAAAAAAATATAACTTTATGAATGTAGAAAAATCAACAAAATGAACCCTTCAACATGCAAAGTACATAAAAGAAGATTGTTTATAAAACTTCAAACTTCTGTTATGTGCAATTTATTTTTGAAGTATATGTTAAATTTAACATGAACCTTATGGTCTCCTATGTGTAATTTACATTCCATTGATGTTCCTTTCTTTCTTTTCTTTTTTTAAATATCAATCACTGTCCATAAATTTGCTCTCTTCTCCCCCCACCCAAAAATAGAAATTTTGTAACAGAAAAGTATAGTTAAAATAAATCAACTTATCAACCATATCTGAAAAAAAAAGGTTTCATTCTACACCTCCCCTTTTCCACAACTTTCTTAGTGGTTTTAATTAGCAACTAAAAATCTTAATTGTCCTCTTTCCCACTTCCTCCACACACATTCCTCTATCTCTGTCCTCAGGGACTTCAACATTCGTTTCTATGACCTCCTCTAACAACCCAACCACACAACTTTTCAGCCTCTCCAACTCCAGTTCCCTAGTTTCATTCCATTTCAATCACACACTGATGCAATCATCTCTTAGAGTTTACCCATTCATATAGTAGCTGACAAGACACTTCCAAATTTCAGAAGTCTGGAATTTTACTCTTACCCATAACCTCCTATCTCTCTCCCTTTCCTATCTCTCACACTTACTAAACCTTGGACCTTATCTCCTGTTTTTATTGATGGCATCAACATCCTTCTGATCACCCTGGTTCAAAACTTAGAATCATACTGATTTTCCTTGTTCACTGCCTATATCTCATAATTTGCAAGGTCTGTGGTTTAAAATCCTCAATCTATCTCTCATTTACTTTGTCCTATCCAATCCCACAACTATCATCCTAGTTCAGATCTTTTCCACTTCTCATCTGAAATTTTTTTAGTGTTCTAGATAATTCTAAGTCCTTCCAGTCTTCCTTCTCTTGTCCATCCTTCATACACATGTCAAAATAATCTTCCTAATGCTTGTCTTGCCACCCTATTCCTGTACCTCTTTCAAAAACCTAGTAGACTTAAAAGGGTTAATTTGAAGAACTAGAGAAAAGATTCACCTACCTATTTTTCAATACTTAGCAAAATTCCCTAAAAAGATCATTGTGTAGATGATATCAACTCTGTACCATGAATAAGTGGCAAAATTCAACACATAATTTACATGCATTTCAGCAATATTTATTGAAGGTTATAATATCATCAGCCACATCATAGACAACTAGTGAGTATAGAGATTATGAAATCTGACAGACCCCAGTGGGATACTTCAGTGTGAGAGGGATGCTTCTCTTGGCCTGTCTGGTTTCTTTTCCTTAACCAGTCTTCAACACGTACATATCAATGACAGCATCCACTGAGAATAGCAGACTAACTCTTTGGGAGTAATGCATTCTGAAGCTAGGTTCCTCTTGCATTTATGTAGAAAAAGCTTCACTTCTGACAGATTATTCTCAGCAATTTCATTTTTGCCTTTCAGGTTAGGGAAACTAATCCCCCAAAGTAAACATAGATAAGTACAGGGACAATCTCTTCTGAACTCATGATTAGACTTGCCCCCCCATTATTTATTTATTTATAACACTAATTTTTAAAAGAAAACTTCCAAAATATCTTCCCCCCTTAACTTTCCTCCTGCCATTGAGAAGGCAGGTAATATGATATCAATTATACATGTGAAGTTGCATAAAACATATGTTCATATTTACCATGTTGGAAGAAAAAACAAGAAACATAAAATAAAAAAAAGTATGCTTCAATCCGCGCTCAGAGTTCGTCAGATTCCTCTCTGGAGGTAGATAACATTTTTCATCATGGATTCTTTGGAACTGTCTTGCTATTAATCAGGGTTGCTAAGTCTTTCAGAGTTGATCAACCTTAGAAAATTGCTGTTACTATGTACAGTGTTCTCCTGGTTCTGCTTACTTCACTTTGAGTCAGTTCATATGTCTTCCTAGGTTTTTTTAAACCATTCTGCTCAGTGTTTCTTACAGCACAATAGTATTCCATCACAATCATGTGCCATAACTTGTGCAGTCATGCCCATTGATAAGCATCCCCTTAATTTCTAATTCTTTGTCACCAAAAGTAGGTCCTAAAATATTTTTGCACATATAGAGTCTTTTCCCTTTTCTTTGATCTCTTTGTAATGCAGACCTAGTAGTGGTATTGCTGGGTAAAGGGTTTCATAGCCATTGGAGCATAGTTACAAATTGTTCTCTAGTTACTTTACAACTGCACTCTTCATTAGTGTACCTGTATTTCCACATCTCCTCCAGCATTTATAATTTTCCTTTTTGGTCATGTTAGCCAATTTGATAGTTGTGATATAGCAACTAAGAATTTTCTTAATTTGCATTTCTCTAATCAATCATGATTGAGAACATTTCTTCATGTGATTAATGATAGATTTGGTTTATTATTTAAACTGCCTGTTTAGATCTTTGACTATTTGTTAATTGGAGAATGGCTCCTATTTTTATAAAATTGACTCAGGGACTTATGTATTTGAGAAATGAGGTCTTTATCAGATATATTTGCTTTAAAATTTTCCCCTAGTTTTCTACTTTCATTCTAATTTTGGCTCCATTGATTTTGCTTGTGCAAACCTTTTTAATTTCATGTAATCAAAATTATCCATTTGACCTCCCCATGAGCCTTTCTATCTGTTGTTTGATCAACAACTTTTCCCTTATCCATAGATTTGACAGGCAAAATTTTACATGCTCCCCTAATTTGCTTATGATGGCACCCTTTATGTATAAATTATTGCCTGCAGTTATGTTAAATGCAATTTCTCTTTCTATCTGTTCTTGCTGGGTTTTGTTGAAAATGTATAGAAATGCTGATGATTTTTATGTCAGTTTATTTTATATCCTGCAACTTTTTTAAAGTTGTCATGATTGGTGTTTCAGGGCAACTTAGTAGTTGCACAGATTCACGACTCTCAGAGACCACAGTTCAGATGACTGTTATCTGAGGAGAGGGGAGCGGAGAGGAGGATTTAGAGAAAATACCTATGATAGGATGTTTCTCATAATTAGCCTAAGCATGATACATAATTATTAAGTGTGGAAGTTGATTGTTATTTTAGGGTGGGAAATCCACACAGGTCTGAAAGTAATAATTATCCTAAGAATGACCTTGGGAAAAGCTCCTATCATTTTAAAGTGTGTATGCGTGCGTGCGTGTGTGTGTGTGAGTGTGTGTGCATGTGCACACACTGTGCATATGTTTATGTATATGCATTGGGGTGGAGGATGAAATTGGGAGTAAAACCTATTCAATTCATAGATGTGATAAGGAAAGATGAAAACTGCCATATTTTAATCCTGAAAACTAAGGTTGAAAATTATTATGCCTTATAAAAATCATTAATTACTGACATGCAAGCACAAAGGACTATAAGAAGCCATATTTAGTTAAAATGCTTCTACTTGGAAAAGGAGTTTGCTAAAATGAAGTTTGTAGTTGCTGTTTTACATAAGTAATAAATTCTCAGGTTTGTGTCATCATTTAGCTACATTTCTATTCATAGAAATTTATGGTTTAGTACCACTTTGAACCGTAAATTGTATTATTGCAGTCAAAAAAATGATATGCTAATGAGGCCACCAAGGATAGCCACTTAAATTCATTCCCTCACACTACCCCTATTTCATGAAATGCACTCTTTTCTCATCCCCACCTACTGAAATCCTTCTCTTCCTTCAAGGCTTAGTTCAAGGATCACATCCTTAATCAATCCATCAACTAATAAGCATTTATTAAATACCTACTGTATACTAAGCACTGTGCTAGATATTAAGGATCCAAACCCAAAAATGATACAGTTCCTCTCTTAAAGATCTTATACTGTATTGATTTGGGAAAAGTATCATGACAAATTCAGTCATTTTTTTCAGTTGCATATGATGCTTCATAAACTCATTTGGGATTTTCTTGGCAAAGATACTGGAGTGATTTGCATTTTCTTTTCCAGCTCATTTTACAGATAAGAAAACTGAGGCAAACAGGAGTAAGTGACTTGTCTAGGGTCACATGGTTAGTAAGTGTCTGAGGCCAGATATGAAGTCAGAAAGATGAGTTTTTCTGACTCCAGGCCTGGCACTCTATCTGCTGCACCACCTAATTGCACAAATAATGCACGCAAATACATAGAAAACATATACAAGGTAGAAATGGCACTAGCAGTTGGGAAAATTGGGGAAAGCTTCTTGTAAGAGGTGGCATTTGAAATGGGTTTTAGAAAAATCTAGGAATTCAAAGAGGTGAGGAAGAGATAGTCTGTACAAAGACAGGGACGGGAGAGGATATCACAGATAAGAAACAGCAGGAATGCTGTTCAGCTGAACCATGGAGTGGGTAAAGGCTATAAATCTTTTTCTTGTCCTCTTATCCTCCACCTTAATGAAAATGTTTGCTATATTCTCAAATTTTACCACAGCATCTCTTCTTTGCCCCAATCACAGTCTCCTTAATATTATATAATTATTTGTGCATACATTATTTCTCTTCAAGTACAATATAAAGTCCCTGAGGTCAAGAACTGTTATTTTTCATGTGTGTATCCCTGGCCCCAAGAGTTACATGTCGTAGTAACTTCATTTTGTTTGTTGCATGAAATTATTAAATTCAATTCCTGTGACCTCTGGTCCCTTTACCTTTTACTATTTATTTTCCTAGTCTATCTCTCTCACTTCTGTTCCATGTCTCATGTCTCAGCCTTGACATGATTGTCTATCACTTTAATGTTTCACTTTCTAGTATTCTAAAATTTCTTGTATGAGAGAGGAGATGACAGCAGGTGCTCAGTCTCATGCTATTCTCTTTTTTTCCTTTCTTTATTTTTTTTTAAATATAAATTTATTTATTTAACTTTTTACATTTATTTTCACAAGATTTTGGGTTCCAAATTTTATCCCCATTTATCCCCTCCCCCCACCCCAATACACTGAGCATTCTAATTTTCCCTATCACCAATCTGTCCTGTCTTCTGTCATCCCTCCCTTCTCTCATCCCCATCTTCTCTTTTGTCCTGTAGGGCCAGATGACTTTCTATTCCCCATTAACTGTATTTCTTATTTCCTAGTAGCAAGAACAATACTCAACAGTTGTTCCTAAAACTTTGAGTTCCAAATTCTCCCCATCCCTCCCTCCCCACCCGTTCCTTTGTGAAGGCAGGCAATTCAATATAGGCCATATCTGTGTAGTTTTGCAAATGACTTCGATAATAGTCGTGTTGTGTAAGACTAACTCTATTTCCCTCCATCCTATCCTGCCCCCCATTTTTTCTATTTTGTCTTTTGATCCTGTCCCTCCCCAAGTGTTGACTTCAAATTGCTCCCCCCCATTACCGTCCCTTTCATCATTCCCCCCACCCTGCTTATCTCCTTCTCCCCCACTTTCCTGTATTGTAAGATAGGTTTTCATCCCAAAATGAGTGTGCATTTTGTTCCTTCCTTTAGTCCAATGTGATGAGGGTAAACTTCATGATTTTTTTTCTCAGCTCTCCTCTTTTTTCCTCCACTAAAAAGTCTCCTGCTTGCCTCTTGAATGAGATATAATTTACCCCATTCCATTTCTCCCTCTCTCCTCCCCCTACATTTCTCTCTCACCGTTTACCTTAATTTCTTTTAAGATATGATCCCATCCTATTCAATTCACTCTGTGCTCTCTGTCTCTGTATGTGCGTGCATGTGTGTATGTGTGTGCGTGCATGTGTGTACGTGTGTGTGCGTATGTGTGTGTATGGTCCCACCAACTACCCAGATACTGAAAAATTTTAAGAGTTACAAATATTGTCTTTCCATGTAGGAATGTACCTTTGGTACGTCCCTTTGGTAAGTCCCTTATGACTTCTCTTTGTGATTTACTTTTTCATGCTTCTTCTCATTCTTGTGTCTGAAAGCCAAAATTTCTTTTCAGCTCTGGTCTTTTCATCAAGAATGCTTGAAAGTCCTCTATTTCATTGAAAGACCATATTTTCCCCTGAAGTATTATACTCAGTTTTGCTGGGTAGGTGATTCTTGGTTTTAGTCCTATGTGCTTTGACTTCTGGAATATCCTATTCCACACCTTTCGATCCCTTAATGTAGAAGCTGCTAGATCTTGTGTTATCCTGATTGTATTTCCACAATACTGGAACTGTTTCTTTCTAGCTGCTTGCAACATTTTCTCCTTGACCTGGGAATTCTGGAATTTGGCCACAATGTTCCTAGGAGTTTCTCTTTTTGGATCTCTTTCAGGTGGTGATCAATGGATTCCTTCAATACTTATTTTGCCCTCTGTTTCTAGAATATCAGGGCAGTTTTCCTTGACAATTTCATGAAAGATGATGTCTAGGCTCTTTTTTTGATCATGGCTTTCAGGTAGTCCCATAATTTTTAAATTGTCTTTTCTGGATCTATTTTCCAGGTCAGTTGTTTTTCCAATGAGATATTTCACATTTTCTTCCATTTTTTCATTCTTTTGGTTTTGTTTTATGATTTCTTGGTTTCTCAGAAAGTCATTAGCCTCCATCTGTTCCATTCTAATCTTGAGAGAACTATTTTCTTCAGTGAGCTTTTGAACCTCTTTTTCCATTTGGCTCATTCTGCTTTTGAAAGCATTCTTCTCCTCATTGGCTTTTTGAACCTCTTTTGCCAATTGAGTGAGTCTATTTTTCAAGGTGTTATTTTCTTCAGCATTTTTTTGGGTCTCTTTTACCAAGGTATTGACCTGTTTTTCATGCTTTTCTTGCATCTCTCTCATTTCTCTTCCCAGTTTTTCCTCCACCTGTCTAACTTGATTTTCAACATCCTTTTTGAACTCTTCCATGGCCTGAGCCCACTGGACATCCACCTTGGATGTCTGGGATACAGAGGCCCCGACCTCCACATCTTTCCCTGATGGTAAGAATTGTTCCTCGTCATCAGAAATCAAAGGTGGGAACATCTGTCCCCCAAGAAAGTAGCTTTCTATGGTCTTATTTTTCTTCCCTTTTCTGGGCATTTTCCCAGCAAGTTACTTGACTTCTGAGATTCCTCTGCACTCCCTCCTAGATCCACCCAGCTAGTGCTTGGGGTGTGAGATTCAAATGCTGCTCCCCAGCCTCAGGGCTTTCAGTGGCGGTTGGGGCTGCTATTCAACGTGAGCTTAAGTTCTGGTGCTCGGGTAGGGGCAGGGCCACCTCCCAGGCTCAGTTCCCTCAGGGGGTTTATGGGGAGACCTTTGGTAATGGCCCTGAGCTCCTGTCTGTTCAGGCTGCCGCTGCCTCTGCTGCTCCCTCTGCCGCTGCCTCCCAAGGGGGTCCAAGTCACGGAGACACCCCACGCCCCTCTCCACCAGCCCAGAAGTCTCTCTCACTGACCTGTAGTGCCTGTGGGTGGAGGGACCCTTCCGGCCGCCGGAGGTTCCATCCCTGAAGCCTGCTCGGATCTTCTCCTCTTGGGCCACGTGGCCAGGGCAGCGTAGGGGTGGGCTCCACTGTCCGGTGCACGACAGACCCCTGGGGACATCTTTCCAGGGCTCTCTGGAATGGAAATCTCTTCCACTGTGTTTCTGCACAGGTTCCACTGCTCCAGAATTTGTGGGGAGTTCTTTTTACAGGAAATTTATGAGCTATGGGTTCGGAGCTAGCATACGTGAGTCTTTCTACTCCACCATCTTGGCTCCTCCCCCCCATGCAGTTCTCAATCTGTGAAGTTTTGCCCTTTGCCAATTCTACAGTATAACTTATCTGATTCTGTTCCTGGGCTTTATATCATCGCTGGAACAAGTCAGAAAATTGAGTTGATTTTACCTTCCACAAGTTACTGATACAAAGAGACATTTCCTAATTGATCAATAATCAAATGTGAACATGGAATTTTCAAAGAAAGAAATTCAAGGCATCAACAGATCCATAAAAAATGCACCCACGTAACCAATAATTAGAGAAATGCAAATTAAACTTCCTCTGAGGCTCCACTTCAAATACATCAGATTGGCAAAGATGAGCAAAAAATGTGAAATGTTGAAGGAGTTGGGGGATGGTCACAATTATATGCTGCTGAGGACCTGTGAATTAACCCAATAATACATTTTGCAATTATGCTTCCAAGTCAATAAATTGTGTCTGCCCTTTGGCCAGCAGTATCACTTGAATCAATGATGTTATACTCCAAAGAGGTTAACAAAAGAGGAAAAGGAATCATAGGCATGAAAATATTTATAGCAGTGGGATTAGAAAATAACTGGAAAGGAAAGGGGTACTTATCACCTGGAGAATGATTGAATAAATTATGTATATGAATTTAAAGGAATACTGTCACATAAGAACATCATAAAAAATGATGAAAGGGATGGCTTCAAAGAATCCCAGAAAGACTTGTATGAAGTGACGCAAAATAAAATGAGCAGGATCAAGAGAAAATGTATGCACCATAATGAAGGCATCTAGGTGGCACAGTGGAGAGAGCACTGAGCCTGGAGGAGTCAGGAGGATTCACCTTCCTGAGTTCTTATTAGCTGTGGGACCTTGGGCAAGTCATTTAACTAACCTTCTTTGTCTCAGTTTCCTCATCTGTAAAATGACCTGAAGAAGGAAATGGCAAATCACTCCACTATCTTTCCCAAGAAAACACAAAATAGGGGTATGCCAAAGGCTGGGATGTAACTGAAATTTCAGCAATGAAAACAATGAATTGTCACTTTGGAAGACGTTAAAACTCTGATCAATGCAATGATAAACCACACACTTAGAGGACTGATAATGAAACATGCTGCCCACCTCCTAACAAGTGATGGACTCAAGATCAAGAATAAAATACATTTTGAGACATGCCCAATGTGAGAGGTTTGGTTTTTTTTTCCAATTTTGTTGCATGACTGCACATTTGTTATAAGGGTCACACAGGCACTAAGTGTCTGAGTCTGACCTTAAAAGTCAGTTTAAGTTTGTGTCCAGTGCTGTAGCCACTGAGCCACCTAATCACATCTTTAGCCAACTTGCTACGTGCTTGTTGATGGAAAACAATAACTCAGCAAAATTACCCAATGCAATAATCTTATCTAACAACATATTAAATATTCTGCATTAGGAGTCCCCTTACAAGAGGAATGTATCAAATTACCATTATTTGTTCTCTAGGACCTTCTTGACCAAATCATTTAATCTCTCATTGCCTCATTTTCCTCATCTGAAAAATGAAGGATTTGCACTGTATTACTTCTGAGGTTTCCTCCAAACTATCCTATGCTTCCCCATTCCCTCCCAGGCAGGAACAATGATGCCCATATAATCTCACAGAGCATGTCCATTTTTACTTTTCTAATTCATTTATGATATAATATTGAATAGTGCATTGGTATCCCTTCTGCCTTCTAAACTATAAAATCTTTTCTACAGAAAAAATTTCAAGGACGAGCCTTGTGTCTCCTCAAACATGTAGCTCTGTGCTACATATACAGAAGGTGCTTAATAAGTCTTCTGTGCAGAAGAGAATAAGTAGATGAACCCAGTTAAAGAGAATGGTTTCTTTTACAGAACAGAACAAAACAGTGAGAAATGTGGTTGGATAAGTAAGGAAGAATTAGATCAAGGGTTTAAAATGAAAGGCTGAAGATTTTGGCTTGATTTTGGAGGGCCCCCTTAGTTTTAGAGCAGGTGAGTGAATAAGAAAAATGATATTTTGAAAAGGTAATAGCATGAAGCTTTGCAAAAAATTTGTGGGCAGGGAAGATAAGAACCTGGAGTGTGGGGAGCCAGCTAGGAGAATGCTGTAGTAATCCAAGTGTGAGATCATGAAGGCTTGAACTAGGATAGGAAAAATGGGAATGGAGAGAAAGGGCATAAGTCAATGCTTTGCTAAGGAAGAAGGGATAATATTTGATGGTTGAATGTAGACAAGAAAGGAAAGAGTCAAAGATGACTATGATTTCTAGCCTGGGAAACAGAACAAGATGGTGTCAGTGACAAAACTGGACAAATTTAAAGATAAATGTAGGCGATCATAGGCCATAGAGTCATCATTAAATGATATTAATGATGATCATTCCTATAAGGCTTAAGAATAAGAAGTCAGGTTTAAGTGTACCATTTTACAGAATAATTTTAGAGAAGTGATTTAATCCAATTCCACAGTCAAACTGAAACCCAGATATGACATTTTAGAAAGGATGTTAAGAAGTTTGAGGATATCCAGAGGATAACCAGGATGGTGAATTATCAGTCAATCAGTAAACATTTATTAAGCACCTACTATTTGCTAGACCCTATGCTAAGCATTGAAGAGAGAACCAAGCTATATGAGGATTAGTGAGAGGAAGTAATGATTTTTAGTATAGAAAAGAGTAGTTTTGGGAGGATAGTAAAAACTTTTTTAAAGTGTGTGAAGTAGTATCTTTTTTTTTAATTTTGTGTGCTTTTGCATTGTGTGCTTTGAGCATTTGCTTCTCTGCCTGGTTTCAACTCCATGAAGCAAGATGCCCCTCCCAGTGTAAGCTCATCACTTCTAAATTTACCAAGACACTGCTGACTCAAGCCTTGACTCACACCACATTCCTCAGCCTCCTCTCCCTTTTGATTGGAAGTCTGGAGGATAGAGTCTTTGGCATCTGCTCCTCTGGCTGGTTTCATTTCAACCACATAGAACAAGATGCTCCCACGCTAGGTACCCCTGATGTCTCCCCTCACTTTCCTCCCTCCTTTTGTGTGCTGTTTCCCTCTTTAGATTATCAATTTCCCAAAGGCAGGAAGTGTCTTTCTTTTTTATTAATCCTATCCCCAGCAATTAGCACAGTGCCCAGAATATAGCAGGCACTCAGTAAATCTTCATTGGGTTGGAATTGAGACTGGTGGTCACTATTTGCTCTAAGTGTAATGATCATTCATGGGTCCAATTCCATGGCTGATCGACCTCAAAAGTTTGACCCAAGCCAGTTAGCCTCTCCTAAGCTATTATTTCCCATCCCTCACCCCAATCCCTAGGATTCCCCACATTGGTTTTGGTCCTAGTACATCCATCTGATCTTTTTTAGTCCTACTACTGCTGAGAACTCCAGAACTCAAGTAACTACGAGGGGCAGCCTTCCTGGTAAGAGTGATTACACTCATGTATCACCATAGCTTACTTGTAAGAGAAAGATTAGATATGTTCCAATCTTTATAATAGGTGGAAGTTGCAGAAAGGCTTTGATTTCACATAAAGAAATCTTCATTGAAAAGAATTATAGTTATCCCAAAGTGAAACTGGCTGCCTCCAGAGGTAGAGAGTTCCTCCACCCCCTTACTAAGAGTCCTGAATGTCCCCTTCAAAATGCTACTGTTGAAGATATTCCTGTCCAGTTACAGTTTGGGCTAGATGATTTCAGAGGTCCCCTGTAGCTTTGAGATTTTATGTTTCCATAAATAGAAAATTTTTTAATACGAATTAGTATTTGCTTCACTAGACTAAGCTGTTGATGCTTTTGGCAATGCCTTTTTAGAGAAGCTACTAGTTCCATGACTCTAGGAGACGGAACATAAAGTCAATGTAGCATGTACAAAAAGGTATTTTATTATCATCAACAATCATTTGCAGAAGACCTACAGGGAGCATTAGCTTTGCACCAACTGCCACAAAGGTGAATGAGAATTTTATGACCCCAATATTCAAGGAATTAAGACAATACTGTATGACCCTCAAGTAAAGTAAAGGGAAAACAATTGTTATGTAATTCTAGATACAATAAGCTGAATATTGAAACATTTAAAGGGAATGCAGATATGATGAAATTCATTTTAAAATGATCAATACTGATATGATGAACATGCTGGCAACAATGAACAAAATAATGATAAAAGCACACAAAACATACAGAAGATTTTTAATAACTTCTCTGCAGAGAGAAGATTATTAATATAGTTTTCGCAGCAGGCAAGAATACACAAATATTGAGGCCCTTAATGAAAGAGGTTTTGTTCTTTCCTTGGGGGAAAAACAATCACCATGAAGACAAAGTGGAAAGAGAGAGGGCTTTGGGCCAATTTTTAAATGATCATTATGTAGCATGCCATAGATTTAGAACTGAAAAGGATCTCAGATGACAAATCCAACCTCCTCATTTTATGGATGAGAATGTTAAACCACAGAAGGGCTAAACAACTTGTCCAGAATCACACAATAAATATCTGAGGCAGGACTGGAAACCTGCTCTTTACACCAAATCTAGTGCCCTATCCACTGTGACATGCATGCTACCCTTTCAAGGGCCAACTAGAGTGGAGTGAGAACTTGTACTTCTGTTCTTACCAAGAAAGAAGTGTAGTCATTATAAATGGCCTAGGGGCTAAGTGTTCAATAGCCTAGGGGTGGGAAGTGACTTGGGGTAGTCAAATAGCTACTTAAAAGATAAGGACCTTCTCTTAATTCCTTGTATTTTTTTCTTGGTGATCTTGCACCAAGTGAAGCCATATCTTAGCTTGTTCTTAAAAGTCTGTGTATCCTATTTGCAGCTGAAATATTTGAACATTCATACATCAACTTGAATTGCCTGCCACCATCTATCTTCCATATGTGTCCAACACTTGAGAGTGATTATACAGAAAGTACTGCTTCATTGCTAGCACACTGTCTGGGTTCCAGGACCTTGCCACTCCACATGATCCATGCCTTCTACTTGACACTGAGAAGACTACTCAGGGAGATATTATGATGCCTACTCAGCTTCACATTAGACCAATTTTTCCACTGTTTCGTATACCAACTTTTTGTTCTGTTTGCAGTCATATTAGCCTTATTATAGATCTTTAAACTTTCCTGGTCAGGCTGAGCCCCTCTCATAACATGTGACCCTTTCTTCATCCTGGAGCTTAATATGTTGACTGTAACTCTAGCTTTGGGAGTTAGAGGGACAAAAGTGTCTTTCCATAGTGTAGTGCTCCCTCTAGTGAGACAGATCTCCTCCCCTTTGTGGGAGGTAGCTGATGACATGGTGGATGGATAACTGGACTTGGAGTCAGAAAGACTTAGCTAGGTTCAAGTTCCAACTCAGAAACTGTCCTGCCCAGTTATATGACCCTGGGATGGTCATATAACCTCTCTTAATCTCAGTTTCCCCATCTGTAAAATGAGGGCAATAGTAGCACCCATTTCCAAGTATAGTTGTGATGATGAAATCAGACAAATGTTTTGCAAACTTTAAAACTCTAACTAAATATTGGCTATTATTATTATATTCAAATACTACATCAGGCAGTTTGATGGAATAATGCAAGGAATGTTGAACCTGGAGTCAGGGAGATCTCATTTTCTAACCTGCCTCAGATGCTGGTAAGTCACTTCACCTTGGTTTGCCTCAGTTTACTCTTCTCTAAAATGGGGATAAAGATAACACCTATCTCATAGGGCTGTGGTGAATATCACAAGAAAACAGAATGTATAAAGTGCTTTGGAAACCTTATCGTCTTATATAAATATCAGCTCATTCTTAGTCCTCATGAGTTATTGTGATTGAAAAAAAAATCCAAAGTCTGATGGTTAACTATTTAACAATGAGCTTTAAACGCAACTGTGATGATCTGTGGGTTTTAGACAATTGAGATGGAAAATGACATTGTAATTAGACTGTTGAATTGAAAATAAAGAAAAGTCAGGGTTCAAGTCCCACCTGTGACACTTATTAGCTATGTAAACATGTGGGTGACTGACTTCATCTCATTAAGTTTGGTCTCCTCATCTGTAAAATGGAGATTATAATATCTGTTATGTCTACTTCCCCCAGGCTGTTACAAAGCTAGAATGAGATAAACTATGAAAGATGTATTGCAAACTTCAACATGTTCTTAATCTAGGGTCATTGAACTTTTAAAAAGTATTTTGATAATTGGATATCAAGATACTTAGTTTCCTTGCTAATTCCATGTATTTTACTTTATGCATTTAAAAATATTTTGAGAAGTGTTCCACAGTTTTCACCAAACTGCCAAAGGAATCCATTACTCACAATGAAGGTTAAGAATATTTGTGGTAAATAAAAGTTACCTCTTAGAATCCATGTATATTCTGTCCCCAGGAATGAAGCAGGTCCATTGGCCATAGCTGGAAAAGTATGTTCAAAGAACCCAAAGTCCCCTCCATACCAAAATGAGGCTTCAGAGTTGGGTTTAAATACTGAGAAGCATACCAAACCAATAAAAATAGCTTGGATGCCCAACCAAAATATCTTCTCTCAACAAAAATTCAAATTTTCTTGCTATGACCAGGGATTTAAGTCTGCATTTCTAATGTTAAATGATGTGAACACTCACTAGTTGCCAAGTACCTTTGGGAAGTGAGGCAAACATTAGGAACAGAAACACTCACAAAAGAAGTCTGAAAAAAACAAAATGTGTTTTATCACTTTTCCCAGAGGCCTCTTCAGTTCCTGTTCCTATAGACACATCCTTGTAAGAAGTAGGAACAATTTCTTGTTTTCTTCACTGATAGTAAGAGCTCTGGGTCAGAGGTAATTGGGTTTCGTTTCTGCCATATATTAAAACCTATAAAACTTTTGAGGCTTATGCAACTGTGGTTTGTCTATTTTAATCAGGTTAAGTTCTGAAATTTTAGAAATCAGAGGAAAGGAAAGGTGGCTGATAGCTGGGCCAGGATTCCCTGAGGGAACAGCTGAAATGAAAAATTTCACATCAACTGTCCAAATACCAAGTCAACCTCCCATGAAGAATAATATTTTGATTTAACTGGTGCAATCACACAAGTAATCCCAAGGTCCTGAATATATTTCGCAGGCTTTACAAGTGAAAGGTTATAGTTAGGACATGGACTTAACTGTGGAGGAGAAGAAACAGCTATTAATTTTGTCTTCCAAAAAATCAATAACTAATGTTTTAACTTTTCTCTCTTTTTCTTGCTCATTCATTCTTTGGCTTAAGGAATAAATTCTGTGTAAATTCTTTCCCATGATTTACAGACTGGTTTGAGACATTGGGAGGGTAAGTCAATAACTTCTTTAGACAATCCCGTCAGGAAAATTGTCTGATATAGAATGCAATCAGAACTCAAGCCACCAGTGAGGACTTCTCTTTGTTATCTTCAAAAGCTATATTATTTTGACTATTTCCCTTCTATTACTAGGAAGCTTGTCACTGTGGGAAACCAAATTCTCAATACCCAGAGTGTTTCTCAGTATGCTGATGGGAAATCCACTTCTTGAGCTGAATAAATTTGACAATCTCTTTCTATAAAAGTTTTCTTGTATGTTGTTGCTATTTCTGAAATGGTAGGAAGTGATTGCATATAACCCAAAGGATCAAAAAGAGTGGAAGAACCTGGAGGCTATTCCTGGCCTTTATTATCATCCCAGGAGTTTGAAGGAAGGGTGTCAACTTCCCAAACTACTTAGTTTCTTAATAACTAGCATTTATATAGGGCTATAAACACTTTGCATGTGTTAGCTTACCTGATTACTTGCCAATCAAGGGTTTTAACTTTCTCTCTGGTGGTCACTCCCTCAGGAGGACATCTTTTACATTGACTACACACAGTATAACTACTTACAGGATAACAACATACTCTCTGGCCAGTCTTGAATGCAAAAAAATAAAAATATGACAAATGTTTAATAGCCTGTGGTTGACTCTCACAGAAAAATTGATGGTCTTCCCTCTCCCCTTCCTCTTCTTGCTATGGCCTGAAGACCACTCATCTGAAATTCTGAAAATGACCCTGGTTAAGAATGTGATTCCTCGGTGCCCACTTCTTGAATGTCTCAAGTTAAGGCTAAGTCTTCCCTCAAGTGAATTAAAACACATTGTACTGAAGGCCTGTTACTTAAAGCTTTACTGATCTGTTGGATTGCTTTGTGAAAATCTCCCTCAGTCCTCAAACTATCAGAACAGTCTAGAATATGAGATGAGAATTTTTATAGCTGATGACTGCCTGTTTCTCCATGGTAGAGGGGCCCCGTGGTACAGGGGAACATATCAAGTTGATTGTAAACCATTTCCCACAAAGTATAGCTGAAGACAACCCTCTAGATTAGAAACTACACCTCTTTCCCTCTCTCCACAATAATTAAGTTACACAAAATGGTATTGGAACTCATCTGATGCTGGTGATTCTAATAGGCCAGAACACTGTTAGTGAGCAGGAGGCCTTATGTATGACCTATTACCATAAGAATCTGCATCCCAATACTGAGAGGGGGGGGAGGGGGAAAAGGGAAGAAGGGAGGGAGGGAAGGAGAGACTGTTTCTCCCACTGGGTCAATGCCCAGGAACGCCTTCAATGTGAAAATAAGAAATGAAAATTGCTAAAATACTGACAAAGCTACAGTTTCCATGATTAAATAAGACCTTACATCCAGTAAGTGAGAATGAAGTGTTTGTCTCAGGCTGCATTTTTAGTTTGCACCACATCTGACGTGATTTTTCAGATGTTAGGGGTGTTAGCAGATGTGCTAAGCATAATTCCTATTTCAGGGAAGGATTGGATTTGACTTCAAAAGGTCCCTTCTGACCCAGATTCTAGGACTCTCTGAATGTACTTTTATCTGTTGGGTCCATTTTCACTATATTTTCCAGGATGGTTCTGAGTCCTTTCAGACTTCCTGCTTGATAAATTGAAGCAAAGGCACACACAGAGGAAGAATTTAGAAAATTGTCTAGATAAGAGTTCTCTCATCTCTGTGTTTAATCCTGATGATGAACCCATTTTCTATCTCATTTTGAGCTTCAAGAAGTTTGACTATAGGGGGAGGAGCCAAGATGGTGGAGTAGAAAGACTCCTGTATGCTAGCTCCAAATCCACAGCCCACAAATTTCCTGTAAAAAGAACTCCCCACAAATTCTGGATCACTGCAAGGCGCACAGAAACACAGTGGAAGAGATTTCCATTCCAGAGAGCCCTGGAGAGCCGTCCCCAGGGGTCTGTCATGCCCCAGAAAGCGGAGCCCACCCCTGAACTGCCCTGGCCACGCAGCCCCAGAGGAGCAGATCTGAACAGGCTTCAGGGATGGAATCTCCGGCAGACGTGAAGGTCCCTCCACCCACAGACGCTACAGGTCGGTGAGAGAGACTTCCGGGCTGGCCGAGAGGGGAGCGGGATGTCACCGTGACTCGGGCTCCCTTGGGAGGCAGAGGCAGGGGCAGAGGCAGCAGCAGAGGCAGAGGCAGTGGTGGCCAGGACTCCCCGAGCAGGCAGGAGCTCCATTACCTAAGATCTCTGCATAAATCCCCTGAGGGAGCTGAGCCTAGGAGACGGCCCTGCCCCTACCCGCTCCATTACTGAAGGTCTCTGCATAAAGCCCCTGACAGAACTGAGCCTGGGAGGCAGCCCTGCCCCCACCCCAGCACCAGAACTTAAGCTCACATTGAATAGCAGCCGCTCATGCCACGGATAGCCCTGACACTGAGAAGCAGCATTTGAATCTCAGACCCCAAGCACTAGCTGGGAAGATCTAGGCAGGGGTGGAGAGGAATCTCAGAAGTCAAGAAACTGGCTGGGAAAATGCCCAGAAAAAGGAAGCAAAATAAGACAATAGAGAGCTACTTTATCGGGGAAGAGATGTTCCTTCCTCCTTTCATTTCTGATGACGAAGTACAATGCTTGCCATCAGGGAAAGATGTGGAGGTCGGGGATTCTCTATCCCAGACATCCGAGGTGGATGTCCAGTGGGCTCAGGCCATGAAAGAGCTCAAAAAGGATTTTGAAAATCAAGTTAGACAAGTGGAGGAAAAACTGGGAAGAGAAATGAGAAAGATGCAAGAAAAGCATGAAAAATGGGTCAATACCTTGGTAAAAGAGACCCAAAAAAATGCTGAAGAAAATAACACCTTGAAAAATAGACTCACTCAATTGGCAAAAGAGGTTCAAAAAGCCAATGAGGAGAAGAATGCTTTCAAAAGCAGAATTAGCCAAATGGAAAAAGAGGTTCAAAAGCTCACTCATGAAAATAGTTCTCTCAAGATTAGAATGGAACAGATGGAGGCTAATGACTTTCTGAGAAACCAAGAAATCATAAAACAAAACCAAAAGAATGAAAAAATGGAAGAGAATGTGAAATATATCATGGGAAAAACAACTGACCTGGAAAATAGATCCAGGAGCGACAATTTAAAAATTATGGGACTACCTGAAAGCCATGATCAAAAAAAGAGCCTAGACATCATCTTTCATGAAATTGTCAAGGAAAACTGCCCTGAGATTCTAGAACCAGAGGGCAAAATAAGTATTCAAGGAATCCATCGATCACCGCCTGAAAGAGATCCAAAAAGAGAAACTCCTAGGAACATTGTGGCCAAATTCCAGAATTCCCAGGTCAAGGAGAAAATATTGCAAGCAGCTAGAAAGAAACAATTCCAGTATTGTGGAAATACAATCAGGATAACTCAAGATCTAGCAGCTTCTACATTAAGGAATCGAAGGGCGTGGAATAGGATATTCCAGAAGGCAAAGGAACTAGGACTCAAACCAAGAATCACCTACCCAGCAAAACTGAGTATAATACTTCAGGGGAAAATATGGTCTTTCAATGAAGCAGAGGACTTTCAAACATTCTTGATGAAAAGACCAGAGCTGGAAAGAAAATTTGACTTTCAAACACAAGAATGAGAAGAAGCATGAAAAAGTAAACAGCAAAGAGAAGTCATAAGGGACTTACCAAAGGTGAACTTGTTTACATTCCTACATGGAAAGACAATATTTGTAACTCTTAAAACTTTTCAGTATCTGGGTAGTTGGTGGGACCACACACAGATGTACACACACACACACGCACACACACACACGTACATGCGTGCATGCACACACCGAGACAGAGAGCACAGAGTGAATTGAATAGGATGGGACCATATCTTAAAAGAAATTAAGGTAAATGGTGAGAGAGAAATGTAGTGGGAGGAGAGAGGGTGAAATGGAATGGGGTAAATTATATCTCATTCAAGAGGCAAGCAAGAGACTTTTTGGTGGAGGAAAAAAGAGGAGAGCTGAGAAAAAAAAACATGAAGTTTACCCTCATCACATTCGACTAAAGGAAGGAACAAAATGCACACTCATTTTGGGATGAAAACCTATCTTACAATACAGGAAAGTGGGGGAGAAGGAGATAAGCAGGGTGAGGGGGATTATGGAAGGGAGGGCAATGGGAGGAGGGAGTAATTTGAAGTCAACACTCTTGGGAAGGGACAGGATCAAAAGACAGAATAGAAACAATGGGGGGCAGGATAGGATGGAGGGAAATAGAGTTAGTCTTACACAACATGAGTATTATCGAAGTCATTTGCAAAACTACACAGATATGGCCTATATTGAATTGCCTGCCTTCACAAAGGAACGGGTGGGGAGGGAGGGATGGGGAGAATTTGGAACTCAAAGTTTTAGGAACAACTGTTGAGTATTGTTCTTGCTACTAGGAAATAAGAAATACAGTTAATGGGGAATAGAAAGTCATCTGGCCCTACAGGACAAAAGAGAAGATGGGGACAAGAGAAGGGAGGGATGATAGAAGAGAGGGCAGATTGGTGATAGGGAAAATTAGAATGCTTGGTGTATTGGGGTGGGGGAGGGGATAAATGGGGAGAACATTTGGAACCCAAAATTTTGTGAAAAGGAATGTAAAAAGGTAAATAAATAAATAAATTTAAAAAAAAGTTTGACTATACTATGACCACTGGAGAAACCACTAGGAAAGGGTTTTCCATTCACTTAAAAATTAACGTTTCCAGATTTTCAATATCACTCAGACAAGGAAATGTTTGAACATTCTCAATACAGCTAAGTCTTACTTTGCATGCATTCTTGGGTCTGTTTGTTTATTTCATAGAGTTGAAAGTAGGATAGCTGACACATAGAGCCATTTATGATTTACAAAAAATACTCACATATTATTTTGTTTGTTCCTCACAATAACTCCAAGATATAGTTAGTTCAAATATCACTACCCATATTTTATAGATGCAAAAAATAACTAAGACATGTCAACTGAATTGTCCAAGGTCAGATATCTAGTAAGTAGAGGAGTCATGACTTAAATCTAGTTCTGATTTTGAATCTGTTGGAAGGAAAGTATTTAAACAGGAAAACAGCCACAAATACATACAAACAATTGTAAATGACCATCAAAGACAAAAATTAAATTAAACAAATATCTTCTAAATACCTATTGCATGTAATGTGCTGTGCTAAGTATAGGTAATAATAATAGGTTACATTTTTATAGAGTCCTCACTTTGTGGACAGGAAGAAATTCTACATCTGTTCCTTACTAGCTGTGTCATCATAGACAAGTCATTTAGTTAAGTGCCTCAGAGTCTCAATTTCCTCATCTGCAAGCAGGAATTGTGATATGTATGATATCAACCTCACAAGGTTGAGTGGTTTATCATTTTCTTCTCCAACTCACTTTATAGATGGAGGAAGTGAAGCAAAAAGGATTAAATGATTTTCCCAGGATCATCCCGCTAGTATCTAAGGTCAGATTTGAATTCAGGAAGATAAGTCTTCCTAACACCAGGTCTAGGGCTGTATCCGTTGTACCACCTACAAGTCTTCTTGGAATTCTTTGAAATCAACCCTTTTAACATTTCTTCTGTCATTCTTATATAATGGTAATGGATCATTTCATGGATCCATGTTAATTTAGAGGGAAGTTTCTGTTGGCAAGTTGTAGTCTCTATATTTGAGCATGTTTGTCTTAGGATTTTCATCACTGATTTGAATAAAGGTATTCAAATCTCATTTATCAAATTTGACATTGAAAACTTTAAGTTCTGTATGAAGAAGATCAACTAGAACTATCCGAAAATGAAATGGACCACTTGGAGAGGTAGTAAGAGTCCTGTCACTGTAGGTTGACAAAGAGAGGCTGAAAGATGACCTTTAGGCAATGGTATAGAAGGAATTCCTACTTTAATTTTGATTGGACTAGAGAATATAGTAATAGGAAATGAATAGAGGTCCTTTTCATCTCAAAGAAGTGCAGAGAATCACATACAGGATCTTAGAATTGAGAAGGATCTAGTCAAATCTATACCTAAATAAGAATGCTGCATATAACCTACCAACAAGTAGTCCATTTGTGCCTGATTACATCCAATAATGGGGAACTCACATTAGAGTGACCATTAGGAAGTTATTATTTTTTGGCTAAAGGTAACTCTGCATTTACTTCTTTGAAACTATCACCAATTGCTCCTAGTTCTATATCAGAGACCAAAAATAACAAATCTAATTCTTGTTTTACATGACAACCCTTCAGTAACTTGAAGGCAGCTAGCATGTTCTAACATTTTCTCTTCACCAAGTTAAACCTCTGGTAGTAATATGGTGACATATCCTTTCACCAATCTAAATGCTCTTCATCTTGCCAATGTCCTTCCTAACATGTGGAACCCAAACATAATACTCTAGATATGGTCAGTAGCATAATGGAGTTCAGTGGGATTGCCAACTCTTTGACAAAAATCTTTCTTAATGCAGTTTAAGATTGTACTAGCTTTCTTGGCTACTATAGCACTCAGATGACTCATACTAATATTGACATCCAGTAATACCCCAATATCTTTCTCAGACAAACTGTTATTGAGCCATATCTTCTCCATTCTAGTTTACAATAATTTATGTGTTAGACTTTGTGTGTACCCCTGTTAAATTTTATCTTATTAGATGGAGAACTTGGTATCTACTTCTATACAGCCCTGACTAGTGGTCATCTAGATTTTCCTTAAAAATCTCTAGTGAAGGGGAACCTATCTATCTCCTGTGTCAACTCACTGCATTGATGGATAGCTGAAATTTATTTTGAGGAGGCAATCAAGGTTAAATGACTTACCCATAGTCACCCAGCTAGTAAGTGTCTGAGTTCAGATTTGAACTCAAGTCTCTCTGACTCCAGGACCAGTGCTCTATCTACTGCACTTCCTAGCTGCCCCAATAGCTCTAAGTGTTAGAGTGTTTTCCTTAACATTGAACTGAAACCTACCTCTTTGAAATGTCTATCCATTACTCCTTATACTTCTTCCTTGGACCAAACAGAATAATCTAACCCCTTTTCTAAATGAAAATCCTTTGAATAATTGAAAACCATTATCATGTTTAACTATATTTAGTTTTATGCTACATATTTCTAATTCTTTCAATCAATCCAAATATGGCATAATATTTAGGTCCTTCATAGTTCTTATTACCCTTTTCTAGATATTCTTTAATTTGCCAGTGTTCTTCCTAATTCCTTAATTCAGAGTGAGATACATTTTGGTATCCCCATGTTATATAACTGACTCATTTTGAACTTTAAGTCCACTAAATCTCTCAGATCTGTTTTCTATATGAAACTTTTACAACTTATTCCTGATAATGATTTTTGAACCTTTCTATTTATTGGCATTGTTTCATATCATCATCTTTGGACCATCATAGACTGTAATTTGTTTTTATCTTGAGTCTCTCTTTCAGTATCTTAACAATCTATTCCCTGTCTTGTGTGATCTGAAAATTTGGTAAATATGTCATCTATGCCTTCATCAAAAAGTCATTAATAAAAATCTTTAGTACCAGAGAGTCAAGAACAAATCCCTGGAGCACTTGACTAGAGACTTTTTTCCAAGTTGTTATCAATTCATTAATGACTATGCTTTGGGTACATTTATTCAGCTAGTACTAAATTATACACACACATACACACACACACACACACACACACATGTACACACCACTGTCCTATTAGCTATTTCTGTCACCTCTATGTGCATAAAATAGCATCAAATTATTTATCATTCATTTGATCTATCAATCTAATTATCCTTAGAGGTTTGGAAACCCCATTGGAACACAGGCATTGACATACTCTCCTCTCTGGAATATGATGAAGAGCTTCCATATCTTGAAGATTGGTTGCAGAAACTAGAAGTGTTTAGCTTAGAGCAAAGAATATTTGGAGGGAGTGTAGGGAGGGACAATTATCTTCAGATATTTGCAAAACTGCCAGATGAAAGAGAAATTGGAGGGCTGGGTTAGGATCAATAGGAAGAAGCTGGGAAAAAAAGGCAGCTATAGATACTTCGGTGAGTTCTTATCACTGCCTCCTTTTTGAGGAAGGGTCCAGACCAACCATCCCTGTTTCTCTAGATATACCTACCATGTCTCTCAACTATTTCCTAATTTCACTCTTTCAGACTCCTTCTCCCATTGAGGAGTTCTTCCAGTAACCTCCATTTTGGACAATAGTCCCAAGACTACTCATGCCCGATTTTCTAGACTTGACAATCATATTGACAGTTAGGTATCTCCTTCCCCTACCATCATCCCATCCTTTAGTGCCCTGTTTATTTGTGGGGGGGGGGGGGGTTTCCATTCCAATATAAGCTCCTCCAGGGAAAATGTTTTCTCTCTTTTTAGTTGTATTTTTATCCCCTTAGCATTATTCCTAGCACACATTAAGTGATTAATAAATGCATACTGACTGATTGATTTTAGGGACATCTTTCTTTTTTACAAATATTTATTTTTTTGTTTTACAGCATTCATTTCCACAAGCTTTAGAGTTCCAAATTTTCTCTCCCTCCTTCTCCTCCTCCCTATCCTCTTCCTTAAGAGGGCATGCAATCTGATATACGCTTGAGATATAGATAGATAGATAGATAGATAGATAGATAGATAGATAGATAGATAGATAGATAGATAGATAGATAATCAGCCCTCCCTCACTCAAAACAAAGTCAAATGCAAGTCATGTCATTATTTCTCTGATGGTAAGATCTTCTTTGACAATAAAGGATGAATACACACACACATATATTCACATTAAACATATTTTCACATTAGTATGTTGAAAAGAAAAATTAAAACCAATGGAATGGAGTAAAAGAAATAAGAAACAAAACAAAAAAGGAGAGAGCAAATAGTATGCTTCAATCGTCATTCAGACTATATACTTCTTTCTCTGGATGTGGATAGCAATTTCCATCATGAGTCTTTTGGCTATCTTTGAACCTTGCATTGCTGAAAAGAGCCAAGTCTATCAAAGTTAGTCATTGCACAATGTGACTATAACTGTGTACAATGTTCTCCTGTTTCTGCTCCCCTTATTCAGCATCAGTTAATATAAGACTTTCAAGGTTTTTCTGAAGTCCATCCACTCATCTTTTCTTATAGCACAATAGCATTCCATTACATTCATATACCACATCTTGTTCAACCATTCCCCAGTTGATGGACATCTCCTCAATTTCCAATTCTTTGCTACCACAAGAGCTGCTATAAATATTTTTGTACATGTGGGTCCTTTTCCCATTTGTATGATCTCTTTAGTATACAGCCCTAGAAGTGGTGTTGCTAGGCCAAAGGGTGTGCACAATTTTATAGCCCTTTGGACATAGTTCCAGATTGTTCTCCAGAATGATTAGATCATCTCACAGCTCCACCAACAATGAATTAGTGTTTCAACTCTTCCACATCTTTTCCAGCATTTATCATTTTCCTGTTTCATCATGTTAGCCAATCTAACAGGTATAATGTGTTACCTAAGAGTTGTTTGATTTGCATTCCTCTAATCAATAGTGATTTAGAGCATGTTTTCATATGACTATAGATATCTTTAATGTCTTCCTCTGAAAACTGCCTGGTCATATCTTTTGACCATCTATCAAATGAGGAATGACTTGTATTCTTATGAATTTGACTCAGTTAACTATATATTTTAGAAATGAGTTCTTTATCAGAGATACTAGTTATAAAAATTCTTTCCCAGTTTTCTGCTTTCCTCCTAATCTTGGTTGCATTGACTTTGTTCAAAAACTTTTCAATTTAATGTAATTAAAATTATCATTTTGCATTTCATAATGTTCTCTATCTCTTTTTTGGTCACAAATTCATCCATTCTCCATAAATCTGACAGGTAAAGTATTCCTTGCACTCCCAGATTGCTTATATCAGCCTAAACTGTGAACCCATTTTGACTTTATTTTGGTATACAGTGTAAGATATAGGTCTATGTCCATTTTCTGCCATTCAGTTTTCCCAGCATGTTTTGTCAAATAGTGACATCTTATCCCAGAAGCCAGAGTCTTCGGGTATATCAAACAGTAGATTGCTATCATTGATTATATATCTTGTGTACCTAATCTATTCCATAGGAACATCTTTCTAACAATTATGTCAATTTCAAAGTAGTTTTCCTAAGGAAATATTTTTTTCATTTGATACATAAAATCAGCGATGGTATTTGTAGTTAACTTTTTAAAAATTAACATTCTGTAAGATGTTTAGATGTTTTCTTTCTCTTGGGTACTCCTGAAAGGAAATTCACATAATAATGATGGCCTTTTAAAAAATTCTTCAGTTTTCTTTGATGCCACAAGTTAAGGATAATTGGAGAGTTATTTTAAACTTAAAAATACTGTTAAACTGAAAGTCAAGAAACTATTTAGAATATTAATATTTGACCATTGAGGCTTCTGTATTCTATTCATATTTCTACCTGAAAAATAGACACTGGAAAGTAGCAAATAAGGGGGTGGGGGAGGGAGGCTAAAGGTCTTTAAACAAAGACTAGTAATAATTTATTCAATATATTGTAGGGGAATTGAAGTCTCTTTGTAGTCCCACCTTCTCCAAAAAACATTTCCCAATTCTCTTTAACTTAACTCCTTCCTTCTGAATTTTTCCTGAATGCATCTGTTTTACTCATAGCTGTTTGCATGTTGTCTTCCCCATTAGACTGCGAGCTCCTTGAAAGTGGAGACTGTCCTTTATTTATTTATTTATTTGTTTGTTTGTTTGTAATTTCAGTGCTTAGCACAGTGTCTTGCACTTAGTAGGTAATTAATTAAACTTGTAAACTTGACTTGACTGGGCACCCATTGGATTAAAGAAACATTAAGCTTCTTTCTAACATCTTTTGTCTCAGTTTTTACCTTGCCTTTAACTACTGAATGGGTATAACCTCAGACAAACTGAGACCTGAGAAAGACCTTAGCTTAAAAAGATCAAGGTCTCCCTCTGCATTCAGGGACATCACCAGTTGTCCTGACCTATGTCTTGTGACTGGACTCCAATGACCCCACGGGAGAAAGTAAGAATGATGACCTAGTTCAGCCCTGCCTCACTTAAATCCAATTCACTTGCAAGTCAAGATGTCACCCTCTGGATGTCACTGGTCCTGTTTGAGAATGAAGGATAAACAATGACAAACATCAATCTGAAATAAAGACAATTTAGTCTAACCCCCTCATTTTACAAATGAGGAAATTGATGCCAAAAATAGTTAAGCTGCTTGCCCAAGATTAAACTGTAAGAAAATGTCGAAAATTGCACTTAAACCTAGTGTTTTCCTCCATTGTACTATAATGGTTCTCTAAGCCTCCAGATTACTTAACTAAAAGAATAAACTGAGTGACTGAATAACTCCCCTGGCCTCCTTTCTGATGAAAATGGCCATTATTACAGATTGAAAATATAACATTAGCAATCAGAAACCTTTCCAAGTTTTTAGCATTCACCAGCCCAGTACTTTGGGATCCATGACTTACAGATGCCCAAGCTCACTACTTGACAAAAACAAAACTTCTATTGTAAGGAATCACTTTTCATATTGATTTATGTGGAAACGTGAAAGACATATTCCCAACAGAAAATAGCTGGGCTTTAACACACCATGAAAATTCTACTAAAAAAATCAAGGATCAAGTACAGATTTTCCTGAGTTCAAATTCATAGAGCACTTTGTTCTGCATCTCTTGAATGGAAATGCCATATATTCTTCTGTATTACAGGGATTTGTAGAGCCATAACTAGCCATTATGACACCCAAGGCAAGCTTAATGAAACATTCCTGGGGCAAACATGAACCACACCCTCAAATAAACTTGTTAGGACAAGTGCACCAAGCAAAGATCTTGGGGAAGGGAGTGGCTATTGGACTTAGAAAGAGTCATTAGAAAAGTGCTCACCTGGGGTACAACTACTTAGGAATGATTTTTGGTAGCTTTTTATTTTAACTAATTTTTCTCACTAACTGATGCTAGGAGGCTGAGAAAAGGTTGCCGTTGGAGTTAGGGAGACCTGGGTATTTCTCTGTGCTCTGAAAAGTTCTCAAAGATTCTAAGTTGCAGAGAAGTTGCCAACGTATTTGAGTAGTTTCCTCATTCACAAATTCCATATATCAATGATATTTGAGGTCCAATCCCTAAACCTAATTAGATAATTAGCTCTGCTGTTTCTATGCCTCTGAAGGAATATGAATACTATGACAGCCAGTTTAGCCTAGTGAACAGAGTGATGGACTTGGAATCAGGAAATCCTGGGAATTGTAAGATCAAGTAAAGGTTATAGATGGAGAGATTTGGGCATGTTTGTAAGCAGCAGGGAAGAAGCCACTGGATAGGAAGAGATTAAAAATTAGAGAGAGAAAGGGGATGATTAAAGTGCCAGGTCCCTAGAGGAGATAAGTAGAGGGGCTGTCCATTTCTTCATCACATTTAAGAGCAAAAGAGAAGAAAGCAAGGTTGAAGTCAATGTATTTTGATATATCAAAAAGAAGTTACTGAAATGATAGAGACTCCATTTTTTTCAGAGAAGTATGAGGTAATTGGATTGGGCCAATACATGGTAGGGAAGGCTTAAGGAGAGTAACAAAGATCTGAAATAACTGCTGAGGGAAAATATGAGTGAGTGAATTAAGGAAGAATGAAAGAATGGCCACGTAGGCAGCATGGGACCAGTTAAGATGAGATAACACAAAATAGTAGTGGAGCCTCCTTAACTAGGAAAAAATAAAACAATATCCTACTAGAAAGAGAAAATCTATCTCTGCAAAGCTGATGAGAAAAAATTCCAGGATGCCAAAATTTTGGGGAATACCACTACACCTTCTTCCCTCTTGTTTAAACAGACCAGGAGTGTGCTGATAAGGGCTTAACAATTGACTCTCCAGAAATGTACCACCCACTTTCAAGTTTAATTTGTATTAGGAATATTTTGTTCATCATTTTTTAAAGTCTAAACAACTGTCAAAACAATAAATTAAGCCTTGATTTTTATCATCTTCCTCAGCACACTCCTGTAACTGTCTCTTTTACAACTTTCCCCATTTCCTGAAAAAAGAAAAAATCTGGTAATTCACAGGCTACCAAACAAAATGACAGGAAGAGTAGGACCAGCTCTGTAAGTATTTAGTATATTGGGGTTTCTTTCTCTTGTTGTTTTTTCTGTTGAGAACTTGATATGGACCAAATCTCTGTTGCTGATATGAAATAAAAAGTTGGGAAAATTATCTGAATAATTCAATAAGCTGAGCTATTATTGGATAGATTACTGTCCCAATTTTCTACAGTGTTCAACTTAGCAAACTGGGATGTAGAGTAATAAACACTACTGAAATTAACATAAGGAGCACAGGGGGCAATTTTTACTGAGACAAAAGTGAACTTGGGGTCCCAGTTATCAGCATTATTGCCTCAATTTTCCCTGTAGGTAGTTGGGCTCTGTATTTGGCCCAGACTATTGCTTTCAGATCATTGAATCCTAGATTTTGAACTGAAGGGAACTTTAGACACCATGTAGTTTAATGCCCTTCTTTTACAAATGAGGAACCTAGGGGCCGGCGAGCTTGAATCACTACCCAAAGTCCACAGGAAATGAAAGACTGAACTAGAATTTGAACACGTCTTATCTGACTTCAAATCCATTACTTTTTTACGACACCATGCTGCATTAGAACCAAAGTGAAGTCTTCCCTTTCTTCGGAACAACCCAAGATACAGAGATGAAATGACAGAGGTCAGGTAATTGGAGCGCTAAGAATAAAAATAGGCCGGGCTCAAAGAAAATCATTGTGTGATTTAGAATTGTGCAAGGATTTGTCCTTCAACCTGTTCCATTGATTCAGGATAAATGCTAGTCACAGAATAGAAACTAGGTATAAGGTAAAAGATTAAACCTGAATAATGATCACCTAATTCCCTCAGTGTGGCAAAAAAGATAACCTTCTCTATTAATCTTCCTAGCAGAATTCACTGACCTCTTATGTTTGGCTAGCTCAATGCTTTCATGAACTTCTCTGCAAAAATGAAATCATTTTTTGTGGCAAATTTTGAGATGAACAACTAGTTCAAAGAATTTCTATGCAGCAAATCATTTAGTTCTTCGTATAAAAGTTTAACATGAATCTCTAAGAATCTTTTGTGTGTTCCTAGTCAACAACCATGAAATAACTGCATTCCTCATCCTCAACCAGTTACCAAAAGGTTCTCATTCCAAGAGTACATGACCATTTTTTTCCCTCCATTGTTTTCTTTATTTTGGTTGAGAGAAAGACAGTTATGAAACAACTTTTCAGATCTATTTTCATTCCAAGCCCAAATATAGGTCAGATAAAAGATATTTTTAACATTTTTTTAAAAAAAATCTAAAGATTCATGTCAAGAAGAACTTACATTCAATTTGACAATTCAACAAGCATTTATTAAGTGCCTACCATGGACCAGGACTTGTGCTTGTCATTGAGGACACAGTAATGAAAATGAAGTTGTCCTTCCCCTCAAAAAATTTACATTATACTTGAATTTGTTAATTTCAAAACACCCTACTAGGCAACAAGGAAATATTCTCCCTAGAGACCAAAGTCACCTGAAGTCACCTAAAATGTATTTCAAATGCATATTCAAAGAGGAATAGCTTAGTTTATGACTAAACATTGGCATTAGGCAAGTAAGTTATCCATAAAACTCATTTTCACTTTTAGTCATAGAAAAGGAAAGAGGAAAATCACCTAATTTTTTTCCCTTGAAATGATTAGTTTGGGAAGGATCCTAGCTAACTAATGTCATAGTTAGGATGCTGGACCTGGAATCCAACCTCAGATATTTGCTAGATATCTCATCCTGGGCAAGTCACTTAACCTCCTCAGTTTGCTCATCTATAAAATGAGGATAATAGAAACAGCCATGTCCCAAAGTTGATGAGAATAAAATGATAGTATTTGTAAAACACTTTTTAAATTTTAAAGAGTTATATGAACACTATGTATCTATCTATTACTATTATTATTAGTCCTTATCTCTCTTACATAATGGGGAAAATTAAAAATAAAAAGTGAAGAAATTTGACATTAATAATGATTCTTTTTCCCCCAGAAAGCATGTAACTTTCACTTACCAAAACTGAAATTTCAAGTCATTAAAATAGATAATTATTAAGAAACAAGAAATTCTTCAAGTGTAAATCTTATTACTGTGTGCCAGGCACTGTGCCAAGTGTTGAAAAATAAATATGAGCAGAAAGACAGTCCCTGCCCTCAAGGAGATTACATTCCAATGGGAGATGACACACATAAAAGGAAGACAAGAAGACAAGGGAGAGAAGATATGAAGGTATTTAGCCCAAGGGCCAAGTAGAAAAGTCTGGAGAGTCATGATGACAGCCAGGAGAGGACCAAAGATATAGCTGACCAGAACATCTTCCTCAAAATGGATCTTCTCATAGGAACCAGTCAATAAGAGGGAGAACTCACAGAAAGGAGGATCCTTCCAATGTGAAAAGTGAGTGAGCTTCTAGGGTGAAGTTTTTATGTCATGGTAGAAAATATATGGAGAGCAAAGAGTATTGTCTGGAGAGGTATCTTTGCCTTTTCACTTGCCCTTTACCTCCATCTCACATCATTCTACAAAATTGCATCATCCTTGGTACTCATAGACCTCAATAGCCTCTGTCCTAGGATTGGGAAGTAGAACAAAGAGTTCTTTGCTGAACCTTCATCAAAGAAGGGTATTCAGCTATTTCTTTATCTTCTATCTGTCTATACTCCTTTGGAATTCTTCATCATGCTCCTGTGGTACCTTTACTCCTTTCATCCACCACCACTTCCTTTTCAGCTTCCTTTTATATAGTCTTCCTTTTATTTATTACATTAGAATGTAAGCTCTATAGGACAAGGACTGTCTTTCTTTTTCATATTTCTATGAATATGTCCTTAGCACAGTGCCTGGAACATAGTAGGTACTCAGTAAATGTTATTAATTTGACTCTATATTGAGTAACTGGGAAGATGGTGGTTCCAATAACATAAATGAAATACCACATATAAAGTACTTTGCCACCCTTAAAGTGTTATATTAATGTTAGAGATTATAACTAAAGAAGTGAAGGGGTCAGAGAGATTTTTCAAGGGAAAATGAGAGACTCTGATCAGTTTATGATGAATTTAAAATCCTAGCAGACTAAATGACTGGGGAATGTCTTGTATTTTCCCTTCCTTATTGTTCCCATCAGTATCACCCCAGTTCTTCTCTCTTTTATTCTTGGCTAGATAGATTTCAGGAGGGAAAAAATAAGATCAATTAGGAAGTTATCATCTTCCTGATCTATCAGTCATGCAGAATAATCTTCCCAATATACATGATCCCTTTACAATAAAAAACTTTCGGGGTTTCCCAGTACCTACCAAATAAAATATGAACACCTTATGGTCGCATTCAAAGTCATTCATAATTTTACTCCAATTACCTTCCCTGACTAGATTATCTCTTGGCCTTTTCTTTCACAATGCTATAATTCAGTCAAAATGAGTGATTTTTAATCCTTTTCCTGTTGCTATCTAATTCCTTTTCCACTTCTTTTGCTGCTCCACATACATGAAAGTTTTTGTAGTCTTTCCTTCTTCCACGCCCACCTTAGGTTTATATTCTCCATGAAGAAGTTCCCTACCTCGCTCCACCAACATCCCTCAGATGAAGATGTTCATTCCTCTTATTTTTTAAGGCTCTTTGCCCTAATATATCTCTCCTTCATACCAATTAAAATCTCCCTTGTTCATTACTGTTGCTCCCCTTTACCAACAGAAACACCAGAGGCCATTCCTAGGAGAAGCTAAGTCACTGGGTTCTGATTCTGCTAGGACTGGGTGGAGAGGGAAGAAAGAAGAGAAGCTGGAACTCAAAGCTTTAGGAACAAATGTTGAGAATTGTTTTTGCATTCAACTGGGAAATAAGAAATACAGGTAATGGGGTACAGAAATTTATCTTGCCCCACAGGACAAGAGAAAATATGGGGATAAGGGAAGAGAGGGGTGTTAGAAAGGTGGGTACATTGGTAGAAGGGGTAACCAGAATGTACAGCATTTTTGGGGGGGGGAGGGGAGAGTTGGGAAGAAAATTTGGAACTCAAAATTTTGTGGAAATGAATGTTGAAAGCTTAAAATAAATATATATATATATATATATATATATATATATATATATATATATATATATATATATATATATATATATATATATATTTAAAGGAGAAAGAACTGTGTTAAAAGAACATGGTTCTACCCACCTTCTTTGTGACTTCCCAGACAATTGCTTCCTTCCCCAACCACCACTGCCTTATGGGTTTTGTCTCCCTGATTAAAATGGAAGCTCCTTGAGGGCAGGAAATATCTTGCTTTTTTTTTTCCTTTGATACTTAGCATAGTGCTTGGCACTTAATAAATTCTTATGCTTCATTCATGTGGCATTTTCCACCAATCAGATTTCAAACTCCAAAAGTCTTAGAGCTTCTAAGCTTTAATAGTTTTAATAGCTTAAAACTATCTTGAGACTTATGGAACACCTTGTATAGTATCTATACACCTCTAGCACAGTGCTTTCCAAATAGCAGATACTTGATAAATGTTTGTTGAACTGTTGAAATATGAAAGGGCAGTCTATATTTAATAGACTAGAATCCAAAAGCACACAGTACATAAAGTATCCCCAAAAGGTCTCTCTCTCTCCCTTCCACAGTAAGTCCTTCTGGTCCCTGAATAAGATCTGTAACTGCTATATAACCAATCTAACAGGCAATCATTAAATATCTATAATATCCCAAGCACTGAATATACAAGCACAACATGGAAATAGTCTCAGCTTTGAAGAAGCTTACATTAAAACATCCAAAATATTATAGACTTAAAAGAATATTTTTCTAGTGTTAATGAACCTGCTTACATAGAAAAGAAGTTCTCATTTTCAGAGTCAAGTCAAAGAAGAATCATAAAAAGAAAAAAATAAATGCTTCTAATACATCCTAGCCAATACATCAGAAATCAGAGGGCTATCAATTAGTGCTATGCATTTTGCAATTTCTAAAATTATATAAGGCTAAATAGTTGAGGCAGAATATTCCAAAGGAGTTCTGGGATTGTATATTGGCTTTTTTGTCCCTTCTTTACAGTAGCCTCACAAGAATCAGCCTTAATTTCTGTGCCTGATGCAATAAAATTTCATTTTAAGTGATTTGTGAAATGCATTTTATTTTATTTACTCTACGAATATCTCCTTATAATTCTTATCTTATTTTTATTGCAATAAATAAGGTGGGGGAAGGAACACTTTAATCAAAGTCTACAAGTTTGTTTTTTTTTTTTTAGGGAAAACACTGCAGGCACGCTTGAACTGTTTGGAGAAATTTTATAGTCACTTTTTGTTGATCTAGGATTGAATATTTTGATATTTGTTTTTAATTTGAACATTTCTACCAATTGATTGCTCTCTTTTTCACTTCTTTGTAGATATTCACCATTGTGAATTCAGGAAACATACAGGACATACTGGACAGCACCAGGCCAGAAGGAAAAGGAACTGGGATCCATTTGTGGCCATTCTATTTGCCCCATTCACACAACTATTTGGGAAAGGAAATGAAACCAGAGAAAAGCAAATTCTCCAACCTATGCGGAGAGTGAAACAACTTGTATATGAATGAAACTGGATTGGAGGGGAAGGGGTAAAATAGATGACTGATTTATCACCAGTCATTCCACAAACAACCAAGAATACTAACTAAATAGTATCCAAGGGGAAGGAGTCATAAAAGACAACATGAACAGATTAATAACAATGTCAGAGAAAAATAGAAAAGCTGTGAATTTCCCTTAATTAAATATGAGGATATGTAAACTGGATACTATGATGAGATCTAAATTCTGAAAACCTCTGAGAGAAGTAATTTTAAAATGCAATTCTGGAAGCCCAAATGATGAAGTCACTAGCTTTCTAAAATAAAAAAAAAGCTTATCCTGCAGTTCTAGGTCTTTTTCATCCCATAGAATATATAAACTCAAGTATTTCATGAGTCAGACGAGTGCCAGTGATCCCCCAGCCCTGACACAGGCATATGCTGAGCGGACAGGAAGGTTCAGAAAGCGCTAGACATAGCTTTCACTGATCTTTGACCTCACTTCATCATAGCCATCTCCCTTTGGGGTGTTCTTTCTGGCAGAAGCCCTGAGCTACATGATTGTCTAAAGGAAGACACATAAGAACTAACCAAGGGAAATATGCAGTACATCCTCCAGGAGTCTTGCCCAGAAAAGAGGTTTCTTGTCAATCATAGACATGCACAAAAGAAAAAGGTATCCAATGAGTTTTCAGGCTATGACGGTCCTAGCACCATGCCAATTTGACACATCCTCAGAACCTTGTGTCTCTTGCAGTAGTTGTCCCATCCTACTATAGTAGCACAATTACGGAGATATCCTAAAGCAAGGGAGGGGCCTTGGGGCCACATCTGTTCTGTGAAGTTTAGATTCAATCAAAGGGCCACACTTGAGGACCTAGAGAGTTATATGTGACCTTGAGGCCTTGTCCCTAAGGTTAAAGGATTTAATAGGAGCACTACTGACTATTCTCTATAGCTTAAATTTGTAGACTAAGGGAGAATACCTGGGTTTGAATCTTGAACATCACTTACTATACATATGACCTTGGACCAGTAATTTGACCTCTTTTCTCTTTAATTTCTTCATTGGAAAAATGATAGGGTACAATTAGATGGTTTGTAAGGTTCTTCCAGATCTAAATTCTATAATTCTAAAGCAGAAACCCGCAGTACCTTCCAAAGCAAGGACTACTATGTCTTCCTACATTCCTGCTTCCATCAACATGTTTCCCCATTATGTTAATAGAATCCCATCTTTCCTCGGGAGAGGATTATCTTCTTATGGTAGCAGTATATGGAAGAAATAAAGCAAGAGGTAGATTATAAATGAAATGAAAGCTATGGAAGACAGACTTGAGAGAAGAATTAAAAGTTTAGAAAAGAAGTTGAGAAACTTTACAGAGGAAAAAGGCACCCTGATAATTAGAACAGACCAAACAGAAGTCAGTGACTCCATAAAATGGGATGTATTAGAATCAAATCAAGTGACCGAAAGAACAGAAGAAAGGATAAGACACTTCCTATCAAAAACAACAGAGCTGGAAAAGTAGTCAAGGAGAGAGAATCAAAGAATCATCAGATTATTTGAAAACTATGACCAAAGAAAATGTCGGGGTGCCATATTTCAAAATGTCATTAATGATGACTGCCAAGATCTATTAGAATCTATAATCTGTTGGAAGGGACTATTGGGGTTTTTTTTGTCTTTGTACCCTAGCACCTAGCATCATGCCTTGAACATAGTAGGCATTTCACAAGTATTTGTTGAATTAAATTGGTTTACCTTGGTTCTTTACTTTGCTCTGATTTGTCTGCAAGGAGTTGTATCACTGATATTATTTTTGCTTACATAATTTATTTTCTCATTCATTCTTGCTTCTTCCTGTAGCCTCTGTCCCCAAACTCTAGCTTTTAGTATTCTCCCTATCCACTATTTTCTAAGGTGCTTTTTTTAATTTCTAAAATTACATTTTTCACTGTTTCTCCTGAATTTTTTTTTATAATTCTGGGCTCTATAATCCCATTTCTTTTTGTGATCAGTTTGAATTGTTTGTGGTTGCTGGTTCCAGACTTGCCTGTTTTCTCAATTCTAAGTCAATTCCCATAGTCACTAAGCAATAGACTTAGTACAAAAAAGTTGTAAGAATAATAAAAAATAATAATATCAGGGGAGAACAACATACATACAAACACTAGGAGGAGAGAAAAAGCCCAGGTATAGATAGATACATCCAGAGAAAGAAATAGGCCAATCAATAGAGGATTGACTTCACTGTAATCTCCTTGTCTTTGGAAAAGATTTATAAAATTGTAAATTAGATTTTGTGCTCCCTTCTCTCTAACAGAGTGAAAAACACAACAAAAATGGCTTTGAAAGCCGTTAAGCTATGCCTATTACCTTTTATCTATTTGTCTCAATCTGAAAGTCTTCACTGAGGCACTTGGGAGTTTTTGTAAATCAAAGAGCCAAGAGAGAGAAATCTACATTCAGAAGACCCAGCATAGCTTCTCACATTCACTTAGTTAAATCATTAATATTAAACAATCCAGTTCCTTACATTATATTCCCTACTCAAGAAGTAGTATGGTGTATGAGAAAGAATTATGGATTCAGTATCAAATGACCTGAGTTTTATTCCTGCTTCTTTCAACCACTATGTAATTTTGAGTAAGTCTCTGGTCTCAGTTTCCTCCTGTGTAAAGGAAAAGTATGGAGTAGATGGTCCCTATGATTCCTGCCAACTCTAAATATTGTTGATTCTATGTTTCTGAGAACAAGGCTACCCTATTTCTTTTAATGCTGCAGCCCAACCATTGTTACTCTCTCAGCAGATAATTCAAATATATCATAATTTGTATGGTTTTAAAAATATATTTTATGATGATTTTTATTTTACACCAAGGCTGCCTTCTGATTATGTTAGATATAACCCAGCTTAAATTACTGAAAAGACTTAAGTAGCGGTCTTGCGGCAATACTGTAGGTTGATTGCCCATGGACCAACAGCTAATTCAGGCAGGGCTCATCACCAGAGGCCTGGCTACTACCTCATGAACTTTTGTGTTACAGTAGTTTGTGAAATGTTAGGGAGAAGTGGTGATCTGCATCAATATTGGGAGTACTTCTATTGAGGAAGTGTGAATCACTGAAGTGACTTAATTTGAAAACTTCAGAGAAGGGTCAATTGTTTGACTTTGATGTGAAGACTTTGTTTAGATCCCTCTTGTAGCAACCTCATTAGGGAAGAGTCCATTATAAATAATATTATAGTTGCTATCATTATTATCATCCTCTGGGTTGGGATCTAGCTTCCTTGTGATAATGAAGACACTGATGCCAAACGGGGCAATGAGCAAGATTCCTAAGGGAATTATCAGTTGGGAAAATTTGGGAACAAAACTAATCAATTTGGTGGATGAGAGATGGGAGGTTCCTTTAAGTATGCGTCAAGTATTAGAGGTATCACAGCATTCTAAATAGGAGGGCATCATCTAAGGCAAGTCTTAGCAGAGCAAAACATCGGATGGCCCAATCTTTTGGAGGAAATGGATCCAAGATAAAAGGCAAGATGTATGTGATGGTGCCGTAGACTGCAATTTCAAAGTTTGTGGCTACTTTAAAAAATATAGAGATAGGCAATGGAATAACGTGAAATATGATAAACCAAGAAGATGAATCGATCAACTGGTCAACAAAAATTTATGAATTATCTACTCCTGGAGAGAAGTTTAGGGCCTACAAGAAAAAAAACTAACCTCTGTGCCATAATAACGTAAAGACTTTGGTGGAAGAGGATTTTGTTTACCACTCATTATTTCGTGTGTGTGTGTGTGTGTGTGTGTGTTAGCTTTTCTCCCAAACACTTTCACCTCTTTGAGGGCAAGAATCTTTTCTTACCGTTTACTTGTACCTGAGATAGACAATCAATATGCTGATATGGATTGACTTATCAATTCATCTTCTTGGCATTCTTTTTCATCTATTTATCTAATTATCTATCTATCTATCCAAGATTTTTCTGTGACTCCAAGGAGCTGTAGCATGCACTGCAGCCATGCCTGGGTAAAACTATAGTAGACAGGTTAATCCAGGGTAAGGGTATCTCATAGACCTCAAATCCATGAGTGAGTTAGGGGATTGTCTACTCCAAACATTTGAAGACTTCCTCCAGCAGAATGGGCAGATGAGAATAATTTGTTCCAATGGCCAGAAAGGTGGCTGAAACAGATATTGTGGAATGCTTAGAGTTTGGTCAGACATCAAAGATTCCAAGGTCATCCACTGCATCCCAGACCATCATCAGTCATCTTAACTTTTGTCTTGCCACTGGAGTTTGATGACTCTGTAACACAGAGTAAGACTGACAACTTTGTGAAACTCAGCCTCACTTAAATCCCATTCACAAGCAAGTCATCAACCCATGGTCATTTGTCCTCTTCAAAAACAAAGGATGAGGAACAACAAACAACATTCTATTCCATATTTTTCCATTGCCTCTCTCTATATTCTGTGAAGTATCAATTGAACTTTGGATGCTCTCAAAAATTTTATTTTAAAAAATACACAATTTGTACAATTTAAAAATTTATACTATAAAATAGTAGTTTAAAATGCAAAAGCCGTTCTTAGTTCATGGGCCATATAAAAACAGTCAGCAAGCTGGATTTGGCCAATATGCCATAAACTTAGAACACAAACTCTGGCAGGTTCTATCAGACTGGAAAAATTTTGAGTGTAGGTCCATTAATGGATCATATATCCA
Source organism: Bettongia penicillata ogilbyi (assembly GCA_023548195.1). Classification (NCBI taxonomy): domain Eukaryota; kingdom Metazoa; phylum Chordata; class Mammalia; order Diprotodontia; family Potoroidae; genus Bettongia; species Bettongia penicillata. The sequence continues at coordinate 4,083,991 of JAJHZJ010000061.1, forward strand.
TTTTAGCTAAATATTTGGAGATTCATCACCATATAACAAAAGCAACTCTCTAAGACAATACACCAAGATAAAGAATAGTTAAAATCTGCATACAAAGAATAATCCATGCTGGTGAAATTAAAAATCCTAGATATTGAAATAGCAATATGTGATCAAATGAAAATGATGCAATATGCATGATAAAAAGAGAAGGAAAGGAGGAAAAGGAGAGACTAATGGAAGTTAAAGCAACTGGGAAGAATTTATAAAGTCTAGACAACAAGCATTTATTAGGCACCTACTATCTGCCAGACAATGGACTAAGTACTAGAGACATAAAGAATGATCAAAAAAAGTCCCAACTGCAAGGACTTTACAGTCTAATAGAGGATATAACATATACTACTACACGCAAACAAAATTACGCATGATAAATTGGACATAATCTATAGAGGTAAGGCATTAACATGTTAAGGGAGATTGGAAAAGAGAGATGGTAGAGTTTCAGGTGGAATTTGAAAGAAATCAGGGAACGCAAGAGATAGAGATAAGAGTGGACAACTTGATGGAGGACAGTCAGTGACAATGCGCAGAACTGGGAGACAAAACAAGTTATCTGAGAATTAATAATGTTCCCAGTTTCATTGGATTGCAGAATATGTTGAAAGGGAAATTGAATAAGAAGAATGAAAAGGTAGAAATAGGCAAGGTTATGAAAAACCTTAATAGTCAAACAGAGGCTTTTTTATTTGATACTAGGAAGTAATAGGGAACCACTGGAGTTTATTCAACGTTGGGAGGGCAGTGTTTATGACACAGTCAGACTCATGCTTTAGGATGATCAATTTGTCAGCTGAGAGGAAGGAGGACTGAAGTAGGGAGAGGCTTGATACAGGGAGACCAAGTAGCAAGGTATTGCAATGTTCTGAAGGTAAGGTGATGAGGGTTTGCGCTAGGGTGGTGGCAATGTCAAAGGAGAAAAGAGGGTATATACAAGAGATGATATAATCAACAAAGTTTAGTAACAGATTGAATGTGGGGCATGGGATAGAGTGAAGGGTCAGGAATGGAGCCTACATTATCATCAGCCTGAGTACCAGGAGGATGATGGTGCTCTTGAGAGTATCAGGTGAGAGAAAAAAAATGGCGGTCTCAATGGGAATGATAATAACTCAGTTTGGGACCTATTGAGTTTGAGATGAACATAGAGAAGCTAGGTGGCAAAGAGGATAGAGTGCTAGGCCTGGAGTCAGGAAGACCTGAGTTCAAAACCAGTCTCACACATTTACTAGCTATATGATCCTGGGCATGTCACTTAACCTTTGTTTGTCTCAGTTTCCTCAACTTTAAACAGGGGTCCTGGAGAAGGAAATGGCAAACTAATTAAGTATATTTTCCAAGATCATCCTAAATAGGGTCACAAAGAGTCAGACATAATTAAAAATGAAGGAAAGACAACAATGAACATCCAGTTCAAGATATCCAACAGACAATTGGAGATGTGAGACTGAAGGTCAAATACCGATTACTGAATGATGAACTACTTGAACTGAAGTCTAAAACTGGATTTAGATAGGCAGAAAAGGGCGGGTGGGGGGGGTAGATATTCTTGGTTGGGAGAGCAACATACCTGAAACTTGCTAAGGAAGGGATTTTGTATGTCTATATATAATATCTATATTATTTATTATATTTATATTGTGTGTATGAAATAGTAAGAACAGGCTCAGAAACGCTTCTCCAAAGCTTTTAGGGACCCCCCATTGTCTACACGGTAAAGTACAAGATCTTTTGCTTGACATTCACTGTTTTCCATAAATGGCTCCAACCTACATTTATAGGCTTATCTTCTATTACTTCCCTGACAAGGACCCCAGGAGAATCACAGAATTCTAGAATTGGAATGGACCATAGAGGCCACCTGAGCCAACCTATCCTACAAAGAGAATCCTCACTATAACATAGAAAATAGTCATCTAGTCTCTATTTCAAAAGCTCCCAGGCAGCCCTTTTTACTTATGGACAGCCTTAATTGTTAGGATTTTTTCCCTGATATCAATCCTAAATTTGTTTCTTTGTAACTTCTACCAATGGTTCCTGGGTCTAAACCTCTAGACATCTATCATTACTTCCCATTACACAAACCTAATCTACTCCTCTCCCGGAAAAAAAATTTCCAGTTCCTTCAATTGATATTTATATACCAGAGACAAAATCCTTCACCATTCCAGTTGCCCACGTATGAAAGATTCCCATTTTATCTATATCTTTTCTTAGCTGTTCTGCCAACCTGAACATTATATTCCAGAAGTGGAGGGGTCTAAACAGAGCACTATAACCTCCTTATTCCTAGAGACTATGCCATATAACACTATCTTATCTTCTTGAAATTGTGGTCTGCCAAAATCCTCAGATATTTTTTAAGATGAGTTGTTTTCTAGCTGCATCAAACCAAGACAATAAGCTGAAGAATGGGTGGATGAGACTGTTTTTCAATAACTTGTCCTTGCTCTGCTTGTTTATTATTATTATCTTTATTATTTTTATTAATGAGAGGTAGTATGTCTTAACTAAATAGACAATTTGCCTCAGAGTGAGGAAACTTTGGATTTAGTCACTGTCCCTGACACATATTGTGTTCCACCAGGCAAGTCACTTAACCTCTTACTGACTCAAGAACTCTCTAAATCTATAAATTTCAGGACAAGTATCTATCTGCATTGACAGGAATTTCCTAATCAAAAATTCCTCATGCTTCTGCAGTTACGTATAAACATTTTTATGATGATATTTGCTAACTCAATACTTAGGGTTATGGAAATATTCATATATGAGCCCAAAAAATGGATATTTGGAAATCAGAATGTTTCCCAGAATATGCAGTATAATTGAAAGAGCACTAGATTTAGAACCAAAGGATATGGATTTGAATCCTGACTTTTCTATTTACTCTCTATGGAGCTTACGGTGTTATTTAATTCTCTGGGCCTTAACTTTCTCCTCTGATCAAGTCAGTAAGTATTTATTAAGCAATTAGCATGTGCCAGAAACTATGGTAAGCGTTGAGAATATGGGTACAAGAAGAAAGAATGGTGTTATAATTGGAGAGGACAACAAATAAAAGGAAATTAAAAGGAAGCAGGGGCAGGGAATCAAAAGTAACTAAAGCTAGAATATTACAGAGAAAATTCTGGATAGGAGTGAAGGCATGGCTAGACTGAATATCCTCCTTAAAATGGCAGTTCTTGAAGAAACTATTTGATCAGAGGTGAAATCTGGGTCAAATCAGAAATCAAAACTGGGGGATGGGTTATCATCAATTAATAAACCAAAAAAAGCATTTATTAAGAGTTTACTACATGCCCCACACAGAACCAGTCCCTGGGAATACAAAGTAAAAAGAAAAGGCTATCCGTGTCCAGGGCCAAATGACCTCTATGTTCTCTCCCCGTTCTAAACCTATGACCCTACAATATGAAAGAAGAAACAATGAGATGACCAAGGCTGCCAAACACTACGTAGAACAGGCAGTTTGCCTCAGCAGTTCTCAGTAGTGCTAGCAGTGGTGGGGAGAACCAGAGAAATTAAAATAAATTTCAGCCACTAGGTTGGTGAGTAAGGTATTCTATTGACCTCCAGAGATTTTACTGATATGATTTGGCCAGTCTGTCACAAGTAGCCAACATGTATGTATGGAATAAGTACAAGTAGGTCTCCCTTCCAAAGGAGAAAATACACAGACTCTGCTCTTTAGCCCATTATGGACAGCAAAGTATTTTCTAGAATTATGGAAAAAAAGACCCTTGGCAAAACAAACGAGAAAAAGACTCAAGGATGAAGATGAGTATCCAAACTGGAATAGGTTTGAAGGCAGAAGGCAGGAAATGATGCAGAGGAGAAGGGGAAGAAGGACTCCAAAGTATTTGCTATAAGTGGGCCTCAACTTTCCATTGCTGAAACAGTATCTTGGGCTTCATAGAATCATACGATGAACTTAACGTTTGCCACCAAAAGTGAAGGATGCTGTTAGTGGTCCTTCTAATAGACAACTCATTGATGGGAGATATCTTCCATGGGATTTAGGCCATGATAAAAATGGCTGTGAGAGTAGGCAAGAGTATAAAAAGAATCCCGAAGGTTTATCATTTCCTTATATCCAGTCTTGCTCATCTATCACTGATACTTTCCTAACTGCCAAATTGATGTTCTTAAAGCATAGGTTGAATTTCTTTGCTTAAGACCCTTCAGAAGCTCCCCATTACCTTTAGGATAAAATGGAAATCCTTTGCTTGGCATTTAAAGCCCTTCACAATCTGCTTTCAGCATAATTTTCATTTCCAATTACACATTACTTCCCCTCATGCACTCTATATTCAAGCAAAACTGGACTTTTTCTGCTTCTCTGTACATAATATCCCACCTCTATATATTTACATAGGTTGTCCCCCATGGTTTCCTTTCTTACCTCTTACTCCAGAAACCATTAGCTCCCTTCACTGTTGAAAGGTTCAATGTCATCTCCTTCCTGTCTTTCCCCTTTATTTTTAGTGCCTCTTCCCAAAGCACTGTGAATATAATATTTACTTATTCATGAAAATGATACATCTCCCTAATAAAATTTAAGCTCTTGGAGGGCAGAGACTGTCTTTTGAATTTTAATCTCCATAAGCTACCATGATACCAGAAACATAATAAGCGTTTAATAAATGTCTATGGATTGAGTGATTTGGGTGGGGAGCCAAAGGAAATAGACGATATTATTTTCACTGCTTTCAGTTATGTGTTAGGGACTTAAAAAGGGGAGCAGGCTATGTGAGGGATAAGAGGGGATGAACAGCTGCCTAAGAATATGGTATTTAAGAATGGGATTTGGATTTCTGACCATGATGAAAGATATAAAAATGAAAGGATTTTTAGCTCCCAAGAGGGTACACCTAAAAAGATCCAGGAAGAATGTAATTACCTAAAGATTGGATGATCTGATTAAAAAGAATTTAAAATAAAAATGCGATAGAAGAAAGTGTATATGCGTTTACGTACATGTGTGAACATACATACACACACATATGGAGAACCAAATAACTACAGAGAGAACTTGTATGATTTAGGAATAAGATTATTAGTAGAGGTGGTTAGTAATAATGTCAGGAAAGATAGGAAGAACTGATATTCAGGGACTCAAATATCTAAATGTCAATCCAGTGGGTAAAAGTAATAAACAAAGCAATCTAAAACTAGATTTTAATATAGGGTAGCAAATATTATCTCATGGGAAACAGAATCTTAATGGTATGAAATTCATGACTAGAAAACAGAAAAGGAAGGAAATACCTTCAAGATGTGATTAGGTAGAAGTAAAGGCAGACTAGCAATCAAAACTCAGAATATATTTATCTGGTTTGAAATCTACCAACTTCAGGTTGGATGAGGCAAGGTGGCGGTCATTTGGACAAAGATCAAAGTGGGAAGAAAAAAGGATGAAAGACTGATGGGACTATATTATCAGACAACTAGAATTCCCAAATAACAAGTTCCTGCTGTCAATAATAAAGTTATCATGATTATAAATTGTGATGGGAGATGTCACAGTATCATACATTTAGAGCTGAGAAGGACCTTAGAAGTAATCTAGTTCAATGCTCTCATTCTACAGATGAAAGCCAGAGAATATGTGTGTGACTAACACAGGTGAACTAGTGTCAGAACCCAGGTCCTCTGCTTCTAAAACCAGTGCTCAAATTTCCACCTCATCCTTCTACTTTTCCTTATTCTACCTAGATATGTCAGAGAAGTCTCTCTCCTAAAAGCAGGGCAGATAGTAAATATTTGACTTGATTCGCTGATAATTTCATCTTTGGGAATATGGAAGAAACAATAATGGATGATTTTATTCTTCATGACATCTCAATAATAAAGGAAGAACAAATTGTTGAAGTAGAAATAGCAGGAATCTAAGGTATTAGCTTTTCCAACAGTAAGGATACTCTGTGTATTGTCTGACATATCCTAGACTTGGGAAGGAAGGGTAAATATCCAGGCGTTCCAAAACAACGTGTAGAAGGGTGTGGCCTGTGATTCTAAAACAAATTGGCTCAAAAGGGATGGAAAGCTTTCAAGAATAAAATTATGAAGGCATGGCCATAACTGAGGTTAATATGGTTAAAGAGAGATAACACTGATCAACTCAGTCCAAAAGAACATGTACAAGAAATGGAAGCAATGATGAATTACTGAAGATGAAAACCAAAGAGTAGCAAAGTCATCTAAGAAGAAGAGTTTGAAAGGCTAAAGTCCTCTATAAAATGACTTTATGGGATCACATATTTGGAGCAAGAAGGGATCTAAGAGGACATGCTTTTAGAGGACTATATCACTTTTGTATTTATATCATCACAAGCGTTTGACAAATAGCAAGCATTTAATAAAGACTTTTTACTCATTCATTAGTACACAAAACGATAATTTGTTTATCTGCAACTTGGGTTAAGGTTAGGGTTAGTCTAGTAGGAAGGGAAAAGATTCCATCTTCCATATGTTGGTCCATCAAAAATTTGAAAATAGCTATCATGCCTTCTCTAAGTCTTTTCTCCCTATAACATTCATTTTGATGAATCTTTATATTGCATGTTTTATAGTCCCTTTCAGCATTCTGGTAACACTATTCTGGATCCTTTTGAGTTTGTCAATGTCCTGTCTAAAATGCAATACCTAGACCCGAAAATAGTATGCCAGATGTGTTGTGATGAGGGCAAAGTACTTATAAGTGTACCACCTGCATCATTCTGTACACTGTCTTTATGAACTTTATGAAGGATTCTTTTAAATTTTGTTGCACTTGTTATTGTTGTTGTCTCCCATGTTACCTGAACATGTTGCTACTTACCAAGAAGAATGATTTTTCAGACTAGAGAGGATAGAATAAAAATAGGTAACAATGGATAATAGAGAAATTAAAGCAAAGATAATTAAAATGGTAAGATTAGTTAGCTGTCCTTGATAAGTTTAAGTCAACTGACACGGAAGAATTATACCCCAGGATACTGAAAGAACTTGCAAATGTCATTTATGTCTTTCAGTCATATCTGAAGAATAAGGTTGAATGGAATAGGTAAAACTGTTGGCTTAGAAATGGTCAAATGCAGTCCTGATTTTCAAAACAGAGAGTAAAGTAGACACTATGTACCATAGGCATAATGTCAGTACTGGTAACAATTCTCAAATGTGAAATTGTAAAAATTAGAGAGGTAGATTGTGAGCAAAAAGAAGGACAGGAAAACTAGAATTGTTTCACTAAGAGCTAGTTATATTGTAGGACTGAAGATCAGAGCAAATATTTTAGAGAACATGGCAATATGCAATAAGACTTGCAGAACTGATCCTATCATTCAATTCAGTGATTCCACTTCTCCAACAGCACAACAATGAAAAAATACCTATCTGTACAAAACTATTCATAGCTGTTTTATTCTATCTTCAATAGCAAAATCCTAGAAGCAAACTATATGACCAACAACTGTAGAATGGTTGAATAAATTATGATATATTAATATAATAGAATATTATAGTGCTGTAAAAATGATAAATATGAAGGACATAAAAATTAGAAAAAAATCTATATGAGGTGATGCTGAGTGAAAAGCACTAGAGCTGAAAACATAAATTCTTAGTTCATCTATAAATTTTAGAAAAAAAGGAGGAAGGAAACCCAGGTTAAATATCACAGAATTTCAGACTGGCCTGGAATGGGACACAGAACATAAGCATCTTATTTGCTTTTGTGTTGTTTGTTAAATTCTTTTGGTTCTATACAGTTAAAGAGAGTTAATGAGTGCTATTGCACCCAATTCTGTATATAATATGTGTGTGTATTTACTTTTGTTGATGGTTATTAAGTTTGTTTTTTAAAAGATGAATAAAACAAAGAATGTCGCTACAATAACTTCATATTCTTTTTTAATGAGATTAGTAAACTGGTAGATTATGTGAATCAATGAACACAGTATATGCAAATTGCAATAAGATATTTGACTAAGTCATACTATGAGACTGAAAAATGTGAACTGGATGATAACAGAGCAACTTGATACATTTAGAACTAGGTCATTGACTGGTTTCAAATTATGTAACTAATGGATTGATTTCTACCTGCTTCAAGGTCTCCAGTGGAATTCTCCAGGGATCTGTCCTAGGTTTTGTTCTCTTTAGAAATTTTATGAATTAATTAAATGAAAATTCAGAGTTATCTATGAAATAAATCTAGAAGAAATAGTGAGCATGTTAGATGATAGAATTGGGATATTAAAAGATCACAACAGGATCAAATGTGGGATGAGTATTGCAAAATACAAAATACAGCAAAAATAAATATCATGGAGATAAATGTAAAACCTCTGAATTCAGATAATACAAAAAAGTCAACTTTAAAATTAGTATGGCAGTACTAAATGATTAGGATGTGACACAACATCAGCTTATTTGAAGAGGTCTTAGGATTTTTTCTTGATTGTCAACTCCATTGAAATCAAGAATATAGTGGCTGCCCAAAACATCTAATGCACTGATAGACTGCCCTAGCAGCATAGTACCCAGAAGAAAGATAGTAATAATTCTAGTATATTCTTTATATGACATTAGGGAAGTTACTTAACTTCTCTTGGCTTCAGTTTCCCCATCTGTAAAATAAGAAGTTTAGAACTAGATGATCTCTACATCCCCTTCATCACTTAATGTATTTTGACGTATGCTCTGCCAAGTCTCTATTACCTCAGGTTCCAGAAGATAGAAGATATCAAACTAAAGAATAATTACCGCTCATTAACAATGTTTCAGGACACATTTATTTATTGGATAACAATTAAACAAAGTGATCACAAAGGTCCTGTCTAGTTCTAGAATTCTATGATTGCATAGACTCAAGCCTAGAAGGGAAACCTTAGTGTGAAATGGGCACACCTAATGATTTAGATCAGTTTGGATTAGGAATATAATAGGCTGTCTGACACTGGATCAAAAGGAGAATAAGTCAGGTTGGGCCTTCTTTCAATTTTAGTTCCTAATCTGGTCCCAGAAAGAACATTTAGGGCTATCCTAGGTCTTTTGCAGAGCATATTTGGATCCATAAAGCAACTTTAAATTAACTTACAGACAGAGTCAGGTTTGCTAGGTGTCCAATGTCTTTTGCACCAAGGTACCAATGTATATGATATCGCTGATCAATGGGATGGATTAGCCAAAAACACAGGAGAGGAAAGAAAGGACTGACCTGGGCAGGGCAGGAGGGAGGCAGATAGATTTTTGTATGTTTCCTTATCTTCATTATATCTGTTGATTCAATCTTCTAGGCAAAATCCAGATCCCTTTGAAGATAATTTATTCTCTGAGTCTACTAGAACAATCCTTAGCATGGTCATTTAATAATTTACTTGGCAAAATCTTAAGAATAAGAATGTATCCAGTGTAGCTACAAAGTGTTCAGATTAGGCTATCTCTCCATAGGCTAAATAAAGCAGTAGAGAGATGGTAGTTTGGGATATTTTTTTTGGCCTGAACTGATTATTAATTTGCATCTAATTCACATCCTGCAATAATATAAATCATCTGCTGAGCATGCAAAAAATAAATTGACTGCTATGAGTGCGCAGTTTTTGGCTGTACTCAACAAAGTCTAACTCAGGGAATGACTCATGCATCTAAGAAAGTTTGGCTCTTCGTAACTACAGCAGGTAAGATATACACATTCCTATATTCCCTTGGGCATGTAAACATCAAATAAATTAAACAAAGAATCTTCATTCATTACTGAAATTTGGGAGTGATATCAGCTTTATAATATTACCTATTACCTACATAATAATATGAAGAGATATTTCCATGAAATGCTTTTGAATTCTTCTGAGACCTAAGAAAAGTGTAGCATGACAATGTCATCTGAGTCTGTACCACTTGTTGTGATTTCTCCTTTGAACTCTAGTCATGTACTTCCTGTTAGATGTTTTTACTGTGATTTCACCCCAACTTAAATCCATTTGGTTCACTTAACTCCTTAATGTATGAGTATTGTCTCTCAAAAGAAAATAAATAAAGTTATAGATTCGAAACCTGGACCCACACCACCAACAATCCCTCCATACATACACACATAAAATGTCAAAGAAAAAAGTACAAAAAGATTAAAAAACCCCTAAAAACCATATAAGGCATAGGGGTATCTACCTGTTGGGAAATGACTATATAAATTATGCCATGTACTGAACTATTATTATACCTTAAAAATTATAAACTGAACAGTTTCCAAGAAAAGTAGGGAGGTCTGTATGAACTGACACAATGAAGTGAGCATAACCAGGAGAACCATTTACACAATAGCATTACAAAGAAACACAATTGTGAAACATCTTAGAACTTTGGTCAGTCGATCGACACGATGACAAACCAGATTCCAGAGGATGGAAGATGAAGCAGAAGGTGATGGACTCAAATAATGAATGAAACATGCATTTTTAGATGGTTAATGAAGAAATTTGTTTTGTTTAGGCATACATAATTCTCAAGAGATTTTTCTTTTTCTCCTGTCTTTTGTTCATTTGGAGAGGGTAATGAGGAGAGAAAATAAATGCTTGTTAATTGAAGAAATAATAAAATTGCAATTAAAAAATAGGTTCCTGAAAAAGGAGAAGCTTATGTTATACATTTATATCCTCTGCAGAGACTAGCATGTGTTCAGTATATAGTAGGGTTTGGGTAAAAATTTATTACATGGAGTAAAATGAAATATTCTAGGAACAGAAGGAAAAACATCCCCTGAAGCCTTGAAATCTCACTTCGTGGTGAAAAAATGGTTGAGAAGGTAAGAGTATGGAAGTCTCATCCATGAGACAAAGATAGGAGCCATAAGCCCTAATGAGGGCCAGAGAGCAGCATCCACAGACATCCCTTAGCCTTACCCTCAGCCTGAGGAGGCTGGTGATCTGTCTCCCAGTCCTTTCAATATCCTCCACATCCTTCATGAAAAGGAACCCCATCAAAAGAAACCAAACTTTCTACAGTATTTGCAATGTATGTTTGATCATTAGGGTATCAGGGTACTGAAATGAGTTTCTTTCAAAATACTTCTGCCTCTTTTAGTTCGTCTGTGAAGAAACTGCCTAATATTGAAACTGCCGCCCCCACCCCAGACCACAGGGATGTTGTGGGGCAAACCTGCTGACAGTACCATGAGCATAGTCAGAAAGGATATGAAGGTTAAATCTCAAGACCTCTTTCCATCTAAAAAAGTCCATTTCTTTCTTTTCCTGCCACTAGATGGTACTAGCCAGCTGCTTGTCATCTCTGTTTTGTTTTGTTTATTGTCTGGGAGTATTAAACCAGGAACCTGATTGCATTAAAATATTTTACTGCAGCTCTGGCTGTAACCAAGGCCTCCTCTAGACCCAGTGCTTTACCTAAGCCTTTATTCTGTCTTTTGAAATTCACTTGGGTGCCATCTTTTAGATGTATTTTTGCTTCCTTCCCTGCCTCATTTTCATGAATTTCCCTGTTTGTCCTTTTCTGCATTATGGAAGCATTGGAAAGACACACAAGTAACTTCTGCTTTCCTGATCTCTGTATTTTAGCACCTGAGCAATATCAGGGAAGAGTACCCTTCAATTTCAGGTAAGCAAGAGGAGAGTCACATTCAGGACTTCCTCTGAATAGTCATTTGGGATGAATTATTTCACTTGCTCTCTTATTCTTTAAGTATTTAGATACCATGCCTTTTGGTACATCTAAGCAAAGATATTAATTCATTATCTATGGCACCTTTCAGCAAAATGTAGCTTCCTCATTTATCCCTTTTAATCAAATCAATTTTTGCTATTGCCTTGGCTGAGATCATAGTTACTACCTCTGCCTTTTTGGACTAGGATCTGCTTGTCTGCTTCTGCCTTCCGCTGCCCCTTCCTGTTCTCCAGATTTTTAACAAAAGGGCTTTCAGATGTGTCAGAATGAAAATAACTGTTGGTTTGCAGACCTAGTCCCTGAAGCTTTCCTGAGAAAGGTTCTGAAAGAAAGTAAGCAAACATTCCCACTAGGGGCTCAGGAGGATGTAACTGTTTTCTATCTCTGCTTTTTGACTTAGAAAGGGATCCTCAAAAGTTATTTCTAAACCAAGGCTGCCTGTTGGCCACCTCCTTTCCCGATAACAGGACAATGGCACATATTTTCTGTCAGATTTAACAAAGGAGGATTTTCTTAAGTCCACCAGTATTCTCTCTCTGAAAAAAAAAAAAAAGAAAACAAACAAAAAAGCCAAGGTACAACTACCTGTATAATTTAAACTATCTCAATCAAAGGAAAATACAGTGAAAATACCAGGCTAAACTGTTTCAGCTCAACATGCTGTTAGGCTAATGCAATCCTGAGAAGTAGTTCTTCCTGTTTAACTTACTGTAGAAACAGGAGAAAGGACTTGGGTGTTTCTGCTTCTTTACAAAAAGCATACTTAAAGCAGCCAAGTTTCCACCCCTCTAGCAGCTTAGTAAGTAGAATTGGGCAGGATTTTATGCTGCAGCAGGAATTAAGTAAGAGCTGTCTCCTAGCTATCAACACCACAGGAAGCTAAAAGCCAGTCAAACCAAAGGGAGCATAGGAATGAAAGGAACAAAGAAAAGGGGTGTTATGTGAGTAAGAAGAAAGTAAAGGGAATTCTCATCTTTAAAGTAAACAATTGTAACTTTAATTTTAAAAGATACATATTTTTATTTAATGTGACTTTTTTTTAATGTGAGGCAAAGGATTTTATTTTTTAATTACATAAAATGTCAGTCATTTGGCATTTTTTAAGTACCACTAGTTTCCAGGCCCTATGCTAAGTATACGGGATACAAATAAAGGTAAAAGAAAGTTATTTCTTTAAGTTTTCAGTTATTTGAATTATAGAACTTATCCAAATAGTATATGTTGACAAAATATCAGTTTATCAATTACTGGGAAATTACTTTTAAAATTGACTTTTTTCTTTATCTGGGATCCAAGAGTACATTATTAATTCATTTTTACATATGTGTTTATGATAATCTACATTCAATTAATATTTTTCCTTCCATTTGATTAGTCTGGATATGTGATTTTATTGAGGTAGGGAACTCTCTACATGGTAACTTCCTCTTAGCTATGCAAAACAGCAACTCGCCTATAACTAACACATAGTTTTCTTTAGAACTGCCTGTGATACCAAGGGGTTAATTCTCCCATGCTCATCCAGCTGTGATCAGAAGTAGAAAGTGAACCCCAGTTTTCTTGACCTCAAGGTCAGTCCTTTATCCACTACATCTTACTTTTTCTCTAATAATAATTATCACTAACACTTTAAGATTTGTAAAGTTCTTTATATGTGTAACCTTTTGTGAACCTACACAGCCCTATCATGCTATTATCACCCCTCTCCATTTTACAGAAGAAAAAACTACATTTCTCTATGGTTCATATCATATAATTTCATATATACTCTGGCAAGTCTTCTAGCACTGGTATAGGAGCCAGATGATCTTCAAGGTCTGCTCTAATTCCAGCATTCTAAGATTCTAGCATAATGCAGTTGCTTCTGTCTAGAGCCAGAAAGTTCGCAAAAATATATAGTCTCTGTTCTCTATTTGTGCTGTTTTTGTATGTTTCTCTCTCTCTCTCTCTCTCTCTCTCTCTCTCTCTCTCTCTCTCTCTCTCTCTCTCTCTCTCTCTCTCTCTCTCTCTCTCTCTCCCTCTCTCTCCCTCTCTCTGTTTCTCTCTCACACACCCACACACATATTTTTCTTTAGTTTCTCAAACTAAATAATTAATATAATGAATTTCATGACATATTTCAAGTTTCCAAGTAATGGTGATGACCTTGAAAGTCTCACATTCAATGGGTCCCCAACAAATGGGGCTCTGTCTGATTCTATCTTGGGACTTCATCCCAAGTTGTACCCTGTCTCCAGATTTTGATTTGGTATTCTACTTAGTTTCTGTTGTAATACTGTGGTCTGAGTCATATGTTAATTACTGCTACTCATCAGAAATTGTACTGGTTACAAAATGGGCAGTAAAAAACGGGATTCAAATTTGGAATGAAATGGGACAATTCCAAATTCAATAGAAGAAGCTAACAAAAGAATACAAACTTTAAAGATGGTTCATTAAAATTATCAACAATTCTATCCTAAATGGTTCATGGGAATGAGTCACTAATGAATGCTTAAGCTGCTTTCTGGTTGCAAATCAGACACTGAAAGAAGTTAAATTAGCCCTTTTAAACCTATCAAAATCTCATCCCTCTTTAGGTCCCAACTCAAATACTTCTTCCACTTCTTCCATGTAGCGTTTCAGCCTCCCAATAATCTTTCTTTTCTCTTACCCATTCTCTTGCAAATAGCTTTAGAATCTGAGCTTCTTGAAGGCAGGGATTGTATTTTTGCCTTTCTTTGTATCCCACTGCTTACCACAATGCCTGGCACAGCTTACTTACTAGCTGACATTTTGTGGTTTACTGACTGACTTACCATGCACCTGTAATTTTTAGCATGTGTGTATGTATATGTGTGTATATACATATACATATGCATGTGTGCATATATGTGCATATGTATATATACATATGTGTGTACACATGTACATTTATATATGTACATTATGTATATGAGTATATACACATACACACATTTATGAATACTGTGTTGCATTCTGATTCACTGTTTCTTACGTAAACACCCTGACTCCCTAACTATAATAGAATGTTCTGAAGGCCAAAGACTCTACCTGATTCATACTTCTTTATTTCTCTCCATTTATTTCTGTCTAGTGCTGTCTTAGTGATCAACAGATGCTGATTGGTTAAATGAGTAAAAATAAACAAAAAGTCCTGAAGGAATGAAGGGAAATCTTATATTAATGCTATTCAAAATGTGTCACAGGTATGTATACACTTGTGTTGTGTATAATAATTATTTGACTGACAATTTGTATATAGTGTTAAGGTTTATAAGTACTTTACATACATTATCTTGTCAGATCCTCAGAGAATTGTTTGGCAAATGGAAATTGATTCTGATAGATAAGACTTGCCTAGTATCACTCAACTAATGTTTGAGGCAGAATATGAACCCAGACATTACTGATGCCAAGTCTAGGACTTCTATGTGAAGTCATCACTTCCGGCTCGTCTATTTGCCTGCCAACTTCATGAAAAAGGGCTATTAATCAAGGTATGGGATCATATAAGAGGCAGTCTGGTATAATTGTGGGTTAATGTGATGGACAGACTGGAAAGAATCAGGAAGATCCAGATCTTCCCTTTGAGACTGTAACATTGGACAAGTCATTTTGTGTCTTTAGGCAATTCATTAGAATCTAGCTATTAAGTTATGGACTGGTAGGATGCATTTGAGGAGGAATTCATTGTTCCATTTCTTGACTCCCATTCTTACCCTAACCCTAAACATATTAATGACCTGTCAGAGAAAAGTGAATCACAGAAAAAGAACAATAATAAACTCATCCAGGACATTTTAAATTAGTCCAAATTTATGTGTGTATACATGCATACATATGCAAATACACGTCTTCTTTTTTTTTTTCTTTTTGTGAAGCCATGAAGTATTATAGATGTATTTGATACATGGGATATGCAGGAGGCATTTACATTTTAGCTCTGTGGCAAGATGCTTAAGTAGGGAGTCATATAGGTGATGACTTAGAGAAGGAGTCAGTTTGAAAAAAAGAATGCTGAAAGCATCAGGAAGAGAAAGAACAGTTAGCCTGGAGAGCCAGCCTGTTTTTCACTCTCTTGCCATTTGCATTCAGGGATGCTGTCTTTGATGCTATCTCCCTAACCTTGTAGAAATCTAACAGACTTTGTTCCAATACTAGAGTTGCAGAGGTAGAGCTTGATGCACGCACCAGATCCCAAGCAAGGGAGACAACTGATGCAGAGCCAGGGGAAAGTGAGACTGATAACAGATGCTGGGACACCCTGCAGTTTCTGCATTTATCATCAACGTCTGAGAGATCAGACTTTTTCCATGAGTGATTTCCCCTTTACTCAGCTCCCAGGTGGTAACAACAAAGGACTGAATTGTTATTTTCTCTCTTTTCCTTCTCCTTAGAGTTTTCAAGGGAGGACTGAATGAAGGTCTGGATGTGTTCAACAGGTATTTTGACATTAAACTTATGCTTTCTTTTACCACTTGGATTTAATACTTTCTAAAGGAATGAACTTGGTAAATGTGACTCAAAAAACACATGTAAGGGACATAAAAACAGAGAAATTCCTAAGAATATGGGGGCCCAAAGAGAGTGATTTGATCAGTAGACACATTCCCCTAATATGACATTAGACCACAACACAATAATCCATGCAGGGCAGAGATCTATTGAGTGATTGATAACTAGCTATTCTGAGACTCCTGGCATATAGGCATAAATGGCATGAGCCCAGAGCCCAGAGCCCCCTCTAGGGATGAATGTTCATTACCCACCCCCAATACACACATATAAACAGACATTCATACTTTTGAACGTAAATGAAAGATCTGATTAATACTTTTCCTGATTGGATTAGAAAACAAGGTGAACAATAGGAAACAGTAATAAATTGGCCACGTGTTTAGTATCCATTTGAGGTACTTCTGCTAAACCATGAGGTGGAGAGCACTATGAAAAATTGCTTGTCTCTCACCTTCCTAATGAGTGAAACTGATACCAAACAACTAGTGATCAGTGAGAGGTAGGAGTCCTAGGGAATAAAATGGGATAATGTTATTTACTTTATAGGTAGGATCCAGTTTTGTAAGCTGCTATATTTTATGACAAAGAATGTATAGTTTCCTGCGAATATTATTTAGGTAATCTCAACTTATATATACTAACCTTATGCAATGTGTTCCTGCCTTGTATAGGATTGATGTCCCCAGTTGTAATATTTCAGAAAGTTCCATTTTTAGACTGCCTCAGACCCATGCTTTCAAGTTACCTTTAAATGAGCAAACTTGTTCATGAATGAATTTGCTTTCACTCAACTCCCAAATGCTAACATTCAAGGACTGAATTTTTTTGCCCTTTCTAATTCTTGGAGCATTGGAGATGAGACCCAGATGCCACAGGGCCCTCACTTCACCTTCTCTAACCTCAGTTCCAGTTCCCTGATTCTCAACTTATTCTTATGCCTTCTGATAATAGGTAGATGAGACAGGGATATAGGATGACAAGCCTGATGGGGAAAGAGAGGAGAATGGAGAAAGAGGAAAAATAGAAGGGGAAGAAGGACAAGCTGCTTAAAAATCAACCTTGTCATTCCCTCCATTTCCCACACATTATTTTCCTGAACTCCAACCTTGGCTGTTTTCATCAATAAAGGAAAAGTGGAAGGAGGATGGGGGAATTAAATTTAATTCATCAAATAATTATTAGACATCTACTTTGTACTAGGGATAAAAGGTGAAACAAAACATAATTTTTGCTCTTAAGTTTATGGTTTGATGGGGGCAGGGATTAAAACAAACATATAAATAATTCTTATTCATTTCCATTTCTATGTCGGGAATTTCCCACACCAACAGTATCTTAGTTTCAGGTCAAACAACAAAAGAACAGGAGGTGTACCCAGTAATTTGGGAGATTTGAGTAGGGAAAGATCATTTATAGATAGGTCAGAAGCCCAGAGGACAAGTTATCTGACCTTGACCTTGAAGGAAGGCAAATATTTCAATACCTACAGTTGGAGAGAGGGGTAATATAAAGGAAATGGTGGGGCGTTGATGGTGATATAAAAGTTGAAGGAAAATGGTAAGAAAATATTTAATTCGCTCAGTCCGTTTCAGCACCTGGGACAGCACCTTGAATGGTTTAGTAGATTCTCAATATTTTGAACTAATTCATGACAGGAAGAAGCAGGAGGGGAAATAGTAATCTGCTAACATTGTTCCTTATCTCTCACTCTCCCTTCACTGGTTCAAGAGCTCCTAATTTCCATTCCTGCTTCTCATTTCCCCACCCTCATTTTCTCCTAGTCTTCATTTTGCTTCACGCTCTTTAGGATCTCATAGTCTTTGTATGCACTTTGCATATATTTTATGTACGTATTGTCTCCTCATTACAATGTAAGAGACTGGTGTGTGTGTGTGTGTGTGTGTGTGTGTGTGTGGTAGTGCTTAGCACAGTGTCTGGCATATAGTGTTTAAGAAGTATATGTTTATTGATTGATTATTACTATTGGTCAGTACCTTAAATATCACCTAGGGTCACCTTTTTTATTTTACAGAAGAAATTAATGGTGAGAGAAGTTAAATGACTTCCCCAAGGTCATACCACAAGATAGAGGTAGAATACACTAAACATCTGGTCTCCCGTACTGTACTAAGGTATTATTGCCTCTGCAATAGTAATTACTATGGTGCAGTATTTTAGATTTTACAAAGTCCATTTCTTTCAGTAGCCAGATGGGAAAATGGATAGTATTGGATTTGAGGTCAGGAAGACCCAAGTTCAAATTCTACCTCTGGCACTTCCATGACTGTGTGACTCTAAATAGGTCACCTAATCCCCTCAGGTTCAGCTTCCTCCTCTACCAAAAGGAGCTAATAATAGTACCTACTTCACAGGGTTAGTGGGAGGGTCAAATGGGATTATATAAGTAAAGCACTTTGCAAACTTCAAAGTGCTAAAGAAAAGTTATTGTTGTGGTGGGTGGTGGTTGTTTCTAACAACCTTAAAAGGTAGCACCCTGTGCACACCAGGTTGAACTTCTGATTTTCTCTGAAACTGCTGTATCCACTCTTTACAGCTCTCCTAGCTTCTACTGTTTTGGATTCCTTGCCTCAGCCATAAAAAGCACCACCAGTGACTTAAAAGTGAAGATACCCCTGCTTCCTTTGCCTAACAGTTGGAGACATAGGAGACAAGGAGCTGTGCCAGAGGTACAAAGAGGGGAGTGTGCTAGTAGAAACTCAGATTGCATTTCTGGATGAATTTTCCCATAGAAATATTATTACATGTGGCGGCTAGATTCTTATTTTAATGCTAACTAAAATGACTACTCTGCTTTCAGTATATTTGGGACTAAATAGGCTGTTGTGGGTTATTCTGGGAAACTAACCACCATTTAGAATATGGTTTCTATGGTGAAACATGTTCCAAGCTCCAAACAACTGTGTTCTAAATGAACTTTTGCAAAGCAGCTAGTTTAGATGTTGCAGACTACCTGTACATTGTATAAATGAAGTCTAGATAACAGTACAATTAAGTGTAGATTTGATTGCCTTTGAACATACTGCTCCTATTTCACTAATGTTTTTTAAGTAGTTCAGTTAAGTAGTTCAAAGTTTTCTGTTAAGAATAGTGAATTTGAATTTGGTTAAGAGAATGCATTTTGAAATCCTCTGTAAATATTTGTTTTTGTAAAGGACACAAAGACTGCAGCATTAGCAAGTACTGCTTACTCTGCTGAGACCAATATTTTCCACTAAAAAAAAAAATCCATGTGCCATCTACTGGCTGTGGTAACTCCTCCCAAACTGAGAGAGGCAAAATAAACAACTGACAAATGAGTTCAGGGCTATTAAAAATGAACACAAATAGAAAACAGGAAAATATTAAATGGCAGTGATTTGCCACTTTATTAAATAGCACTACTTACCTCTGCAACTAGGTGGTACATTGAATAGAATACTGGGCCTGGAGTAGGGAAAATCTGAGAATCTCCAGGACCATAAAATCATACAACCATAGATTTCTTTCAGTGTCTTTTAGTCCAATCTCCTCACTTTAAGGTCCAAAGAGATTAAGTGACTTACCCAACATTATAAAGGGAGTAAGTAACAGGACTAGGATCCAAACCCAGATCTTCCAACTCCAAATCATCATTCTTTCCACTGCACAAATACACATTTATAACTCTTAGAATTTTACCTGAGTCTTCCGGGTTTGGATACTTGGAATGCCTGCTTGAGCTTGACAGTGCAGAATATCACCTTTAATATTTTGGACTGTTTTCTAATACATGACAGATTAACGGACTGAACACTTCTCAGCTTTGAAATTTCAGGTAATGTAAAACAAATTAGTTCCACAACCTAAAGGGTCCTATAAACTCAAAATTGCATCTATTGTGTTTACCCATAATAAGGAATATCTGTCAACTGTAAAAACCAAATGATACTCTTACACTATGAAAGGATTAATGCTTTATATTTACCATCAGGGAGTAGCTATAAAAATTTGGTTATGAATACCACAAGAAACATTAGGGATTTTAGAGTGTTTGAAGTGACAAGCAAACACAGTACCTATAAGCAAGCCATCTGGATTTGTCCCCAGAACACATTCAGAAGACAGACAAGTCTTGAGATTAAACATACTTCACATTTCTAACACCACCTGCCAATTCCCAAACAGTCAGTCTCCAAGGGCAGCCCTAAATAATGAACACTACAATTTGACAAGCTAGACTACCAAGGAAACAAATGATCAGCTCTTCCTAAAACAAATAATCTAGTAAATTCCTAACTTTTCTTCCACTGGACTGGGAGCTAGAAGTATTCTTAGAAATTATCTCATTCGGCAACATAAATTTGCAACTGAGGAAACTGAGGCACAAGCGAACGTTATTTAACAAAGATAAGTATAGTATATATTTGCATTATATATTACATATGAGTATATGCAATATGTAGCAATCAGATTCAGGTCCTCTGACTTCAAATCCAGTATTTTCCCATACTGTCCCTGAAGTTTACCTTTTCTTCGCAATTAAATCCCTCCCCATTTCATTCCATGAGCTTTTATCTCCCTCTTTATAGATTTCAATACTATATTAGTAAATCAAATATGAAGAAATAAACCTTACAAAATCAACCTGGCACAAAGTTAAATGTATTCATAGATTACATATTTGCATGACTTCACCATTACCAAGACCAAGAAAAGCAAACAAGATACTTTGGCAGACACTGTGTTCCCTCTCACTAGTAGTCATTAATTCACATCTCAGGTACATCTTTTTGTTGTTGAGTCATTTTTTCAGTCGTGTCTATCTCTCCATGATGCCATTTGGGATTTTCTTTGCAAAGATATTGGAGTGATTTGCTATTTTCTTCTTCAGCTCATTTTACAGATAAATAACTGAGGCAAACAGGGTTAAGAAACTTGCCCAGGATCACACAGCTTATGAGTGTCTGAGGGCAGAATTGAGATCAGGTCATCCTGATGCCAGGGACAGTGCTCCATCCATGCACCACCTTGTAGCCTTGAGAGCTTGGTTCCGTTGTTTCTGTTCTGTCTGACTTTCCATAACTCTATTTTGTCATTTGTTCAGCAAAGATACTACAATGGTTTGCCATTTCCTTCTCTAGCTCATTTTATGGATAAAGAACTGAGGAAACAGGACTAAGTGACTTGTCCAGAGTCACATGACCAAGTGTCTGAGGCTGTATTTGAACTTATGAAGATGAGTTTTCCTGATTCCAAATCCTGTGGTCTATACACTGTACCACTTAACTGCTTTAAGATTTATATTTCTGATATGAGTTATTTGATGATCCTCTAATTATTAATACTACATTGGATATGAAATAGGGCATTGTTCACCCAAGTCATGTTGGATATCCAAATAAAAGAGGATCCTTCTTAATCTTAGAATTTTAAAATAATAGGATCATGTATCTGGAGCTGGAAGAGAACTCAGAGTCCAGTTTTTTCAACTCCATCATCTTACTGATCTAAAAATTTAAAGGATTTTTCCCAGGGTCATTCAAAAGTATGACGTGGCAATTTTGTCTACAGTCCTTTTTTTATGTTCCTGTATGTGAACAGTCATGTTCAAGCAAAATTTGTTACCTTATCATTGATTAGTTCTATGAGCTTATAGTTTATAACAACCTATACATGCCTCCTTATCTCACTTAAGGAAGTCCTCCACAGAGAGACCAGCAAACAGTCTGGGGGCCTTCCTCAAGATCCTTTGAAATTGCATGAAAAATGCTCTCACCGTATGAGTAGTCCATGTCCCTTTATGGCCATCCATCTCTTTTATGATAACCTTTACATCATTTCTTTGTGAGTCTCTTCATTGGCAATATATTATTATTTCCTCATGCCCGCCATGAATATTCCATTGCCTTTGGGGTGACTCACACTTCAATTGATCAAATGTTTCATGCTTCACTACCACAGAGAAACACTAGAAGAATACTATTAAAAAATAATTTTTTGTTTCAGCAGAAGCTTGCAGTTATTTTCTAACTATGCAGATTTCCAAATCTGACTTATCCTATTCTTTTCCTAGTTAACCTTAGACCTAGTATTATCTACATGCAAGGCTTATCTGAGATATATACTAACAGGAACAGATTTACTAGTTGTCCATCCAACTAAATTTTGCTATATGAACAGTTAGGCCAAATTCATAGATTTTATTTATGAGGCTCTGCAGTATTTTAAGGGCTTGATAGAATCCATACAATGCCATTTTCCAACAGAAATATCTGTGAGACCTCAAGAATTCCTGTTAGCTTTGGGCATCTTCCAAAACAGTGGCAAACAACACCTTTGCTGCACATTATACTTTCCTATTATGCCTTCCTAGATATTAATAACTATAGAATCCTTGACCAAAGTTATCTCCATTGTTAAATATTTCAAGGAATCTCATGTGATTTTGACAGGTGCATAGGAGATACCTAGTTGGAGAAAAGACTTTAAGCTGACATTTTGCTCTAAAAAATCAAATCCTCTCTAAAAAAAATAAACACAGCGATCTCTTGTGTTCCCTAAGCCTTTTATTCCATTGGGACTATAAAGATGTGATCTGTTACTGAATATAACTCATAAAAACCTATCTGTACCTTTCTTATAGTTTCACCAAAGATGACCTTAATGTGGAAATATAGATTATTTTCACAAATTTCATATTGTAATATTCACCATATGGTTCTATCATGTCAAGAGCTTTTCAGATCCTGATTCCCTCATAAATGAATAAAAGCATTGATTAAGTTTTTACTATGTGCCAGACATTGCACTGTGTTAGAAATACAAATACAAAATGGTAATAATCCCAGTCCTCAAGTTATTTACATCCAGATAAAGAGAAATAATCCATGTATGAGAATGGTATCCATAAAGCAATCAATTGACAAGCACCTTTCCAGGAACAATTATATAATTAATTGGATTACTGAATTCAGGTAAGGAAGCATAGGGGGCACCTAGGTGGCACAGTGGATAGAGTGTTGACTCTGTAGTCAGAAAGACCTGAGTTCAATCTTCCTCAGAAACCTACTAACTGACCCTGGGCAAGTTACTTAACATTGTTTGCCTCAGTTCCTTATCTATAAAATGAGCAAGAGAAGAAAATGGCAAACCACTCCAGCATCTTTAACCCCAAATGAGATTGCAAAGAATCAGACACAACTGTACAACAATGAAGAAGTGTGACAGGGAAAGAAAGTAACCACAAGTCAGCAAGGCAGACAGCAAGAAGAGAGATGGCTGGATATGAAGCATGATGTGGTGATCTAGGGGAGACTGGATTGATATGCTGAGATAAGTTTTTATTCAGTCCCTTACCAATCACAATAATGGCTTGTAAATGTTCACAAACTATCTCTTTAATAACACAGTCAAGAAATTTCCAGGATCCAGAATCAAACTCACTGGCCTATATTTTGAAGAATCCACCTTTTTCCCCCTTTTTGGAAAATTGAGACATTTATTTGTCTTTCAGCAATGTCACTTCTATTCAGTAATGTCACTTCTGTTCTATTTTTAAAAATAAGCTATCTCCTTTTTCACTTAGACTTGAAATGCAGGTGCCACTCATGGGCTTTCTCCCCTTACTGATCTGCACTGAAGCTTTGACCTATTCTGTTTTCAGCCTGGTTCATTTCTTCTCTCTTTAGACACATCCTGGTGATCCCTTACTCCTGGGAGCTTACTGTGATATTGGTGCTGAATTTAGTGTGGACACCAGACTGACTTTAGCTTTACTGTAGCTCAGAACTCCCAACCTTAAGCAACTCACCAGTCAGTCTTGGTCTCCTCAATAAAAGAGAACAAACCACCATGAGCAACTCTGCAGAATTTTCCAAAGATCAATAATCATAGTTCAGCAACTATCTCTAGGTATTACTTCATTGCCTTTAGCAGTTGGCACCTGTTCACAATCTTTTCACTAATCTTTAGGATCAACTCCATGCTGACCATTTTTATTCTATCCTTCTTAGCCCAAAGATGATTCCCTTTGATAGATGAAGTTATATCATTATTTCTAATATGTGCAATTTTGTTGTGAGTGCTTCCTCTGCTAATATAGATGTGAATCTCTCAACAACTTCACCAACGGTCTTTGAGAGTTACTGTGGCCAGAAAAAGATTTAGTTTTGCGGTCAACCTGGTAATGATCCTTCAAAAAATTAGCAAGGCTGCTGTTCAAGAAACAGATTCACTATATTATACATAACAAGGTCTACTCTCTAAACTTTTCCATCTTATCAGGAATTGTCAAAGCCAATATTATGCTATATAGCATGGAACTGCAATGTGGAATAGAAAAGGAAGAAGTGAATTAATTTTGGAGGCAGAAAGACCTGAGTTCAGTTGTTGCTTTCTATACCTATTGGCTTTGTAATTCTGGGCAAAGCACTTAACTAGCCTCTTTGGGCCCAGGTAATCTTCAAAAGTTGTAAGTTGCAGAGCAGATGCTGGCCTTCATTCACAGAGAGCTTCCTCACTATTATTCCCTATACCTCCAAAATCTAGTCTACTCCAAAAAAGGTATTCCACCAACATGTCTTTCTAGAACCCAAGGTTAACTCTAGGTAGCCATGATGCATTAAAGGTATAATTTAGCAGCAGTTTGGAGGAAAATTGAAACCAAAACATTGATTTCTATCTACTTGTCATCATAGTTCTATCTACTGTCATCTAATTGTTTACCAACCATCCCAAGCACCTTCACATCCCACTGCTTCTTTAAATTGTTTATGTTGCTTTGACCAACATATCCAAGAAAGCCTTGAGTTCTAACTGAACACCAGCCTTAGCCTATTCTGAAATGGAACATTTCTAAGTTTTCAGCTTCTGTCCATAAATTAATTCTTCACTACATGGAAACACTTCATATAATCTACAAATATGGAAATTTCAGAATTAGATCCTTTTTCATATTCTTTATAATAATGATAAACAAGACCTATTCAAGGACTGATCCCTGAAGAAGCCTACTCTTAAAATTTTTTCTACTTAAAAGAAAGACCCATGTATCCCTAATGACATGAATCCCTAATGACCACACATTTCATTTAATTTCAATTCAACAAATATTGTTAAGCACTAAATAAACATTAGACAATGCGCTAGGTATTTGTGACATAGCAATAAAAAGTTATACAGCCCCTGACCTTAAGGAGCTTACAGTGTACTGGGTAGGTAAGATAAGTACACCAATATTAGAATACAGAGTAAATGCAATGTAAATATAAAGTGATTTTAGGAAGGAGAGAGTGTTGACTATTGGCAGAGGAGTCAGGGGCCTTGTGTAGTAGGCTTAAACTTAGGTAAAATGATAAGAAAAGAAAAAGAGCAAATATATTTCCAAACACAAGGAGGCATCTATGAAGAAACATGGATATCAGAGATAAAATACTATGTATTTTAAAAAAACTATCAGGTTAATATGAATGGTATCATAGCTTCATAGGTTTAGAGTTGAATGGAATCTTAGAGTTCATCTGGTCCAACTACATCATTTTACAAATGAGAGTCTGATAGCAGAGGTCTTTAAATGCCAGGTTAAGGATTTTATGTTTTATCCTAGGGACCAAAGGGGTGGGTAAACAATAACTTAAATGAAACATATGGGTAATTTGAGTGAATTGTAAGCATAATATAAATCAACGTGTCATGGCTGCCATAAAAACTACTGTAATTTAGATAGCATCAGGACAAACATATGCATCTGGAAGAAAAAGGCTGATAAGCCTGCTGTGTTCTGCTTTAGTAATACCTCATTTACAGGATTGTATTCACTTCTAGGAGTCACATTTCGGAAAGCAATTGGCAACTGAAGAGCATCAAGAGGAAGGGGACTGGGATTGTAATTTTAACTGTACCATTAGAGGATGAGTTAATGGAAATATAGATATTAAACCTGGAGTAAATAGCTAGCTGTGTTAATTGCTGCTGGCATTCTTTATTTGTTTGTTTAGTATGTGAAGTATTGGAAGGACTGTTACATAGAAGAGGAATTAGATTCAATCTTACTGTTCCCTGGGAACCAAACTAAGAGCACATCCTGGAAGAAGCAAAGAAAGGGATTTCGATTTTGGGGTTTTCTTTTTTATCATTGCTATTTCATTAGATAGTCCCCAAGCGCATGTAAACAAATTTTAACAATCATTCTTTTTTCATTTTGAGTTACAAATTTCTTTTTTCCCTCTCATTATCCCCCCACCCCATTCTTCTTGAGAAGGCAAACAATTTGATTTTGATTATACATAGGAGGTCAGGCCAAAAAAATCCATTTAACATTGTTGCAAAACAAAACTAAAAACAAGAAAAATAAAGAAAAAAATTAAAAGTATGTTTCAATCTGTATTCAGACTTCAGTTCTCTCTCTCTGGAGATGAATAACATTTTTCATCACACATACTTGGGAATTGTCTTGGATTATTGCCTTGATCAAAATTACTAAGTCTGACACAGTTGATCATCTTCCCAATATTTGCTATTACTGTGTATAATGTATAATCTAACTGTGTATAATGTAGTATTATAACTGTGTATCCTGATTCTGCATGTGTTCATGTAACTCTTCGCAGGTTTTTCTGAAATCAACCTGCTCATTATTTCTCATAGCACAATCGTATGCCACTACTTATTCAGTCATTTCCCAATTGATGGACATTTGCTCAATTTCTAACTCTTTGAAATCACAAAAAGATCATATATATATATATATATATATATATATATATATATATATATATATATATATATATATATCCACCTATAGTACCTCAGTGTTCCTATTTTTCCACATTCCCTCTAACATCTGCTATTTTTTTATTCCTATTATTTTACTCAATCTGATGGGTGTGAAGTGGTATTTCAGAGTTGGTTTAATTTGTATTTTTCTAATCAGTAGTGATTGAAAGTATTTTTTTAATGTAACTACTGATAGCTTTGATTTCTTCTTTTGAGAAAGGTCTGTTCATATCCTTTCACCATTTATCAACTGAGGAATACTCAGTTCCCTAAATACATGAGAAATGAGACTTTTATCAGAGAAACGCTGCAAAATTTTTTCCCAGGGTTCTGTTTTCCTTTTTAATTTTGGCTGTATTGATTTTAGTTATACAAAAGCTTTTGAATTAATGTAATCAAAATTACTAGTTTTACTTACCATAGTCCCTTTTATTTCTTTTTGGGTGATAAACCCTTCCATCATCCATAAATTTAATGGACATATTTTTCTATGCTTAATTTTCTTATGATATCACCTTTTATGTATAAATCATTTATCCATTTTAACCTTATCCTGGCATACAGTGTGAGATGTTGGTCTATGACTAGAT
This sequence comes from Bettongia penicillata ogilbyi, assembly GCA_023548195.1. NCBI lineage: Eukaryota > Metazoa > Chordata > Mammalia > Diprotodontia > Potoroidae > Bettongia > Bettongia penicillata. The sequence goes on from JAJHZJ010000061.1 coordinate 4,111,551, forward strand.
TCTGACAAACTACTTTCTAGTTTCCCCCAGCAATCTTTGTTAACTATTGAGTTCTTATCCCAAAAGCTTGATTCTTTGGGTTTATCAAACACTAGACTAATATAGTCAGTTATTACTGTGTATTATGTACCTAATTTATCTCACTGGTCCACCATTCTATTTCATAGCCAATACCAAATTGATTTGATGATTACCATTTTGTAATATAGCTTGAAATCTGGAACTGCTAGGCTGCCTTCCTTAACTTTTTTTTCCCTATTGATTCCCTTGATAATCTTGACTTTTTGTTCTTGCAGATGAATTTTATTACTATTTTCTCTAACTCTATAAAATAATTCCTTGCTAGTTTGGTTGGTATGACTCTGAATGAATAAATTAACTTAAAATTGTCATTTTTATTGACTCAGCCTATGAGCAATTAATGTTTCTCCAATTCTTTGACTCTCTCTTCATTTGTGTGAAAAGTATTTTGTAAAGGTATTCATATAATCTGTGGATTTATCTTCGCAGGTAGACTCCCAAGTATTTTATGTTGTATGCCATTATTTTAATTGGAATTTCTCCTTCTATATTTTGCTGTTGGGTTTTGTTCACAATATATAGGAATGCCAATGATTTTTGTGGGTTTATTTTATTTCCTGCAACAATGCTGAAGTTGTTAAATTTTCAACTAGCTTTTTAGTTTATTCTCTTGGATTCACTAAGTACAGCATCATATCATTGCAGAGTGATAACATTCTTTCCTCATTGCCTATTTTTATTCTTTCAATTTCTTTTTCTTGTCTTAGGGCTATGGGTAGCATTTCTAGTACAATATTGAATAATAATGGTGATAACAAATAACTTTGCTTCACTTCTGATTCATTGGAAAGGCTTCAAGTTTCTCCCCATTACAAATAGTGATTACTCTTGGTTTTACATAGACAGTACTTATCATTTTAATAAAGGTTCCATTGATTCTATACTTTCTTGTGTTTTTAATAAGATGTTTTATATTTTGTTAAAAGTTTTTTCTGCATCTATTGATATAATCATATGATTTTTGTGGTTATTAAACCAGCCCTGCATTCCTGGTATATATTGCACATGGTCTTAGTGTATGATCCTTGTGATTTATTGCTACAATCTCCCTGATAGTATTTTATTTAATATTTTTGATTCAATATCAATTAAGGAAATTGGTCTATGATTTTCTTTCAGCGCTTTAGTTATCAAAACCGTATTTGCATTACAAAAGAAATTTTGGAGGATGCCTTCTTTACCTATTTTTTCAGATAGTTACATAGTATTATAAATCTATCTGGTCCTGGGGATTTTTCCAGAGGCAGCTCACTGACTAGTTCAAATTCTTTTTCCAAGATAGAGTTATTTGTTTTATTTTCTCTTCTGTTAATCTGGGAAGGTTATATTTTTGTATTCATCCATTTCACTTAGATTGTCAGTTTTACTGGCATATAATTGGGAAAAGTAACTCCTCATAATTGCCTTAATTTCATTTTCATGTGTTCTGCGTTCACTATTTTCATTTTTGATTCTATTTGGTTTTCTTTTTCAAAAAATCAAATTAACCAATGATTTGTCTATTTTATTGATTTTTTTCTCAATAAAACAAGCTTCCAGTTTGGTTCAATGATTTTTTTTAACTTTCAGTTTTATTAATCTCTCCTTCCATTTTCAGGATTTTAATTTTGATGTTTAGTTGGGCATTTTAAATTTGTTCTTTTTTGAGATTTTTTTTAGTTGCATGCCCAATTTATTGATCCCTTCTTTCTCTCTTTTATTGATGCTTGCATTTAGGGATGTAGATTTTCCTCTAAGTGGGATGCTTGACTGCATCCCACAAATTTTGTAATGTCTCATTATTGTTCTTTTTAATGAAATTATTGATTATTTATATGATTTGCTCTTTGCGCATTTAGGTTTTATTTGCAATACACTTTTAATCTGTGATTCCACGACCTTTTATTAAATATAATTTTATTCATTATGGTCTGGAAAGGGTGCATTTAATTTTTCTATATTTTGGTTGTGAAGTTTTTTGCCCTAACAAATGGTCAATTTTTATAAAAGTACAGCTGTTAAAAATATCTGTCTATCCATCTATCCATCTATCCATCTATCTATCTATCTATCTATCTATCTATCTATCTATCTATCTATCTATCTATCTATCCTCTGTAATCTGATTCACTTTTCTCCAGAGGAAAAGAAAGTTTTGACTTGTCTAAGCTTCTATTCATTTCCTTGACTTCTTTCTTATTTATTTTTGGTAAGATTTACCTAGCTCTGAAAGGGGAAAGGTGAGGTCCCTTATTACTATAATTTTATGTCTATTATCATCTGTAATTCATTTAAATATTCTTAAAGATGATACCATTTGGTGCAAATATGTTTCATATTGATATTACTTTATTATCTATGACACCTTTTAGCAAGATGTAGTTTTCCTGCTTATCCCTTCTAATTAGGTCTATTTTTGCTTTTGCTTTGTCTGAGATCATAATTGCTACCCCTGCCTTGTATTACTTCACCTGAATCATTATAGATTCTGCTCCAGAACGCTATTTTAAATCTGTGTGGGTCTCTCTGTTTCAAGTGTGTTTCTTGTGAACAATACATTGTTGAATTGTGTTTTCTAATCCATTCTTCTACTTTGGTTTTGTGGATGAATTCATCATCAACATTCAATGTTATAATTACTAAGTGTGCATTTCCCTACATCCTGTTTTCTTCTCTTTATCCTCTCTTTTTATCCTGTACCTCTTCTAAAGTCTGTTTTGCTTCTGACCACTGCCTTCTCTTATGTGCCCACCCTTTCTTTTTCTCTTATCCCCTTCCCCTCCCATTTCCCTGTTGGGCAAGACAGATTTCTATTATTAATTGAGTATGTAGACATATTTTTCCCTCTTTGATCCAATTCAGATGTGAGTGAAATTCAAGCGTTGTCGTTCACACACCCCCCACCACCCTATCATGTTTCTTTCCATTGTAAAAGCTTTTCTTTTCATGCCTCTTTAATGTGATATAATTTTCCCCATTCTTCTCCCTTATCCTAGGGCATCATTCTTACCTATCTATTTTTTCACATCATCCCAATATAATTGACTCACCATTATACCCCCCTTTTTAAAAAATATAGAATCATTCTAACTGCTCTAATAATGATAAACTTTTTAGATGTATGTATCATCTTCCCACATTGAAAGGAAAACAGCTTAATCTTATTGAGTTTCTTATCATTTTTTTCATGTTTACCTTTTTATGGTTTCCTTGAGTCTTGTATTTCTGATTCAAAATTTCTATTGAGCTCTGGTCTTTTCATCAGAAATGCTTGAAAGTCCTCTATTTCATTAAATATCTATTTTTGTGTTGAAGAATTATACTCAGTTTTGCTGGGTAGATTATTGTTGGTTGTAATGTCAGTTCTTTTACATTCTAGAACATCATATTCCAAGTGTTCTGCTGCTTTAATATGGTAACTGCTAAATCTTGTGTGATCCTGATTGACTCCACAATATTTGGATGGTATCTTTCTTGATACTTGTAATTATTTTCTCTTTGACCTAAGAGTTCTAATTTGACTATAATATTTGTGTGAGTTTTCACTTTTTAGATGGTGAGTGGTGAATATTTTACCCTCTGGTTCTAGGATATTAGGGCAATTTTTCTTGATAATTGCTTGAAATATGATGTCTTGATTCTTTCTTTGATCACAGCTTTCAGATAATCCAATAATTTGTAAACTATCTCTCCTCAATTTGTTTTCCAGGATAGTTGTTTTTCCAATGTGATATTTCACATTTACTTTTATTTTTTTCATTCCTTCCTCATTGTTCATTGTTTCTTGATGTCTCATGGAGTCATTAGCTTCCACTTACCCAGTTGTAACTTTTAGGGAATCATTTTCTTCAGTGAGGTTTTGTTTCTCTTTTTCCATTTGCCAATTCTACTTTTTAATTCTGTTTTCCATTTGGCCAATTCTGTTATTTTCTTTCATAGTTTTTGTGTATCTTTTACCAGGCTATGAATTGACTTCATAATTTTCTTCCTATGCTTTCATTTCTTACCTATTTTTTCCTTTATCACTCTTATTTTATTTTGAAAATCATTTTTAGCTCTTCTGGAGATTCTTGTTAGGGTAGTGCCCAATTTGTATTTTTTTTGAGGTTTTGCTTGTAGCTATTTTAACTTCAATATCTTCTTCAGAGCTTGTATCTTGATCTTCCCTGTTACCATAGTAGTTTTTCATAGTCATATTATTTTGTTGTTGTTATTTGCTCATTTTTCCACCCTTTTCCTTGATTTGGAACTTTATGTTAATCTGGGGCTCTGTTGCCCCTGAAAGGGAAGAGGGAAATTGTCTCAGACTTCAGGTTTTTTCCTTACTGATGTTTTCAAAGCTATTGCTGAGGGTTTGGAACTTTTTAGTGTTTTTAAGGTGGAATGGTCACTGGTCTCCTGGTCTATACTTTGATCCTTACCCAGAAAGGGCCTTTGATCCATTTTGATTGCAATTAGTACTGTTCCTCTGTGTCCCTCCTCCCTAGGGATCATAATGATACTGTTCCTCAGGAACCCTGATTCCTTTGGGCCAGAAATGATATAGCCTTAAGAGCTTCCACTCCTTCCTGAGCAAAAGTGCTCTTCTATGCCCTTGAACTATGACCCAGAAGTTGATATAGGCAATAGGGTTTCCAAACAGTCATCCCTCAGGGCTCCTATTCCCCCTTGACTGAAAGTGTTCCTCTCTGCCCTTTGAACTATGGCCCAAAAATGGGCATAGAAAACAGAGCTACTAAAAAGCATCTATTCCTGTGTTAGCACAGAGATACCCTGTAATCTCTTTCTGACAAATTGACAGGTCTCCTTACCATCTCTGGCTTAAGAGCTCCCAAGTCTGCTGCTGCTTTTGTCTCTAACACCTAGTTACACCATTGTGTTTCATCCACATGGGCTCCAGGCTAGTCTCTTCTCCCATGACCCAGATCTCTCTTTCAAACCTCCTATGTTGTAGAATAAAAGAATGTCTCACTATGACTTTTTGTTAACTCTGCCACTCCAAAATTCAATTTGAAGCATTATTTTAAAGTTGTTTGAAAGGGAATGTTGGGGGAGCTCAACTGAGTGTTTTCTCTAATCTGTCATCTTGCTTCCACCAGTAGAAGTCTGACCAAAAGTGACAGAGTTGATGAAAACAACAAAAAAAAACATTATTAACACATTGTTAATAATGATAACTGTTCAAAAGTAGAATGGACTGTCTCTCAGGAGGTAGTGGTTTTGCTATCATTCACAGTCTTTTCAAGGAGGTCAAATGACCATTTCTCACAGTTATATAGAGGGGACTGATTCTTCTTGATGATCTCTGAGGTCCTTCCAACTCAGAGGTTCTAAAAACATCTCACAATATGAGTATAATTTCATCAGGGAATAATAGGTGGAGGAAGAAGGACTTCCAAATAAAATGAATGTCATAAACATGGAAAGAGGAAAATGCTAAACATACAAAGTAAACAGTGACTAGTTCATTTTAGCTGGGTAATATGACAAATAGAGTTTGAAGGGTAAGGTTTGATCACATTTAGAGGACTTGTAGGGCCATATTAGTCATTTGGCCTTTATTTAGTAAAAGGGTTGAAGAACTGGAATTTTAATTTGAAAAAAGTTGTAAAATGGTAATATATGGATGTAGCAGCAGTGTATAGGGTATATTGATTAAAGAGAGGAAATTGAAGACAGTATATTGTTTAAAAGGCTATCTACAGTGGTCCAAATGAAAGGCAAGTTGTCACTGAAGAGTGAAATCTTTGCCTGTTAGGACTACTCAGAAACTCATTTCTAAGAAGGAGTTATGTGAAAATTTTGTGTGCTCTCAAATAATTTACATAGCTTACATCATATAATTTACATGCTTTATCAACCTTAAAGTACTTTATAAATGTGAATTATGATCACTATTACTACATGAGACTGAAGAAATATTTTTCCATTAAAAGGTGGAATTTAAGCTGTGTAATGTTCTCTGCTGGGTTATAGTTTTAAGATGGCATTTGCAAGATTAAAAAAACTGGTAAAATGTAAGTATTTAGTAAATGCTTACTCATTCATTTGTTTATTTACTGCAAAGAAGGAATGCCATGGCCAGTGTAGCCTAGGACAAACTATACAAGACACAAGGAAGCACTATGTGGTGTTGATCCGAGCAAGCCAAATTCCTGTTCAATACCATGTTTGTGAATGCCTTAAAAGTGAAAGCAAGGAACTCACCCTAAGAAATACAGCACCCGTGTGGGGAGGGACAGGTGACAGGAATGAAATTATTCTTTTTTAAAAATAGATTTTAGAAGATGGTGGAGTAGAACAGACCTGTTTCAGTTCTCCCCCCATAGCCCATAAAATACGTTTAAAAACGACTCTAAATAAATTCTAGAGCAGTAGAAGTCACAAAATGACAGAGTAAAAGAGATTTCCAGCCTAAAACAGCCTGGAATGCTGACAGGAAAGTTCTTTCACACCAGCCTCAGAGCAGAGTGCAGCCTAGTCTTAGCCATCAAGCACAGCTCATACAGGACTGGAGCAGGCTTCAGGGTGCAGAATCAAGGATAGAAGCTGCTGATTCCAGATTTCTCAACCCACAAATGCCAAAGACAGATACAAAGATCAGTGAGAAAGCTCTTTCAATGGGGTGTGAGAGGTGTGGTCCCATCACTGGCCCCAGGGAAGCAGCAACAATCCACTTTTGGGGTCCTCAGTCTAAAGACCCTGGGGGAATCCAGTAGTTGATCTGGGTCTCAGTGCTGAGTGGTGGTCCTGGGGTGAGGAAGAAAGCTGGCATGATGGAGCTGATGGTGACTGTGTAGAGCAAATACTACTTGCAGATTCTGGGCAGAAAAGAGTGCTTGTGGTTACTCACAGACCAGAGTACAGGCATGGGGAGGAGTAAACTCTCTCCCTTGAGTGTGCCACCTTGGAGGAATTGAGAACTTCAGGTCCCTAGAGAATACCCTCCACTTGACAAAGGACACAAAAGTCAAGTAACTGGATGGGAAAATGACCCTCAAAAGGGAAAAAAAATAAGACTATAGAAGTTTGCTTTCTTAGTGACAGGCATATTCTTCCATCCTTTCAGATGATGAAAAATAAAGCATACCATCAGAGGAAGACATAAAAGTCAAGGCTTCTACATCCAAAATCTCCACAAAAAAATATACAATGGTCTCAGGCCATGGGAGAGCTCAAAAAGGATTTTGAAAATCAAATGAGAGAGGTGGAGGAAAAATTGGGAAGAAAAATGAGAGTGATGCAAAAAAATCATGAAAAATGAGTCAAAAACTTGCTAAAGGAGACCCCCAAAAATGCTGAAGAAAACACCTTTAAAAACAGTCTAATCCAAATGGCAAAAGAGGTCCAAAAAGTCAATAAGGAGAAGAATATTTCAAAAAAGCAGAATTGGCCAAATTAAAAAGTAGGTTCAAAAGCTCACTGAAGCAGGGTGGAGCCAAGATGATGGAGTAGAAAGACACACATACACTAGCTCTTCCCCCACAGCCCATAAAATACCTGTGAAGAAAGACTCTCAACAAATTCTAGAGCAGCAGAAGCCACAGAACAACAGAGTGGAGGAGATTTCCAGCCCAGGTTGACCTGAAAGGCCAACAGGAAAGGTCTGCCTCACAGGATGTGGATCGGAGCTCAGCCAACCCTTGGCCATGAGGCACAGCACCAGGAGAAGGACCAGAGCAGGCAGCAGACCTTGGGGACAGAACCCTCAGCAGCAGTAGTGGCAGTTTTCAGATCCCTCAACCCACATTCGCCAAAGGTCAGTGAGAGGGTTTTTCCAGCTGACAGAGAAGGGAGTGAGGCCTTTCCATAGCTCCATCCTCAGGTGGCAGCAGTAGAGGCCACACTGGGCTGCAGCAGCTCACACTGCTGCTGTGGGATCATAAAATCCCTAGGGGCAATGAGCAGCTGATCCTACCTCAGCCCTGTGTGGTGGCTCTGCCCCCACCAAAATGCCTAGGGGAATAGAGCAGCTTATTTGAATCTCAGTCCCCAGTGCTGGCTTTGTGGAACTGGAGGCCAGGTGGCTGTGGAGAGAAAACTCTATTATTCACAGATTCTGGGCAAAAAAGTTTCTGGTTGCTCCCAGATCAGTGTACATGCTTGACTGTGCCACCTTGGAGGAATTGAGATCTTATGGATCCCCAGAGTATACCCTACTCTTGACAAAGGACCCAAAAGTCAAGAAACTAGCTGGGAAAATGCCCAAAAAAGGGAAAAAATGAGATTGTAGAAGATTACTTTCTTGGTGAACAGATATCTTCTCCCATCCTTTCAGATGAGGAAGAACAATGATTACCATCAGGGAAAGACAAAAATGTCAAGGTTTCTGTATCCCAAACATCCAAATAAATATTCAATGGTCTCATGCCATGGAAGAGCTCAAAGGGTTTTTGAAAATCAAGTAAGAGAGGTGGAGGAAAAATTGAGGAGAGAAATGAGAGAGATGCAAGAAAAACATAAAAAGCAAGTCAATAGCTTGCTAAAGGAGACCCAAAAACTACTGAAGAAAATAACACCTTTAAAAATAGGCTAACTCAATTGGCAAAAGAGGTTCAAAAAGCCAATGAGGAGAAAAATACTTTAAAAAGCAGAATTAGCTAAATGGTAAAGGAGGTCCGAAAGCTCACTGAAGAAAATAGTTCTTTAAAAATTAGAATGGAACAGATGGAAGTTAATGCCTTTATGAGAACCCAAGAAATTATAAAACAAAACCAAAACAATGAAAAAAATAGAAGACAATGTGAAATATATCATTAGAAAAATAACTAACCTGGAAAATAGATGCAGGAGAGATAATTTAAAAATTATTGGTCTACCTGACAACCATAATCAAAATAGAGTCTAGACATCATCTCCCAAGAAATTATCAAGGAAAATTGCCCTGATATTCTAGAACCAGAAGGTAAAATAGGAATGAAAAGAGATCCCACAAGGAAGATGTGTATGGGTATGTATGCATATATTATATATGTGTAGGTATGTATATGTACATATATGTGTGTTTATGTGTATATGTGTGCATGTATATATGTAATATATGTTATATATTACATATATACACAGACAGAGGGCACAGGTTAAGCTGAATATGAAGGGAGAATACCTAAAATGAATAAAATAAAATTTACTGTTGAATGGAATGTACTAGGAGTAAGAGAAAGAGAACAGTAGAATGTAGCCAATCATCTCATATAAAAGAAGGGAAGAAAGAGCTTTTACAATGGAGGGGAAGAGAGGAGAGATGAAAGGAAATAAATGAGCCTCAATGTCATGAGATTTGGCTTAAGGAAGGAATAACACACATTCAATTGGACATGAAAATCTATTTTACCCTGCAGGAAGGCAAGGGGAAGAGGATAGGAGAGGGAAGATAATAGAAGAGACAGCAAATTGGGGAAAGGGATAATCAGAAGCAAACACTATTGTGAGAGGACAGGTCAAGGGAGAAAATGGAATAAATGAAGGGCAGGATAGGACAGAGAAAAATATGGTTAGTTTTTACAACATAACTATTATAAAAGTGCTTTGCATTGTTACACATGAATGACCTATATTGAATTGCTTGTTTTCTCAGTGAGGGTGGGTGGGAGGGAGGGAGGGAATATGGAACTCAAAGCTATAGGAATGAATGTTAAAAATTGTTTTATCATGCAACTGGAAATTAAGCTACACAGGCAATGGAGTATAGAAATTTATTTTGACCTACAGAAAAATAGAGGGGAAGGGGGATGGAAAAAGTGTTGGTAATAGAAGGGAAGACAAACTGGAGGAAGGGGTGAATGGGTTGCATGCTCTCCTGGGGTGGTGGTAGGGAGAGATGGGAAGAAAATTTTGAATTTAAATTCTTGTGGAAGTAAATGTTAAGAACGGAAAATACATAAACTATATATTTAAAAATAGATTTTTTTTATTTACATATCACCTAGATTTCCTCCATATTTCCAATCACTTTTAAAAAGACTAGTAATTCATACTTCTACCGGTTAGTCTATCTTTCTACAACCTCTCACCACTATTTAAAAGTCTCTATTTAAATGCTAATTATCATCATCATCATAGGCTATTCCCATCTTTAGTTATTTTTGTAAATTTTTCAGAGATAAGATGAAATAATTAGATTGTTTTGATTTACATTTTCATACATATATATATATACATATGTGTATATATATGTATATGTGCATATACAGATGCAAGTATATATTTCTTTAAACATATGACCAAAAGTATACATGTATATGACCAAAAAATTCCTTATCAGAGATATTTAATATAACCAATTGACCACTTGCCTTATCACAAATGCATTAATTTTGTTTATGAAAAAAGCATTTAAATTTCACATAATCAAAATTATTATTATTTTATATTTTTGTAATTACCCCTATTTTTTCTTTGGTGAAGAATCCATCTCTTACCCATTGCTATACAAGATATATGACCTGGTTCTCTTATGATTTTTTTATGGTATGAACTTTAATATATAGACACATATCCATTTTAAGGTGTGGTTGTTTAAGGTGTGTCTTCTTGTCATTTTTCCTGGAATAAAAACATTAGTCTTTGCAGCAGTTCTAAAATCAAGTTTTTTCCTTTGTAATTTATATTTCAAGGTTAGTACAATGCTAGGTTATTGAATTTCATTATTTCTGATTTTCCCCTGCATAGTTTGATATTAATCTATTTTCTCTTTTTAAAATAGTACCAAGTAGTTTTAATGTTTGCTGCTTTATAATTTAGTTTGTAGCTATTGCCCTTGCATTTCTATTTTTTCGCTATTTCCCTTGGCAATGAAGATCTTTTCTTCTTTCAAATGAATTTTGTTATCATTGTGTAAGTACTTTGTAAAGTACCTCTTTAATACTTTGATTGGCATAGTACTAATTCTATAAATTAACTATGTCATTATCATTTTTTAGTATATTGGAAAGACCTATCCATGAGCACTAAATAGTTCTCCCCCTATTTAAGCTGTCCTTTATTTTTTAAGGAGTTATTTGAAATTGCTTCCACTCAGGTACTAAGTGTGAACTGGTAAAATTGAATCCCAAATATTTAATGTGTTTTGTAATTATTGTGAATGGGACTTTTATTTGTATTTTTTTCCTGAATTGAATTGTTGTTATATATAAATATGATTGATTTCTTGGGATTATTTTCAAGGCTGAAATTTTGCTAAGCTTTTGTCTCAATTTATTGGTTTGTTGATTCCTTAGGATTTTCAAAGTACATCATCATGTCATCAATAAGCAGGTCAAGTTTTGCTTCTGTGGCAGTGAGCTGGTACAGTGGATAGAGTGCTCCACCTAAAGGTAGGAAGACTCATATTCCTGAATTCCAATCTGGTTTCAGACATTTACTAGCTGTATGACACTGGACAAGTCACTTAAACTTGTTTGCCTCAGTTTTCTCATGTGTCATAGATAGAATGGAGCTGGAATTAATTGATATCGCAGATAAGTATCTCAGATATCTTTGGTATTTCAGTTTATTTACCTGAAAAATCAAGTTTATGTTATATGTCTTGGAAAAATGAATAAATGACTCAATCAGGAATTCAATGGCTGTGTATATGTATGAGAGTGTGTGTATGTTTAGAAAAAACAAAGGAATGGAATAACAGGTATTTAATTTTACATTATTGCTGTAAAAATTATTGTGAGCTTACTTCCCTCAAAAAGTACTATAACACATAAACTGTGAGAATACAAAAGGATCACAAAATCTAACACTAGATCTCAGTGTCATATATGCATATATATGTATAAATAGATACATAGATGTTACATATGTATGTGTATATGTACATAACTCTTCCCCTTGACTAATATCTTGTAAACAAAAAGGGCAAAGTGAGTATGAGGCTGTGTGTTAAACTAGTATGTGTAGAAATATCAGGTGACTTCACTTTAGCAATGTAGAGCACAGAAAATTATTTCTTTTATGTGGGACTTTGCTGGGTCTCCAGGAAGTATAACTAAAACATAGATGTCAGATAGTTCTAGAGGAGGACTTTCCCATTTTTCTGATCTTTTAATGTTACCTTGGTAAAATCATATTCACAATTGATGACTGTATGTACGTTAATCACATGCTCATCAACACTTTGGAACTTGTGACAGAGGTTCCATGATTTCAGTTATGATAGCAAGAGTTGCTTTCAGTTCAGCTCCACAGTTCCTAGCATAGAACATTTTTAGTGGAAAAATGAGTGGAAAACACATACAAAATAACAAACAAAATACTTTCTTAACTCTGTCATTTCCATAACATTTTTTGTCCTGTACATCCTTACCTAAGTCTGGATAGAGTCAGTTGAACCATATCCTCAGATGTTAATCCACTAGTAATTCAGCAAGACTAACAGGTGTAGTTGAACAGAATAGGACATTATAAAGTGAGAAACATGACAAGTCTTAACGGTTAATTTCTTTCAATAATACAAGGCAGGGGTTTCTTAACAATCAGTAATATCCTTTATATCTGACTATTTTTTGAAGGTAATACATAAGGTAAAATAATGAGAGCTTTATGATGTTTTTCTTCAAAAATAAAACCAATGTTGCATAACTATACTTGTCAGCAATGCCAGAGTAACAAACTATTTGTGTAAAACATGTCAAATCAAGACAACAAGAATTTATCAAGCACAACTTGAAGCAGATTTTTATGATGGACTTAGGAATATTTCAGGGCAGATGGGTGGACCAATGGATAGAGAACCTGGCCTGGAATCAGAAGAACCTGAGCTGAAATCTAGCCTCTGTTATTAGTTCCGTGACTCTGGGCAAGTCACTTAATCTGTTTGCCTCAGTTTCCTCATCTGTAAAGTGAGCTGGAGAAGGAAATGGTAAACCACTCTGGCATGTTTGCCAAGAAAACCCCCAAAAGGGGTCACAAAGATCTGGACATGACTGAAAAAACGACCAAACAACAAAGAAATACTTCAGGCCTTTTGTAAATGATTGGAAGAACAATTAAGAAGATCCTTTCTCAGAATGGCCCTTCAAAATTGACTTAAATTTTTGAACAAAAGGTGTGTTTTACAAGTTTTTCTTCCTGAATATTCTGACATGTACTAACCTCCTTGATAGCTGCATGTTCAGAGTAGAGCCTCTAAAATGAGATTAATCATGAGTCTGACCTCAGTCTAACCATCAAAAATGGAGAGACTAAGAGAATGAATAATGCCTGTTGTCGAGAGGATGACATTCAGGTGTATGGATGACCCTTAGAGGCAGCCATTAATATTTCTATATTTTGCAGGTGTTATTCTGATATTACCCAACAATGAGTTGGGTCCAGAATTGAATAGGAGAACTAGGTGGATTGTCTTTGTGAATTTTCATTGCTGTTTAATGACCCCAGGCTTCTACCTGTAACAAAGACATCTTTTTTTTCTAGCAACATTATTCTTCTAGCAGTGCAATATAGGAGAGAAGTCATGGAGTACCAGAGTCTACAAAGAATTAAAACTGAAGAGGACACAAATGTCAATTGGGAGGTATGTAGTACATGTACGTAGGCTAACATATATTGTTAATGAAAAATTACACAAGAGAAGTGATATGACGCTATCATGGGAGATATATGACCAGAGATCATGAAGCAAGAGCAAAGGATAGTCACTCAACAGCCCAAATATTCCTTTACTATACACTCAATGTCAAGAGATTTAGAGGAAAACTCTAAGCATTGTAAGCAGACTCTCTGAAGAGGACTTGTAAAAGGGCAGAGACAATAATCAACCAGGATAAGAACAAATGAATAAAAAGCGTCTGTGTATCAATTTCTATGTGCCAAGCATTGTAGTAAATGTTGGAAACACAAATATCAGAAAGAAAAACTATTCTTGCTTTAATGGAATAATTGAGGTAAATGACATAGTTCTTTTATAGGATTAGTGGAAAGACCCAAAAGTCATGTGGGTGTGAAGGGTGGATGAAAGGCCCAGAAAACTATACCCTTAGGTCAGATAATAGCACAAAAGATCTGGGGGACAGGGGTACATAGGAAGAGTAAATGATAAACCCGGAAGCATGTTAGTAAACAGCAGAAGGCTCCGTAGTCCTCCATTTCACTGAAGGGAATAAAGTGGATGAGTTTGATATGTAGAGATAGATAGACAGAGAGACAGACAGACACAGAGAGAGAGAGAGAGAGATAGATAGATAGATAGATAGATAGATAGATAGATAGATAGATAGATAGATAGATAGATAGATAGATAGATAGATGGATAGATAGATAGATAGATAGATAGATAAACAGATAGAGAGAGATTTCAATTCTACAAGAGGATATCAATGAAGGACAATATTATAGTAATAGATATTCATGATAGCAACCCTAGGTTATGAAAAAAAGGATAACTTATGTTTGATACAGTTTGCTAAATACAGCAGGAAACTTCATTACATTAACAAAAAGATGGCTATCCAAACCATATTTATAATTTTTTAAAAAACCCTTTCTGAAACAAATGTGGGAAAGTTTCAGTTATTTCGAAAATTCAGTATGTGTAAAGTTGCTCATTTATCAAAGAGACCAGAACAATGAGGTTTCCCTTCAAGATGACAGAGCAGAAGCAGGGACCTGCCTGAGCTCTCCCCTAAACCCCTCAAAATACTGTAAAAATGACTAAAGAGATTCTAGAGCAACAGAAGTCACAAAATGAAAGAGTGAAATATATTTCCAGCCCAAGACAATCTGGAAGGGCAACAGGAAGGGTCTATTGCACCAGGCTCAGAGCACAGTGCAGTATGACTATGCCAGCACAGATGGAACTGGAACAAGCCTCGGTGCTGCATCGCTGGCAGCTATAGTGGTTTCCAGACTTCTCAACCCACAAATGCCAAAAACAGCTTCAAAGGTCAGTGCAAAAGCTCTCTCACCTAGGCAAGAGACAAACATGATCTCACAGCAGCTACTGCTGCAGAGGCAGGTGTGATAGTGGAGGTATTGAGCAGCTAATCTCCATCACAGTCCTAATGGTGGTTCTGGGGTGAGGAGGAGTGCTATCATGGCAGAGATGGTGGTAACTATGGAAAGGGAATTCTACTCACAGTTTTGGGGCAGAAAAGAGTGTTTGTGGTTGCTCACAGATCAGAGTGCAGGCCAGGAGAGGAGTAAACACCTCTTATTTGATCATACTACCTTGGAGGAACTGAGAATTTACAGGTTCCTAGAGATATCTCTGAAAACACATGCACAAAACCCCTGAAATGTGGGCCAGTATACCCTCCACTTAATAAAAAGCTCAAAAGTCAAGTAATTGGCAGGGGAAATGAGCAAAAAGGGCAAAAACTAAGACTTTAGATGATTACTTTCTTTATGAAAAGGTATTTTTTTTATAAAAATTTATTTATTTACCTTTTTACATTCATTTTCACAAAATTTTGGATTCCAAATTTTCTCCCCTTTTATCCCCTCCCCCCACCCCAATACACCAAGCAATTTAAATTTCCCTATCACCAATCTGCCCTCTCTTCTATCATCCCTCCCTTTTCTTGTCCCCATCTTCTCTTTTGTCCTGTAGGGCCAGATGACATTCTATTCCTCATTAACTGTATGTCTTATTTCCTAGTAGCAAGAACAATACTAACCAGTTGTTCCTAAAACTTTGAGTTCCAAATTCTCCCCATCCCTCCCTCCCCACCCATTCCCTTTGGGAAGGCAGGCAATTCAATATAGGCCTTATCTGTGTAGTTTTGCAAATGACTTCCATAATAGTCGTGTTGTGTAAGACTAACTGCATTTCCCTCCATCCTATCCTGCCCCCCATTGTTTCTGTTCTGTCTTTTGATCCTGTCCCTTCCCGAGTGTTGACTTCAAATTGCTCCCTCCTCCCATTGCCCTCCCTTCCATCATCCCCCCCTTGCTTATCTCCTCCCCCACTTTCCTGTATTGTAAGATAGGTTTTCATACCAAAATGAGTGTGCATTTTATTCCTTCCTTTAGTCGAATGTGATGAGGGTAAACTTCTTGTTTTTTTCTCAGCTCTCCTCTTTTTCCCTCCACTAAAGAGTCTCCTGCTTGCCTCTTGAATGAGATACAATTTACCCCATTCCATTTCACTCTCTTTCCTCCCACTACATTTCTCTCTCACCATTTACCTTAATTTCTTTTTAAGATATGGTTCCATCCTATTCAATTCACTCTGTGCTCTCTCTCTCTGTATGTGCATGCATGTGTGTATGTGTGTGCGTGCATGCATGTACATGTATGTGTGTGTGTGGTCCCACCAACTACCCAGATACTGAAGTTTTAAGCGTTACAAATATTGTCTTTCCATGTAGGAATGTAAACAGTTCACTTTTGGTAAGTCCCTTATGACTTCTCTTTGCTGTGTACTTTTTCATGCTTCTTCTCATTCTTGTGTTTGAAAGTCAAATTTTCTTTTCAGCTCTGGTCTTTTCATCAAGAATGATTGAAAGTCCTCTGTTTCATTGAAAGACCATATTTTCCCCTGAAGTATTATACTCAGTTTTGCTGGGTAGGTGATTCTTGGTTTTAGTCCTAGTTCCTTTGACTTCTGGAATATCCTATTCCACTCCCTTCGATCCCTTAATGTAGAAGCTGCTAGATCTTGAGTTATCTTGACTGTATTTCCACAATACTGGAATTGTTTCTTTCTAGCTGTTTGCAATATTTTCTCCTTGACCTGGGAATTCTGGAATTTGACCACAATGTTCCTAGGAGTTTCTCTTTTCAGATCTCTTTCAGGCGGTGATCGATGGATTCCTTCAATACTTATTTTGCCCTCTGGTTGTAGAATCTCAGGGCAGTTTTCCTCGATAATTTCATGGAAGATGATATCTAGGCTCTTTTTTTGATCATGACTTTCAGGTAGTCCTATAATTTTTAAATTGTCTCTCCTGGATCTATTTTCCAGGTCAGTTGTTTTTCCAATGAGATATTTCACATTCTCTTCCATTTTTTTATTCTTTTGGTTTTGTTTGGTGATTTCTTGGTTTCTCAGAAAGTCATTAGACTCCATCTGTTCCATTCTAATTTTGAGAGAACTATTATCTTCAGTGAGCTTTTGAACCTCTTTTTGCATTTGGCTAATTCTGCTTTTGAAAGCATTCTTCTCCTCATTGGCTTTTTGACCCTCTTTTGCCAATTGAGTGAGCCTATTTTTCAAGGTGTTATTTTCTTCAGCATTTTTTTGGGTCTCCTTTACCAAAGTATTGACCCGTTTTTCATGCTTTTCTTACATCTCTCTCATTTCTCTTCCCAATTTTTCCTCCACCTGTCTAACTTGATTTTCAAAATCCTTTTTGAGCTCTTCCATGGCCTGAGCCCACCAGACATCCACCTGGGATGTCTGGGATACAGAGGCCCTGCCCTCCACGTCTTTCCCAGATGGTAAGAATAGTTCCTCATCATCAGAATTGAAAAGCAGGAACATCTTTACCCCATCAAAGTAGCTTTCTATAGTCTTATTTTTCTTCCCTTTTCTGGGCATTTTCCCAGCCAGTTACTTGACTTCTGAGATTCCTCTGCACTCCCTCCTAGATCCGCCCAGCTAATGCTTGGGCTCTGAGATTCAAATGGGCTTTCTGGGGCAGGCATGGATGCTATTCAATGTGAGCTTAAGTTCTGGTTCTCAGGTGGGGCAGGGCCACCTCCCAGGCTCAGTTCCCTCAGGGGGTTTATGCAGAGACCTTCAGTAATGGCCCTGAACTTCTGCCTGCCTGCTCAGGGAGTCCCGGGATGCCGCTGCTATCTCTGCAGCTGCCTCTACCTGCCTCTGCTGCTGCCTCCTGAGGGGGCCCGAGTCACGGAGACACCCCGCTCCCCTCTCGGCCAGCCCAGACGTCTCTCTCACTGACCTGTAGCATCTGTGGGCAGAGGGACCTTCCCGGCCGCTGGAGATTCCGTCCCTGAAGCCTGCTTGGATCTGCTCCTTTGGGGCCGTGCGGCCAGGGCAGCACAGGGGTGGGCTCCACTTTCCGGAGCATGATGGACCCCTGGGGATGGCTCTCCAGGGCTCTCTGGAACAGAAATCTTTTCCACTGTGTTTCTGCGCACCTTGCAGTGCTCCAGAATTTGTGGGGAGTTCTTCTTGCAGGAACTATATGGGCTGTGGCTTCAGAGCTAGCATACATGAGTCTTTCTACTCCACCCTCTTGGCTCCACCCCCCCGGTATTTTCTTATAATGAGGAAGATCAAAGCGTACAACTAGAGGAAGATCAAAGCATACAACTGGAGGAACACATAAAGGTCAAGGCTCTTAAATCCAAAACCTCCAAGAAAAATATAAAATGATATTTTATTATTATAATTATTATTATATTATATTTATTATAATAATTATTATATTATATATATTATATTATATATATTTATATATATATAAATTAATATATATATTATATTTATATATATATAATATATATTTATATATATAAATATATATATATTATATATATTATATATTATATTATATAATATGTTATAATAATATATTATATTAATAATATAATTATATAATAAATAATAATTAAATAATAAATAATTAATAAATAAATAAAATAATTAAATAAATAAAATAAAAATTTTTAATTTTTTAAAATTAAATATAAAATATAAAATTAAAATTATATTTTATATATATATATATATAAAATATATAATATATATATATAAAAAATATAATATATATATATATAAAATATATAAAAATATATTAAAATATAAAATTTTAAAATTAAATATAAAATATAAAAATAAAAATAAAAAAAAAATAAAAATAAAAAAAATTAAATAAATAAAATAAAAAAAAATAATAAATAAATAAAATAAATAAATAAATAAATAATAAATAATTAAATAATAAATGATATAATAATAATAATATATATTATAATAATATATATATTATATAAATAAATATAAATTATATATATAAATATAAATATATATATTATAATATATAATATTATAATAATTATTATATTATATATATTATAATAATTATTATAATAATTATATTATAATTATTATAATAATCATTATAATATAAATGATATTATTATTGAGGTGATAGAAGACCTCAAAAAGGATTTTGAAAATCAAGTAAGAGAAGTAGAGGAAACATTGAGAAGAGAAATGAGAGTGATGCAAGAAAATCATGAAAAATTAGTCAAAAGCTTTCTAAAGGAGACCCAAAAAATGCTGATGAAAAGAGCACCTTTAAAAATAGATTAACCCAAATGGCAAAAGAGGTCCAAAAAGCCAAAGAGAAAAAGAATTCCTTAAAAAGTAGAATTGGCCAACTGGAAGAGGTGATCCAAAAGCTCACTGAAGAAAATAATTCCTTCAAAATTAGAATGGAGCAAATGGAAGCTAATGACTTTATGAGAAATCAAGAAATTATAAAACAAAACTAAAAGAGCATGAAATGGTTCATTGGAAAAACAATTGACCTGTAAATTAGATGCAGGAGAGGTTATTTTAACTTATTGGTCTACCTGAAAACCATCATCAAAAAAGGAACCTACACATCGTCTTTCAAGAAATTATCAAGGAAAACTGCCCTGATGTTCTAGAACTAGAAGGGCAAAATAGAAATGGAAAGAATCCACTGATCACCTCACAGAAGAGATCCCAAAAGGAAAACTCCTAGGACTATTGCAGCAAAATTCCAGAGTTCCCAGGTCAAGGAGAAAATATTACAAGCAGCCAGAAAAAATTAATTCAAGTAATGTGGAAACACAATCAAGACAGGATTTAGAAGCTTCTACACTAAAGGATCAAAGAGCTTGGAATATGATATTCCATGGGTAAAGGGAGCTAGGATTAAAACCAAGAATCACCTATCCAGCAAAACTGAGTCTAATACTTCAGGGGGGGAAATGGAATTTCAATGAAATAGAGGATGTCCAAGCATTTTTGCTGAAAATACCAGAGATGAATAGAAAGTTTGACTTTCAAATACAAGCATCAAGAGAAACATGAAAAGATAAACAGGAAAGAGAAGCCATAAGAGACTTATTAATATTGAACTGCTTGCATTCTTAAATGGAAAGATGATATCTGTAAGTCATGAGACCTTTCTCAGTATTAGGGTAGTTAGACGGAATATATATATATATATATATATGTGTGTGTGTGTGTGTGTGTGTGTGTATGTGTGTGTATGTGTATATTATGTATGTGTAGTATATTTGTATGGATATGTGTGTGTGTGTGTGTGTGTGTGTATACAGAGAGCATAGGGTGAGCTGAATATGAAGGGAAGATATCTAAAAATAAAATTGTGTTGAGGGGAATGTACATGGAGAAAAAGAAAAGGAGAAGTAGAATGTAGTAAATCATTTCACATAAAAGAAGCAAGAAGGAGCTTTCTACAATGGAGTGGAAGATGGGGGAGGTGAGAGGAAATAAGTTAGCCTTACTCTCATTGAATTTGGCTTAAGAAGGGGATGACACACAATCAATTGGGTATAGAACATCTATCTTACCCTGCAGGAAGGTAGGGGGAAATGAATAGGAAAGGGAGGATAATAGAAGGGATGGCAGATTGGGGGAAGGGGTAATCAGAAGCAAACACTATTGTGGGGGTACAGGTCAAGGGAGAGAATGAAACAAATTGAGGGCAGGATGGGATAGAAGGGAATGTGGTTAGTCTTTCACAACATGACTGTTATGGAAGTGTTTTGCATGGCTACACATGTATGATCTATATCAAATTGCTTGCTTTCTCAATGAGGGTGGGTGGGGAGGAAGGAAGGGAGTGAATGTAGAACTTAAAGCTTTAAAAACAAATACTGAAAACTGTTTTTGCATGCAACTGGAAAATAAATTTTACAGGCAATGGGGTATAGAAATCTATCTTGTTCTACCAGAAAATAGAGAGGAAGCTTTGAGAAGGGGGTGTGTGATAGAAGGGAGGGCAAGTTGGAGAAAGGGGTTGTTGGGGTGCATGCTGTCTGTCCTTGGCAGGGGAAAGGGGAGAGATGGGGAGAAAATTTGGAATTCAAAATCTTGTGGAAATGAATGTTCAAAAATGAAAATAAACAAATTATATTAGAATTGTAAAAAAAAAAAATGAGGTTTCCCTGTATTTATATCCTAATTTTAACCTGATATTCCCAAATTATACTATATAATAGGTTGTTGCAAGGCAGTCTTGACTCAGAACAGTTAGGTGGTTCAGGTTCAGAACTGGAATTAAATAAGATCCTAATAAAACATCTAACTGTTAACAAAAGGGCATTTATTTAGCATAAAAGCATAGAAAAAGTCTCATTAAGGATGTAGCATTGATTCAGTTGAGCAAATCTACCCTGCCCCTATGCTGGTCTGCCAATCAAGTCAAGGAAAAAGGCATCCTTGCCTTCTTTGTGGCTTAGTCTTTTATAGATGTGTAGACCAGCAGGAAACTACATCAACAACCCAACTCTTGCTATCCTGAGTCAATTATGTCTTGTGGACAATTTAAGTTCCTTTTAAGGAAAAGCTATCATAGCTAGTTTTATATGATAGATATTGCTCCTACCACATAGATCCTTCACTAAATGGCCCCTCATAGTGTTTTGTGATCTCCTGGTATAAGCTTCATAGTGTTAAAATACAATGTCCCACAAGGCAGGGTTGTTTTCTCTTGCCTCGCATAACTTCTCAAGAAATCTGCTTTTGATTACTAGTAAGTGACCAGAGATTTAGGTAAAACTTTATATCTGCTCATTCTGAAGAGTCATTTTGGGAATGGGAGTAGGGAACAAATGTGAAAGAAGTAAAGAACACTTGGGGAAACATTAATTCTAGGAAATATTATACATGTAGCACAGTTGCTTAAAGAGTTCAAAACCTATAGCCAACCCATGTTTTGGATACTGATTATGGTGCTCCTTTAGATGGTTATTATTTTGCAGTATAAGAGTGTCTAAGGAGACAATAAAAGATAATGAATGAATATGTGCTTTCCAGCAGGCAAATCTTTGCTTTGGCTCAGGATTTAAGAATATGCAGTGCTTATGAAAGGCATCGACTAGTTCAGATTTGGTGATTTATAGCATTCCTCACACCATAACAGAGAATAAATGGGCGCTGAGGAGGTTTGGGTCAGGTGTTTGAAATCTCTTTGTCTTTGAGCCTAACAAGCCTATCAATCAAATTAGATTGGCTACCGGTGACCTCATCACTAATTTTAGTGCTAGTGAAAGAAATTGATTTTCTATCTTCTAAAAAGCATATTTCAGCATTGTAGAGAGAAGACAGAGGTTTGGCCCTCTCTCCTTCTCATCTGGTCTCTTCTGGGAAGGGAAGGGTAGGGAAGGGAGAAGAGGCAAGGGGGAAGGAAAGGTGAAGAAGAGGGAGAGAAAGTGAAGGGAGGAGAGAAAAGTAGAAGGATAAGGAGCAGGGAGCAGAAGGGCTAGATACTTTCCATCCCTATCGGGCATTTATAGTTTTGTTGCCTTGTAGTCACATTAATATATGCCTAATGAGGATCAATTAAAAGAACTGGGTGAGGGGACATGTAGTTAAACAAGAGAAGATTTAGGAGGCATATGGTAGTTATTCTCAGAATGTGAAGAGTCATCACGTGGAAGAGTAATTAGACCTGTTTTGTTTGGTCCCCAAGGACAAAAACAAATACAATGGGTAGAAGCTACAGGGAGGCAGATTTCAGCTCAATGTAAGGAAAAGGGCTCCTAATGATCTAAGTGTCTAAGGAAAATCTTTCTAATAACATAGAAGTGGAATTGCCTGCCTCTGGAGGAAACAAGTCACCTGCACTAGAGATCTTGAAATAAAGCAGCAGCTCCTAACCTTTTTATGTGATTCATGGAACCCTTTGGCAGTCTGGGTAAATCTATGGACCCCTTTTTCGGAATAATGTTGTCAAATTCATAAAATGAAATACATAAGATTAGAAAGGAAACCAATTACATTGAAATACAGTTATTAAAAAATAAAAAATAAAACAAGTTTACATACCTTACTCTAAAAAGCCCTGAAACGGGTTTATGGCTTCTTGTCAGAGAGACTTTGTAGAAGGGATTCTTGTTCAGACACTGATTAAACCATCTCACCTTTGAAATCTTTTGTAACACAGAGGACCTATTATTCGGCAGCCTGTTTCATCAGAAAATGTTCCTGCAGAGACCAAAGGGCAAATAAATGCTAAATATATATTGCCAATTTAAGGCAGCAAAGGTAGTGAATAGCGAGCTGGCTTTGGTCTTAGGGAGGTCTACATCCAAGTCCCAGGTCCAGCATATATTGACTTTGTGACTCTAGGTAGATCACTCCATCTTTCAGTTAAATAGTAACCGTGTCAGAAGGTCCCTGTTTCAAAATGGGTGAGGATCTTTCCAACCATGTCCCCACCTCTCAAAAAATAGCCAGTTAAGAGTTTAATGTCAAAGTTATGACTTTGGGACCTTTTCTATAAGGCCTGCCTTTCCTTCTCAAGAGAAAATGTAGACTATCTCCAACATATTCAAAAACTAGACTAAATTATAAGTGACCCAATTGCTCGGGTACTTTAACAACTGATTAAACTATGACAGTTAATATCAACTATGATTCAATGACAATTAAACCAAATTGGCTAAGCCAAGGCTTAGCCCTCTCCCTACAGTATATAAAACTTATTTCAAACCTTCATTTCTAATTTGGTGAATGCAAGGTCATGTTACATGAGCCATCTTTCTCCAACCTTTAGAAGTCTTTAATTTTTCCAGTCCTGAGCAACTACAGAATAAAGGACAATTGACCTCAATTGTGACTGTCACATTTGAAGAAAATTCCCTAGATTGCTTCCACATACAATATTAGTTGGACATTTAGCTGTTACCAGGAGAACTACCCATTTGAGATTTCTCTGTGGTAGGAATGAAAATTATTTCCTCTGGGAAACTAGAGGGTATTATTGTTAAACCATTTCCTACAGGTTAAATTATTTTCAGACTCTTGAAGTTGGAATAACTGAAGGACTACATTATTTTCACCCCTTTCAATCCAAATCCTATCTTCTCCTTTATTATTTTTACTTATTTTCTGAGCAGATATAGATGGATGATAGAGAGGGAGAGATAATAGATAGATAAGGCATTCATGGTTTACTATATACAAAACCCTGTACTTAGTGCTAGACTTACAAATATAGACAAACAAGACACTGTCTGTCCTCAAGAGGCTTACATTCTAACATAGGAAGAGCACATAAAGAGACGATGGAAATCAAAGGGGAAGTAGCACTTGTTCAGTGACATGATCTGGAGATGATGAAGAAGGGATATAAAAGTCAGGATCTTGTCAAGGTAAAGCAAAAGCCCACACATCATGGCCCACAGTGATTCCACAGGCAGAGGGCAAGTTTCCAGAAAGGGAGGAGGAAAGAGGGATAGCCAGAGTAGAGATGGCACACAGACACACACGCACACACACACCCATACACACACACATAGGTGTGTGTATATGTGTGTACTCATATATATAAATATATGTAGATATATGTATATATTCACATACATATGCTTTATATATACATACAATATGTGTATTGTATAAATGCATATATGCATATACATTAAAATGCATATACATTTGCAGTGTATACAGTATAGGATGTATTAATACAGACACACATATATATGCATATACTGCATAAAGTATGAGAGGGAGAGAAGAGAAACAGAGACAGAACAAAGCTTGTGGAATTCAGTGCTAGAGTTTACTATCTTTATCCTTGCCCCAAGTTATCAGACAGCTATTGTCTAATTTTAATAAAACCACAATCTGGTTCTTCATTTAAAAAATAATTAAAGCCCATGTAGATTTTTTTATGCATCACCAGAATAAAGGATCTGCTGCCCTCATCAATGATTTAAAAAGCCACTTGGAATGTATTAAAGGAGGGTGACTAGATTAAATAATTTAGAGTCATTAAATTGCTCTCTTACCCATGGAAAATATGGGAAACAAGTCATGTCTCTTTTAAGAGAGGCTGGGCACTGAATGGGGGAGTCTATAACTGAGTGGCTTGTGTAGTATTTTTATATGCATTTTGGATTAACACTGTGTATATAAATGCCTGTTTGTCAGTACAGAATAGCAGACTAAGGGAATAGTTTTTAATAAAATCTCGTGTAGATTTTGAGTAATGCAGAATCCATTACTGTCGAGTTTACCAACCAAAGAATGCCAAGAGATGGCAGCACTGTTGGTTTGTTGCCTTTTGCAGATAAATGTGTGCTAAATGTAGTATTAAATTTATATCTATATACACACATGCCTATGTGTATATATATATGTATATGTGTGTATATACATATGTATATATATATATATATATATATATATATATATATATATATATATGTGTGTGTGTGTGTGTATGTGTATATGTATTTATGTAAACTGAAAGTAATGTTGAAAATCATCCGGTCCATCTCTTTGCATCTAGGCACACATGAATTGGATCAAAGTCAGAAATTTGCAAAAAGGCTCAACAGAGTGGCAAGATCAACAAAGTCTGAGTTCCTTTTTTATATTCCAAATTGATTTCATTTTCAATTCGTGGAAAAACAAGCATTTCCATAAAACAGTACAATGAAAAACATCATTGCACATGAAACTACAAATCTACCATGTACAACTTGCTTTTCCTTCCAAATATCCAACAAAGTTAACATGCAAATTTTCTTTTTTTCCTTTTTTTCTTCTCTTCCTCCTCCCAACCTAGAGATAACTACCATTAGACACAAATAGTTGTGTATATATATATGTATATATTTGCATTTATATATTCATATATAAAATTATTCTATACATACTTTATACAAGCTTCTATTTATAACTTCTTTCTTCATATGTCTTTTATTTTTTTATTTATAATAGTCAAGATTACTTAGTCACTCAAAGTCATTCTTAAAATCTTTACACTCTTAAAATATTACTGTCACTGTATACAGTGTTTCCTTAGTTCTGCTCATTTCAATCTTCCTCATTTTGTGCAAGTCTTTCTGTGCCTTTCTAAGATCATTGACTTCATCATTTCTTATTGGACAGTAGTATTCTATTACAACCAAATACCACAACTTGTTCTGCTATTCTGCTTTGTTAAGGATTTCTAAATATAAAGGATGGTTCAAAGTAATAAACAAGGTATTGAGAAGCATAAGTTTGATTTATCGATTGATTGATTGATCAAGTCTTCTTGATTTTTGATGAGGTTTAAGCCTAGCTAGATGCTGACTGATCTACCCTCTAAAATCACTGAAGCCCCCATCATCTTAGAGTTCACAGATTTTCCCCTTCATTGCAGGGTTTTAGGCAGAAGATGGATGACTACATTCCAGACATGTTGTAATGTGGATTCTTGTTTAAATATGGATTGTACTAAGTGAAGACCCTTCCAACTCTGCATTTCTATAATGCAGTCAGGTGGAAGGATACAAAATATATCCAAAAAAATAATTTCTATGTAGTACTAATAAAACTAGGAGGAAGAGATAGGAAAAGAAATTTCACCTGAAATAACAACAAAATGCATTAACTATCTGGAATTTAACTTACCCCCACACACAGGACATATAACAATTCAATCAAAAATAATTTTCACAAAAGAAAATAACAGAAAAACTCAATAGTTGGAGAGCAATTTGACATTCGTGATTGAGCCACACTACCCAAATTGCTCTAAAAATGTAGTCCTAAGTTCATCAAATTGCCACGGAAATATTTATTAGAACTAAAGTAATAATAAAATCCTTTGTAGAATAAAATATCAAGAATATTCAACAAGGCAGTCAAAAATAGGAAGGCAGAGCCTTTAAACCAGAATTTCACTATGAAAAACTTTAATTATAAAAATCTGATACTAGATGACTAGTAAGAGGTAAAAATAAATATTCAGTATCCTGAACTTTATGGAAGCATTAAAATAGAAACTATGAGGTGAGAGACTCTGGTAATAAGTAGGTAAATACTAGCCAATATTCCAGTGGATCTGTGATCTCATCATTGTGGGCATTTCATCTAATGCTTATAATGACAACAATAATTATTACAGATAGCAGATATTTATATTTAATAAAAGTATATAAATATATTTTCATATCAATTTATTAAAAAAAAACTGAGGTTAACAGAGGTTAAGTGACCTGTCCAGGGCAATACAGCTAGTAAGTACCTAAGGCTGGATTTAAACATAAGTCTTCCTCACTCCAGGTCCAGTGCTCTATTTTCTGTATCACCCAACCACCTCAGTGATGATCACAATCCTTCCATGCCTGCCCATTCTTTTCAACTATCGTCCAGGTTGTTAAATATTTTCCATGATGTTTTCATGCTGGGGAATTTCTTGATTTGTCTTGGCATAGATTATGCGGTCATTCCCATCATGTGAGCAGTCCTTTCTGTATGAATAAATGCATCTGTACTAAGCTCTGGGATTGCAAAGCCATAACATTAGGATGTAAAAGTTTGCATTCTAATTTTTAAAAAGAATAACACATAAAAAGAGAATGGTGCTAAGGAAAATGCTCTTTGATTTGCAACTGGTTGCTGTCCTTCATTTTCAAAGAGGATCAAAATGATGTCACTATGATAAAGTGAAGTTTCAGTGTGTCCCACTGTGACTGATCAGACCAATATGAGCTCAGAATGCTCTACCACAGGTTGGGCACAGATAGTCTGTGTGAATTTTTGGGGTGGATACTACAAAATTGTATCCTACGTTTATTTTGTGCTGTTTCAATTCTGCTTTGTTCATAGAGCACAGCACCCTTTCTGATATGCATACGCCATGCTGAGCAGTCCTGTACTAGTGTCTCCCATGTTGCCCAGTCAAATCCAGAGTTCTTGAGAGAGACCTTGAGAGTATCCTTGTATCACTTCTGACTGCTGTGTGATCGCCTGCCCCATGTGAGTTCTCCATAAAATAGTCTTTTTGGCGAGTATACATTTTGCATTCGAACAGCATGGCCAGACCATCAGAGTTGCACTCTGAAGCATAGTTTGAATGCTTGGCAGTTCAGCTTGAGCAAACACTTCAGTCTGGTACCTTATCCTGCCAGGTGATCATCAGAATCTTCCTAAAACAGTTCAAATGGAAGCAATTCAATTTCCTGGCATGGCACTGGTAGACTGTCCATGTTTCACAGGCACAGAGATATTCAAAAAGTCCTGTCAGTTTCAATACCCTGATCTTTGGCTGTACTCATGATGGACCTACTGGACTTCTTTGTTCACAACATGAAGTAAGAGACCTTGAAGCCTTCTCTTCTCTGAGGTCATGTGGTCTTAAGAAACAGACCTCAGTGGTTGACCTCTGGATTTATTCTTTTCCCTTCTAGGAGAATGGAGTAGAGCCTCGAATCTTTTGAGTTAGGAAATGTCAGGAAAGTGAGTGTCCAAGCTTCCCAGCATCTAGATTTTGTGGACAGTTCTGCACTGGTGTCCAGAGGAGAAATGAGCAACCTTTGGAAGTGACCTTTGGGACCTAGTCCTAGATATCTGAGAAAATGAATTCTTCTGAAAACAATATTGTAACTGGACATGAACTTGGTGGCACCAATGTTATGTAGAAACTGAGCCAATTCCACACTAGCAACTGAGGTTGTATAGGACAGAGTATGTATTCCAAGATATTGGGGGAAAATAGCTGTATTGTGTTTTTGCTATATCTTTGAAATAAATCAACCTTTGTAAAAGCTAATTAGTATTAAGTGGTTACATAGAACTGGAACCCTAATAACTGATACCTAATAATGATGTAATCTTGCTGGTGGGGACATAAGCCAATGATCATAGTGAAAAGACACTCCAAGAATCCAGACTGTACTGAGAAGAGTACAGTAAGAATATACTCATTTAAGGATTGGCTGCTGAAAATATCTCTTTTTGTTGTTCTTTCCTTCTATAATCAAATGTGTTTTCTGATTCTATGCTACTGTTTATCTAAATTTTTGGTTTGTTTGTTTTTTATGAATAGTAATGATTAAGCATCCCGACTGAGTTAACTTTAGAGATTCCCACTTTCATCCTCTGTTAGGGGCTTGAATTAGACAAGGGCACACTTACAAGAAAATTAGTGCTGGTTGATTCATGTGTGATGTGAGTCAGGCTGTGTCAGTCACCTCCCTAGGACAAATCTTTCTTGAAATTGTTATTTTTCTTCAGTCATTCAGTCGTGTCTGACTTTCTGTTACCTCATGGACCATAGCACACCCATAATTGACTTGAGTTTTCTTGGCAAAGATATTAGGCAAACGGAGGCTAAATGACTTGCCCAGGGTCACATAACCAGTAAATATCTGAGGTCAGATTTGAACTCAGACTCCTGACCCCAGTGATCTTTCCCTCAAACTATTTAGCTTCCCCAGCAATTACCAACTCATTATTCTCTTCCTTTCCAAACCTTCCCTACTTTTCCTTTGAATTTCTGTTGGATTTTTATGAACTCTTCTGTCTCCCAACATTTCCCTCCACTGACTTTCCTAAGTATTGGTAAGTCTTTTTCTGACATGATTTGAAGAGTCCATCAAATTTTCAATCCTTAGGATACTGTAGACCAAGGTGCTATTTCTCATCCTTTTTTTTGTGGATATGTTGAAAAAGAGCCAAAACATCTTCTGCTGTGGTGCAATTAAAAATGAGAAGGGCTGTTTTATTAATCTAATTAGAAGCAAAAATCTTACCATATTAGCAAGTTTTATTGTCACTGTCAGCATTCTCACAGCAGCCACAATTTTCATCGGTACCTACTTTACATAAAAGTTGTTGATTTATCATATCAGAGTGAATATTTAGAAACCAAAGATGTTTTTGAAAGTAGGATGGTACATCTCAGTGGCCATCAGGCAACCACTACAAAGTCTAACAAAAGCCATAGCTGTTTCTAGAATCCCAAATTATCCTTTTCTCTCTCATCTATCCACTCAATCTGCACGGTTGACCATCAAGATACAGAAATCCAAATCACTGTGGCATTTATTCAGCCAAGAAAGAATAGAATTGATTTGGGTAAGTTGAGGTTATAAACAAATCTGAAATTTGTGAGACCTCATCCCCATACAATGTAGTTATTTCTCTGATGACTATTGCCTGTCTCTTCCTGAGGACTTAAGATTATAACTCTGGATTTATTACCTTGGCTTACTAGGAAAAACACAAAGTTCTGAGAAAGCCCAATAAGTAAGATTCCAACCAGTGACCCTCTCAATTACCCAAAAAGTACATGATATATTCAATATTTTGGAGATAAGTAGATGACTAGGAAAAAAAAGACATTTATCTTCGAAAGCAACTGACTGCCACATGACAACAAATATGCCACTCACCTAAACTCCATACCTACAACTTTGTTGGAACATGTGATGTTTAATATATAACTGCTATCACAATTACAGGGAAGCTCTGTCTCTACAGAGGGAAGAAATTTTCTGGAAAATTCAGATAAAAGCATTTGGAGACTTAACAAAAGAGAAGAAAAGGGAGTGGGTCTAGGGGAGCAATAAAGGTTAATTCCAGAGAGGTACATCCTAATGCCTTGATTGCTGACCTCATTCCCTCTTCCCTCTAGCCCTGTCAAGTTCAGCAGCATCTATCCCAGTGAAATAAGGGTGGTGAGGTAGATTGAACTTAAATTTGAGGGACTTAAATGCCATGATAAATACTTTTTCTATATTCAGACAGTGAAACTAAAAAAACAGGAAAATGATGTGATTAGACTTAGGACAAAAGGATTTAGAACCAGAGGAACTTAAGAGTTCATGTAGCCCTAGCCCCCTCATTTCCCAGAGGAGGAAATGTTTAAATGATCTATTAAAGGTCATGTGGGTTATTGATAGCAAAGCATATCTGAATACTGGCCCTTCGACTCCAAATCCAGACTTCTTTCCATTATATTATACATTTGGCAGCTATAGGAAAGATGGGTTCACTTGAAAGAGAAAAGAAGCAGGGAAACCATTTAGGGGACTATATAGTAAAGGAGACCAAGTAAGATGTGCTAACAGCCTACACCATAGCAGTAGCTGCCAGAAATATAGGGAAAGCAGAACTTGCTAATGGATTCTGTGAGAGAGGAAAGAGGATGTCCATCTTCTTGTGCCACAGCACTTTGTCTTAGGTGAGCCCCATTTTCATGCCATACAAAAGAAAAAAATTAATATCTGAAATTAGGACTGTGACAGATTTCCTAGCCTTCTACTTCATGATGAAGAGCACAGAGAAACCCAGCCTTCCATTATTCCCTGGCACAGCTTCCACATTAGGGAGGGACCTGCCAAACTCCTGCTTGCCTCAGCTCAGCCTGATTCCCAATAGCCCAGTTCCCTAGGCAGCTCATTTTGCACTGATTATCCATGCCCAAGCGATGTCCTTCTCTTTCGCTCTTGTGATTAAACTTCCTATTAGCCTAAGACACAAAAGCACAAAATCTTCTAATGTATTACAGATATTAAGTAAGAATCGCCTTACTGAATGCGTGTTACTCCTCCTTCCTCCCCTCCCTACCTCTCTTCCCTTCCCCCACCCTCTGCTTTTTTTTTTCAGCTGCTGGTGCTGTGGGCAGCCAACGTTACCTTGGTGATTTCTCTCCCTCTGTTCAGAGATAAAATTGTGCAAGGAGAATATGGCGACTGAGGCCTCCTAAGCAAGAAACTATCTGACAGGGATTCTATCACAGAGAAAGGGGAGGAAAGGAAAGAAGACTCCCTTAATAGGATTAAAATGTATTGAAGAAAATGCTACTTCAGTATTTTCGTTTAGAAGGGCACAGGTAGTTCTTTAACAAAAGAGAAGAAAAGGGTGTGGGTCTAGGGGAGAAATAAAGGTTAATTCCAGAGAGGTAGATCCTAATCCTTGATTGCTGACCTCATTCCCTCTTCCCTCTAGCCCTGTCAAGTTCAGCAGCATCTATCCCGGTGATCATTTTCCCCCCAAGAAAAGAAATTGTCTTAAAAGGGCCAGAAGCCACAGATGATTTTTAATGCTACTGCTTTAAAACTGACAGAGAAAGTTGGAAAGTAAACTCAGTCTCATGTCAAGCTTCTGAGAGCTATTTATAAATGGGGGAGGAGGGGAGAGGGAAGGGAGAAGCTGAAAAGCTTCCGGAACTATGTAGAACACTGTATGTGTTGTCCCCAAAGAAATGATTAAGATGCAAGGGAATTACTTACTAATACTAAATGAATATTCAGCAACCGTCAGAAAGCCAGCCTCTACGGAGCAGGGGTGACTTTGTCTTTGAAAGGGAAGGGCTTGGTGTTCTAAGCAGGGGTTACACTAGGCTGGCACTCACTGTGGGCACTGTGTAGAATTCCAGCTCTGCTGGCAGTTCTTGACTTAGAAAAGGTGCAAGCAATACACAAACTCCTATATGGGTGCCCAGCAACAGAGAGCAAATGTAGTCTTATAGCATTTCTTTGCAACTCAGAAATGCCATTTCTCCTGCTGAAGTTTTGGGGCAAAACCTGGAAAACTCCAGGAAATGGAGAGGGTGCCAGTGAGTCCCAGGCACAGAATAGCTCACCCTAACCCAGTTCTCCCTTAACACTAATGCCTTCCCTCTGAGATTGCCTCCAGTTTATCATATATATATATATATATATATATATATATATATATATATATATATATATATATATATATATATATCTTATTATCCATGTGTACCTTTTAGAGTTGTTGCAAGTTTTCTTTCCCAATTTCCTCACATTAGAATGTGAGCTCTTTGAGGGTAGATATTGTTTTGATTTTTCTCATATTCTTAGGACTTGGCATACTGAAGGTAGCAAAGTAAATTCTTAATAAAGGCTTACTGTTTGACTAACTTGCCTAAACTATGCCTTCATTTTTAGAACAAGTTTTCTTAAGAGCCTATTTTATCATAGATCCCTTTGGCAGGCTAGAGAAACCTATCAAGCTATTTTCAGAATGATGTCTTAAATACATAAAATATAATACTTGGGATTAAAAAGAAAATCAATTATATTGAATATATTTATAAATATATTCCAAAATAAGTTTATGAACTCAATATTAAGAATCCCTACCCTAGCATCCATGTAGATAATTGAAATTAACCCTAGAAATTAGTTTATTAGTAGTTTTATCAATGAATGAGAAAGGGTATTTGCATTTCATAGAAAACTTTTGAAAGTCAAATGCTTATCACAAATAATATCAATCTCTAGAGGAAGATTTGGAGGCCAATAAGAGAGTGGGAAGAAGGGGTTTTTTTTGATGCCCTTCAGATAATATTGCACAGTAACCACCTATTGTATTTTCTCATTTTGGGTGAGAAAAAACATGGATATTCAGGAATGAGATTTAAATATACATACATACATCTACATACATGCATACATGTACATGCAAATATATATGTGTGTATATAAAGTGTTAGATATTTTTAAAATCTAAGAAATCATATAGTTCAGTTATTAATTTTTATAGATGAGGTGACTGAGTGCTTGCAAAGTGAAATAACTTGCCTAATTGATCATAGGGTAAGTTAGTGACTAAAGAAACACTAGAATTCAAATCTGATGGCTCATTCAGTTCAATCTTCAATTCACTGCCTGTATCATTTTCATCTTTTCATTTCAGGAACTTGACAATAGGAAAAGTGAAAATGGTTTTCATTCATAAACTGATTGTCAATTATTACAATTAATTTCTAGTGAAGTTATTTATTTGTTCTTCAACAGGGACAGAAATGGGCACATAATCAAAGACTACCTTTCTTCATTGAAAGAGTCAGTTGACTGTTGGCTAATACATTCAACAAACGCATCCATCATTGAATAGCTATTAAGCACCTAAAATCACTGTCCAGGGTGCTGTGAAGCACAGAGAGATAAATAAGATTCAATCCCTGCCCTCAAGGAACTTGACAATCCAATTGTGGAAAAATACAAGACAAATAACAATTCAATAAAACAGTACAAGGAATATTACGCAGCAAGACATGATTAATTGCCGAGTAAATGACCCATATAACAAGCACTATAGGAATTCACTGGGCTGGGCTTGAGTTTCAGCTGGATCTTTTGGATTAAAAAAATGGTGAGTGAACAAGTAAAAATGTCAAAAGTAAAGCTCAGCAATAGCCTGTGAGGGACATAGATCCTAGTTGACCTAAAGCTCCAGTGAGCCTAATATGTTGGTGCTTAAGTAGGCAACCATCTCTAGCTTAGGATATAAGAACCCCTAGGAGGTTGAAAACCTTGTCAAGGTAGTACAGGGAACATTTGATAAATATATTAACCTACTGAAATATTCTAAAAAAAGTGGTACTAGTTTAGAAATGTTTTGGTAAAGATTTTTAGGCTTTATGATATTGTAAAATATTATATACCAAATAATGTTTCTTTAATGAAAAAATATATCTCCATTTTATTTTTATCTCTTAATGTAAATATACCTAAACTCAAGAATTTCTTTCCTCCCTGCTGTAATGGTAATTTAAATGGGAAGGTCTTTCCCATCAATAGGCCCATGTGACCTGCCTGGGTCACATGAAAGCCTAAGTTACATGAGTTTGAGTCTCATGAAGCTTGTTGGGGGGAGGGGGAGTTTGCTGAAGGGGTGGAGCAGAAAGGATAGAACAGGAAGAGATGAAGCTAGAGCAGAACTGAGAGGAACTAAGTCAGAGAGCAGTCAGAGATAGGAAGGATGCAGGCAAGCAGGAAGCTGGCTAGAGTGAGTGAGAAAGCTTGTTTGTGATTTTATTTAAGGGAGCCTGCTTGTGATTGGTTTAATGAAGTTGCTTTGTGAGAAGCCTAGTAGGGTGAAGGCTTGGGGCTGGTGTTGTTCTCTGCATTGTTATTGTGTATAGATTTTTGTTGCTATAATGAATTTGGTTTTCTGGTGTCTGAACAAAATGTTTTGGTTCTGTCTTCCGTGTGGAGAGTGTGTTGTATTTTACAATTCAGAATTGCACTGGGATATTCATGGCCACTAAAGGTGCTATGACTACTGCATTGGTGCTACACCTGCTAAATAAGGGACATGGGAAGATTTACTGAAAGCCAAGGAGCAAGGGGACAAAAATAGTTGGAAACTCCTTGGGTAGTATAACACGTCAAGAAATTTTATTTTGCTAAAAGGAAAACCTTACTAATAATTCAGAATACCCTAAAGTAAATTGGGGTGCCTCAGAAGGTAATAGACTTCTCATCAGTGATCTTAAAACACAAGCTAGGTGATCATTGTTGGTAGATATTTTAAAAGGGATCTCTGTTTGGGTATGGTTTAGTCTAAATGGCCTCTAAGTTCCCTTCCACCTATGAGATTTTGTAATTCTGTCATTCTAAGGGCTAAACATTTAATTCTCTGAGAGTAGAGTAGAAAGAAACAGAAGATAAAAAGAAGTTTTGTAGATAAACAAAAACATGCATCTCAGTAAGTCCAAGTACACATTTATTTTCACTGCTCTCTAGCTGAGATTATCAGCATTTCTTTCAATTATTTAAAACCAGTATTCTGAGAATGCATCTATAGGCTTTACCAAACAACCAAAGAGGCCCATGACTCAAAAAAAGGTTAAGAGGCCCTGCTATAAAGAAATTCATCTGCCGCAACAGAAGACAGATGATATGGCATAATTAATGCATGTAAAGCTTCTTGAAGACCTTAAATGTCAGTAATTCTTATTATTGTCATAAAAACAGCACACTGTGCTCAATAAGCTTTAAGAGATAAAATGGGGAAGAAGAGTAGTCCCATTATCACCAACAAGAAGTTATTTATTATGGGTTTATTACATGCCAAGCATTATGCTAAGTGATTGGGATACAAAGAAAAAGCAACATCAGTTTTTGCCTTCAGATAACTTATATTCTAGTGGAAGAGTATGATCTTAATGTTGGGAGGTGAATGGATATCACTGAGACTTGCCAGCATGTGACTTGTGACTTTGTAAAGTACATTTGGTTCAGAAACCCTGAGGCTCTTCCCCTCCCAAATTGATTATTTTTTTGACTAGGTAAAAGAGGTCATTTTTTTTTTTTTTTGCCTCATTTCTTACCTAGCCTTAATCGCTGAATAGGCATTGCCACAGACAAACTGAGACCTGTGAAAAAACTCAGCTGAAAAAAGGACAAGTCCTCTCACTGTATCTGGAGCCATCTCTAGTCATCCTGATCTTGCCACTGGATCCAGATGACTGTAGAGGAGAAAGTGAGGCTGGTGACTTTGCACAATCTTGCCTCATTTAAATTCAATTCACTTGGATTTCTTGACTTGGAAGAAATCACTTTCCTGTTGTCATTGGTCTTCTTCAAGAATGAAATACAAAAAACATTTTGGTTCAAAGGAATAGATTGGCAGAGTGAGAATTAGGGCAGCATTGAGGTTCAAGAAGACAGTCAAATTTCTAGAAATTGAAGGGAGAATAGGCAAAGAAGAAACTAAGTTATCACTCTTTGCAGATAATATATTGATATACTTAGAGAATCCTAGAAAATCAAGTAAAAAACTACTTGAAATAATAAACAACTTTGGCAAAGTTGCAGGTTACAAAATAAACCCACATAAACCATCTGAATTTCTATATATTAGTAGCAAAGCCCAACAGCAAGAGATAGAAAGAGAAATCTCATTTAAAGCTATGGTAGACACCATAAAACATCAGGGAGTCTACCTGCCAAAACAAACCCAGGGACTATAAGAACACAATTACAAAACAATTCGCACAAATAAAGTCAGATCTAAGTAAGTGGGAAAAATATCAGTTGCTTGTGGGTAAGCTGAGCTAATATAATAAAAATTACAATCCTACCTAAATTAATTAACTTATTCAGTGCTATACTAATCAAACTACCAGATAATTATCTTCTAGAGCTAAAAAAAAAATACCAAAATTCATCTGGAAGAGTAAAATGTCCAGAACATCAAGGGTACTAATGAAAAGAAATGCTAGGGAAGGTGGTCTAGCCCTACCATATCTCAAACTGTATTATAAAGCAGCAATCATCAAAACCATTTGGTACTGGCTAAGAAATAGAGGAATAGACCAGGGGAGTAGGTTAGGTACTCAAGACACATTTGTCAATGAATATAACAGTCTACTGTTTGATAAACCCAAGGACACCAGATTTTGGGATAAGAACTCACTGACAAAAATTGCTGGAAAAAATGGAAAGCAGTATGACAGAAACTGGACATAGACCAATGCCTGACGCTGTACACAGTAATAAAGTCCAAATGGATACATGATCTAAGTATAAAGACTGATACTATAAACAAATTAGGGGTGCAAGGAATAGCGTATTTATCAGATTTATGGCGAATGGAGAAATTTTTGACTGAACAAGAGATAGAGAACATTATGTAGTGCACAAACAAGCCCAATGCAACCAAGATTAAGAGGGAAGTGGGAAACTGGGAAAGAATTCTTGCAACTAGTGTCTGTGATAAAGGCTTCATTTCTGAAATATATAGAGAACTGAGTCAAATGTACAAGAATACAAGTCATTCCCCAATTGATAAATGGTCAAAGGATATGAACAGGGAGATTTCAAGGGGAAGAAATTAAAGCTATCTATAGTCATATGAAAAAATGCTCTAAATTCCTATTGATTAGAGAGATGCAAATCAAAACAACTCTGAGGTACCACATCACACCTCTCAGATTGGCTAACATGACTAAACAGGAGGATGATAAATGTTGAAGAAGGTGTGGGAGATTTGGAACACTATTTCATTGTTGGTGTAACTGTGAGATGGTCCAACCATTCTGGAGAGCAATTTGGAACTATGCCCAAAGGACTACAAAAATGTGCATAACCTTTCACCCAGCAATATCATTTCTAGGACTGTATCCTAAAGAGATCATAAAAATGGGCAAGGATTCCAAGTGTACAAAAATATTTGTAGCAGCTCTCTTCGTGGTGGCCAAGAACTGGAAATTGAGGGTATGCCCCTTAATTAGGGAATGACTGAACAAGTTGTGGTATAAGAATGTAACAGAATACTATTGTACTATAAGAAATGATGAACAGGAAGATTTCAGAGAGGTCTGGAAGGACCTATATGGACTGATGCTGAGTGAAAGGAGCAGAACCAGGAGAGCTTTGTACACAGCAACAACCAGTGTGCAAGGAATTTTTCTAGTAGACTTAGCCCTTCACAGCAATGCAAGGTCATAAAATATTCCCAATAGACTCTTCAGGCAAAATGCCTTCCACATCCAGAGAAAGAACTATGGAATTGTATCACAGGATGAAGCTGACCATTTTCTCTTGTATTATGTTTTGCTTTGTTTTGTTTTCATGGTTTCTCTTATTCAACTTAATTTTTCTAAGCAACATGATTAAGGTGAAAATGTATTTAATGAGAATGGATGTGTAGAACCTTATAAGATTGTACACCATCTTGGAGGGGAAGGAAAGTGGGGAAGGAGGGGGAAAAATCTAAGATGTATGGAAGTGATTGTAGAAAACTGAAGACAAATAAATTAATTTTTAAAAAAGATAGTCAAATTTCTAGAAATCCATGAACCTCCCAAAAGAATACTACTGTGCTGTAAGAAATGATCAACAGGTTGGTTTTAAGAAAACATGAAAAGACTTGCATGAAATAATGAAAAATGAAATGAGCAGAAGCAAGAGAATATAGTACACAGCAAAAACAATATCATTCAAAGAATAAATGTGAATGAATAAGCTATTCTGAGTTGCATGAGTATTCAAATCAAGTAAGATGCTATCCATCCCCAGAGAAAGAACTGATATATGGAAACATATATTGTATGGTTTCAAATGGAAACACATATTGTATGGTTTCAAATATATAAATTACACACACACACACACACACACACACACATGCAGCAGGGTTGGGAAGGACGGAGGGAAACAGCTTTGAACTCAAATGTAATAAAAATAATGATAAATATTTTTAAAAATAAAATAAAATTAGCAGTCCTTTATGTGGTGGAAACAAATTGGAAATTGAGGAAATGCTCTTTACTTGGGGAGGGGCTGAACAAGTCTTGGGATAAGAATGTAATGAAATACAATTGGCTGTAAGAAATGATAAGTAGGCAGATTTCAGAAAAACCTGGAAAGACTTACATGAACTGATGCTTAGTGAAGTGAGCAGAACCAGAACATTGTACAATGATCAACTATGTTAGATTTAGCCTTCTCAGCAGTACAGTGATGCAAGACAATTCCAAAAGACTAAAGATGGAAAATGCTATCCCCATCAAGGGAATGAAATATGGAGTCTGATTGTAGATCAAAGAATACTATATTCATTTTTTTATTCTTGTGGTTTTGCCCTTTTCTTCTGTTCATTTACAACATAACTAATGTAGAAATATGTTTAAAAAAATAAAATAAGATCTCTTACAAAATGACTAAGGATAAAATAAAATTCATACACCAGAAAAGGAAGTCCTGGTGAAGAGTATGTGGGTAAAGAATAAGATCTGGGAGTCTTAGTAGACTACAAGCTCCATATGAGTGTGATATAATTTTCATAAAAAAGCTAACCCAATCTTGGGCTGTATTAAGAGGAACACAACTTCCAGAAATAGGGGGACATGACAGTCCTATTGTACTTTGCACTGGTCAGACAATGCCTGGAGTACCTTGTTCCATTCTGGACAACATGGTTTGGGAAGGATGGTGATAAACTGAAGACTGTCCAGAGGAGGGCTAGGTACCGGGGATATTTCACCTGCAGAAGAGATCTCTCTTCAAGTATTTGAAGGGCTATCATTTAAAAGAGGGATTAAACTTCTTCTCTCTGGCCATAGAGGGTATAACCAGTGTCAATTGGTGGAAAGTACAATGAGGCAGATTTAGACTTGACATCAGGGGAAAAAATTCCTAACAATTAGAACTATAAATAGAAATTAACTGTTGAACTATTAGAGAAAGTGGTGAGTACCCTTATTGGAAGTCTGAGGAGAAGCTGGATGACAACTACGTGAGTTTCTTTCAGTAAGAATTGATTTTCCAATAGATATGATCAGAAAGACAATGGGGGGGGGAGCCAAGATGGCAGAGTAGAAAGATTCACATATGCTAGCTCCAAACCCACAGCCCATAAATTACCTGTAAAAAGAACTCCCAACAAATTCTGGAGCAGTGGAAGCCGCACAGCAATGGAGTGGAGGAGATTTCTGTTCCAGAAAACTGGCACCAAAGGTCTGTCATGCACCGGACCCAGAGCAGAGCCCAGCCCTGCCTTGGCTGTGGCCCGGCCTGAGAGGAGCAGATCAGAGCAGGCTTCAGGGATGGAATCTCTGGCTGCTGCAAAGGTTCCTCAACCCACAGGTGAAAAGGTCAGTGAGAGAGACTTCTGGGCTGGCCGAGAGGGGAGCAGGGTATCTCCATAACTCAGGACCCCTTGGGAGGAAGCAGGGGGGGAAGCAGCAGACAGGGGCTCCCAGAGCTCAGATCCAATGTTGAAGATATCTGCATAAACCCCCTGAGGGAACTGATCCTGGGAGGTGGCCCTGCCCCCACCTGAGAACCTGAACTTAATCCCACTGAATAGCAGCCCCACCCCCCTCTGAAAGCCCTGAGGCTAGGGAGCAGCATTTGAATCTCAGACCCCAAGCACTAGTGAGGCTGGGGTGGAGAGGAATCTCAGAAGTCAAGTAACTGGCTGGGAAAATGCCCAGAAAAGGGGAAAAAAAAAATAAGACCATAGAAGGTTACTTTCTTGGTGAACAGATATTTCCTCCTTTCCTTTCTGATGAGGAAGAACAATGCTTATCATCAGGGAAAAACATAGAAGTCAAGGCCTCTGTATCCCAAACATTCAAAATAGATATCCAATGGGCTCAGGCCATGGAAGAGCTCAAAAAGGATTTTGAAAATCAAGTTAGACAGGTGGAGGAAAAACTGGGAAGAGAAATGAGAGAGATGCAAGAACAGCATGAAAAATGAATCAATACCTTGCTAAAGGAGACCCCAAAAAATGCTGAAGAAAATAACACCTTGAAAAATAGGCTCACTCAATTGGCAAAAGAGGTTCAAAAAGCCAATGAGGAGAAGAATGCTTTCAAAAGCAGAATTAGCCAAATGGAAAAAGAGGTTCAAAAGCTCACTGAAAATAATAGTTCTCTCAAAATTAGAATGGAACAGATGGAGGCTAATGACTTTAGGACAAACCAAGAAATCACCAAACAAAACCAAAAGAATGAAAAAATGAAACATAATGTGAAATACATCATTGGAAAGACAACTGACCTGGAAAATAGGTCCAGGAGAGACAATTTAAAAATTATGGGACTACATGAAAGCCATGATCAAAAAAAGAGCCTAGACATCATCTTGCATGAAATTATCAAGGAAAACTGCCCTGACATTCTAGAACCAGAGGGCAAAATAAGTACTGAAAGAATCCATTGATCACCACCTGAAAGAGATCCAAGAAGAGAAACGTCTAGGAACATTGTGGCCAAATTCCAGAATTCCCAGGTCAGGGAGAAAATATTGCAAGCAGCTAGAAAGAAACAATTCCAGCATTGTGGAAATACAATCAGGATAACACAAGATCTAGCAGCTTCTACATTAAGGGATCGAACGGAGTGGAATAGGACATTCCAGAAGTTAAAGGAACTAGGACCAAAACCAAGAATCACCGACCCAGCAAAACTGAGTATAATACTTCAGGGGAAAATATGGTCTTTCAATGAAATCAAGGACTTTCAAGCATTCTTGATGAAAAGACCAGAGCTGAAAAGAAAATTTGATTTGCAAGCATAAGAATGAGAAGAAGCATGAAAAAGTAAACAGCAAAGAGAAGTCATAAGGGATTTACCAAAGTTGAACTGTTTACATTCCTACGTGGAAAGACAATATTTGTAACTCTTGAAACTTTTCAGTATCTGGCTGGGATTGCATACATACACACACACACATACATACACACATGCACACACACACACAGGGACAGAGAGCACAGAGTGAATTGAATAGGATGGGATCATATCTTTAAAAAATTAAGGTAAACGGTGAGAGAGAAATATATTGAGAGGAGAGAGGGTGAACTGGAATGGGGCAAATTATCTCTCATAGAAGAGGCAAGCAGGAGACATTTTAGTGGAGGGAAAAAGAGGAGAGCTGAGAGAAAAACATGAAGTTTACTCTCATCACATTTGACTAAAGGAAGGAATAAAATGCACACTCATTTTGATATGAAAACCTATCTTACAATACAGGAAAGTGGGGGAGAAGGAGATAAGCAGGGTGGGGGGGATGATGGAAGGGAGGGCAATGGGAGGAGGGAACAATTTGAAGTCAACACTCTTGGGGAGGGACAGGATCAAAAGACAGAATAGAAACAATGGGGGACAGGATCGGATGGAGGGAAATATAGTTAGTCTTACACAACACAACTACTATTGAAGTCATTTGCAAAACTACACAGATATGGCCTATATTGAATTGCCTGCCTTCGCAAAGGAAATGAGTGGGGAGGGATGGATGGGGAGAAGTTGGAACTCAAAGTTTTAGGAACAACTGTTGAGTATTGTTCTTGCTACTAGGAAATAAGAAATACAGGTAATGGGGAATAGAAAGTTATCTGGCCCTACAGGACAAAAGAGAAGATGGGGTCAAGGGAAGGGAGGAATGATAGAAGAGAGGGCAGATTGGTGATAGGGGAAATTAGAATGCTCGGTGTATTGGAGTGGGGGGAGGGGACAAATGGGGAGAAAATTTGGAACCCAAAATTTTGTGAAAATGAATGTAAAAAATTTAATAAATAAATTTATATAGAAAAAAAAAGACAATGAGGACCTACCACATCCAAATTTTGTGACTCTTTGGTTGTGTGAACTTCTTGGGAATCTTACATCCTGCCAGGACAGTGAACTCCTTTGCCACTTATGAATAAGGTTATTCCTTCTTCTTGTAACTAAGCCTATGTGAAAATGTTATTTGCTCTAAGGTAGAAGTGCCAAACACATGACTCATGGCACAGATGTGGCCCACAACACCCCTGAATGTGACCTAAAGTAGATTGATATGTATTGGAAAAATATTTAACAAAACCAGTCAGTTAATTAATATGTAAATATGTTTTTTTACAAGCCAATGGGCAGTCTTCAGGGAGCCTTATGCATTGTTTAATGGATCTTCTTTCTTTTTAAATTTGACACCATTGCTGTAAGACATACAGAGACCTAATTTCTTATACAGCACCTTTCAAGGATACAAGGGCACATCTCTACCATAAATATTAATACAAGATCTTAACATTTAGAAATGGCATTTGGGAAATTATAAAGCACTTTAAGTGTTGCCAAACTGCTCCTTGACAAAAAAATCCTACCTTTTTAAAACTAGTATTCTCTCAGGTATGCTATCAGACTGAAAATCATGGAATGCTACACTCTTCAATGAATCATAATAGCAAGTTAAAGGGCAAAGGAGAAATATATAGTGGGGGAAGGGTGAAGTAGCCTATAACATTTG
This sequence comes from Bettongia penicillata ogilbyi, assembly GCA_023548195.1. NCBI lineage: Eukaryota > Metazoa > Chordata > Mammalia > Diprotodontia > Potoroidae > Bettongia > Bettongia penicillata. Next base: position 4,155,027 of record JAJHZJ010000061.1, read on the forward strand.
ATCAATGATCACTTGGGCACAATAAATATTATGAACAAGACATCCAGGAATTATATAGATGGAAAATGAGGTGGGACAGTCACATAGTGAAATTCAGAAAAAAAAAGAGACAATCTAAGTGCTGAACTTCTACCCACAGAATGGGGAGAAGAAGCCCTTCAGCTTGAGTGACCCTTCATGGAGGATTTCTCTTAAGGTCCATGTCTTTGCAAGAATTGCAAAGAATGAGAACAAATGGAAAGGTTATGAACTAAATCACTGGAGAGAGTACCCTACATTGGTGAGATCATGGATCTGGTTGAAATATTGTATAAAAGGGAATTGCACACTAATGTGTTTTCTGTGCCTTAAATCCAATTAAAAGGTTTGCAATGAAGAGTACACATGAGTAATGTAATTTGTTTGATTTTTTTTTTACTGTAATTTGAGTGGCATGTAGCTCCCAAATCAGCATCCTATCTCAGAGGAATGGACTTAATTTTGATCAGTTAAGAATATTGGTACAAATAGAAAAACTAGTTAGATAAGACTTGAACTTTGAATCTAGTAAAATGTTAATCAAATTCCTTTAATGGAACATCAAAACTAGAATTCTGTTTTTCGTAAATTTCCAATTATATTTACTTTTGCCATCTGGCAATTTGTTATATGTTTATCTTCATTCATATCTTTCTTTTTAAAAGCTCCAGTGTACATTACTGTCCAAAGTCTGCTAACCCACAAGTATGCTTTACCTTAGTTTGCCTGTGACTAGCCACCTTCAATCCATTAACTAGACTTTTTATCTCAATGAATGTTTGACTGTCACCTTTGAGGACCCCTCTTTCCAAGATGGAATAAGGCTTCTAATAAATTGTCAGTGCACCTTACTCTCCTGAGATAACAAAATGCAATTCCTTCGTATCCCACGGAAGGTTGTCACCTTCTGTTTTCTGACAGTTTTCTTCTGACCTTTCTATGAATTGCACGCCTTTCAAATGTAGTTCTGGCCTCTGACGGCTCTCTGTGACGGACCCACCCCACCCCTATTGGGTCTTAACAATAAGTTCTCCTGACTTATACTGTATCACCAAGTAAAAGTAAGAAAAGGCATCAATGGAAGCCTTTCATTTCCCACTCTGCTACTGTATATTTTTTCAGAGCTCTCCACTGAGACTTAAATAAAGAATTTATTGTGGGGGTTTGTATATTCATGCAAATCTCATACTTCCCTAGACTATCTCCTTTGTTCCTCCAGATGCTGAGAAAGTTCAGCTTGCTCTTGTCATTGGTTTTAAAGGATTTTAATGCAAATGTGTGGCTGGCAAAAACACAGCATTCTTCTGGAGCCTTTCCTTCTGGTTTGTTTCTGTTTTTTGTCAAAGGGAACTGTGTTCTTAGACTCTCTGGGTTCCTTGTGACAAGGATTGTTTTCAACACGTGTAGAAATAGGTTGCTACTAGAGACAAAACAGTCATGGACCTTTTGTTCACTGTTGCTTAGAATTCACTGTAGTTTGGGAGAATACATGACATGATAGAGAGGATTGAATTTGGAGCCAATAGAATTTGATTCTGGTCCTGATCCCACCACTGACTAGCTGTGTGGGAACTTCTGTTAGCCACTTATTCCTCATCAGTCAAATGAGGAATATGGTTTAAATCACTGAAACAAAATCTTGGAAAGGGCCTCAGAGACCCTGTAATCCAGAGGTTCTTTACATTTTTCCATGTGTCATGGATCCTTTTGGTAGTCTGATAATGTCTATGGAAGCCTTTTCAGTCTAATTTTTTTTTCAATTTTATTTTAACTATTAAAATTTTAATTTTATTAATTTTTGTTAAATTTTAGTCATTTTAAATAACAATAACTATCATTACTATTATTATTTATTATTATTACAGATGAAAGTGCTAAAATTTCATTTGGAGGCTACCAAAAATAAAGTTGCAATTGGTTTTTCCATGCAATTTTACAGACACCTGACACGTCCCCACCCTGGGAAAGGGAGACACATCTTTTGCAACCTCCCCTACATGTAGTCATTCAGCCCTTACTAAAAGACCCTTGGTGAGACAGAACCCCTCTCTCCCATCCCACTTTGAGTACTTCCTAAGAGTTAGGAAGCTATTTCCAACATCCAGTTGAATTCCATCTTCAACTTCTATCCATTGTTTCTGGATCTGCCTTCTGGGACCAAGCAAAACAAGTCTATGTTCCCATCCTCAGAATAACTCTTCATATCCCTGAAGGAATCGATCACATTTCTTACGTCTTCTCTACTTCAGGATCCATACTTCCTTCAGGCCTTACTTTTACAGCTGGGCTATTGTGGGGGGGCACATGAGGCCCACCAAACTTCTGGGTATAACTCAAACCAGATTAAAATATAATTGGAAAATAACAAAATAAATAAAAATACAATTTGTTGCTATTGTTCAGTTGTTTTTGATCATGTCCAACTCTTTGTGACCCCATCTGGGGGTTTCTTGACAAAGATACTGGAATGGGTTATTATTTCCTTCTCTAGCTCATCTTATAGATGACGAAACCGAGGCAAATAAAGTTAAGAGACTTGCCCACAGTCACACAGCTAGTAAGTGTCTGAGATCAGATTTGAATTCAGGAAGAGGAATCTTCCTGATTCTATCCACTGCACCAAAATTGTCCCCCAAATTTAATAAAACATAGATAATATTATACTTCACAACTAAATCAATAAACATACCACTGGGCTTCTTATATACAGATTAATAACCCCTGTTTCTATTTGAGTCTTTCTATTTGAGTTTAGATGACCTCTAAGATCCTTTCCAGTTACAAACCCATTGGTGATCTAGTGGTGATATCATTGGGGGAATCCAGCAATCCATTCTTTGCTCACCCATTGCCTATCCTTAGCTTCTCAGCCTTCTTGGCCTTGCTATTTTAGGACATTTGAATACTTTGCACTGACATAGAGATCCAAATTAAGGCCTTGATGTGATCCACTCTAGTAGATCTGGAGAGCTCATGTTTAGATGACTGAGAACTAGTCTGTTCTGTCCTCAATGGTTAGCTGAGAGTGGGTAGCCCCAAAATTATAGATATCAATTGGTTTAACATATACCTAGGGCCTGCTTGAGCCAGCTCATATTGACTCAGAGAGCTGATTGTTAAATTTTCGGTGTGAACATTTATACCTTGAAAATAATCATTATACTAATAGCTAACATTTATATAGATCTTATGTGCCAGACACTGTGCTATGTGCCTTACAATTATAACCTCACTTAATCCTCACAACACGCCCTGGAAGGTAGGCTCCCATTATACAGATGAGGAAATTGAGGCAAACAGAGGTTAAGTGAGTCACCCAAGGTCACACAACTAATAAGTGTCAGGGATTAGATTTGAACTCAGATTTTCCTGACTGCTGACCTGGTGCTCAGGCAACAAATCAGGGCCAGATTTATTGTTTTATTGATCATCTAAACTGAAGAAGGTGATGGAGAAAATGTTAATAATTCAGACTTAAAAATGTTATGAGATTTTTCAGAAAGCTGGTTATTAAACACCAACACAAACCTGCCTTTAGTCAACAAGCGACGTTTCAGAGATAAAGAGGAACCAGTTTGGTGAATATTCTGTGATTCCAGGGAGGCAATTTAGTGTCCTGAAGTCGTATTTCATCCCTTCTTCACTTTAGGACATGGTTTCTTAACCTTCAATCCATAGACCTGACTTTTAAAATATTTTCATAATTGTGTATCAGTAGAATTAGCTTCCTTTTAATCCTGTGAATTTTATTTTATGTATTAAACATTATACTGAGAAGAGGACCACAGATTGCCAAATGGGTAAGTCTGGATCCCTTAGTGTAGGAAATTGACAAATATTCATAAATTTCATATTTTCTTCTCCTCATCTTTTATAAATCATGACTTTCCTTATACTCTGTGAAGTGGTCATTTGAATCCTAAACCTCATTAAATTTCTGTAATAAAAAGTCTGTAAATTTCATAGGACCATAGGAAGGTGTTAATTACCTGCTAGCAGACTATGCTAGATAGCTTCCAAACAGATTTCACTTCATGGTATAGTTCTGAGAATAAGCCAGGTTAAGAAAGTACCAAAGGGTTTAGAAGCCAGAGATATCAGGTTCAAGCCATCTCTCTATCACTCTTTACCGGTATAAGCTCAAGCAAGCCACTTAAACTTTCTAGGTCTCATTATTTTCTTCATCTGTAAAATGAAGGGACTGAGCCACTTAGCATTTTCCAGCTCTAAATCTACAACCCACATCTCAACAATATGGTTCAGTAAAGTAGCGAAGTAAAAGTCCTAAGTTCTAGTCTGGGCACTACCATACCACATACTTGCTAAGTGACTGTGGTCACATCACTTCATCTTTTGGTGTCTGTTTTTTTTATTTTTATTTTTTATCTATATAAAAAGAGGTCTGACTAAACTTGATAGAGTTTTTAAATTTTTACTCACTAGGTGGGGCATTTTGGGAAAAGAATATAATGTAAACAAAGAGCATAAAAGATATTTTAAGTAATAAATAAAAAGAGGAGCCTGGACTTTATGATGTTCAAAGTTCTTTCCAACTCTAACATCCTGTGATTTTTTTTAAAGAGTTCTGTGCTGCATCAAGGTTTGGGAAAAAGAGAAGCACAGAAAGGCACTGGACCTGCCCTCAGAGAGGTTACACAAATATCTCTTTTAAAGTCCCTATCCTGCAGTTATCCCTCCCACTTTGTGGGGTTAAGGGTGGGTGCCCAGGCAATCTGGAAAATCTGTGTAAAATTTTTTGGCCCCCCCTTCATACCAGCAAAGGAGCCTGAATTTTTTCTTTCTTTTATGGGGTGTTTATAGCACCTTATAGTAAAATTTAGGTTAAATATTTGGTCACAGACTCTGTGCCTTCTGCTGGCCTTCTTTCATGTGTTGTCTGCTGCTTCTGCAAAATTCCCATTTAATTTCTTATGCCAACCTACTGTGTATCAAAACCACGATGAGGAAAGTTGTGATGTGGAATGGATAACTGTACTTGGCAAGGCCAATTATCAGATTATCTTCTCTTACTACTTGCCATAGAAATTTTAAAGTTGTTTCTACATTGTTAAGATTTAAATGGGAAAAACCTCATTTACTTGTCCCAAACAAATGAAAGAAGGGAATCTTTAAAGAATGCCAGCCACCCTTTTTCCTTGACACACTCTCTTTTAATAATTGAAATCTAACTTTACTGTGCTTATAAGATAGTTAAGTTTAATGAATGGAAACATTAAGAAGCTGTTAAGAAACCATTCCCATGTCAGGAAAAAGAAGCAATATATCTTCTAGGGAAGAATTGCCATTCTGATACCCTGAATAATTATTTGCTTACTTTTTTTTTGGCCTGTTGCTGCTGAGCTCTGTCCTGGAAACCTGGAATAATTGGAAACTACACTAACATAATGGATTTTGCTAACTTTGCTGTTCTATTCTGTTCCCTGTTCCCTGTTAAGGAAAGTAAACGGTTTTGATGCTATTGAAATACTCTAGGATGAATATTTATGTTCTACTTTCTGCCGCAGGCAACAGGTATCAGTGCTCCTTCCTGAGAAAAAAAGCATCTTGGGAAACACAACAAGGGCCATGTCAGAAATACCTTTTCCACAGCAGGCTAACATGATCTAACATAGTTGCATTGGGGAATGGTCAGGTTCATGCAGACGAATATATCACAAACGACCTTAACACCACAGGACTTTCAGAGAGAAGGAAATTTAGAGACTATCGAGTGTATATTGCAAATGAAGAAATCTCATTTTGCAGATGAGGAAACCAAGGCCCAGAGAGGCTAGAGTGACTTGAAGAACCTTCTTCCTTCCTTCCTTCCTTCCTTCCTTCCTTCCTTCCTTCCTTCCTTCCTTCCTTCCTTCTCTCCTTCCTTCCTTCCTTCTTCATTCCTTCTTTCTTTCCTTCCATCCATCAAAAAAAATAGTATTAGAAATTTTCCTGCACAAATAAGTAAAGATTTAGTGTTTTGGGGAGGAAAAGAGGACAATATGAGTCAGGAAAGCCTTCTCTTTCCTGGGTGGAACAGTATCTAGAGTGATGGATTTGAAATCAAGAGGACCTAAATACAAATCTCACCTCAGATATATAAAGTAACATGATGGGGGGAAGGAACTAGAAACTGAGGAATAGATCAGAATAGGCCCTGGAAGTGAGGTTTGGAAGTGATAAGCTGCCTTGGGAGCCAGGATGCCTGGCTTCTAGGTCTGAATGAGTAAGTAACTCCCTCTGTAGGCTTATATGTCTTCTTTTTCCATGTTGCAGTATTCCAATCTGTAAAATAAAGATTATACAGGATATATCACACCTTTTTTCCATCTCTTTACATGGTTTCCATGAAGATGAGTAATCCAATATATGATGATTCACTTAACCTTGAATTTATATCTTGCTTGGCTTCCTATAAATAGAAGCTGGCATTTGAATTATCTTAAAGAAAACTAGAATCTACCCCACCTTATCTCTCCACCCTCAAATTTCAATCCATGTATTAAAGTCTATAAGGAAAACCAAAACCAACAAACAAAACTCTACTCAATTAGCCTTCCCCCTCACCACCCCCCTATCCCACCCCTGCCATGAACATCTCAGTTATTCCAAACAACTCACCTTTGCCACATGGACTTCTGACCTGACATTTTACTGAGAACTGATACCTGCTGATGAAACTTTGGGTCCTGTTTTATTGGTCTCACATCCCTGACCTTTTACTGACCATACCACCTAACCTTCCTCTTTCCCGAAAGATAGTTCTGTTTTTTTCAGGGACTCTAATTTTTAAGGCGTATCTTTCTGTTTCTCCTCAAAATATTCTTATAACCAGGACCAAGAAGCCCTTGGTGCATTACCCAGCTCCTTCTACTCTGCCCCCAGTTTAGAAATGGTAGAGAGAAAAGACTCAGTGAAGGTCAATCACTGTTTTCTTGGAAATCAAAGATTTGCACCCCAGTTCTTAGACATTGGTTTCTTTGTCTACGATGCATTTGAAAAGTTTAGAATTGTAACCAAAATTGGTTTTTGCCTTCTGTCTTTGCCACAAGTGAGATGAGTTATCAAAAACCCTAAAAACATAAACTTGGCCAGGAGTCTCACTCACACAGTGTCTCTTCCAACCTGCATAGTCTAATTCTGAGGCAAAAACAGCCTCAGCTTTTGTTTCCAGTGCTTCTGACAGTGTGCAAAAGATAAAGGCTTCATCAACTTGGATGAATTTATATTTATAAGCATTGCTTTGATGATTACAGTGGACACCATTTTAATGTCTTTGGGCAGCTATCTGATGTGCTGAACTAAATATACTGTTGCATCTCTATGGTCATTTGTACATACTTTTCAAGGCTCACCTTCAAAAAATTAAATAACCCTAACAATTAAAGACACAGAAGGAGAATGAGAGTGGGATGTTGTCTTGGCAGTCAGAATGCCTGGAGTTTTAGTTACAAATGAGCCAATGACTCCCAATATAGGCTTAAGTCATTCCAGTGCTTAGTAGGTGCTCAAAATTGCTTGTTGACTTGCCTACTCTTTCATACTTCAATGTCCCATTTGTGAAATAAACAGAGATAATAGAAAATATAGAATTTCCTCTCATCTCTTTACATAGTTGTCATGAAGATAAGCTAAAATTCATTTACCATTAAATATGTGTATTAGCATGCAATAAAAAAAATATATTTGCAATATTACAGAGGTGTTTTGAGATCATTGGAAAATTGATTATTTTCCTGTAAACCAGAGAAAGTATGTATAGATTTACTTGTAACTTTTAAAAAGGAAAGCTCCCTAGCATCATATGAAGCTAATGATGGGCATCTTTGTGGCTTCCTAACTGCTGGTAGCAATATTACATGGTCTAATTACATGGTCTACAATGGCTCCCATCACACTAATGGAGACTAAGGTCACAGTCTGCACTACATGACTCCATAGACAGGCAGTTCTCTCCCTTCTCCCCTCAATGACAAATGAACTACATACCAATTCTTGAACTGTTTATAAGGTTGCCCCCAAATCTAGTAAAGTTTAAGAACAGAGTGCAAATGGTTCAGTGAAACCCCTCACCACTACTATAAGAAATAACTCAAATTGACCCCAACATCAACTGAACCCTCACAGTACTTTGTAAGTCTTCATCTTCTCGACCTGGTTATAAGCTCCTTGGGAGCAAAGGCTAGATCTTCTCTATCTTTGTGTCTCTTTCAGTCAGGTATGACAGTCCCTTACACAAGGTAGAGTTCAATAATTGTGAATTAAAATTAAATTGTAACTACCCAACCTCCTAATGGTGCTTGAATCTTCACATGAAAAAATAGCACATTTTTATTATCAAATGGTTTGAAATGTACTCACTATCCTAACAAGGGAAATGTTTCTTTAAAACTAATCTTATCATTACATAATAACTCACTTGCTGCATAAAATTGAAGAATAACTAGGAGCACAATTTCTCTCCTTCCGTTACTTCATAATTAATATGTAAGGTGGTTCATTTGTTTGTCCAAACATAGTCCATCTGGTTTTGGAATATTGGAAATTATTTGATTTTCTTTGAAATCATCTTAAAAGACTAAAGCATTGCTTCTGAGAGTTATGAAATAATCTCAAAGGCAGCTGGAAATTCATTTATCACGTTAATGCAGGAAGATAAACAAGGGTACTGAACAAAGACACTCCATTCTGTGAGCAGAATTATATTTGAGTTGGGGCCATAGGTTTATTTGAGGAAGCTACAGAAATGTGAACATTGATCTTGTTTTCAGCAGCTGCATTCTCAAAGTTTCCAAAGATACAGTGTCCTTTTTACTTTCTGTACTCCTTTCCAAAAATAGAGAACAAAATTCTTCCAGCACCTAAAGTCTTCCTTGACACTACTCAAGTATGGCTGGAAGCTGCTAGAAAACAGTCTACTGGGATAGGCAGGCTGGACAGAAATGGACTTAAATACTCTGTGAGATGTAATTGAGCTTTCTCAAAAAGGCTCAGTTTTCTTTGAGTAATAAATTTGTGTAATCTGCCATTAGTCACTCACACACACACACACATACACACACACACACACACACACACACCCCTCAAGGTTTACATGAATGGTGTTCAATTAGGGGATACCTGAAAAATAATCTCTTTCATTCTCTTTGCCCCCAACGATAACTTCCCTTGAAAATATCAAATTATAGCTCATGTCTAGGTTTCTACAAATATGAGTAAAATCATCCTTGGCTCCTGTGCAAGCACCTAGGAAGCACTACATATTTCAGACATAGGACCGGTTTATTTCGTTCCCACAGTCAATCAGTGAGCATTCATTAAAGGCTTACTATAAGCCAGAAATGGTGTTAAGTGCTGGGGATACAAAGAAAGGTAACAAAATAAATAAGTAATGGTCCCTGTCCTCAAGAAGCTCCTATTCTAATGGAAGAAATGTAAATAATTGAACATTTGATGATAGATAGATAAATAGATAGAGAGATAGATAAATAGAGATGTATAGAGATATGTCTATATATAGAGAGAGTGCAGATGAAAGAGAATCTCCGAGGAAAGGGATTAGCAGCTAGGGCAGAAGATGGGGAGAGGGATGGGCAAAGGCCTTTTATATAAGGTGAAATTTGAGCTGAGTCTTGAAAGAAGCCAAGGGATCCAGGAGGTCAAGATGACGAGGGAGAGCATTTCGGACCTGGGGGAGAGCCAGTGAAAAGGCACAAAACTGTGAGATGGATGACTTACAGGAGGAACAGCCAGTAGGGCCAGTGTTTCATACACACAGTGGCGTATGAAAGATAGTAAAGTATAAGAAGACCAGAAGGGTAAGAAGTGGTCAAATTTTCAAGGCCTTAAAATACCAATTAGGATTTAACATGTGATCCAGGAGGCAATAAGAAGCCACTAGAGTTTATTGAGAGGTGTGGACATATAACATGGCATAATTAGGTGGCATTTGAGTTTTAAATTTAAATTAGTAAGGAACTGGTGTAGGATGGTACTATGGAAGATAGTCTAGGCATGGAAAATTGTATGCATGGAGGTATACCATGGGCATTTGTAGTGTATACAATGGAAAAGGAATAGCCCAGTTTGGTGGAAGCATAGGGAACTACTGAAAGGTTTTGAGCAGAGTAGGGACAAATATAATTCTATGCATGAGAAAGATAAGTGATACAAAAAAGAGTTGAAAATGCGGGCAGTGGGGCAGGCGGGGGGGTGTGTAACAGGGAGGAAGACCTGAGCATTAGAAGCATAACTTTGGTAGCTAAGTGGAGGAAATATATAGAGTGATAGACTTGTGGGAGAGAAAACGAAAAGGTTATCGCAATGATGCAGATGGAAAGGTGATGAGAACCCGGAGTAGGGTGTAGCTATGTGAAGAGAGAGGAGACGTTCAAAAAATGTAAAGGTAAAAATGACAAGAATTGGCAATTGATTGGATATATTTGGGGAGGGTGAAAGAAGAGTTCAGAGTGACAATGAGATTTCAAACCTGGGTGACAGAGAAGATAGTACTTTCAATATTAATAAGGAATTTTAGAAAAGGCAAGGACAGAGGAGGTAATGAGCTCTTTTGGATATAGTGAGTTTGAAATGCCTATAGGATATATTTCCACAAAAAGAATGTAAATAATATCAAAGTCTCATAATGGCTTATTAAAAATTAAGAACAATTCTTTCTTTTCCAGGGAATCTCTCCTTTGTCCAAGGACCATTATGACCCTCAATATTCTTATCTCCATCCTGTGGTTCGAAATCTTCAAGAGAGGAAATAGCTGGCATCTACTGCTGCACCTCTTGGGTAACATGATTCTACCTTCCACAGCTTCCATCACTGAGATCTCTTTTTTTAGCTTCCATCTCTGAGGTTTGGGGAGAAGTGAGTCATGGTCATTGGGGGATCTGTGCCCATGGCTCTTAGGTTTGGGGCCTGCCTCATTCCTCTCTGACATCGCTGGCTGAACTCTGGCACATTCATCTATAAATATTCTCTTTCATAGGCCTTTGTTGTTCAGTTGTTTCAATCGTGCCCAACTCTTTGTGACCCTCTTTGGGTTTTCTTGGCAAGGACACTGAAGTGATTTGCCATTTCTTTCTCCAGATCATTTTACAGATGAAGAAATTGAGGAAATGAGGAAAACAGGCTTAAGTGATTTGCCCAGGGTCACACTTCTTTTAAGTGTCTGTAAAAGCAAGCACCTGGACATATCCAGGATGGCCTGCTATCATGGGTTCTTAGATCAGTTTTTCCGAAAGGAAAACAATTTTCGAGGGGCCAACAATCTACTTTAATTAAACACATATATCATTCGCTTAGTGCAGGGGGAAGAAATCAGCACCCTGAATTTCAGAGAAAATACAAACAGAGAAACAAATATCCACAGACAGGGCTTCCAACTGTCTGAGAATAAGCAATACATACATCACAGATCAACAGACAGATCCAACTGTCTGACCATTACATGTACATAGTTGCCAGAGAGAGAAGAACCAACATATGGGTTTTCAAAGCCAGAGTCTAGGCTGGCCAAACAAACACTTCCAATGAATAAGCCCCAAATGCTTTTCAGAGCTGGAGGTCAGGGCCCTCTGACCCAGTTAATTTCAACACAAATTAACAAAAGGTATTTGAGACCTATTAAGGAGCAGGGAAAATCTAATTAACATTACAGTATCTGAGGCCAGATTTGACCTCTGGAAGATGTCTTCTGATTCTAAGCCCAGTGCTCTATCAACTGTGCCATTTTCCTGTCCTTCACAAACTAATGAAGTTCAAAAATGCAATAGTCTCATATAGGATTCCGAAATATAACCATTTATCCCCTGCTTAGCACAGGGTCTGGCATAAAGGAGGTCCTTAATAAATGTTGATTGATTGACTGGTTGGTCCTTAAGGAGATATAACAGGTAGTCAGACTCAGGACACTCCTCACCACAAATTAGTGGATATCATCAGAGTCCCAATTGAGCTGTTGATGATTCTATGCTTTGAAGACTCTGTCACAGTATGTTTCTCTCTAACAGCATGTTTCTGGCTACAGAAAGGAAAATAATATTAATGAATAATAATAATGACAAACAACTAACCCTTATATAGCACTTTAAAGTTTGCAAAGCACTTTACAAATATCTCATTCGATCCTCACAACAACCCTCTGAGGTAGGTGTTTCATTTTATAGATGAAAATACTTTGGCAGATAGGTTAAGAGACTTGCCTGAGATCACACAGAAATTAAATGCCAGAGGGAGGATCTGAACACAGGTCTTCTTGATTCCAGGTCCAGCACCCTATCCACCGTTTCCCAGCTGCCTCTAGTTATAATCAAAATCCCAAACAGTTAATGTCCTTAGCCTTCAAACTCAGCAAGTTGACCAGCCTCTCTTGGTCATTTTATCTACATCTGGAAAATGTCAAAATCTGACTGTCTTAAACATAGCATTTCTTATTCCCAGTATTTCTCTTACCATTTTGTGTGCATCTTTTTGTGATCTTTTATTATAGTCATTTAATCAATTAATATAATCAAGTGTTCATCATTCATCCTATCAGAAGAGAGTGGTTATAGTGGTATTACTAGCATCAATTTAACTCAATAAATACTTATTAAATACCCTCTCTTTACCTAGGCATCAAGAGATATGCAAATTTTATATACAACATAGTCCCTGCCTTCTTGAGACTTGTAATCTAGTAGATAGCTATTATACAAAAGAAGTAAAAATAAAAACAAACCCCTAAGGTCATGATATCTACTGATACTGATTAGGAGGACCAAGAAATGCTTCCTGAATTAGGGGGCATTTGAGTTTTAACTTTAAATTACTAAGGAACTGGTGTAGGATGTTACTATGGAAGACAGTCTAGGCATGGGAAATTGTATGCTTGGAGGTACACCACATGTGCATTTGGAGTATCTACAATGGAAGAGAAATAATCCAGTGGTGGGAGCATGGGGAACTTCTGAAAGGTTTCAAGCAGAGTAGAGACAAATATTATTCTATGCATAAGGAAGATAAGTGATGGAAAAGAGAACTGACAATGCAGGGAAAGGGTAGAGGAAGATCTATTAGGAGCCTATTTATGAATCCTGGTTCTATTTCTTACCAGTTCTCTGACATTATACAAATCATTCCCCCATTGAGGGCATCAGTTTCTTTATCTGAATAATATGGGGATTGAACTAGTTTATCTCAAAGGCCCTTTCCAACTCAGAAAACTGATTTTATGAACCTGTTTAGACTTGGTTTTGGATTTTCTTTCTGGATTTATATTTGAATGAGGAAGTGTGTGACACTTTGGGAATTGACAATACTGTAATTAAACTAATGAAGTCACACTGTAAGGACTTGACTTGGGGAAGAGTGAGAAAACTGCTTAGCTTTTCCATTCAAGACCCCTCATTGAACATTTCCATTCTCCCCTCTCCTTGTTAAGAGAAGGCTGCAAGTTTCAAAGAGACATGCCTTAGCTCCTTAAGTAAAAAGCTCTTAACAAGACCTCAGGAAGATCCGTATAGTTTACAATGCCTTTAGGGAAAGTCTTTGAGTCTCCATTAAATATTTTGGTTTCAAAGCTTTTTGGAAGTGGCTGGGCATTTTTGAAGTCATTAAGCCCAAGGAAGAAATCAGAAAGAAGTAATTTACCCAACTTTTCAAATAATCAAAAGATGATGACTCTTGCCAAATGCTTTGGCTTCCAGAATTGGAGAATGCTAAGCTGATAATGATTATCGTTCCTTTACCTGTAAATTTGTTTAGGAAAAGTTGTAAGATGCTTTTGATCTAAAACTCTTTGTTAGTGTTCTGTTCCCTCTGCCAAAATGAAACATGCCTCCACATTAATGACCACAGAGGCAGAAGGCATTTGGCTGCCACTTCCTCCCTGTTGTAGGGGCTGTATCTATCCCAACACAAATTGCTTCTGTCAACTCCCCTCCACACACCAGCCAAGTGACTCTGGCCTTTCCCCTTAGTGACATAAAAGGCTTAGAGTGACTTTGAAAGAACAGCTCTGCTGGGCCTTTGTCATACCACTTGCCATTAGAGTTCACCCTTTGTTCTCTCTCTCTGTGGTTATGAAAGTTTTCTGTTTTCCTTACAGAAAGCTGCTTTGTACATGGGAGCAACATCCCTCACAAGCTCTGTATTACCTAAATGCTCCATTCCCATTCCACTCAGGCCTCTGAAGAGTAGTAATTGTAAAATTAATCAGTTCTCTTAGCTTTTAATTTTTTCTGAAGGTCAAATACATTTTCTGAGGGTCAAATCTCATTTTATTACAAAACATTTTCCATTCTTTTAAACAATGGATTTTACTTCCTTTTACCCCCAAATGAAAAAGAAGACAAAGTAGCTGCTATGGGAGACTTTGCCAACATAGGAGGTTGTCATCTTTGCAGAACAAAAGCAAATATAGTGAAGGACAGCCCTGAGTGTTGGCAATAAACTTCCCATGGAACCTAAGGGTAGAGGAATTATGAAAACCAAACCAGGGAACAATGCTCTTCATTTCCTAGGAAAATATCATGATTCCACTTAATGAACAAGAGGGTTAATGAACCCTTCTTATGTGCAAGGCACCTAGATCAGAAACCTAGAACTTGAGGGGACCTTAGATACCATCTAGTCCAACCCCTTCATTTTACAGATGAGAAACTGAGACCCAGGGTTGTCAAGTGACTAACCCAAGGACATAATGGCAATCTCAAAGTCAAGGCAGGAACCCAGGTCCTCAGACTCCAAATGTTGTATTGATCTGATTTCCTACAATAATACACCCTGCCCAAACTTTGGTTTTAAGGAGCTTACAATTTAACAGACATAGAGATGAAGATGGGGGGGGAGTGGTGGAGAGGGTAGGAGTATCATCACCATACCAGCAAGGACAATGAAAACATAAATCAAAGGTTGAGAGCTTTGGGGAGGAAGAGATTACTTTGTGCAGCTAATGGTGGGTTATATGGGGAGGGGGGGGTGGGCCAAGAGAATCAGAGTAAGTAAAAGACGTTAGGGGAGATGTTATACAGGGAACAGTACCTGAATCGATACTTGAAAGGAGGAAGTGACCCCTTAAAGTAGGTGGGACATTATAAGCAAGGGCACAAAGAAAGCTGAATAAAAACAGGAGTCAAGTAGCAATCCAATCTGACTAGAATATAGAGTATGCCAAGGAGAAGAGAACAAGAAAGAGAGAAACTCTGAGATCAAAACCTCAGAGTTCAGCTGGTCCAACCCATAACTGAACAAGAAAGACTCCTCAACACTAGTGCCATCCAGCTGGTGATTATTTCTCATATAACCTGTCTATCACTTGTTTGAACTTAATTGTTTGTATCTTCTCCATTAGACTGACAGGTCTTTGAGAGCAAGGATTGTCTTTCAGGAATTAGCACAGTGCCTGGCACATCAAAAAAAAAAAAATGCTAGTTGATTGACTGACTGACCTAGACAGCAAATCTCATTTATGATCACCCAGCCTTTACCTGAAGATCCACCAGAGAGGAAGCACCCACTACCTCCCAAAGCAGCCTATTCCATTGGGGGATAGATTTCTTTGTTAGAAAATCATTTTCTTTTTCCTTCAAAAAAAATAACAACCACCACCACAACAAATTAAGTTTACATTAGTCTCTTCACGGTGTCTGCCCTTTACTCTGCCTTCTTCCCTCTGGGGCCAAACAGAACAAGTCTATTACTTCTTCCATGTTTCAAGCCTTCATCCTTAGAGGCAGCTATCGCATCCTCACTACTTCTTCCATGTTTCAAGCCTTCATCCTTAGAGGCAGCTGTCGCATCCTCACTAAGCCTTGTCCTCCAGGCTGAATGCGTAAATTTCTCCAAATGATCTTTCGTCGTTGTTAGTGTTGTTCAGATGTTTTTCAGTCATGTCTGATTCTTTGTGACCCCATCTGGGGTTTCTTACTGGACAGGTTTGCCATTTCCTCCTCCAGCTCATTTTACAGATGAGGAAACTGAGGCAAACAGGGTTAAGTGACTTCCCCAGGGCCACACAGCTAATTGGTGTCTGAACTGATTTGAACTTATGAAGCTAAGTCCTTCCAATTCCAGGTTCTGTGCTCTCTCCACTGCTCCTTATATCCTGAGAGCCTAGTACAATCCCTATACATAGACACTTAATAATTATGTGTTACTTGATCGATTGATTGCTTGCTTCCTATTCCTGAGCATTCTCTCTCAATGTGAAGACAATATTTGCTTTTTTGACTTCCGTATCACACTACTGATTAATGGAGCTCGTCTTCTTAATAGAAGACAACCAGATCACTTTCAGAAGAATTGCTATCTAGTCATACTTCCTCTTCTTTGTACTAATAAAGTGGATTCTGTGAACCAACATGTGTAATGCTTTATATTTATTCCTATCCAACTATATCTTATATAGTCTGACAAGTCCAGCCTGTCAATCTTTTTGGATCCTATTATGCAATATGTTAGC
Source organism: Bettongia penicillata ogilbyi (assembly GCA_023548195.1). Lineage (NCBI taxonomy): Eukaryota > Metazoa > Chordata > Mammalia > Diprotodontia > Potoroidae > Bettongia > Bettongia penicillata. Next base: position 4,171,496 of record JAJHZJ010000061.1, read on the forward strand.
TATCTCTTTAAGCTTTATGTCACCTACATGTTTGATAAGCATGCTGCCTGTGCTGTTCTATGAGTTTTTAATAAAAATGCTATTCATTTATTTAAGCCATTGATAAAAATGTTAAGCAGCACAGAACACTGTTACATTAAAAAGTATTATGAAAATTGTTGGGCAGTCATTGATGGAAATACTAAGTGAAATGGAAATAAAATTAGAAAACACAAGAATTGATGCAAAGTGAAGTAAACAGAACCAGAACAATATACGTACATATAGCAGCAACAACATAAACAGGAAGAAAACCAATAAAATTGTTGACCCGGAATGTTGTCAAATTTTAATCACCAAGCTTAGTCCAAAAGAAGAGTTATAAAGTTGTACCCCCTTTCCTTCTTTGGAGAATTAGAGGGACTAGAGTTGTGGAATAGTACCTAAAATGTCATATTCAGTCCATGTTTGAGTTATTTTTGCTAAATTGTTTTGTCCTCTTTTTAAAAAAATATTCTTTGTTGTAAGCAACGGCTCTTTGGGACCAGAGATATGAGAGAGATGTATGGGAAATAAAGAGGGCATAAGGGGGTGGTAGGTGGTGCAGTGGATGAGTGATGGACCTAGAGTCAGGAAGGCCTGAGTTCAAATGTGACCCCAGGTACTCTAGTTCTGTGACCCTGGGCAAACCACTTAACCCTGTTTGTATCAGTTCCTTATCTGTAAAATGTGCTGGAGAAGGAAATGGCAAGCCACTACAACATCTCTGCCAAGAAAACCCTATAGAGGTCCCAAAGATATGTGACTGAAAAAAACAACCCACCAAAGGGATATAAAAATATTTTGAAGAATAAAAGAAATAAAGTGTAAGATTTATAATGACGTATATTGACAAAACATCAAAATCATAGATTTAGGGCCAGAGGAACTTTAGAAGTCAGTCAGCCAATAAATATTACTTAAGCACCTACCATGCCAAGGACTGTGCTAAGTTATCTAGCCCAACCCTTTCATTTCATAGAGGAGGAAAACAAGGCCCAAAGAGGTTGACTTACCTAAGGTCATACAACTATTAAGTGACAAAGGCAGATTTTGAGCACAGGACCTCTGATTGCAGATGAAGAAACAGAGTAGCTAAATGGCACATCCCAAGTCAGAGGTAGTATCTGAGGCAGGATTCAAATGGAGATTTTCCGACTCTAAAGTTTTCTCCAATGTGATTTACTGACTCTCAAAACTAAAATACCTTTGAGCAATCATCTAGAAGAATAATCATCTTCCCTTCTTGACAGAATGGGAATTGATTATTTTAGCATAACGGTGGGGGGAATGTTTCATAATCACTTAAAGTCAAAACCCTATGATCTTTTTTGGGAATCTAATTTGCGTAAGAGTTCAACACATCTTTTTCTTGGTGGCTGTACATTCTTATAAGGGAATGAACTTAGGTGCCCACTTGTAAGATTTTACATTTATACTTATTAAACATCATATACTTAGGTCCTGACTAATGATCCAGCATCCTTCCTATTCCACCTCCTTTTCAGCTTTCTACCTCTCCCCTATTTTCCTCCCTCTTTCTTCTTCTTCTTTTCTTTCTCAATGAAATCTTACATTTGCCATACCATCTCTTCCCTATTTATAATTTATTCCTTTCCATTTTCTTCTTCATCTTCTCTTCTGCAATCCTTACCCAAGGCCAATCACTAGAAAGAAAAAAAAAGATAGTAAAATGGACTTCATTTTGTATGCTTCACTGGGGCAAATTTCATTCTCTGTGCATGTCAGTGTCTGCTACTTTTTCTTAAAATGAGAGCTTCATCTTTGATTCTGCAGAGCCCCTGGAATGTCTCATGGCCATAGGTCTCATTGCTTAATAAATATTTCATAGTGGTGGTGATGATGAAGAATAGTTGATAGAGGAACAAGGAGAATGGAAGGAGAGAATGAAAAACAGAGGTCTGTGAGTTAAGATATAGAGCAAGGTCAGTGTGTGGTGAGTAGGGAGATTATTCTTCTTTATACAGTTGGCAGTGCAGTCAAGATTGGAGTAATCCCTCTTGAGGTCTGTGTTTCTGGAGAGGGGGGCATTCAGGAGGGAAAAGGGACAAAGGGGAAATGAGGAAGCCAGTGATGAAGCTCTAACCCAGCCATGGCTGTTCACTTTGCTCATCATTGCCCAGGAAACAGCTAAATGCTGGCTACAGGTATGTATTATTTTAACCACATGACTCTGTGGCAGGTCATTTGTTTCCTGAATTTCAGGCCCCATTGGGAATTTTCCTAGCACACTAGGTAAACAATGGAAAGTTATTTTATTTTTTAGAAAAAATGAATCCTTTAAATCTTATGAAAGGAAAACATGTCAGAGAATTGTAATCATTGTAGCACTATTTGTCCTGGTCCCCTGAAGCCAGGTCCGTGTTTCCATTGCAAATCTGTACTTTTAAAGGTTTATTGCTGTCATAAAATTCCCTGGGGATAGAAATTTGCCACCTACATGCTTTTTGTGTGCACCTTCTATATGGCATAATTAATAGAGCTACTTTTGTTTTGCTGTAGTTTTTTTCATGAACAAGCAAAAGAGGGGAAAAAAAATCCACACACCCATAAAATATAAATATGATTAACCTAATGTAAACCAGGGCAGAGGACAATTCCTGTTTCTTCACTATGAATCATTCTTCTCCATTTTTAGGATGGCAGGGAAAAAATCCAACTATCGTACTTACGTAGACATTTGTTAGTGAAGAATGTGTAGAAGAGAAACACAAAGGCTAAGATCTCATAGGTAACTGATAAGAATAGGAATTTTATTGAGTTTTCTATCTTGGGACCTCAAGGACATGGCTAGAAGTCTGGTTATTTGCTGAGATTAATAATAAAAGAGCTGACGTAAATTGTGATGTGGGGACTCCTGGGGAAAGCTGGAATCTTTTTCAGGGAGCTCATTAGGTCAAATTACTTTCCAAGTAATACTGAGATGTTTTAATTTCTAATACAGTAAATTTATTGATAGATATAACCTACATAGACAAAAGTTCTTTGGGGAGTTCTCAATGTGAATTTTTATGAGATTAAAGAGATCCTGAGACCCAGAAGTTTGGAGGAGAAAACATACAAACAAATATGTGCAAAACTGATATATGTAGGATAAACTGAAGTAATTTCAGAAAGGAGCTAAGAATAAGGAAGACTGGGAAACGTTTCTTTGAGAAGGTGGGACACTAGCTGAGACTTGAAGTAAGCCTAGGTGGCAAAGGAGAGAGAATTCCAGGCTCGGGGACAATCCAAAAAAATGCTCAGAGTTGGGAGATGGAGTTCCATATTTGAGGAACATCAAAAAAGTCAGTGTTGATGAGTCCTGGAGTAGGTAAAAGTTAGGTGTAAGAACACCAGAAAAGTAGTAAAGGGCCAAGTTATGAAGGGCATTGAAAGGCAGATAGAAAATTTTATACTTGATCCTGGTGGTAATAGGGAGCCACTAGAATTTGTTGAATAGGGGAGTGACATGATCAGACCTGCAATTGTTGAAGCAGCTTTTCTTACAGAGCAATCCAAGGTATCACATGCTCTCACAGAACAGAACCCCTTCCTTGGTTTGTTTTATTTTATTTGTAATTTGTCCAGTTTTCCAGATGAGGGGAAGGAGTCATAAAAAACATATTAATTAATTGACAGATTAATTAATTAACTATATATCAGATCAGTGAAGATTAGAAAGTAGAACTCACATCTTTCTAAATGTGATTTACAGAAGTCGATTATGGAACACAAGTGTTTCGGCATTTCCTCTCTTCCTTTCCTTATTCATTTTTACCCTTTAATAAAGAGGCAGAACAACAAAAAACCTGGTATAGACACTGCATTTAATGTATATGTGTCTCATATGTATTCAGTGATAGTTTGCCATTAGCAAAGATATATCACCACCTTTAAGTTTATGTGTTTCTTTTTTATCAAAAAAAATTAAGGTATAGATACACTGGAAAGCAAAAGTTCTGAATATATATGGAATTCATGGTCATGAGTAACTTAATCATTTTATTCATAAGGCCAGTACATCATTAATAAAATGATGTTCATTTGGTTGTCTCTCTTAGACCCAAAGTCCCCTAATGGCAGTGTCCTCATAGTTTATACGCCCTTCAAAGAGTAGGTTCCTGAGGAGTGTCAACCAACTCTGATTGGTTAACATAATTGGAGGTGGGTTATATTAAGATGACATGGATCACCCAAATCTTGGTCAAAGAGACATCAATTTTCATATCACCAAATTTGACAAAAGGGAGGATCCATATTTCACAGATCTGTTTGAGCAAATACAATGAGAGGGAATATACCCATTAGCCCAAACTTAGAGGTTCTTTTACTGTCTTTTTAGGTCTTGGCCTGGGTAAATCTTTAAGAGAGATTTCCCACACTGATTGCTCTCTGTGTAAGGAAGTAGAAAAGGGGAAAAGCCTTGGTTCTGATTAAATAATTAGTTATTAAATATAAACATAGCCATGGCTATTGAAAACACCTATTACATACAAAATTGAGGGAGAAGGGAGCAAAAAAAGCAAGGCCTATTGCTTCAGTTTGGACATACAATTCAAGAGATATCTTCTGGAAAGCTAGAACTATAGCAAATATTGACTTTGGCAGTCTTACATGATAAACTCAGTTCTCAGTTCTAATCAAAGTTTGCTTTGATCCTTGGTTACTTGGCTCATGTTCAAATCATGACACTTTATATGTTCCTTCCTGAGGGAAGAGATTCTGCCTTTCAAATCAAATTGATGAAGTTCTCTGTTCCCAATGTATATTTAATAGAAGTTGTTGACTAAGTATATTTAGGGGTTCTAAGGTTCTTTTCGCTCTGTTCATCTTCATGAGTAACAAACACATATGGGTACAATGCCTGGTACGTACTATGTGCTTAATAAATGTTAGTTGCCTAATAAACTGATTGTGACAATATTTTAACTGATTTGTATGCCTAGAAAAAAACAACTGAGGCCATGCTTGAGACTAGTGCTTTAAAGTCTTGCTCCTTTTCAGTTTGGGGTCTCTTTCTTTATGAGTCATGGTTTAATTCAGTTAATTTAATTAATTTAATTAAATTTTCTGATTAGTAGTTCTAGTTTAGGGCAGCTAGATGGTGTAGTGGATAGAGTACCAAGTGTAGAGTCAGGAAGACTTATCTTTCTGAGTTCAAATAAGGTTTCATACATTTACTAGCTATGTAACTCTGGGCAAATCATTTAACCCGGTTTGCCTCAATTTCCTTATCTGGAAAATGAGCTGGAGAAAGAAATGGCAAACCATTCCAATATCTTTGCCAAGAAAATCCCAGATGGGGTCATAAAGAGTCAGATATGACTGGCAAATAGCTGAACAATAACAATAAATTTCTGGATTATTTTAATGATGGGGGAGACATGGGTGAGTTCATAAACTATGGGGAAGGAGTCAGTAGGCGGGGAGAAATTGAAGATAAAAGAGGCAATAGGAATGATGTAGAATAGCCATTGTATTAATAGGATAGTGAATTGATTAGAAAGCTATAAAAATACTGCCTTGGGGCAGTAAGGGCTCAGGTGAGATTGTGTAACAAATTTGTAGTTGATCCAAGCAGCATGGTTTTGTGATTTTTTTATCCAACTCTGTTCAGCAGCACATGAATAGAAATGAAGGTAGAAAATGATGGGAGTAAATCAGGATGAAACGCTGGGTGAACGCCCAGGTAGGGGGAGAAGGGTCATGATGCAAATGATGAGTCAGCAAAAGAGACTGAGGAGGTAGAGGATAGGTAGAGGAGAATCAAGAGAAAATTGTGCCCTCAAAACATATAAAGAAAAGAATAGCCAGGGAAGAGGGTGATCAATAGAGTAACATTCTGCAGAGAAATTAAAAAGGATAAGGACTGAGGAAAAAGCTTGTGGGGAGGGGGGTTTAAGAGATTAAGGGTGATTTGGAATTTTATGCCACTTACTTTATTTTAGTTTTTAAATTATTGAACGTTTTTTCTCTCACCTACTTGACCCAGACAGAAAAAAAAGAAGGAAAACAAAACCTATATAACAAATATAATCAAGTCTACCAAATTTCCACATTAGCAATGTCCAAAAATACGTGCACATTCTTCATTTTGAATCCATCAGGAGGTAGGTAATGTATTTTAACATATTTTAACGTTAGTCCTCTTGGATTATGCTTCATCATTGCCATCAATCAGACTTCTTAAGTCTTTCAAAGTTGTCTGTCCTTAAAATTTTGTTATTATATACATTGCTGTCTTGCTTCTGCCCATTTTACTCTGCATCACTTCATACAGGTCTTCCTAAGTTTCTCTGAACTCAACTCTCCTCATTTCTTATAATCATTTCTTATAACACAATAATATTTGATCATTGGTAATTCCAAAGATATTAGTCTCAGTAGGGTGATGAGGTCAGAAATGTAAATGTAATGCAAAGAGCTAAAAAACAGAATGTAAATTTACTGCAAATCTGGATAGGCGTTCCCTCTACCATGTCTCTGGCAGGAGGTCATTCAGCATCTACCAGAAGACCCTTGGGAATGGGGAACTCCCTATCTCCTAAGCCAGTCATTCAGTTCTAGGTAGCTCTGTTCATTTTTCCTTACGGCAACTTGAAATACAACTCTTTGCAACTTTCACCTATTTCTCCTCAGCCTTGCCTCATTCAAATCAAAGTCAATTGTAAGTCATATCATCACTCCACTGATGTCATGGTCCTCTTCAAGAATGAAGGACAAACCACACAGCCACATTTCTCCTACTTCTGTCCTCTGAGCTTAAGCAAAACAGACTAATGTCTGTCTCTTCTACATGACAGTTCTTCAAGACATTGAAAAAATAGCTATCATACAGTATCCATACTCCCACACTGCCCAAGTTTTCTTGCCCAAAGTTAAACATCCCCATTTCCTTCAAATTTGTACATCTCTAGTCCCCTTGATATTTATTCACATAATGTAATCCAAAGGAAACCTGGCTCTGGAGTCAGAGGACATGAGTTCAAATTCTAACTTTCCTACATACTATCTGGACCTCAATTTTCTCATCTGTAAAATGGGAGCCAGGGGACAGACCAGATAAACTAGTGTTCTTTCCACCTCTAAATTCATGATCCCTTAACTCTTTCTTGGGATGTGCTTTAGGTCATCAATAACCTTTAATCTTTCTGAATAATAAAATGAAAAAGCTTTAGAAGTCAATGAGAAATGATAAGAATTTCCAAAATAATACTAGTAAAATATTTTTAATATGATTTTGTCTTTGTTTTTGAGACTGGGTCTCCGTATCTCACATAGGCTGGAAATGGAGCAGTCATGTACTGGCTGATCTAAATGCTAATAGTATGAAAGCTTTAATCCACTCCATGTTTCAATGGTTCTTACCATTTCCTGGGATCTTGACCCTCCTTCCATGTCCTCAACACCTGCTCCCAGGATATCTGCATATATTGGCACCAGGCTTAATGCAGATACCTGATCAGCTTTAGCTCAGACTCCTCAACTCAACCCACCAATCTCAGCCTCCTCCAGTTGCAAAAATAAACACCTGTGACACCATGCCTGTCTTCTTACATGGTTCTGAAAAAAAAAATTAGGCTGATTGAAAAGTACTTGTTAAAGTCAGCAGTATTTAAAGGTAGGCATAAAATTGTTATCTTTTTCCCTTTTAGTTAGCCAAGTTAACTTGCATTTGAGACTGACTTCATTTTTTCCTCCTTATTCACAGATGTATTTTCCATGACCTGAACACATAGAGACAGAAAGCAAAATACTTCTGAAATTCTGAGGAAATCTTTTGAGGGAAAAATTATGAGGAAGACATCTTCATTAACCTAAGCCCAGATCACAGCAAAGCTTCTGTTCTACCAACTGAAAGCCAGGTGTGACTTAAGGTCTGGCTATCCAGCATCTGCTTTGTGGCCTTTGATGACAGTTACGGTCATATGTTAGGTCTTTCAAGGTCACTTTATCTTTTGTCTGGATGTTTCATTCTGTTTTTGAATGCAGTCCAAGGTATTTAGGGAATTGTAAACTCTCCCCTGTTCACCCAGTACCATTTGCTTAAGGGTTTCCTGCATTCTGGCAAACTGAGATATTAATTACACTTTATTTAGGGATTACTCTGCTGGATAGTACTTACCAGCACTCTTACCAGAGGGGAGGTAGAGGAAAAAGTGAAAAAGAAAGTCAAATGAATCTGTTTTGCTACTTATTAATTCAATAATTCTGGAATTTGAGATTTCTTCAGCATGGACATGCTTTTCATTTAAATGGAGATTACAGAATGTCAGATATGGTCAAGACTTACAATGGCCCAATAATTCACTAATTTGTACCAGCTTAGTGATGAGCCTCTTTAAACCATTCAGGCTGGTTTTTATATAATGGAAATGAAATCTAAAATCAGAGTCTTGCCTGCTTGAAGGCTGTGCTTGGTTGAAGTAGCTATTGAAAACCTAGGGTTACTTCCATACCTCCACAAGGCATCGAAGGCTTTTCATGGAGGTTTGCTTTTCATTGGCAATCTTAATAGGAAGATTGGTGAGAGAAGGTACTGAACCATTGACTGAAATGTCAATGTAGTATCTAGAGATTTGTTTCCATGGCTTATGGAGAGAAAGATTTGCAGCATCTGAAATGGAATGAAGTAAGCAGAGCTAAGAAAACAATATACACAATGATTACAGCAATGAAAATGAAAAGAATAGCTACCATGAAATAATTGAAAATTAATGATGCAAACTTCTAAATAACAAGAATGAACCCCTGAAGAAGGGGTTGTCCATTACTCCCCCTCATTACTTTGCAGAGATGATGGGGGAAGGGAATTGGGGAGGCATGCATTTGGAATTGCATATATTAGCAGATTTGTTCAATGTATTGCTATATAGGATGACTCTTTGGGAGAAGGAAGGGGGAGGGATACAAGAAGAAATTGAATCTAAATAAAAACAAAAGATAAAAATAAAATTTTATTTTTAAAAATCCATACAATATATGGCCCAGGACCCTGAGCTCTGGATCAGGTTAAATCTTGGGAGAAAAATACTTTTTTTTCCAGAGATGAAGAAACTGAAGTTCAGAAAAGGTTAAAGGACTTGCCTAAAGTCAGCCAAGTTTCAGGAAACAGAGCTAGGATTCAAACTCAGGTCCTCAGACTCTAAATCTTAGGGTTTTTTCCTCTACACAATAGTAAAAAGACCTCAAGCCTCATATAAGCACTTAGATCATAATGCAGATATAAGATAGCCTTCATTCCACCCCATGGAAAATGCAAAACTATACACAGAAATCACAATAATCCATAGACAGTCAAGACAATTCTCAGTCAAAAGCCAGCATTCTTAGAAATCCCACATTCACCTCATAGCCCTAAAAAGGCCTCCAGCTTTATAATATTGCCCTAAGGATTTTAAATCCCCACAGAAAGGAAATAAATTAGGGGTTTCTAGAGAGATAATCTCCTTCCCACTGGAGTTATTTCATACAAATAAGTCAGAGTAATGGAAGAAGACACAGATGATCCCCTACATTATGGTTAGTCCTTGCTATTGCTCTAGTTTCAGTGCCTATTTTAGTGTTCCTAAGAGGCTTAGGTCCAGGTTCTCTCATCACTCCATATAATCTGGCTGCTCTCATCTCTTGATCTTTGAACTCTCTTTTATTCTCTAGAAGGTTAAATCAGAGAACACTTTATGTTCCTCAAAAGCCGCTACTATCATCAGATGCTATGACTTCTTGGGCTTCATGGTCGAAAGCATGGACAACTGCAATGTACAGGTAATGTTTCTACCACTATTCCTTGTGGGTCTGGCTACCATGATCTTTTGGGTTGTATGGGCACATACTCTCCCAAGGATTCATGTTTGAAGACTTCAACATTGCCTCTCCATGAGCAACCATTAGCAGTTATAGAGCAGAGGCTCCCCTAGGGCTAGTTTTTTTTTCTTTTCTTAGTTTTTTTCTAGTTCCTTTTCTCCTGCTGTGAAATTCAGAGACCAACTCATACCCCTCTCCCACCTTTTATAAGTCCAGTACAAAGGTAAAAGACATGGGATAGGACTAGACTCAGGATTTCATTGGTATAGAGAAATACCTCTCCATAAAGAGAAAATCATTTTACCAATGCAGATTGGCACTTTCTCTGCACCCTATAGTCATAGAGAGTGTCTTGTATGCTCTGAGAGGTTAATAGAATTGACCATGGTCACCTTGATGTTATATATCAGAGGTGGGATGTGAACTCAAATATTTTTTATACCATGGTCTACTCTCTATCCATTATTTACAGGCTGCCTCTCACGAAGGTATATATGATCTGTATTTTCCTTAAATGATGAACCTTAATCATTCATCATCAAGAGGTGAGATTAAGTGTTCAAGAGTATTTACCATACCCCATCAAGACATATTCAGTCATCTCAGTAAGGTTTCAGTAGGTATAATTATACCTTTCGTAGGAAGATATAACCAAAGTCCTTAACACCACCTACTAACACTTAATCACTGCATTGGTATATTCAGACCGATGAAAGAACTTAAGACCCAAGCCTCATGCCCTTAACCTCCTCAATTTGACTAGGTTTTACAGACCAATCCCATATACTCACTATGTTTAAAGTATTGTGATGGATTCAGAAAGTATAACATAGAATCCCTATTCTTCAAGACCTTACGATTTGTCTGGGCAGACATGACCCTAAATCTATGCAAAGTTATATAACAGCAAAGGTGTAAATAATAACTGAAGGCAACAATAGAAGAGGTTTCACTGTCGCATTTTCAATGAGACAAGACATCAGAAGACTGGGGCTAGAGCCTCCTGTCAGTCCTGGGATGAGAAACAAGTCATAACCTCTTGGAATCTCAGTTTCCTCACTGGTAAAAAAAAAAAAAATGAAAATGAGACACAGTGTAGTATAGTGGATAGAAGACTAGCATGAAAAGTCAGAAAGACCTAAATTCAATTCCCACCTTTGACATGTGCTGACTATGTGACCCCAGACGAAACATCTGGGCTGTAGGTGTCCTAGAAAATCCTCTAAGAATCTAAGTTGCACAACAGGTGCAGACCTACTTTGAAGAAGGAAGTTTCCTTGCTGGGAATTCCCTACATCAATAAAACTGTACCTCTAGACAAATAGATAAACATAGATTATATACATATATATACATATACATGCACACATATGTACAATATATGCATATATATATATATACAAGCCCCAAATGAGACATTACTGTATAGATTAAAAATACTAGGAGCAATCATATGATTAATTGCCAAATGAACAGAATAGATCATGTAAGTTCATAGGATCAGCACAGAAAGGGATGCCAGCAGCCATCTAATTCAAGGTGTTCATTTTACAGATGAAGAAATTGAGTCCTTGGAAAGTTACATGACTTGGTCACATAATAGTAAGGGGCAAGAGAGGCAGAATTTGAATGAGGACCCCCTGACTTCAGAGCCTATGTTTTTTCTGTTTTTTCACCACAAATGCTTACTATATTCATATATGTTTTTTCTGTTTTTTCACCACAAATGCTTACTATATTCATATATGTCATAAAACAACCTTCCAATGAGTGATCCTTGTTAGAAACCCCTCATTGTTGTAAAGTATGATGATAGCATATAGTATTTTATTTTGTCTCAGTTTTTTCCTTTACATTTCAGATAAAAAGAACACATGTTAATTTGCCTGTAGCTTGCCTCCTTTTATTTGTTTATAAAACTAAGATCAAAGACAGAATAAATATTTTTGGCAGCTGACGTAGAATCAGAGAACATCACTCGAAAGAACCTGAGAAATTCATTTAGCTCGACCCTTTCGTTTTTACCTTGGAAAGGTCGGTACCCTAGGTTCCAGGCAACATTAAGTAACTAACAGCGGCTTCATCAAAGAGCTACCAAGATCCAGCTCTTTCTTTCAAAATGATTTTTCTCTCATATTTTTGCTATATTGAAATGCATTACAAAATGATGCACTAAACCATGAATCCTCCCAAATTCAATAAAAAGAAATGAGAAGAGATATTTTCTTCTGATGTCTCCAGCTGACTGTCTACCCTAATCACACACAGACTTCAAAATTGTTTTCTCCTGACAATAATGTAATCTATAAAGGGTATTACTGTGGAGTGATTTGAGAGAGACTATTGAAGGATTGTGACCCTAAGCAGTAGATGAAATGAAAGTGGCTCAATGGGAATACAGATAAGATTGGACGGACCGTGAGTACTTGGTGTGCTGGGGTGAGAGTCAACTACTTCTACATGTTTCTCAAATTTCTCCAGGAGGCAGCATCCACCAAATTACTACTGACCTTCAACCTTTAGAGGTCAATGCACATGGTACAAAGAGCTCTGCAATTACCTTAGAAACGCAGGTCCACCCCCTCACTGCCCACTTTCAGCTGATGCTGGCCGAGTCACATGGATTGTGGTGTTTGCTTCTGGAATGCACCAGAACACTGCCTGAGACCCAGCAGGTAGCAACATAGTAAAATCAGTCACAGGGAAATCAATCAGCATTTAATAAGTATCCACTATGCGTGTTAAGCACTGGGGATACAAAGAAAAGCAGAGTAGCACCTGCCTTCAAGGAGCTTATATTCTTTAGGGGGAGATGTCATGCACATCTCCTGAATCTTGGGTGGTAACAAATTGTAACTTATCCAAGATAACAGGGCTAATAATGAGTAGAGCTGAGATTCCACCTCAGTCAGGCCTTTTATCTCCAAGTCCATTTCCTTTACCTTTATACCATTTGTTTTTCTACCCAGGTCATGGACCTATAGGTTATTGCAAGGATCAAATGAAATAAAAACTATATACTTATGAAAACGTAAGTTATCACTACACTATCATTTTTCATATTCAGGAAATTGCAAAAAGTTTAAACAGTACTAAACCTTTTAGAAGCCCCTGTATAGCTACATAAAAGAAATATTCTAAGTAAATACAAAGTAGGGGGTGGAGGGTGATAGGATGGAGGAGACCAGAGTAAGTCCCTCACAGAAGGAGCTGAGTCTTAAAGAAATAATAAACTCTGAGTCAAAGATGAGGAGGGGGAGCATTCCAGGAATGGGGGACAGCCAACCCAAAGGAGCAAGGAAGAATGAATATTCCATGTGAGAAACATCAGGCAGTCTATTTATGGCTGGCCTGGAGAAACAATGAGGGAGTCATTCGAAAGAATATTTCTTTAATCCTCTTCTCTGTCTTTCTGTGGGAATTTGGCCCAAGAATTTCAGTGTTAGAGAATGTCAGAATGCAATTCAATTCAATAAACCTTCATTCAATACTTTCTGAACTACTTACGTAGGTGGAAGCTGTGATGTTAGTTAGTAAGTATTTTCTGAGCATATCTTCTTTGAAAAGTTCCAGACCCTCTAAGGGAAAACAAATGAAATAGAAGATATAGTCTATAGCCTCAAGGAACTCACTGTCTAGTTAGAGAGAGAATATATACATATGTAAAGCAACTAGAAAAGAATTTGAAAAGAAATGTGAAGATATGATAGAATGATAATTTATATTTGCTTAAGCATATAGTTTTTATCTCTTTTGATCCTTGCAATAACCTATAGGTCTGTGATCTGGATAGAAAAACAAATGGCATAAAGCTAAAGGAAATTTAATTGGAAATAGAAGACCTGACTGAGGTGGTATCTCATCTGTACTACTTATTAACTCTATCATCTTGGATAAGTCACAAATTGTTAGCATCCAAAAGAAAGGAGGTGCACAATCAGGTCTCAGGAACAGGAGAGCTGGTTCACTGGATAAGTCATTTTAGACTCAGTTTATCCTTGACAATTCAAGAAACAACAAGCAATTATTAAGCACCTGCCATGTGACATGCGTCTAGGAATTTTTGACCTGAGCAATTTTTGTTCATGTCTATTCTCCTTTGAGCAACATTCTGGACACCTTCCTCTTTTCATATTGCATAGCTCTCCAAGCAGCACTCAGCCCGTCTGCTGACCCTCAGTCTCACTATGCTCAACATGACCAGCCCGTCTGCTTTTTGGGTCATTTTATCCTCAGACATATGTTTTTATTGCAGGTCATCATTGGAAAGATGTTGGAACCCACTTATTCCTATCCCTCTGGGTCACCTATTTTGATTCTTATGAGGCTAAGGTATTCTGTGAGTTCTCAGCCAGTGTTTTTGGGGTTTTTTTTAAAGGCAAATTTTATGTCAAGAAGAAGCTTGGGATCATTTGAAGCTCTGCACCATTTCCCTAGTTTGATCCAGTTTTATATCTACTTTATATTAAATTCTATGCCCAGATCCCTGTCACTTTACAGGACCTGTCCAAGCTGAAACTAGGTCTTGTGACTTCTATATAAGTGTAGAGATGGTCAAGAAAAAAGCATAATGAGAATAGAGTGAGATTAGTTGAGACTGCTTTATGGGAAGCAAAAAGATTTCTTGGGGGACTTGAACAATTCAGATGGACCTGAAATAATAGAGAAGGACCAGAAGATCATTTCTAAGAGGTGTCTTGAAAATAAGCATCAGAAATTGACTGAGGTCTAAAGCAAACTAAGTGGTAGCTAGCTCAGGACCAATAATGATATTCGGCGGACCAATATTTGTTTGAGAAAACATCTCCAGTGATTTTTAATGGTCTGTGTAGGTATATAATCCAGGCAGTTCCCACTCCTGGGTATTTTTTGGAAGTTGCATCATCAACAACACTGTGTTTTCCCATAGGGGCAATATTATGCTGTAGTCAGAGGTTGTGAACTTGACCAAAGGTTCAGCATCATATACAGAAACAACAAAAATGTCATTAAAGCAAAGATAGAACTACCAAATCTAAAACAAGAGCAAAAAGTGAAATTATATTGCCAATCCTTTACAATGTGAAGAAATGTAATATACCCACTAATTATAAAAGAAATCCCAATATACCATAAAGCATATTTGTTGTTGAGTCATTTTCAGTCATGTCTGACTCTTCATGACTTTATCTGGGATTTTCTTGGCAAAGATACTAGAGTGGTTTGCCATTTCCTTCTCCAGTAAAATGTATACATGGCACACAAAAAATTTAATTCAATGAGCATTCATTAAGCACCTAAAGTATGTAAGTCATTATGTACTAAGGATATAAAAATAAATATCCAGATCCTGCTCGCACAGAGCTTACTATGTAAGTGTGGATGGAGGGGTAAGGAAATTAGCACCTATGAAACAAGGGGAAAATAAGATAATACAGAGAAGATAAATGTTCCAAATGCTACATGAAACTAGACGTTCAGCTTGAGATGAATATTGGTGGGTCAGGGAAAGCTTCGTGGGGAAGGTAAAACTTAAATTGGACCTCAGAGGAAGGGAGAGCTTTCCATAGACAATCCATCAACAAACATTTACACCCCCAACTACATGCCAGGCACTATGTTAAGTACTCAGGACACAAATACAAAAAATAAAACAGTCTCTGCCCTCAAGGAATTTACAACCTAATATTGGAAGACAACACAAAAAGAAGCTAAAAAGAGGGCTGAGATAATGAGATTTCCTGATAAAAATGTCTAGACAGACACTAGAGGGAAAAGAGATTTCAATACAGGCATATTGAAGATGGCATGAGCAAAGACTCAGGGATAGGAAAGGGCAGGATGGTGTGTCATCCAACTTGATTGGATCTTGGTGATAAACTGAAGGGGAAAAAATGTAGGTGCTAGCCAAAGATATCTAGGCTAGTTGTGGGTTCCATCTTTATTGTATGACTGAATAAATCAAACCACAATAAGTTTGTCATTGTTTTTTTAAATATCTCAGTGCACTGATGGCAAGTTTCCACACACCCCATCAGATTGATCAGGCAGTGATCTCAACAGAACTTTCAGATAACTGAACACATGAAATAAATCATGCCAAGTCCTAGCTCGACTATTTGGTCATTGAGATATCTTGGGCAAGGAGAGCAGTGTCAGTATTTTGGTCAAGTGTGCTTAGCAGTGAAAAGACCATCTGGTGTGGCTGAAGGAAGGATAAATGCAGATTTTAAGGACCTGGATTCATATTTCAGCTTGTCTACTGACTCCCTGTGAAAGCCTGACCACTTAACCCTTCTAGGCCATCACTTCCTCATGGGTAAAATTAAAGGGTTAGGCTGGACAACCTCTTAGGCTCCTTCCAGTTATAAAATTCTAAAGTCAAGTTTTGAAGGCTTACTTGGATATGATCCTAGTGTTGGTGATGAGGAGATGGTCTCCTGTTTTGGCCTCATATAGAAAATAAGATCTAAGACTTAGCAGAAAGTAATAAATATGCTGTAAGTTTATATGTATGCATGTGTGTGTGTGAGTGTGTGCATATGTTTAATGTAATAGCCTGATGTCTGGTTTCCCTGTCTCGTGTTTTCTCACTGTGGTTCATCTTCTCCTCAGGTATCAGTTATCTTTCTAAAGTTCAAGTCTAACCATGACACCTCTTATTCAATAAACTCTAGTAGTTCCTTATAACCTCCAGAATCAACTATAAAATCCTGTTGGACTTTTAAAGCCCTTCAGAACTTGATTCATTCCTACCTAGCCAGGCTTCTCACATCTTACTTTACTCTACATACTCCAATGACAAATGGCCTCCTCGCTGTTCCTCATTCAAGACATTCCATGTATTGACTACATCCATTTTCACTGGCTGACCACCATGCCTGAAATTCTCTCCTTCATTTCCTCTTCTTGACTTGCCTGGCTTCCTTCAAGGCCCAGCTTAAATTCTATCTTCTACAAGAAGCCTCTCCCAATCCCCATTAATGCTAGTTAGTTCCTTCCCTCTGTTGCATATAAATATTACATATATACATATGGATGATAAACTAAAATATGTCTGTATATATGTGTGTGCATATATCTATAAATGTATATGTATATATGTGTGTGCATATGTATATATGGTATGTATATATTTGTCTGCAGTTTATCTGTCATTCCGCTGCCCCTGTCATTAGACTAAAAGCTTCTCAAAAGCATAGACAAATTTTTTGTCATTTCTTTGCATCCCCAGATTCCTAGCACTTAGCACATTGCCTAGCACAATAAGATCTTAATATATGCCTGTTGACTATTATATGTTAGGAAATAAAGATCCAGAGACAAAAATAAAAAAGTCCCTGCCCCCAAGGAGCATGAATTCTACTTGAGGGATACAACGGATGCATAGATGCAAGTTTAGTTTTGGATGAATAAATGCCTAGATGAATATATTCAGAGTAATACAGCCTAAGTTCAAAAGAGAAGATTCTAGAAAGCTGAAGAATGAGGAAAAGCTTAGTGTCAGGATGTTGCACGTAAACAGCACATTGAAGGATGTTGAGGATTCTTCAAGGAGAAAATAAAGAGTACATGGATATCACTTGTGTTTTTAGAAAAAAGAAGTAGGAGATAGAATTCTGTATATTCAGAAAAACGAGCAAGTCAGTCTGGTTGAAAAGGAAAGTGTGTGCAGAAAAGTAATATGAAATAAAACAGAAAAAAACCATTTGGGAGAGAAGCTATCTTGTAGGGGATTTAAATTCCTTCTTGAAAATTTTGTATTTTATCTTAGAAGAACTAAGGAGCCATTGGAGATTTTGAGTAGAAGAATGACAAGGTCACATCTGGGTTTTAGGAATATTCATTTGAAAGTTGTGTGAGGACTGTATTGGATAAGGGAGCTACTGGAAACAGGAAAAAATAATTGAGCCACTATTGTAATAGTTCAGGTGAGAGGTGGTGAGAGTCTGTACTATTGTTGAGGCTAAATGAGTACAGAAAGGGGTACATATGTGAAAAACTTGGTAGCACAACCAAACTTGGTAAATGATTAAATGAGGGTTGAATGAGATGGAGGAGTCCAAGATTACTCCAAAATTACACACCTTGAAGTAAATTGAAGGATGGTGGTGCCATGAACAGAAATTTAGAAGATTAGAAGAGAGATGTGCTTGGGGAGAAAAGTGATAAATTCCATTTAGAAAAATGCTGCATTTAAGATTTCTATAGACATTCAGGGAAGACAGATTAGACAGCAGGTAGCTGGTAATATGGGTGACTGAAAGTCAGGAGAGAAATGATGCCTGGATTCAGAAATTTCGGAGCCATTTTCAGAGATATAACAATTGACAACATCTAAGTTGATGAGATTGAAAAAACACAACAAAGCTTAAATGTTGAAGAAGACCCAGAAAACTTGTCAAAAGTCACTATCTCTATTTGTTTCAATGATCTTCTCCCATTTCTTATGGAAACTTTCCCCTTAAAACCATCCATTTTCCTTTTCCCATATTCAATTTTTATGTATCCAGTAACTCAATGCCTACATCTCCAAATATATCCAAGTTTTCCTAATCTTTAACAACATCCCTCACAGAAACTTCCACTTGACCTATATTATGCCTTCAAACTATCATCCTATATATTTCTTCCTGAGAGCCTTGGAAAATAGCAAACAAATGATAAACCAACAAAGGAGACTGAGAATAAGTGATTAGGGTAGACTGGTAGAAAGAGAAAAATGAGAGAGGAGTTCACAGAAGTGAAGAAAGACGAGAGTATCCCAGAGGGAAGACCAGTTTATAGTGTTGCAAAGATGGCAAGAGGGATGAGGACTGAGAAAAGACCACTAGATTTGTCAGCTGGGAAATAATTGAAAACCCTGGGGAAACTAGTTTCCATCAAGTGGTAGGATGAGAAACTAGACTGCAAGTGTTTGAGAAGTGTGTGAGATACGAGAAAACAAAGTCTGTAAGTATAAATAGTTTTTTCTAGGGCTTAGGATGTCTGTGAAAGGAAAGAAAGTTAGAGGATGATGGCATGAGTCAAATGGAGGGTTTTTTGGTAGACAATATGAAAGGAACTAGTGGAGATTAGAAAGAGAAAAGGAATGGACAATTTGAAGGGACAAGTTCCCAGAGAAGACAGAGAGGGATCAGAGACACAAGTAAAGATGTCGACTTTGGTGAGGAGATGATGGAGTATCTGTTCTTCAAATACTGGAGCAAAGCAAAGGGGAAAAAAAGAATATTACATTGAGGGGGAATTGGGGCATAAAATCGGGAAAAAGAGAGATTGATTGAATAAATGAATGAACAATTGAATGAGAAAACATTTACTAAGTGCTGGACTAATAAAAAGCAAGACAATCCATACTTTTGCAAAGAGCTTATAGGGAAAGACAACATGTATAGAAGAATGATTGCCAGAGAGCAGTGTTCTGGTCTGGATGGTGTCAGGGCTGACAAGTGGAGTCAAAGGGAAATTAATTGATTCATTATGGAATCCATTTGATTACTCTTCTCAGAAGTATAGATGGAAGGGAAGGAGCAGCAAGAAAGGAATTCTTCTGTGGCAATATGAGATGAAGATGCCAAAGAGAAGAACAATGGATTGGGTTAGAGGTGAGGACTTATCTCCAGTTGGGAGCCCAGAACCCCAGCGACTCTGGGTAGGAATTAGATGGCCTTGTTTGAGTAAGGGCTAGAAGAGGAGCTATGGAATGAAGATTAGGTTAGGATTAGGGGATTAAAATATTTTAAAATAACATCACAAAGTCCTTAAACAAAATTCTAAAATAATTTATATTTCTGAATCATAATTTTGTCCATTCAATAGTTCTGAAGCTTGAAACATGCCTTGAGATTGATAGAGGAGAGAAACTATGTCACTCTCAAATGTTATTCACAATATTCTGCATGGTCAAATGGAGGGTTTTCTCTCCTCTATCTCTGCAATGGCTGTCCATTCTTCCAGACACACCTTGCATACCACCTTCACCATGTAGCCTTACTGAATGCCCCAAAGCTAGCATTGATCTCTCCCTCCCCTGAATTCCCATAGCACACTGTTTGTATCTTTTCTGTGCCCCAATCATACTGTAATTCATACTGTAGTTACTTTACTGATCTTGTCTCTCATACTTGAATGTCATCTCTTGGTGTTCAGGGATCATGTCTAATTTATCATCGTATGCTCGTTCATACCTAGTCAGTGTCTTATACATGGCACATGGCCAAAAAAGGATGGCAGAATTAAGTTGGACAATAATATTCCAACAATTAAGTTAAATTTGTTAACCAAATGGATGTAAGAGTGTGTATGTGTATATATTATGTGTATGATTATATGTGTATTCTTATTAATGTATATCATATTATAATGTATATATAATATGATATACATATAAATCATAATAAATATATAATTACATTATATATTTAATCAAAACATGTATACATTACAGAGAAACCTAGCACAAATGTCATTATAGAGAATATATATTATTATAATACTGTGTTGCATATAACCTAATATATTATTATAAGATTATATAAAATAATAATGTGATGGTTATGCTAGATTTTCTCAGTCAAAGGCTTACTCTATGTAAGAGCATCTGTACATAGTATAAGAAATTGGGTCCATTTCCCAGAAAATTTGTAGTAAAATACTTTCATTTTAACTACATAGGCAAGAAATCTCTACTTTGATTTTCAAGATCTGGCTATTGTAGAGTAGAGTTGTTCTGGTCTGTTCTGTCTTCACCCTCCCCAACTTCCTCTCTATTAACAAGACCTGCAGCTAGAAGAGACCTCAGTAACAACTTAGCCTAATCTCCTTATTTGCAGATATGAAAAATGAGGCCCAGGGACCTTAGATGATTTGCCCAAGGTCATACAACTCACTAGTCAGTGTAATACGTTGCCCATTTCAGATCTTGTGTTTGTAGGTTGTAAGGGGCAAGAACAGATATACAATGACATTTTGAATTGCTAGTTTGAAAAGCCAGAAAAAACACCAGAGACAACAAACTTGCCCCAGGACAAGGAATTCTTTAGTTTGTTAGAATTCTTTACCTTGTTTCCCAGAGGCTCATTTGCATAGGACCAATAGGAAAAACTTAGAGTTAATTAAAAAAAACAACTGAGGAACCCTGAGTGATTTGGTGATTATTGGGCAAATGGACATAATCTACAGAGAAGACTGAGAAAATATACTGGATGATCGCTGTAAGTTATAATGGGGTCTCTCATAAGGACATCCAGCCCTGAGCCAGTTGGACAAAAAAAAGTTACTCCTCTCTGAAGTGCTCCCTCCTGGTTGACAGGTGATTTAAAAAGCAACCTTAAAGCCCAGGGGAGGGAACAGAGCGTGAGGCTTCTGCCAGTCCTTGTTAAATGTCTCTGCCCTTTCTGAAAGAGTCCAAGCTTACTGCAGCTGAACCTGAAGTGGGGAATGATGGGTGACTAGCAAAGGTAGGAAGTAAACCCAGCTGAGTGGAGAAGTAGCTCAGCCTAGTAGTGAAGCAGCCCGGCTGAGGAAGCCCACTGCGATTGCTTTGCTCTGTCCAGCACTGGAGTGACCCCATTTAGCAATGGAGTGGCTCATAACCACTCATCTGGCTCAATTCCCATTTCAACCATGAACTTTTTGAAGACAGTTTGAGAAAGAAAATAAATTGAGGCCCCACAGTTCCAGAGAAAGAAAGGACAACAAAGCCTTGCAGCTGTACAATTGTGACTTAGCTTGGCCATCTGTATTCCTTAAAAATGTCGGTCACCCAACAAGAATTTATTAAGCATCCGCTCTGTGTCAGGCACTGCACTGTGCGGTATCACTGAACATTGAGTTTGTGGTTGCTTTTCCCCAAAGATGATGAGTGTTTTCATAGAATGTGCCCCACATTTATGACAAGAATGTATCTTTATTGTTCTTACATGTCATTGGAATAAATATCTTTAAGAGTCAATTAAGTCAATTGACTGAATCCTAACGGGGGAGCCTATGGGTGGTCACTCAAGGACCTACAATGTTGGGAATGTGGCCACATATGAGTCCCCCTAGAATATGAGGTAGCAGTTACCCCTTTAAGGGACCTCAACCTATGGGTGTGAGTTGTATGGGGGACAGGAAAGCCCAGAGAGGAATGCTACATGAACATTAGAGGCAGAATTTGAATGTAGATTGTCTGACTCCAGAGCCAGTATTTACACTATAACTTACTGTACCACCTTCTTCATGGTTCATGGTGGCTGTTAGAAAGAAAGAGTAATTTACATGTTTGTTTGTTTTAATTGGCTCATATTATCAGGATGCTCACGACCGCTTTATATTGGTTACTTTCTGGCTATATACAATTGACTTTATTGTGCTAATTATCGACTGGTTTTGTTTAATAAAACAAAATTCATTAAAAGTTAAAACAGAATTTAATTTAATTAATATTCATTATATTGTTTTCCAATACAGGACATTTATTTTTGAAGCCACATTCCAATTAGTACATTATGCTGGAAAAGCAAGCAACAAGTGAACACCAATCATAGGAAGAACCTGACAGAAAAACAGCATTATCCTTAAGCTGCCAGCAGAAGTTATAGCAAAACAATTTAAAATAAACCAGGGACTCATTTTTCATTAATCCTTACCCTAACTAGGTCACCTTGACAGAATATTTACGGACTGCTCATTCCAAGCAATTGCAGCAATTTACTTAAAAATGAACACACAGATGATTATCACTTGAAGCAAAACCTCAGGAATTACTCTGAATTGGCTTAACTTTTTAGAGAAGAAGCTGCTGTGTGGTGATATTCACTGCTTCAATCTAAGCCATGAAGATGTTTAGCATTGTTGTTAAGTTGTAAGGAACTAAACTTTTTCTAACAAGTCCTCAAGAACTTGGTTATTTGCTTTAGAGCAGATTTGGCACAAGTTCCTTCCATCTTAGACACTATCCGAAGATATTACATTACTGTACTATGCAACCTCAGAAGAAACATCTTTTCAATTACTCACTCTGTGACTTTGGGTAAGTCATTTAAACTGCATAGATGTCAATTTCTTCATTTTAAAAATAAGAATATTGGATTAGATGATTTTTAAAGTTGCATCCAATCATAAGAATATGGTCCTTGGATCATGGAGGCAGTGTGGGATAGTGAATAAAGCATTGGCTTTGGCATCAGGAAGATCTAAGTTCAAATCTCTCCTGAAATACTTACTTGCCATGTAATATGAATAGGCAAATGAATCACTTAAGCTCTTTGTGTCTCAGTTTCCTAATCTGTAAAATGATGGCCTCCAATAGTGCCTTTCCCATTCTAAATTTATAATCCTATGATTTAACCTATATCATGGTGCCTTGGCAAGGAACAAATATGGAAGCCATAGTGTACATCATCTTTATATGTCTTCTGTTTCAGACCTGCACAACATGCCAGTAGGTAGGGGCAAAAGTAAAGTAGGCTAAGCTTCTTCAGGCCCCAGATAGATTAGACAGAGACAGGTTGACAATGGTTGGCTGCTGCAGGTCATTTGGCAAACAGAAGAGAGCACAGGGACAACCCTACGTATTTGAAGGCTGCTTTGTTGGGCTGCAAGCAGCCCTTGGGCCATATGTTATACTAGCCTGAATTAGACAGTCATTCAAAAAACGTTTATGAAATACAAACTCTATTCTATTCTTCATGACCCCATTTTGGGGTGTTCTTGAACAAAGAAACTGAAGGGGTTTGCCATTTCTTTCTCTAGTTCATTTTACAGATAAGGAAACAGAGGCAGATAGGGTTAGGTGACTTGCTCAGGGTCACAAAGTTAGTAAGCAACACCAGATTTGAACTCAGGAAAATGAGTCCTTCTGACTCCAGGTCAGCACTCTATCCATGAGCTGCCCTGTGTAGATGCTGTTGCTGTTGTGTTGTATTCATCCCTCGTTGCTGAAGAAGACCATGCCATCAGAGAAATAATGACATGACCTGTACTTGACTTTGCTTTGAGTGAGAGAGGGCTGTGCAGGTCACCAGCCTCACTTCTCCTCCAGAGCCATCTGAATCCAGTGACCAGATATTCATCAGGATGACTGGAGATGACCCAGATGTAGATTCTAGGTAACTTGTAAAGATTCTTGACTTGCTTCCTCAATTATGTAAGTCACATTTGCAAAGGACTTCAAAGTTTAAAAAATTACTTACCTCACAACAATCCTGTGATACAAGTAGCACAAAGATCATTATCTTAGTTATTCAGGTCGGGAAACTAAGGCTCGTAATATAACTATATAACTTGCCCCAAATCATATACCATTAGAGCCAGAACTGCAACTCAACACTTGTGATGTGAAATCAGTGTTCTCTCTATGATATCATTCTGCTTACATGCCAGTATAGTTGCTGAGACCTGTATAAATAAAAGTAATGCATGTGTTTGAGAGACAGAGAGGCAGAGAGAGAGAGAGAGAGAGAGAGAGAGAGAGAGAGAGAGAGGGAGAGAGAAAGGTGTAAGAAATGTACGTGGTATCTTGAGATCAGATGAAAGAGATTTCAGCTCCTGCATTGAGGAGGAGGGAAGCAGAGATGAAGGTGACATGGAAGACTTCTGTTTACTGCTACTGAAAAAGTTTTTGCTTTCTGTTCAAGCAGCACTTGAATATCTATGAACATTTAGTCCCTTCCCTTGGTCTTATAAGCAACAGCAAAGTCAGTGGTAGGCAGTTCACCTAACTTAATACCCTGTAGCAACACGTTCAGGTATCAGGACCATGTGGTCTCCATCTTTGGTGGCACTATTTGCATTACCTAGGAAATACGGGGTTGATAAAGTTGTGCTGCTTTTCCTACAGGGTACTTGTGAGGAAACACTGAAAGAAAGTAAGCAAAGTGCTGTATAATATATCAATACTATAATTATTAGTAGTATCATTATTTAGAAATCCTCTGGTTGCTCGCTTATGAAGGGAGCTCCCTACACCAATAAAATAAAATAGAGTCCCTAACTCTATTTGGTTTTCTTGTCTCAGGAAATAGTAGTACTGGAAACTTTCATTAAATTTTACAAAGAAAATTATACTCAAGTGTCTGGTATACAGCAAAATACAATTCAAATGCTGTTTTGAGATCATGTTTATAGAACACTTTGCAATTTACAAAAGATGTTCTTCACACCAACTCTTTGAAGTAGGCATCACAAATGTTATTATCCCCATTTTACAAATAAGAAAACTGAGGGTCATAAGATTAAATCTTCTGGAGCCCTGCACTAAGTAAAGAAGTTGAAAGAAAGACACAGACAAGTCCCGGCTCTCAAGTTTGTAGTTTAATAGGAGAGATAACACACAAATAACTGTGTAAAAAATATCAGAGCCAGAATTTTAACTGTTTTGTGCTAACTACAAAAAGAATATGGGCTGCAGATTTGTTTTTTTACAATTCTGTGACTATCTAGGGCTTATAAGCTCTAGGATTCAGCTCATACTAACAAGCAATGCTCTCACCATTTAACTTCACTCACCAGCAAAGGAACATTGATCCTAGAGAAAGTATAGAACCCAGTCTGAAAGAATAACCGGCAGCCTCACCTCCTATTTCCCAAATGCACAGAGCTAATGACTCTCCACCCCCTCTAAAGGAAAGAGCCTTGCATTCTCCCAGATCTTGAGGTGATAAAGACAAGTCAGAATCAGCTAAAAATTCTGTTTTTGTCTCTCTCCACTACAGCTACTGGAAATAACTTTCATACAGTTGGAGTTCAAGAACTATTTTTTGTCATCCTAAAACAACAGAAACAAATCTATGAAAACTTAAAGGACCAAAGATCATCATGTGAATTCAATGGCAATCTAGTCCAACCACCCATTTTATAGAGGAAGAAACTAAACCCAGGAACATTAAATTGTTTGCCTGGACCCACTCAGGAAACAAGAATTAGAACTTGGTTTTGAATCCAAGGCCCTTGCCTCCATGGCCCAGGGTTTCTTTCCACTGTACCATGCTACAGGAGATTAGTTTTTAAAATAATCAGGACCTGGAAGTCCAGGCCACAGGACTGTCTATTAAGGCAATAAATGGAGAAAATTATGTTAAAGATATCACAGACAACAATAATCTAGGAGAAAAAGAATGATCACCTCACATTGGCCCCCAGGAAAAATGGAATGACTGCATCATAATTGTTGGCATTGAGGGACCAGCAACAGGGGTAGAGCTGAAATGAACACACTGATTCTGTGTCAAGAGGGATTCCTCCCTCCCATTCCTCCCACCCTCTCCATGTCTGTCTGTCTTTCTGTTTGTCTCTCATATTCTAGAAGCAGCGATGATTGGACAACTAGGCAACACACTGAATATAGAACTCCCTCTGGAGGCAGGAAGACAACTTCAAATCTGTCATCAGATACTGACTAGCTACGTCACTGTAAGCAAGTCAGTGAGCCTCTGTCTGATTTAGTTTCCTTGTCTGTAAAATGGGGATAATGAAAACACCTATCTACTAGGATTGTTATTAGGATAACATAAGATGATATTTGTAAAGCACTCCATCAATGGTAGCTATTAGTATTGATTATTTCTGGTTGTCAGCTAGTGATTAGGTAGGGTTGTGATCAATAAATTTGAGATTGCTAGAAGCATAGCTGTCATAAATTTGGGTGGTTTTGTGAATATATGGAGTTCAAGAAGTGTGAATGTCTTTGGTATACTATGTGAGTAGTGGGTTTCCTGAGTTAGTACACATAACTGAGTATATAACCATCTGAGCTAGGAAGTTCTGTGTGTATTGGAATGTGAATGTGCCATGCAGATCCTCAGGCATGTAAAAAAGAAGATTTCAACTTCACCCTGGATGATTAGGAAGAAAATATAAGTGTTAATGGGATTAAACATAAATTTCTACACCAGTAGCCAGTGTGGTGTCATTAGTACATATTTACATTTGTTATTCAGTCATGTCTGACTCTTCATGACCTCATTTGGAGTTTTCCTGGCAAAGATACTAGAGTGATTCCTTCTTCAGCTCATTTTATAGATAGAAACTGAGGCAAACTGGGCTAAGTGACTTGCCCAGGAACACACAACTAGTAAGTACCTGAGGCCAGATTTGAACTCAGTTCTTCCTGCCTCTAGGCCTGGAACTCTATCCACTGTGCCACTAAGCTGCCCTGTATATTTATATAGTGTATATTTATGTATGTCAATAGATCTCCACTCTTACTATATGAAAATCCTCAATGAAGCAACTCATTCACATTCTCTTATCTTGTGACTCTTGTCCAACACAAATCTTCCCCTCATGTCTTCCCAACATATTTGAGGTTTTCTTTCTGATCTCTTGATGGTGCATTGATCCCAATGCATCACTTGAGCTGTCCATTGGCCTTTGCCCACTCTTGTTTCATCATCATCTCACTTCTCTCTGACATTCTTCTAGAAATACTTAAGTAAATATATTGCACGTAGTATACATTCACCACGAACCTCTCCATTATCTTCTGGGTGATCTACCACTTTAACTCTCCCAACATGCTGGTATTCTATGGCTCATATCCACACAAATCACAAGAAGAATAGACATTATTAAAAAGACCAGTCTTTGTAGGGAAGCTTACATCATTAAAAGTATTACTTTCCCAGTTATAGCCTACCTTGCTCTCCTCTTTTTACTAAATTCTGTCCAAGTGCAGAGTTCATTATCCCAAAACAAAGTGAAGCCAAAAAGAGGGTCGCTTTCACATATGCATAAAGTTATTTTTCTTCTTAACTCTATCTCATCTTTATTTTTCAGGGTCAAGAGTGAATTCTTCCCTACTGACAGAGATAAGTTTGACTCTCCTTCCCAAAAGCTATTAGACAAAAGCTCTTAAGCAAAAAGCTAATGCAATCTTAGCTTTCATTTAGAAAAGAATATAGTTTCCAGGAGGGGGAGGTGGTAGACCTCTGCTCTTCCCTTATCATACCACATTTGCAGGGCTATATTCCATTCTGAGTGTGATGTTTTAGGAAGAATCAGGGAAGTTTCGGGAAAAAGGCAATTAGAATTGTAAAGGGCTTCAATATCATGTTGTATGAATGAATTTTAAAATGTTTGTTAAGCACTTACTATTTGCTAGACATTGTGCTGAATCCTGGGAATACCGATATTATAAAAGAGACAGTACCTGACTTCAGCAAAATTCATGACATGATGGGGAAGCCAACACATATAGAGCAGAGATGACTAAGGATATTTGTTCTTGGGAAGTGGAGGTGGGAGATGGGGTTTTGAGTAGATAGATGCCTTCATATCTGGATGGGATGTGAAACTATAGTATGGTCTGTTGTCTAAGGATAGCCAGTAGATATAATGGCTTAAGTGACCTAATTTTCATACAAGCAGTCAACCTGGGGTAGGAGCTCCAAGAGATGAATGGGTTGACTTGCTCAGGACCTGAACTGTGAATGCAGAAAGAACCAGGTATGGAGTTCCTGGATGGAGAATGCAAGTTCAGGTGGAGAACAGGAAGGCGGAAGGGAATGGGGCCTGAGTAGACACTTGTCAAGGATAGTAAGCTAAGCATGATGAAGACTGACAAAAATGAGAAGGTTTAGCCTAGGTAAGAGAGCCTTATGAGAGATATGACATACATCTCCCAGTATTTGAAGAGTTCTTCTACGGAAAAAAGAATCAGGCTTGTTCCTTTTGTCCCTGGAGGTCTAAACTAGGAAAATGAGATTTAAATTTGACATAACAATATACTTGACCTAATTATTAGAGCTATCCAAACAGGGAATATTGCTGCCTCAGGAAGTGGTAGGTTTTGAATCTCTGGAGGTGTTTAATCAAAGGTTATAGAACCATTTGTTAGGAGCATGTATATCCATGAGACTGTAAATTCTTTGAGAACTTTCCAATGCTGATACTTTATAATTCTGTGATCCTGTGCCAAGTCAGATGTCTTATGTGGACCAGTCCTGTGTCTGGAATGCTCTTCTCCCCATCATTTTTACCTTATCATTGGTTCTGAGACAAGGATCCCTTATTGTGACCATGTCAAAGGTTCCAACTTTATATTCCCTTGAGGATAACCAGACCAAAAGAGTAAGTGTTAAAAGTAGGAATGAACAAAGCATTTGCCTTAATCAGAGCATTTGACAATACAGCCAGATACTTCTACCTCACTCCTAATAGAATTCACATAAAAATTCCTTTCCTGAGTCTGCTGTTCTCCCTCCCTACTGTAGTTCCCTTGACGTTTCACTCTATCTCCTATAAATTTTATTTTATAGATCCCCTGTCAGATTTCCTTGCTGCTGCTTGAGCTCTCAAAATCCTACTCTAAATAATCTCTCTTATGGACTATGAGCAAATTCTTCGTGGAGTGGAGGTATCATCTCCTCCCCATGTTACTGAGCAATTGAGTTTCTCACTTGCTTCTAAATCAGTCTCTAATGTATCACTAGCCCTTGGTGACTGTCCCAACCACACAAACTTCAGAGAGAATCTCGTAAAATCATGATCAAGTAGCTTCTTTCTATGACTTCAATCTCTCCTCAAACACTTCCCACATTATACCCACCTATTTGTCATGTACAGTGTTCCATTCTCCATTGTTTTTTAACCTTAAAAGGTCATTTCAGGATGAGATGATCCTGATCTTAAAGACATCCCTAAAGTGAGCCACAAAACTATGCAATAGGCACATGAAAGGAGGGGTAAGTTTTAAATACAGGCTTCTTGAAATTCCACCTCCTTCTTTAATCCTAGACTCCCAGAATTTCATAGTTGGTAGAGACTTGAGTGACTATCTATTCCAACTCAGGACTGCCTAAAAGTTCCATCTACAAAATATCCAAATTGTGATCATCCATTAACTGTTTAAAGGCCTTTATTGATAGGGAATCCACTATCTGACATTGCAGACCATTTAACTAATTGTTAAGAAGTATTTCTTGACCTTGAGCCTGATTTTTCTTCTTTACAACTTCTGTTCATTGTCACTCTAGGGTCAATTAGAACAAATCTAATACATCTTTCCCACAGCAGTTCTTCAAGCTCTTGAAGAGCTTTTCCAGGCTAACCATCCTCATTTCACCCAGTCCCCATATGACATGAATTTAGGTCTCTTTATATTTTCTCTGCTTTCCTCTGTATATGCTTTAGGTTATAAATGTCCTTTGTAAACCTAAACTTATTTTTGGATGTCTGCAATAAGTGATGTTTGTAAAGATGTATTTTTGGTAACATGCTTTACTATTAAAAATCACTCTTCCTACCACTTACAAAATATTGTAGGTAATAATATCCTAGAGCCTGGAAGACTTGTTCAATTCTTGGTGGAGATGTGTGTGGTATAGTGTCTGAATCCCATGATGAAATTTGGGGGCTGCTCTGGCAATGGACTCTATTGGGAGCAATTGCTCAGTCTGAGAAGTAAAATAATTTTTATATATTTGCCAATGCCATGCTTAAAGGCAAATCCTAATATACTTTAGTTTGAAAGTACTGAGCAGCAATAAGAATTCTAACCTTTGAATGTGGCTGTTCCCTGCATCTACCCAAAGATTGTTTAATGTCTAAAAAATTATTTAATGTCCAATGCAATTATTTTAGGAATTTGTAGTAAGGCATATTTTTTATGAACACAGGATGATTGTGAGAAACTAGTTGATGATCCACTGTGTATAAGACCTGATATTAGCTCAATGGTTAAATAGATAATTTACAGAAAATTACCAACTGAGAAGAAAGTATAAGAAAATAATAATCTGACCAGAGCTAAATATGAAGGAATTGTCACCTCCTTATTATTGGAAGCTACACATATTAATATAATTCAAGATTACTTTAGCTTTCATGGTTGTCAAATCAACGTATTGACTCATTTTGAATTTAAAATCAACTAAAATCCATAGATCTTCAGACAAACTCATCTTGACCTTGTAAAGTTGATTTTTTATGAGCACAGGTTTAAGATTTTACATTTCATTTTATCACATTCAGCCTGATAATCTAGCCATATAACCATCTGACCCTAGGCAAGTCACTAAACTACAGTCTGCTTTGATTTCAACATCTGTAAAATTGAGATAATAGCACCAATCTTCCAGTGGTAAATATAACATAAGATCATATTTGTAAAGTGCTTTGCAAGACTGGAAGCATTATTACTAGCTATTACATAGGTATCAGTGTACACAATAGTAAATGTCTGAGGAAAGCCATGAATTCAGATTTTCTAATCTCTAAGTCTAGTTGTCAATCCACTATGACACCAAGTCTCCTGGCAGCCCTTCACTAGAATCAAGTTAAGAGTTGAAAAAATCCTGGACTATCGAGGCATAAGAATACAAATCGATGCAAACTTAATAAACAAAATAAATTTTCCTAATATCAAGTTCAAAGAACCAAAGAATTGCCAATTCCAAACCAGAACTGTCTCTTTTTCTACTCTAGCTCTTCTGATCTACAATGTTGCTACAGGGGGGAACAAGAAGGAATTCCTGCTTGGATACAGATTGGACTAAATGACCTTTAACTCCCTCTTAACTCTGAGGTTCTGTGATTCGCCATCAACTTTATTTTGCTCATTCTGTGTCAGCATTCACTCACCCCCATCACAAACTTAATTCTTTCTTCCAAAGTTCGCTCTTGCTTTTACACTGCTGAAGAATGATACAATGCTTTTTTTTTCCAAAGTCAACTTAATCCAGGATGCACCAGTATGTACACATATAAGAATGTATTCATATACAATCTGGAAATGTATATATTACTACGGATGTAACATTGAACCACAGTATATTTTAGAGCAAAAATTTTCCTAAGGAGAAAGCCAAGTCCTTTTGACAATAAACACAGGTGATGACCTAAAATGATGAATTTAACCAATATTTTAAAATACAAGCCAATCATTCAGAACTTGTGAAAGGGAACTCACATCATTAGGAAGGTCCTACTTTCCCCCTGAGAGATTTATCATTTTAAAGAATGTATCCTTTTCTGGGCTGGTATTAGGAATACATTTACCTGCTAGAAAAGTTTTAAACTGCATAATCTTACCAATATTCCTTCTATGAGATGACCTTTTGTGTCTTAGATTATGAAATCAGTTCATAAATTATTTTAATGAAAGGTATGAGATATTTTATAACTAGGGGCAAGGGTACAATCTTGGGGGACAGGCTCTTTAGTTTCAGTCCTCTACCTTGAGTGAAAAGAGCTTGACAAAAAAGGGGGACCAGGGAAATGTTTTAGAGGGTTCCTTTTCACTATTTAGTCCCCAAGAGACAGACAGTAGAACCTGCAGAAAGTTCTGGGAAGTGTTGGGAAAGAGAACTCTCAGATGATTAGAACATCATCTTATACAGATCCACCAGCCCATTGAGAGAGCGAATTCCCCGTACTTTCAGCAAGCAAGAATCTTCACAAGGGTTTGACAGTTTTCTTTCTGAGGTATGTAGAGAATCAATGTCATACTCTCCTTTCTCTAAAGAAAAGAGAAAGGGGGATAGGACTCAAAGGGGAGAGCCTAGGAGATTATTAGGATACAATAGAGCTGAGAGGAAAATATCAGTGGGCTTTGCCTTCCCATAGAATGATTTTCACCCTATCACCTGCTGTTGAGGATGTAGAGGAGTAGAAAGAGGGAAATAGTGATTACGATTCCACAGAGGATATTTAGGAACATCTTGATTCAGGGGCAGAATTTCTGACCACCACAGAGGGAAAGACAGTATGTGACATAATGTTTGTTAATAATATAAGGCCCCCAGTGCATGGATGGAAAAACAATGAACTTTGAGTCAGATACCTGGGTTCAATTTGAGGTCTGTACCTTACTAGCTGGTAATCATGAGCAAAAACTTAACAATTCTCAGCCTCACTTCACCAGTAAAATGGAAATGGTAATATTTATACTATCTAACTTTTGCTAATTATCTATATCTTATCTGTAGAGGGTTTAATCAAAAGACAAGGGATAAGAATCACAAACAATGGAAAAAAAGAATCTGTTACTGGTAGATTATTTACATCACTGAGATCACAGAACTCTCTAAGGAAAAAAGTCATCATTTCAACAGTTTAATAAGTGCACAATCTCATTGCTATATGTTCTTGCTTAGATGGCACAGATTCTAATCCATCCATCACATCATCTGGTACAATTTTTGCCCATAACTTGTAGTGCATTAGAACCAGAAGGGACTATCCTAAGCTCATAAATAGATTTAGAGCTGAAAAGGACCTTCAGGTCCATCTAGTCCAACACCCTCATTAAGCAGATGAGGAATTTGAGCTCTAGAGAAAAGAATTATCTCTTCAGGGTCAACTAGGTAAATAGCAGCATCTACATACAAACTCAGGTCATATGACTACATATTTTGTTTCCACTGCACCATGAGTCTCTTGACTGAAACCTCTTTCTGAGCCTTATTGTTCACACATATATTCACACATATAATTCACACAAATATCTTCAGGTCTGTGGAATAATTTTGTACAGTCCACTTCCTGTTTAAGTACTCAAAAGCACCAATGAGCCCTTCAGTGTGGATATTATCTCCAAAGCTGCAGCTCTCAACTCAATGCTCAAACCTTCCCATCCTGGGCAAATCTTGCCCATGCTATTCCAAAAGTGGGTCACAGGAAGTCCTTCTAAAAAAATCCAAAACCTTCTTTCATTGCTTTTAACATGAAAATACCAGGGGATCATTCAGGCTATTCACCTATTTGCTTTTGTCCTCATCACATGACCAGACAAACTTTTTCCTATTATTTCCTGGCTGATCTTTAATTCCACTGGTCTACCCCTCTATTTCTTAGCCAGTACCAAGTGGTTTTGATATTTGCGGCTTTATAATACAATTTGAAATCTGGTAGAGCTAGGTCACCTTCCCTAGCATTTCTTTTCATTAGTTCCCTTTATGTTCTGGACCTTTTGTTCTTCCAGATGAATTTTGATTATTGAGTTCATATAGTGCCTGGGTTGGCTTTGGCAGGTAGACTCCCAGATATTTTATAGTGTCTGCTGTAGCTTTAGATGGGATTTCTCTTTCTATCTCTTGCTGTTGGGCTTTGTTAGTAATATATAGAAATGCAGGTGATTTATGTGGGTTTATTTTGTAACCTGCATCTTGGCCAAAGTTGTTTATTATTTCAAGTAGGTTTTTAGCTGATTCTCTAGAATTTTCTAAGTATGTCATCAAAACAAACCCAGACACTATACGAACTCAATTCTAAAACACTTTTCACACATATATAAAGTCAAATCTAAGTAAGTGAAAAAACATCAGTTGCTCATGGGTGGGTCAAGCTAATACAATAAAAATGACAATTCTACCTAAATTAATTTACTTTTTCAGTGCCATACCAATGAAACTACCAGATAATTATTTTCTAGAGCTAGAAAAAATAATATCAAAATTCATCTAGAAGAACAAAAGGTCCAGAACATCAAGGGAACTAATGAAAAGAAATGATAGGGAAGGTGACCTAGCCCTACCAGATCACAAATTGTATTATAAAGCAGCAATCATCAAAACCATTTGGTATTGGCTAAGAAACAGAGGAATAGACCAGGGGAATAGATTAGGCAATCAAGACACAGTAGTCAATGAATATAGCAGTGTACTGTTTGATAAACCCAAGGATCCCAGTTCCTGGGATAAGAACTCACTGTTTGACAAAAATTACTGGGTAAACTGGATGACAGTGTGGTGGAAACTGCACATAGACCGATATCTGAAACTGTACACAGTAATAAAGTCCAAATGGATACATGATCTAGGTATAAAGACTGATATAAACAAATTAGAGGAACAAGGAATAATGTATTTGTCAGATTTATGGAGAATGGAAAAAATCATGATCAAACAAGAGATAGAGAACATTATGAAGTGCAAAATGGATAATTTTGATTACATTAAAATGAAAAGTTTTTTTCACAAACAAACCCAGTGCAACCAAGATTAGGAGGGTAACAGAAAACTGGGAAAGAATTTTGTAATTAGTGACTGTGATAAAGGCTTCATTTCTAAAATATGGAGAGAACTGAGTCAAATGTGCAAGAATACAAGTCATTCCCTGATTGATAAATGGTCAAAGAATATGAACAGGTAGTTTTCAGAGGAAGAAACTAAAGATATCTGTAGTTATATGAAAAAAATGCTCTAACTAACTATTGATTAGAGAGATGCAAATCAAAACAACTCTGAGGTACCACATCACACCTATCAGATTGCCTAACATGACAAAACAGGAAGATGATAAATGTTGGAGAAGATGTGGGAGAGTTGAACACTAATTCATTGTTAGTGGAGCTGTGAGCTGATCCAACCATTCTGGAGAGCAATTTGGAAGTATGGCCAAAGGACTACAAAAATGTGCATACCTTTGACCTAGCAATATTGCTTCTAGGACTATATCCCAAAGAGATCACAAAAATGGGAAAAGGTCCCACATGTGTAAGAATATTTATAGCAGTTCTCTTTGTGGTGGCCAAGAACTAGAAATAGAGGGGATGCCCATCAATTGGGGAATGACTGAAAAAGTTATATGGTATATGAATGTAATGGAATACTATTGTGCTATAAGAAATGATGAAGGGGGGGGCGGAGCCAAGATGGCGGAGTAGAAAGAGGCACATTTACAATCTCCGAACCCACAGCCCATATATTTAATGTAAGAAGAGTTCCCCCAGAAGTTCTGGATCACTGAAAGGTGTGCAGAAACAGAGTGGAAGAGAGTTCCGTTCCAGAGAGCCCTAGAGAGCCGTCCCCAGGGTCCGTCGCACCCCAGAAAGCGGACCCCACCTCAGCGCTGCCCTGGCCACGGCCCCAGAGAAGCTGATCCGAGCAGGCTTCAGGGACGGAAGCTCTGGGGGCTGGGAAAGTCCCTCTGCCCACAGAAGCTACAGGTCAGTGAGAAAGACAGCTGGGCTGGAGGAGGGAAGCGGAGTGTCTCCGTGACTCGGGCCCCCTTGGGAGGAAGCGGCAGAGGCAGAGGCAGGGGCGGCGGTGGAGGCAGAGGTGGGGGGTGGTGGTGGCAGAGTCAGCAGTGGCTCGGCCAGCCAAGGCGGCCCGGGACTCCCCCAGCAGCAGGCAGGATCTTCATTACTGAAAGTCTCTGCATAAACCCCCTGAGGGAACTGAGCCTGGGAGAGGCCCTGCCCCACCCGCACCATTTCTGAAGGTCTCTGCATAAAGCCCCTGAGGAAGCTGAGACTGGGAGGCGGCCCTGCCCCCACCCCAGCACCAGAACTAAAGCTCACATTGATTAGCAGCTGTGCGCGGCGCGGAAAGCCTATTTGAATCTCAGACCCCAAGCACTAGCTGGGCGGATCTAGGCGGGGGTGGACAGGAATATCAGAAGTCAAGTAACTGGCTGGGAAAATGCCTAGAAAAGGGAAGAAAAATAAGACTCTAGAGAGTTTTTTCGAAAAGATGGAAATGATCCCGACTTTCGGATCTGATGAGGACGAGGACATATTCTTGCCATCAGGGAAAGACGTGGAGGGTGGGGCCTCGGTACCCCAGACATCCCAGGGGGATGCCGGGTGGGCTCAGGCCTTGGAAGAGATCAAAAAGAATTTTGAAAAGCAAGTTAGACAGGTGGAGGAAAAACTGGGAAGAGAAATGAGAGAGATGCAAGAAAAGTATGAAAAACGGGTCAATACCTTGGTAAAGGAGACCCAAAAAAATGCTGAGGAAAATAACACCTTGAAAAATAGGCTCACTCAATTGGCAAAAGAGGTTCAAAAAGCCAATGAGGAGAAGAATGCTTTCAAAAGCAAAATTACCCAAATGGAAAAAGAGGTTCAAAAGCTCACTGAAGATAATAGTTCTCTCAAAATTAGAATGGAACAGATGGAGTCTAATGACTTTACGAGAAACCAAGAAATCGCCAAACAAAACCAAAGGAATGAAAAAATGGAAGAGAATGTGAAATATCTCATGGGAAAAACAACTGACCTGGAAAATAGATCCAGGAGAGACAACTTAAAAATTATGGGACTACCTGAAAGTCATGATCAAAAAAAGAGCCTAGATATCATCTTTCATGAAATTATCAAGGAAAACTGCCCTGACATTCTAGAACCAGAGGGCAAATTAAGTATTGAAAGAATCCATCAATCACCGCCTGAAAGAGATCCAAAAAGAGAAACTCCTAGGAACATTGTGGCCAAATTCCAGAACTCCCAGGTCAAGGAGAAAATCTTACAAGCAGCTAGAAAGACACAATTCCAGTACTGCGGAAATACAATCAGGATAACTCAAGATCTAGCGCCTTCTACATTAAGGGATCAAAGGGCGTGGAATAGAATATTCCATAAGTCAAAGGAACTAGGACTCAAACCAAGAATCACCTACCCAGCTAAACTGAGTATAATACTTCAGGGGAAAATATGGTCTTTCAATGAAACAGAGGACTTTCAATCATTCTTGATGATAAGACCAGAGCTGAAAAGAAAATTTGACTTTCAAACACAAGAATGAGAAGAAGCATGAAAAAGTAAACAGCAAAGAGAAGTCTTAAGGGACTTACCAGAAGTGAACTGTTTACATTCTTACATGGAAAGACAATATTTGTAACTCTTAAAACTTTTCAGTATCTGGGTAGATGGTGGATCCATACACACACATGTACATGCATACATGCACACACACATACACACATGCACACACATACAGAGACAGAGAGCACAGAGTGAATTGAATAGGATGGGACC
The DNA here is from genome assembly GCA_023548195.1 of Bettongia penicillata ogilbyi. NCBI lineage: Eukaryota > Metazoa > Chordata > Mammalia > Diprotodontia > Potoroidae > Bettongia > Bettongia penicillata. The sequence continues at coordinate 4,208,982 of JAJHZJ010000061.1, forward strand.
ATATCTTAAAAGAAATTAAGGTAAATGGTGAGAGAGAAATGTAGTGAGAGTAAAGAGGGTGAAATGGAATGGGGTAAATTATATCTCATTCAAGAGGCAAGCAGGAGACTTTTTAGTGGAGGGAAAAAGAGGAGAGCTGAGAAAAAAACATGAAGTTTACCCTCATCACATTTGACTAAAGGAAGGAATAAAATGCACACTCATTTTGGTATGAAAACCTATCTTACAGTATAGGAAAGTGGGGGAGAATTAGACAAGCAAGGGGGGGATGATGGAAGGGAGGGCAAAGGGAGAAGGGAGCAATTTGAAGTCAACACTTGGGGAGGGACAGGATCAAAAGACAGAAGAGAAACAATGAGGGGCAGGTTAGGATGGAGGGTAATTCAGTAAGTCTTACACAACACAACAATCAGGGAAGTCATTTGCAAAACTACACAGAAATGGCCTATATTGAATTGCCTGCCTTCCCAAAGGGAATGGGTGGGGAGGGAGGGATGGGGAGAATTTGGAACTCAAAGTTTTAGGAACAACTGTTTAGTATTGTTCTTGCTACTAGGAAAGAACACATACAGTTAATGAGGAATAGAAAGTCATCTGGCCCTACAGGAGAAAAGAGAAAATGGAGACAAGAGAAGGGAGGGATGACAGAAGAGAGGGCAGATTGGAGATAGGGAAAATTAGATTGCTTGGGGTATTGGGGTGGGGGGAGGGGATAAAAGGGGAGAAAATTTGGAACCCAAAATTTTGTGAAAATGAATGTAAAAAGTTAAATAAATAAATAAATAAAAATGGGGGAAAAAAAAAAGAAATGATGAACGGGGGGACTTCAAAGAGGCCTAGAAGAACTTACATGAACTGATGATGAGTAAAATGAGCAGAACCAGAAAATTATACACAATGACAGCCACAATGTGCGAGGACTGTTCTGGTAGATCTAGCCCTTCACAGCAGTGCAAGGACCTAAACATTCCCAAAGGACTCTTGAGGCAAAATGCCATCCACATCCAGAGAAAGAACTATGAAATTGGAACACAAAATGAAGCAGAATATTTTCTCTTGTGTTATGTTTTGTTTCAGTTTGTTTTTCTCATGGTTTCTCCCATCCATCTTGTTTCTTCTATGCAACAAGCCTAATGTGAAAATGCGTTTGGTAGGAATATATGTGTAGAACCCATATAAGATTGCACACCGTCTCAAGGATGTAGGTAGGAGGGAAGGGAGAGGGAGTGGGAGAAAATCTAGGACTTGTGGAGCTGACTTTGGAAAGCTGAAAACAAATAAATTAATTAAAAAAAAAAAAAGAAATGCCACTTCAATTTGGAATCTGTCCTGAATCCTTCTTCCATAACTGTAGCAGACATTTTTTTAGCAAGCATATATTTTCCTGTTTCATACACTGCATGATATTTATGGATTTGAGGGGAAATACTATTTCTGCTATTAAATCTTTCAGGGAATCTCTAATAAGTTTTTGTTTTTGTATGAAAGACACATTGTTGGAAGAGAGATTTTCAAGTGATGTTTTGCTTTAGGAAATAATATTTTTATAATTAACAAGCAATAGGCACAGAATACGAGAAATGGTCCATATTTTCACCATCTTTCTATCAAGTGATGGTTAATATGTGGTCCATTGTAGAATATCACTTGTAGAAGCTTATCTTACTAATGCCTCCATCAAGGATGTCCTTGATATGTAAGATGAGTTTCGTAAATATTTTGCATAGATAAGTGTATCAGTAAGCACCCCAACATGTATGGGGGATCTGCTATCACAGTTTCTTAGACCTGCATTCATAAAAGCAAAGGCAAATTTTGAGGTGTTAACAATCACTTTAATCAAGCACATGTATCATTCCTTTAACCAAGCACATATATCATTCACCTAGTTCATGGGAGTCAGCACCCTGAACTTCAAAGAAAATACAGAGAAATTGAAAGTCAACAGGAATGGCTTCCTCTGCCCGAATTCAACAGACTGTTCCAACTGTCTAATCATAGTTACCAGAGAGGGAAGCATGACATCTAGGTTTTCAAAGCCAGGGAGTTCCTTTACCACCTTCCTACAGTCCTCGTCTGGCACTCAAACCTTCTTACAAAAACTAAGCCTCAAAGTAAAAACTCAACTCAGAATATTTATACCTTTTTTAGAGCCAGAAGACATCATAGCCCTTGAGAACCAGTGCCTCATTAACAAAAGGCTTGGGCCTTTCCACAAATCTTCCCTAATCAAACTCCCTTTAATCGGCAGGCCCTTTAAAGGGTGGGAAAGCTCTTTAATCACATTAAAATAATTAACAATACATATACTATTTCTAGTAAAGAAACTCTTATTTCTGTACTTTACTCCTAGTAAAGACTCTTGATTGATAAAGGCAAGATCCAGTCAGAAGCACTTGACTATATATTAAAACAAAAACAGCAAAAGATCCTATTTTGCTTGCCATCACAATTGGAAAATTGACATAATTGTTGGTGTTATCTGAATTGTCTTTTTCCATATTTTGATATTATAAATTCTGGGATTTTTTTTTACTTTCCATTGTTATCTTCTCTTCCTACAGATATGTTACAAATCAATTCCCCTAACAGTCTCTCCTAATTATGTCTCTCCCTCTATTGATCTCTTCTATGTAGAGTTGGTCCAACCTGGCTGCATTTCTCTTTTGTACCACTTCTATACCCTCTAAAAGACCATCTGATGCTGTGAAGTTAGTCTAAGGATGGTGTTACTACTCTACTTAATAATAAAAACAGTTTGTTGTTATAAAATATAGTAAAAAAGTATACAAGAATCTTTATAGTTCATCTCAATTTTTCTTTTATTTGTTACATACCTCCCATTTTCATCCTTAAATGCTCTTGGAATGACTTCCTATGGTCAGATCTCTTAAAAAGCTTTCTTCATACTGGTTTTTACCTTCCACTAATTCTGTTTTATAAGGTGATGTGGTTTATAATTACCATTGTACAAACAATTTGCAAGTTAATTCATAGTCAAAATCATGCTGCCATTGGCTTCCATATCTCTCCACCAGCTTGCTATGGGAAAATTTGTTGAATGAAAAAATCACCTGTTCAAATATATTTGGCCAGTATGTTTTAGGACATTATTTTTTTGAGTACTCAGGCATTCTCAGATTAGAAAACTAAAGAAATAGCAAATGCTGTATTTCTGAAACCCCAACTCTCCCAAGAAATTACCCCAGACAGATCAGAGAGGATTGGTTGATTCTCCTTAGCTAAAATGAACATGAAATTATAAGGGTTAGTAAAGAATATGAAATTATTAACATCATTAATTACTTATATTTTCATAGTACATTTCACTCCCATAAATGATGTGTATGTTTATATATATATACATATATGTATACATATACATGTATACATATAAATATAAAGCTTAGTTGTAAATATTTGCTCTTTTCCATGAAGTTCTGTGAATTCAGTGAATTCTCAAAAATAATTGTCAGTGATCTGTAATACTCTTCAGTAACAAAAATAATTGACCTAGGTTACTTCACATCACACAATAATGAAAATTCCACTCTTTAGCCATTTTTTTCTAACCTATTTTCATTTTTTAACTTACCCATCAAAGAGGACTTTTCTCTGGCTAGTGGAACACAATTGATGTTACTCAAAATGAGAGATAAAAATATATATTAAACATTCCAGCCCTTTTCAGATATCTAACAAAATTTGATTCTGACCCTTTTGACATTGTGAGTGGATATCTCCCTCTTTCACTTAAACTAAGATACTTGCTAGCTCTTGTATCCTCTCTATTTCTGGCCTAGTAAAGCCTTGATGTGCATATAACAATGTACATATCAATGCTACTGTTGCACTTAACAGGGTACAGTGGAAAGAGCCATGGATGTAGATGACATGAGTTTACATCTTTACTCTACCATTTGCTAGTCATATTAGTTCCCCTCTTACAACTTGTAAAATATGGTGATTGAATTTTTAGATTCCTTCCACTTCTAATATTCTGACACTATTCTTCTTTATCCCATTCATCTTTCCATAATTTGAAAGGAATGCTGAAGATTGAGCATTGTGTCTTATTAATAACTCATTTTCAATAAATAGATAAGTTCTGCCTCTGAATTTTGTAGGCCACATTAATTCACGGAGACTATTAAAGTATATTAGTAGAAGGAGTACCTCATGAAAGAAATCATGGATACTTACATGATCCTGAGCATACCTACTCCACCAAAAAGAAAAAAGAAAACCGAAATCCCATAAGACTAAATATTGATTTAAAAGTTCAATGAAAAGTTATAATAACATCTTCAACACTAGAATTGCACAAAAAGTTAGCCAGAAGTCTAAAGGTGATCAGAAAAAAATGCCTTGCCTCACCAACAGGATGAAAAATAGACAAGAAACACATATATCCTACAAGACTCTATGTTCAGAAGAACAGAGAATTCTTAGGGGAAAGCTTTACGTAAGCACGCACACACATGCACACATGCACACCTTGAATGGGGTCAAAAAGTGTATCCTGCAAGCCTCAAGGACCAGTAATAGGACCCACACCAGGATAGCTCAGGGTCTTCAAGTTCCCTAGCACTCAACCCTGAGAACTTATATAAAATCCTAAAGATCCAGGGCTTTGAAACTCAAAGTTCCAGAGGTTCCTAAGTCCTTAAGGTAGAGATCAGGACAGGAACCCAGCTGACCAAAAGGAAGATTAAGCAGGACTGTCTATTCTGTACTAAAGTGAATCACAGAGGTAAAGCTGGGTCTCTAGCACAAAGGCTTCATTCAGAATCTAAAGCTGGTGAGAAGAGTCAATCAAAGAAGACAATAGTATGTATAAAAATTATTGTAAATTAATAGACATTCCAAAGAAGGAGAAAGAAACTCCAGGACAACTGTAAATAAAGACTCAGAGATAGGGAACAGTTTTTCCTCTAAGGCTCCATGACTACACAGAAGAAATAAAGCAAAAGATAAAAAAAATTAAAGCTCTAGAGGAAAGTATTAAAAGAAAATAAAAAGCTTAGAGGAGAACATGGTAAATCTTACCCATTTAATATACTCTTTCGGAACTAGAAGAGTTCAAATAGATTTCCATGAAACAGGAAGAATATTAGAACAAAATCAAAAGATTGAAAACCTACAAGCAAATGTAAAATATCTGCTATCAAAAAGAACTGATCCGGAAAACAGGTCAAGGAGAGATAATTTAAGAATCAATGTACTCTCTGAAAACCATGATTTGTAAGAGCCTAGACATCATATTTCAAGAAATGATAAATGAAAACTGCCCAGATCTGTTAGAACCATAGAGCAAAGTAAAGATGCAAAGAATCCACTTATCATCTCCCAAAAGGAACCTCAAAAGGAAACATCCTAAGATTTTAATTGCCAAAATACAGAGTTCCCATATCAAAGAAAAATATTACAAGTACCTAAAAAAAAAAATTCAACTACTAGGTAATCTCAGTAGAATCATATAAAACCTGGTAACTTCTAATAAAAATAAAGGATCCTGTAATACAATATTCAAAAATGCAAAAGTCATAGGATTACAAATCAGAATAACCTTGTGAAGTCTGGCTTTTATAAAATAGAAGGCTTTCAAGGATTTCTGATGGAAAGATCAGAGAAGAAATACAACTTTACAACATAACAAAGACAAGAATCAAGAGAAACCTAGAAAAATAAATTTATTTGAGTAATTGGAAGGGGTGGCATGATGACATAGTATTAATATTTTAATAAAGAAAGAAGAAACTAGTGTCCCACCAAAACCTAACTCTTTTCAAAGGTATTGAAAGAATTAATAGAAAGAAAAAGAAAACTTTTGATTGGATTGTTTCTGTTTTGAAAGCTTGAAAAGGATAAGAGGAACTAGAATCTTAAGAGGATGCATATTAATTGAGTCATGGATGAACAAATGTTGATATATGAATATAATGGAATATTTTTGTGCTGTGAGAAATGATGAAAAAGACAATTTCAGAGACTCTCAGGTAGTATGAACTGATGTAGACTGAAGTGAGCAGAAAAAGGAGAACAATTTGTAGGACAAAAACATTTATAGAAAATTCATAAGACAATAGAAAAGAAAAATAAAATGACCAAAGAAATGACCAACAATGTCTTCAGAGAGTCTATGATAAAGCTAGCGGTGTTACCCAACCTTGACAGAAACATCTCGGATTCAATTTATTGAGATATTTTTGGATGTGACCTTGCATAAATTGATTTTTCCTTGATATGGTTTATTGGTTGCACAGTTGGTTTAATCGTTTTTGCCTCAGTTTCCCCATATGTAAAATGAGGGTAATAATAGCAACTAACTCCCAGGATTATTATGAGGCTCAAATGAGATAATAATTGTAAGTTTATCATAGCACCTAGCATATAAGAACTATATAAGTGTGAGATATGTGTGTGTTCATCCTTCATTGCCAAAGAAGACCATGCCATTTGAGAGATGATGACATGACTTGCATTTGACTTTATTTTGATTGAGGGAGAGCTGTGTGGTCACCAGCCTCACTTCTCCTCCAGAGCCATCTGAATCCAGAGACCAGATATTCATCAGGATGACTGGAGATGACCCAGACTATTGGGGTTAAGTAACTTGCCCAAGGTCACACAGGTAATGACTGTCAAGTGTCTGAGATGAAATTTGAACTCAGGTCTTCTTGACTCCTGCACTGGTGCTTTATCCACTGTACCACCATGATGATGATGATACTGATTATATGTATATATTAAAATCTATCAATATGAAATGTAGATCTGTAGTTTCACATGCAAATCTTTTGTGTATTCTAATTTTTAGTGTTTAAGTTTGAAATAAAATAAAATTTAAAAAATTTACACATTAATTTCAATTCTATTCTTATAAAATAACACTTGTTGAGATCTAAGAGTGAAAAAAAAGTGATACACCATACCTGTATCTCCTTCATACATTTTCAAAACAACAAGGGCAACAATTTCAAGACATTTTAATTTATTTAGGAGAAACAATATCTTTAGCTCTAGCTGGAGGAGGGGCTAGAGAACCTACCCTGAAGCTATGAAGCTGTAACTCAGGCTCTGCCTCTCACATAACCTGGGTCTATGATCTTGAGTGTACCTTTTTAGTGTTCTAAATATCTCTCTAAGACTCTAAATTACTAAGTGAATACTGACCTGCATTGGCAAAGGAGTGTTTCCTCACCTGGTAGTTTCCTATGCTAATAAAATCCCAAGTCCACTCTCTATACCAGTCAAGGAGATATCTAGGGAATTTTAAGCAGGGATCCACAAGTTCCTATCCTGCATTAACAAGTTAAAGGTAAGCTAATGGTATTGAATCATGACAGATCAGAAACATATATCCTCAAAGTCCCCAGGATTAGATAATAATCACAGTAATCCAAACAATTACAAAATTATTAGAATACGAAGTCTATGCAATATTGCTAGACTTTTCTAGGGTTCTCTTGTCAGTTAGAATGTAGGCAATGAATCTTTCAATCAACAACTAGTGTTTTAGATTAGTGGTTTATGGCCACTGTAGTATTAAGAACTTTTAATTAAGAACAACTAGGTGGCAGAGAGCGTAGGGTGTTGGTTGGACTTGGAGTCAGAAATGTATGAGTTCAAATCTAGCTTCAAAGCTAGCTGAGAGACCTTGGGCAAGTCATCTAACTGCTCTCTATCTCATTTCCTTCACTGCATCAAAGATGGTACCTTGTTTTAAGAAAAGCAGAACTGCAGTAGCGCAAAAGAAATGGGACACAGAAATTTAGAGACATCTCTGTCTCAAATGTTCAAATAGACTATTTGAACTCAACCTGTGGTAGTGCCTTCAAGGACACTGTGGAACAATCAGCTACAGTTGAACACACTGTACCTTGACCCCAACACCATGATATCATTGGTCCTCTTTGAGTAAAGGGATGACAACAAAAACATTTTCATCATTTGTAAAAATGGGGATAATATTTGTGCCTACTTCACAGGATGGTTGTGAGGATCAAGTCAAATCAACAAGCACTTATTACGCACCTACAATGTGTCAGGCATAGCGCTAAGCACTGGAATTACAAAGAAAGGCAAAAGACAATCCCTGCTCTTAAGAGGAGACAACAGGCAAACAACTATGTACAAGCAAGATATATACCAGATCAATTGGAGATAACAAAGGTAGGGCACAAACATTTTTGAAGAAGGGGAGAGTTTAGCTGGACTTGAAAGAAACCAGAGAAGCCAAGAGACAGAGATGAGGAGGGAGAGAATTCCAGGCATGGGGGACATTCCTGGAGTCAGGAGGTGGAATATAAGGAGGTCATTGCCACTGGATTATAGAGCATAAGATGGGGAAAGAGGGTAAAAGGTGGGGAGGTGGGGTATAAACCCAAATCTCCTCTCCTGGATCTCTTAATGTTTAATGAATAGCATAACCTCCATTTTTTTCATTACCTTACTGGTCCATCTTTTTTTATTTCTGGTCAAAATGATATCCAGTGATATCCTTCATAAAGCTCTCCTGCCTAATTCCTGACCTATGGCATATTTTACCCTGCTTACAACCACCTTATACCTTTTGTTTTTTGTGGCTCACTTTGGACATCAGTATCTACTATTGAAAAATGGAAGGAGATTGAGTTGAGATCTTTAATCATCTTAAAACTGGGGCTGCTTATTTTATTCCACAATGCCCATATAGTAGGTACTTAATTAATGCTTGATGATTGGTTGATAATGCTACAGTCATAAACTATTTTATTTTTCAATTAACAAGTATTAATTTTCTCTTCCTCTCATCCATCAACTATGTAAAAGAAAAGAAAAAGAAAACCCATGTAATAAATATGCATAGTCAAGCATAACAAATTCTCACATCAACCATGTCCAAATTTCTATTTCTCATCCTCTAACTTGAAAGTCATGCAGAACATCCAGAAGAGAAGCATGCCAGAGAATGGCACTGATATTTTGGGATGGATAGGATACATAAATAATAGCTAACTTTTTTTAGCACTTTAAAGTTGGCAAAGCATTTTATAAATGTTATCCCATTATATCCTCACAACAGTCCTGGAGATTGGTGCTATTATTATTCTGATTTACAGATGAGGAAAACAGACTTTCCTAGGTGTGGTACAGAAATGGTCACCTCTCTGACGAATTGATGTCAAAGTTCCTTTCATGGACAGTTTCTGGGGGAAATGGGGAATACTGAAGTGATTTTTCTTGTGGTAGAACAACTCTTACATTTTAAGGATCACCTTCACAAAGGGTGGAGAGTTGAATTTCATGTCCTAATTGTTTCAACCATGAGGTGCCATGGCTTGTTAAAAATTCTCATTTTTTATCGATTCCCTGTGGCTTTTCAAAGGGGAAGGACACTTTTAATGCATTGCATGAAGAAGACAGTGATATGCTATCATCAGGCATGGAAGGCAATCAAAGTCCAGATTCCAGCTCCCATCACTGCTGAATGTTTGCTTGTCAGCTCTCATTTGTTGACAGGGTTCCAACAGGTGTAATTTCTTACAAAGCAGACTTTGGGAATGTGAGGCCATGGAAGTAAGGAAGAAAATTTTATACAGTGGGTGAACCGTAGGGTTTTGGAAATTGACTTTTTAAAGTCAACTTGATGTCAGCATTAGTATGCTCATGAAGTTTAGGTTCTTCTTAACACACTTTCAGGCAGTGAATTTATCAAGATGAAACTGCAGAGAACTGTGTTCTCTTATCTAACATCCAGCTCTTCTCATAGTGAATGAGAAGCATTTTCTAGGATATTTGTTGGTAATATTCCTCCTTCCCGAGAGAATTTCATTGATCAGGTCAGTATAGTCTCTGTTACCAGTCTTCTCACATGACAGTTTAGACGTATCAAAGATGAAACACCACCCCAGTTACCCCAAGTGATAATAAAAAAGTGCATGTATATGCTTTGAAATAAACAATTGGAACCATTCACAGTCATGACCCAATAGTGCTATAAGGTAAATTTTCATGATCATCATAATTCCTTAAATATAGTGATTTGTAAAGGTCTGAAGGCCTAAAGAATTGAATAAATGTAGGTTTAAGGGGCAAAAAGTGAATTCTGAGTTGCTCAATTAAGATCCACCTCTATTTGCTCTTAGACTTATCGTACAACATACTTAACCTTTCTGAACCTCTCATTTCACATACATCAAGCCAGTGGAATACCATTGATATTCTTGGACTGATAAGACACAACGACTAGCTAGCATTTATTCAGAGCTTTAAAACTGGCAATGCATTTTCCAAGTATTGTCTCATTCGAATCTCACAATAACTCTAAGAGATGGGTGCTATTATTCTCATTTTGGACATGAGGAAATTGAGGTAGACAGAGGTTAAATGACTTGCCCAGAGGTCATATAGCTAGGAAGTGTTAGAGGCTGGATTTGAACTCGTCTTCCTAATTCCAGATCCAACCAACACTATCCATTACATCAACTAGCTTCTTCTAACTAGATTACTATGGATTATACTTCTTGGGAGGAGGTGGAGGAGGGAGTAACCTAGGTCTATAAAACTACTTACTTTTCTATCACTTCAAACTCTTTTGCTCTAGGTTCTCTTTTTTATTTTATTTTTTGATAGATTATACTGGAATTCATTGATATGAGAAAGTTTATATGGAAATTCCCTCCATTTTACAAATGAGTATTTTGCAGTCTTAAACAATTATCTGGGACACTGCAATGTTGCATCTTATCTATGGCCACAGACTTAATATGTGTTAGAGACAAGACTTGGATCCAAGTCTTCATGACTGTCAATCCGTTACTTTACCATGTTTCTGTCATTCAGCCACCAGAGTGACTTTCCTGAAACCCAGCTCCAACTATGTTACCTTCTTGTTCAGTAAACTCTAATGATTCCCTAGCACCTCCAAGATAAAATACAAGGAGATCTAGCATTAAAACCTTTTATAACCTAGTCCTTCCTTCCCCACCTTTCCTGTATTCTTACACCTTACATTCCATTCCCTTCCAGTCCGGTAACACTGGCTTCCTTGTTATTCTTTGAACAAAACACTCCATTTCTTGATCTTTGGACATTTTCACTGGCCATTCCCCATTCCTGAAATGCTCTCCCTCCTCATCTCCACATTCTGGCTTACCTAGTTTCCTTCAAGTTCCAACGAAAATCCCACCTTCAACAGGGTTTTCCTTCTAGTGGCTTCCCTTTGTTGACTGTCTCTAATCTTGCACACAGCTTTCTTTTACATAGTCATTTATATGTATTAAAAAAAAGATGAGATTTATTTTAATGACCTCACACTCATCCTTGTGGATGTAAGATTAGTAACTTCAATTCAAGATATTCTAAAAGTCTGTTTTCTTGACAAAATGATTGCACAGATCAACCACTGTAGTGGGGGGAAGGGGGCGTGGCGGAGGGGAGGGGTGAAGAGTCAGGAAGCTTACCCTTCATGTATATATTGATCTCTGCTTATTTTCTTGAAGTTTCACACACATGCGCATACACGCACACACACACACACACACACACACACACAAATATGGCTACAAAACTAAATAGGGAATCCAAACTGTCATTAAAATGAGTAACTTTCAGAGTGATCGTTTCTCAATTTAATCACCAGATGACAGTGATAAGTATCCTTTGGGAAGATCCATACTGGTGGTTCATTCATGCCAGACAGGGTAGAAGTGACTAGGAAATGCAAACCTTTTTATGGTTACTTGAGAATCTAAGACCTTTCATCCTTCAGCTCTGCCTTTTACCTTGGGTGATAATTTTCAGGGATGTGTGCATATGTGAATTTACCTCATCAAAATGAGCTCTTAGTCCTATGCCCCCTTTTGATCAAGCTGCATTTCAATGAGCACTAGGTCATGGAACCCTGACCTAATAGAACTGGCTCCCTTCAGGAGACAAACATGACGGAATGCTGCATATAATATTTTTCTCCTAGCAAAAAGTCAATAAGTAAGTAAGTGGCACTAAATAACAAGGTCATAATGCACAATAAGAAATAGGAAATATTTCCAGACTACAAGCTGTACCATTCCTCTATACTCTGGAATTTACCCCAAACCTAGGATCCAATTGGATTGAGGAGATCTAGGAAGTATACAGTCTTAACGTTTCCTTGAGTGATCAAAGAAATATAACAACAGTCTTCATAAGATGTTGGCTTTTTCTTCCCTTGGAATTGTTCATCAGTCAGAGATAAAGAAGGTCTAGAGTCAAGGCCTTCACTCACAGCACAGGGAGTGGAGAATGTGGCTCCTGGGGTGAATTGGAATTCAAAAGGTTTGGATATTGCTTTGTCTATGCTTCTCTTTTCAGTCATTGATGGAGACCTTTGGCCTCGTCTGTCTGATGCTAACCCATCGCAATGAAGAATAAACAGAAATAGCATCCATCCCCAAGAAAAAGCTACAGCACTACTACATGCCCCTGTTTCCTTTCTGCTATGACTTACACTACCACTCCATATATCATGTCACTTCTCACACTCTTTTCTTGCTCAAAGTCCCCTCTGGATCCTACCACCAGAGGAATCTTTTCATTTCCCCTCAAATACCACCCTGCCAAATCTGGAAAAGTCCAGACTCCATCTGGACTATCTGATTTTTCATTCATTCTGCTTATGTGAAATGGACTCATCACCTCTATTCCTTCCAATGAGATGGAGAATCATCAAGCCTTGACAATTACAATGCCACCAAATCCTAAGATCCTCCAGGTCTTGCCATTGCCATGTGGACTGCTTGTATAACTTATCATTTTCTAGCGCTGTCATTTAACCTACTGACTGACTTAAAAACCCCTGGGCCTTTGCATCTACACTAGAAGTTCTGGACCTTTCTACCTACTTTTAAACTATGCTTTCTTTTATGTGTTATCTTCTCCAGTTAGAGTGTGAACTCCGAAAATAAGAATTATCTCACTTTTTCTATTTATATCCCAAGTACTTTGTTTTTCATTCATTCATTCGCCAATATTGTGTTTTTTATTGTGTCCACTGTTCTACTCAATTAGTTACTCTGCCTCTTCTATCAACTGCGGTCTTTGGTCCTTGGTAAATTCCATGATCAATGTCCTCAGTTATTAAAATACTGTTCCCATCTATGGGAACATTCTGTGGCTTTGGCTAATGTCCTACCAACTGCTGCATGTAAGAGGCAGCAGTTGTCTCTCAAAGACAACTTCCTTCTCTCTCAAAGAGCTCATGTGGATTTAAACCATGTCCTTCTTCCAGTGAAACTGCCTTCCATATAAATAAGACACAGGCTTGTATTACTTTGTATGCTGGGTGTTATCTTCCTGTTCTCACCCTCGCATGTCTGACTTTAATGGGGGTCATAGATCCATAAAGACTATAGAATTGGGCCTTCAGGCTCCAAATTACTTTAGAATGAATGCTAGCCATTGCTGAGTACATCATGAAGACATCCAAGAGACACACGATTTACTGTGCTTGGTCACATGAACGACAACAGCACTCCTCTGAATCCTAAATAACCTCATTCAATTTTCTGTTTTCCATTGCCTTAACCCTACCTGTTTTATGATAGGATGAAATGACATTATACAATTTAAATTCCAAATAATCTCATTATATTTTTCTCCTCTCAGGCATGACTTATATTTTATGTAATAAAGGAGAGAAGAAATGTGAGCGTGATCATTCCATGGGTCTCTGTGTAAACTGATGCAAATAAATTATTCTCTCTGGTTTTTCACTCCTACTTTTAAACATGATGGTGGGGGAGGCTTCGAAACACCAAAAAAGAGAATGAAATCACCTCCTCAGCTGCAATCACCTTTTTAAACTAAAAAATAGTTACCTTTCCTGGTCTAGTGTGTGAATATAAAAACATATCGGTATAGAAAAAATGAATATGCATGCATGGTTTTGGTGCAAGTTTTCTCTTTGGAAAATAATCCAAATATTGAACTAAATATTTTCATTTTAAGTCTTTCTGTCAGGGTTTTATTTTTGGCAAAATGGAATTTTATTTTGATTGTAAGATAGAAATGGGCATGTTGCCCATACATTGATCAACAGAAGGTTTGGGGGGGGGGTGGTAAAGGGACATGAGAAGTGGATGTTTATTGTTTAAACTTGAATGTCTCTGAAGTTCTGTATTGTATTCTTTGTCCATATATAGATTTTTGCTGTCAGGCAATCTCTTATGCCAATAGGGAGCTACCTAATTACTGCCAAGGAATATTTGTCAGGTTGACTTAATCATTGGCTCCCTTACTTCCCTCTTCCTAGAAACCAACTTACAAATATCAACGTACTAATAAAAATGACTCAGACAATTACAGACAAGAATATGGGAGGGTAACTTCTTTTTTAAAATTTAAATTAAACCTAGATCAAGGGACAGCAAGGTGGTGAAATAGATAAAGGACTGGTCTAGGAATCAAGAGGAACTGAGTTCAAATCTGGCCTCAGATACTGACTAGCTGCGTGACCCTGGGCAAATCACTTAACCTCAATTGTCTGCAAAAAAAAAGATAAAAATTAAGCCTGGAACAGAGTTTGGGATTGTACCAGTTTCTATCAATGGGTAAAAGATATCCCTCCCTCATCTTCTCTTTTTTTTTTTTTTTTTGTAGAGATAAAATAACTACCAATTCCCCATAGTAGAGGATATCAGAGAAAAGCTATGTAATGACTTCATTCACTAGGGTCAATTTTGACTCATATGATGTCATGATGAAACATGTCTAACAATGCTCTTTTAACTTATTTCAGCTTACAAGACTGGACAGACCATCTCCCTGACCTTTCACTTGGTTCTTAGTGTCTCTCATTTCTTGATTTGATCAACTGTCATCTGTATTACAAACTCATTTGTTTCCTGGCTTTTGTTCAGTCCTTTTTTCTCCTGAAGCTATTTCTTTATATATGTATAGACTTAGACATGGCCAAAAGATTTGGTTTCTCTGTCACTTAGAGAGGCCATGGGATAAAGCTGCAGTGAATAGTAATAGCCAAATCTTTGTGTTATAACTGATCAGATAGGGTAGCCTTTGGATTTACTTCAAAACTTGAATCAAGAAACCTCAAAATAAAGTCTAATGGTTCATTTGGAAAATGGATGCACATGGCATATTTTATGAAACTAAAGACAAGCTGAGATAAAATATACCTAGTATCATGGCCAACATCCATACATGTTAATTGATGATAATGAGTAGGTTACAAGACGCAGTTAGATTTTTAAGTTCAAGTACTATGTTGCCCCCTGGTGTTTGGAATACAAAAGTAATACAAGTTCTCCAAAAACTATAAACTACTGGGAACTTTTCTCTCTACCTCAAAGGACATGTGTGCTTGGTACTCACTACTATGCTTAACTTCAACTGATTATTACAGGTGCTACTGTCTGCTCATGTTTAAATGCATCTTATAATTAATTTTCATTTTTTCCCACTAATAATGTATCTATTCCTTTAGATATAAGAATTTTCAGGCTATAATTTTTCTATCAGATTCTCAAAAAAATGTTAATTTTAATTAACTTAACCCTTTAAATGCCTTACAGTAAGCTAGCCTGAAACATTATTTCATGTGTGTGTGTGTGTGTGTATGTGTGTATGTATGAAAGAGGGTGAGACAGATGAATAAAGCAATACAAGTCTAAAGCACCCTCTCAAAATTGTGTTTACCATGCCTATAGGTAACTTGCCATTAGTAAATTCCTAGAATTTCACTGTAATTTCACATATACTAAGAGAATCATAACAATAAACATCTTTTTAATTAGCAAATGGATATTATTTCTACTTTAAACTTTATAAATTTATTACAAAATTCAAATTCAAAAAAATGGTTCACTTCAACACTGGTCTAACCTCCATCTTAATCCAAGAAAAGCCTCTATTTAGCTTTTTTGAAGGATTTGTAAAACATTTTAAAATTCTAATTTTCTATAATTTTCTAGCAGAAGAGAGGGAAAAAAGGAAGGAAGGAAGGAAGGAAGGAAGGAAGGAAGGAAGGAAGGAAGGAAGGAAGGAAGGAAGGAAGGAAGGAAGGAAGGAAGGCAATATAAGCATGAAAAGAAAGGTAACAGTAAACTAAATATGTCTATAAACAAAACTAGCCTAAAATAACTTGCATTTCATAATTAGGTCCCTGTAGATCTATTACTCTTTTGGAATTTCAACTCGTTTCACAGATTTGAAACATGTCAGTAAGTCAGCAACTGAGCACTGCTCATGCAAAGAGGACTCTGGGGAGTCACAATCTGATGCAGGGAACTTGTGGATTATGCTCAGAGTTCTCAATGAGACCCTAATTATAAGCCTGGAATTGCATTCACTCTTCTAATTCAGAATGAGGAAACACAGAAACCAAAATATTTCATCAAAAGGAGAGAAAAACATCTTTAATACATGAATGTTGAAAAAAATTTTTAAATTATTTTTGTTCTTTGCAGCAGCTTTATCTTTTCCCACTGTTTCTGACTCTGGTCTTTGGCAGTGTTGGAAGTGATGCAACAAGAAAAGCATGAGTCTGAGTCATTACAGGAAGGATAACCTCTGCTGAGCAGCAGAAGTGGCTCAGCTTTTTCTTTTCTTCCTCAAGTTTATTTCTTATAGTAGGACCAGACTCCCTCTGAGATTTCCTTCTCAAAACTTGGTAATAGGACCATCCTGGTGGATCTAGTTTTATGTTGTTTTGTTGTAATGTTAATGTAAGGTGAATGGTGGGGGGGGGGGGGAAGAGTTAAACATCTTCTTTGCCTATTAATAGGTCTCAGACCCCTTTTGTTAATTTCTAATGAGGCACTGGGTCATGAGGGTCTTAACGTCCAGATCTGAAAAGTATATATATATATATAGCTTTGATATATATATATATATATATATATATATATATATATATATATATATATATATATATATATATAGAGAGAGAGAGAGAGAGAGAGAGAGAGAGAGAGAGAGAGCTTTGATATATATATATATATTATTATTATTATTATTATCTATGGTTGGACAGTTGGAAGCCCTGTCTGTTGGTCTTTCTGTTTGTAAATTCTGCTTGTAATTTCTATTTTATATTTTCTCTGAAGTTCAGGGTGCTAACTTTTTCCCCTGAGCTAAGTGAATGATACATGTGCTTGATTAAAATAGGTCAATGACCCCTCAAAAGTTGCTTTCCTTTTAGAAAAGCAGATCTAAGAACCTGTACAGGAGGCCCTCCTGTGTATGCTGTGTTCCTTACATCCCTCCTCCTAGATATTGTCAAAAACAATCAATTTTGGAATAAACAGCTTTTAAACCCATAGGAAGATCAAGCCTTTAGCTCAAATTGAAAGTCAATTTCCCAAAATGGATTGGGACCAGTATTTCTTTTTCATATTTCTCCACTTTGGTTTTGAATCAGGGACATGAAAAATATTTATGGTTTTTTTTTTCTGTAAACACTCATGTCAAGAGAGAAAACAAGATGTCTTCAAGTATCTAAAGAACAATTCTGTGGAAGAGGGACCCCATTTATACTGTAGAAGTCTGAGAGGCAGAATTAGAAATGATGGATAGATGTTAAAAAGGAGGCATATTGCAGCTGACTATATTGAATTTTGTAACAGAGCTCCAAAACTGGAATGTGCAGAGACCATGATATTGCTTTTTATTGTGTCCCCAGTTCTCAGCACAGTATCTGGCATGTAGTAAGATCTTAATATATGCTTGGTGATTTATGGTCAAATAGTGACTTAAAACCACTTATTGAATGGCAGTGGAGAGATGCCTACCTGTTATAAGTATCATAGACATGACATGTGTATTGGGAGACTGCCTCCAAGGGCATTTCTGATTGTGAGTCTATAATTGTGTGAGCTACCCTCAACCTTACTGTTTTCCACATCCCTGCTTTCTAAAAATAGATCATTTGTGGAACACAACAGTTCCTTTGTGAACAGGTGTTACTTTCTAAGCTAACCTAACTGCACCACTAATAATTCTGGGAAAATATTTAAAGAGAAACTCTTCTCTAGTTGATTTTTTAAGCTGTTATTTTCTTCAGTATTTTAGGGGTCTCCTTTAGCAAGCTGTTGACTAGTTTTTCATGATTTTCTTGCATTACTCCCATTTCTCTTCCCAATTTTTCCTCTACTTCTCTTATTTTGTTTTCAAAATCCTTTCTGATCTCTTCCATGGCCAATTCATATTTTTCTTGGAGAATTTTGATGTAGAAACTTTGAGTTTGTTGTCTTCTTCTGGTTCTATATTTTGATCTTCTTTGTCACCAAAGTAAGATTCTGCAGCCTGACTTGATTTTCCTCTGTTTGCTCATCTTTCTAGTAAAATACTCCAGAAGTAGTCACTGATGCTGCTGCTGTCACCACTGCAGTCACCTAACCCTCTTCTCCCAGGGCTGGTGCTGGACCCCAGTCAGACAGCCCTCCTCTTTCACCCAGGTCTCACAGAGTTTTCCCACTGACCTTCTATGCTGTCTTTGGCATTTTGTAGGTTGATGAGACTGGAAACTTACACAGCTGCCAGTGATTCAGTCTCCTGAGGCCTGCTCTAGCCAGTCTGTGCCAGCGCAGATCACATTAGACTGAGCTTTGCTCCTTGCCTGGTGTGATATAGCCTTCCTGTCAACCTGCCAGGTTGTCTTGGGCTAGAGATTTGTTTCATTCTGTCATTTTGCGGATTCTGTAGCTCTATAATTTGTTTAGAGTCATTATTTTTACAGGTATTTAGAGGGGTTTCGGGGGAGAGCTCAAACAAGTTCTTGCTTTTACTCTGCCATCTTGGCTTCACCCCTCTAGTTGATTTTTTAGAGAACAAAATATTTATTCATAAATAAATCTCACTATCTTCTTTGTTTCAATTTTGGGTCCGTATGGATAGATAGATGATAGATGGATAGATGAAAGATACATATAGATAAATGGATGGAGGGATCAGTGGATGGGTAGATGGATGAATGGACGGATTTAAGCATTGATTTGAACTGTTTTAGCAAGTTATTTTAGGTGGGGAGAGAACAAGCTGGGAAATCCAGGTTCAAAACTTTAAACATTTATATTTATATTTAATAGTGTGCTTTACAGTACTGTCACATATTCATTTCCCTCTATAGTTTAAAAGCACTGGGATGGGTGGGATGAAATATGATGCCTCTAAAGAAATAAGGCAGTTTTGACTTGTGATTCTCTGTGGTGCTTTGACAAATACACCATTACATTGATGTTGACATTTCCTCCACTGCTGTATATAGCAACCCCAGAACAACTTCCTTTCCTTGTGTCCTCCTTTCCTAGTGAGCCCCCCATAGATGAGTTACCCATTATGCTAGAGGCCTTCCACTTTTAGAAGTTATATTGCATGCATCTTTCTTTTCTCCCCGCAGATTGATTCAAATATTTAGCCTACAGCTTTCTAAAGCTATTTTCTCTATAGATTTGTTTATGTCATGAGGCAATTCTTAGTAGGGAAAATAATCTCTTTTAGTCAGTGAATATTAATTGATTACCTATTATATGCCCACAACTGGTTATTATTGTTCCCTGCCACCAATTTCACATAACAATGTTTATTTGTTTACCATGTATTATTTTAGAATAGTTATTTGTTAATGTGATGCTCCACGAGGACAGGAGCAATATCTTATAAAAAACTTTGTATAGCACCCTTCAGGAGCTACTTTCCTCTCTCTTTACTCAGCATGCTGAGTCCTCAACAGGGAGTTAACTACATTTGTTATCAGGATTCTAAGGTAATTGCCAAGAGTCAGAGTGTCTAGTATTATTTCTCATGAGCCCCCATCTGGTATGCTTTCAATATCCATTAGCCATTCCAAGTTACGTAGCTCTTTGAAATGGATATTTAATAATCTGATATATTAAAAACAGGTTGTACAAAAATATCCTCTCCCCTCCAAAGTCTGGGATATATCTCTCATACACATACAGAATCCAGGGGAAAATGTACCCCAGTTTAAAGAGCATATGGGACAGTTCCTGTTTGGGTGAAAGTCTTTTTTTTTCCCTTCATGGAGTCTTCATAAAGTTCCCTAGGATGTCCCTCTCTGCTGGGCTCCAATGGTCAGTGTTTTTGTAGGGTACATAGCTGGACATCTCTTTGCTTTTGACCCCAAACTGAAACCTTCCTTCTCTTGGTATATGTCTAGTTTATGCTTAGGTCACTGCTGCTCCTGAGGTACTGCTACAAGGTCTATTGAGCAGCCCAAATCTTCCAATCATTCAAAATTCACAAGATCATCATTCAGTCAAAGGCTGAACTGGAATAAAGATAGCAGGTGAGAAGGTAAACTCAATTTTCCACCTTCTAGATCCATTGGGTACAGACTCTAGGAATTGGCTCCTTAAAGTGTTCCTGAAGCTTGGTTTATTGCTAAATATATACGTACATACATATATATATATATACACACACATATATATACACATATACATATATATAGTTACAGCTCTCTATATAGATATATACACATATACATGTGTATATATGCACATGTGTATATACATACACATATGTGTGCATATGTGTATGTTAATATACACATATGTATGTGTATGTTCATATGAATATATACACATAAGTGTATACATACGTATATACATATATTTGATGATATTTCTGGTAGATATATTCAATATGTCTAATTTGTTCAACATATCCTATTATATTTCTTGTGTCGCATCATCAGATTTCCTAGAATGGCTAAAAGCATTTTACTCCTCCCAAACTGATTAAGCACTTGTCCACACCTAATTTATGCTCTTTTGATTGACTGATGATTCAATCGAGGTGTAACGCCTTGTTCACAAGCGTTTTCATCTTTGATTAATTCTGTCAACAAAGATGTTTTCTCACCTGATAAAGGCATCTGGGTATAGTTGTGAAAGTTATGGAGTATAGGGCACCCCTCCTACATTTGTTTTTCCCCTCAAATCTAGAGCCGTGCTTTTAATCCAAAAGGTGCTTAATAAATGTTGAATTCAATTGAGCTGAATGTGTTCAGCATCAAATTAAATGCTTTGCTAATACAAAAAGTGTCCCTAATTCAAGAACCTCATAATCTAATTGAGCAAATAAGACTGATGAAATAATTAGAGGATAAATTCATGCTAAACTGCTTAGCATGAATCCCAGTGTCATATAAGAGGAAAGTTAGGGAATATTTCAAGGACTTGAACCAGACCTTGAAGAGTCATTAGGATTAGAATGGGGGGAGAGTGGAAAGTTACCATTCCTGACTCAAAATCCTTTTCATTGGCAATGGAAAGGAAATGCTGTTTCATAAGGAAAAACAAGGGCCCTCATAATTCAAAAGGAGATCCTGTCTCCATGCATGTGATATGCCTCTTTCTGTTAACAAAGTACAGTTGGAAACCAAATGATTCTCTTGATGCAGCACACACTGCTGGAGGAGGAGTGTATTCCCAAGTTACCTCTAGCCTTTATCATTTCTCACTCTCAGCTTCCAAAGGACCTGACAAGCTATATAGTCTGGGAGGCTATTTTCAATATCTCTTGACAGTAAGAGACCTTAATGCCACAATGATTCACCTTTACGGTGATGAAGAATAGGGGTTTGTGTTACACACAGTGTCTCATCATAGAAGCAAAAGAGATAGAAGAAGGAATCGCCTACTGTCTAGGGTGTGACTGTATAATGCTTACAGAGGTTACATGCTATAGACAAAGGCTAAGAACTCAGGGGTTCCAATATCTTTTCCTGACTGTAACATTCCATTATCCAAATTGTCCATATTTCTTTTTTTTTATTTGAAAGATGTATCTAAGAATCTCTCATGCGGGGGAGGGGGATTTTGAAGACTTATTAGTTAAATTTTATCAAGTGCCAAGGATGATATGAATATGTAAAGTTCTACATATGATTGTATTGCAGCTTCATTTTTGTACCATATTGTGCTTGACAACTGTATCTGTCCCTAAGTGCTTTGTACAATTGGATCATAATGGTTACAAAGAGTGGAAATAACAGTTGGGGAAGAAAGAAATTATGAGGCAAAGGGCACAGAGAAGAATGTTTTCAGGTGGGATCTGAAAGGAGAATGAGAGGCAATGAGGCAGAGAAATAGGGACAGGCTGTTCCAGATGGCAAAAACTACAGAGATGGGGATTACACAGACTTGCAAATGAGGAAGTATAGGAAGAGATATGTTCCAGAAACACAGAGGAAAGAAAGAAGATGAAACTACAACCAGGAGATGGGACAGACCCAAACATGAGAAGCCATGACCCAGAACCAAAACTCCAAGCCTCCATTGACTGGGTTCAAATGGTTTGTTGTTTTGGTTTGCTTGTTTTTCATCCAGTTAAATTGTTTAGCTCATATCCCCACCTAGATTTCCTCTTAGAGTATCAAACTTTAACTTATGGCGATCTTTTCTGGGAACCCTAACTCCCCAGGGATGTAACAATCGTAAGGCTAGAGAGCCTTACAATACTGGTTTGGAGCTGGGGGCCCGTTTACTTAGAGTTGCTAAGAGTCAGCCCTTTTCCCAGATCTGCACAGTCCATAGAACAACAACTAATATTTATATAGCCCTATGTGCCAGGCACTGTGCTAAGTGCTTTACAGTTGTTATCTCATGTGATCCTGAAAACAACTTTCAGAGGTAGGTGCTACCATAGCAACAGCAAAAATTTTTTAAATCAGATTGATTGCTCCACATTGTGGCTTTGTCCCTTAATGTCCTTGGCTCTAATGTTGCTCCTCTGCATCTAGGAGCCTGGGTTCAGCAATGCCATTACATAACCAAGACCTCTTCTGTTGCTCCATCAATGTCACTCCATGGCTGCTGTTCGATGTTACTGTAGCTGCCAGATACAGTTCTGAACTTGGCCCAGGAGCTGCTCTTTGTGCCAGTAATGATTACACCAGCTGCCTTGGTCATCTACCATCTTTAGTACCATATCATTCCCTCCTTTTCTGGGGAGCACATGGTTATCTAGGCACATGGTTCCCCAGAGAGGCCATGTAGTTATGCAGGCTTCCTTTCTAAGGAACCAAGTACATATGCCGCTTAATGGCTTCGTCTCTGTCCAACCTCTTAGTTCTTCCTCTCTGTCTGTCCTCCCTTTCAAAGACTGAGCCCAGTTATAATAACTGGTCATAAATCGAAGCATGACCTATAGCTTTCTCTTATCTTCAGTATCTTCTTAGTCACTTGCCACAAAAAGGCCCAAGTTTCTGCATTATTTTTTAAAAGCAAACAAGCAAGACCAACAACCTTTATTTAACCCTTTCATCTTTTCAAGCTATTAACCTCTACAAGCATACTAAAGAGAATATTGCAGGTTCTGTTCTAGACCACTGAAATAAAGCAAATATCATAACAGAGTCACACAAATTTCTTGGTTTTCCCAGGGTGTATATGTATATTTATATATACATACACACTCATACATATATACATATATGTATATGTGTGTACACATATAGTGCATAGTTTGCACTATCCACTTGAATATTAAGTGTGCAATAGTATCATGTCAAAAAAATGTACATTCCTTAATTTAAGAGTGCTTTCTTTATCACTACAAAATGCTAGCCATCATCTAAGCCTTCAACAAGTCATAATCTTTTTGCTGGAAAGATCAAGCTTCATGTTGATGACTGCTGACTGATGAGGGTGGTGGTTGCTGATTGCTAGGGTAGTTATGACAATTTCTTAAAATAAACCAACAACGAAGTTTGCTGCATGGATTAAGTCTTCCTCTCATTTGAATACTCACAGGCCATTGTAGGGTTACAATTGGCCTGATTTTCAATCACATTGTGTCGAAGGGAATAGTGAGGAAAAGGAGAGAGAGATGGGGAAACAGGTGGTCAGAGGAGCAGTTATAACACAAAAAATATTTATCGATTAATTCACCATCTTCTATGGGCAATGTTCGTGGTGCTTTAAGACAATTACAATAGTAACACCAAAGGTCACTGATCACAGATCACCATAACAGATGTAATAAAAATAATGAAAAAGTTTAAAATAGTACAAGAATCACCAAAGTGTGACAGAGAGATAGGATAGGAGCACATGAGTTCAGAAAAATGGCACTGACAGACTTGCTTAATGTAGGCAGGATTGTCACAAACCTGCAATCTGTAAAAACAAAAAAAACCCCAAAAACCCACAATATCTACAAAATGTAATAAAGTGAAGCACAATTCAAAGAGGCTTGCCTGTATTTCCTTTCTCTTATAACAATTTGCTTCCATTTCCTCATCTAGAACTCCCTTCTTAATTCCTCACAGTTAGGCTTCCAATCCCACTACTCAGCTGGGATCTTCCCAGGGTAACAACTGGTATCTTAAAAGCGAAATTCAGTGACCTTTCTTCGTTCTTTATGCATCTTGGACTCTATACAGTTTTTGACACTGTTGAGCACCTTCTCCTTCTACACATTCTCTTTTCTCCAGGACATTTTTCTTTCTTGGTTCTCTTACTTGTCAGACTGACTCTTCCCAGTCTCCTTTATTGGACTATTTACTCTCCTCTTGTTCATTAAATGTGATTATCCCCAAGTCTCTCTAACAACACCCTCCTCTCTTTGTCTCTCTCTCTCTACTTTCTCTTTCTTAGAGATCTTATCAACTCCCATGGGCTCAGTTAAGATCTCTATGCAGATGACTGAAAAGAGTATATACAGCCTTAATCTCTTACCTGAATGCATATTATCAATTTCCTGTTGGATACCTCCACCTGAATGTCCCATAGATATCTCAAATTCAGCTGTTCCAGAGTGGCATTCATTACATTTCCTCAAAACTAGTCCCTCCTCCAAACTTCCCTATTTCTGTTGACAAGACCATGATCCTTCCAGTCCATCAATCATTGGAACCATCCTTCTTCGTTGCATCATTGGAACTCTTCCTTCTCCTTCATAATCCACATGAAGACAATTGTCAAGTCCTACTTATTTTACCTGAACACCATCTCTCACATCATGGCCCTTCTCCTCATTCTCTGCCTACCCTGGCTTGGTCTCTTATCACCTCCAAATTAGACTATTGCCATAGGACCATAATTAATTCAACAGATATTTATCAAGTTGCTACTGTGCCCTACTATGTGTCCAGGATCTACTGTGTGCCTGATGTTCAGAATGCTAAGATGAAAATGAAAATAGAATATTCCAGTGGATTGTAAGTACCCTGAGATCAGAGACTGCTTATTTTTATTTTTGTATCTCCAGTGCTTTGTGCTATGTTTATATGTTTAAGTATGTATATGCATGCTTGTGTTGTTGTTGTATATAAATTACATATTTATACACATTTATATGATATATCAATACAAACATGCCTGTCTGTATGTATGCATACAATGTCCCAAAATATATAGTGCAGACTTAAACTGTTAAAGCTTGATGATTTTATATAGAGTATCCTAAAACCCTTATTCCAGTTTTAAGCTCTGATAGCTTAAGCCTTTGAAAATCCTAAATAAAAAAATCACCACAGGAAAGAATATGTGTATATATCTACACACACAGATATAGAGATAATAGAGATAAAGATAGAGATATCAGACATAGTATCAACAGGTACAGATATGCCAGAGTCTACAATTAATTTAGAGCTGTCAAATGAAGTCCAGTAATAGATTTAGAGCTGGAAGGAACAGAAAGTATCTAACTCCTTCATTTTATAGATTAGAAAACTAGGGATCTAAGAGGCTATGACCTGCCCAGAATCTAGTAAATGGCAAGGTAAGAATTTTAGAGCTAGGAGAGAAAACAGGGGTAGAATACAGCTCAGTGGGAAAAGTGCTAGATTTGGAGTCAGAGGATCTGGGCTTGAATCCTTGCCTATCTGTGTTAACTTTATCTGGATAAGTCACTTAACTTTTCTTGGCCCCCTAAATCTATGATCTTAAAAGACCATCTAGTCTAAAGCTTTCATCTCAGAGATGAGGAAATTGAGGACCCAAAAGGTTGTTATTTGCCCAACGTTACAAAACAAGTTAGAAGAGGAGATAGGATTGGAACCCAGGTTTTGTGATTCATTGTTACACTGCTCCCAATTTTGTAGATCTATCATTTGATAGAATCAAATGCTTATTTAAATCAATATGCCTGAAGAGTCAATATATTGGTAGCCCACTTCATTGGCCTATCTACCTCCACTTCCATTCCCACTCCAAAGCATGCCATCTACAAGATCCCAGCAACTAGCTTACAATTTACTTTGCAGCCCAAGTCATCACACTAACATTCCAATTGGAATTTCAGTGCTAGTGAGGACAACATGGAGGCAACTAGGTGGCACAATAGATGACATATGATGGGGCCTGAAGTCAGAAAAACTCATCTTCTAGAGGTCAAATTCAGTCTCAGATACTTACTAGTTTTGTGACAGGGGCAAGTCACTTTATCCTGTTTGTCTCACTTCATCATCTGTAAATGAGCTGAAGGAAATGACAAACCATTCTAGTATTTTTGTCCAAAAAAACCCAAATGAGGTCATGAAGAATTTGACTTAACTGAAAAATGACTGAACAATAATTGTAGACAACATACATATATTGTCAATTCCAAAATCCTTGGCCACCTAGGACAGAGAATGAATGAACTGAAAATCAATTGACGAAAAAGCATTTATTAACTATTTGCCAAGGACCGTACTAAGTATTAGGGATACAAACACTAAAGCAAAGGCAATCCCTGCCTTCAAAGAACATTGTAATGGAGGAAGCTGTGGCTAGAGATGAGCATTTTGAGACAAAAGGTAATTGAATGGTAAATGAAGGTAGGGTGGGCATGGAGAGCAGAATGAGACACACCTCATCTAGGAAACCTTCCATGGTTTATTTAATATTTTTCACTGCCCCAAAACTGGAGAGAACATTGGTTAAGAGTCTGCGGAGGAGATGGTCAGAAAGTAATGGGCTTTCTTGAAATAGTTGTGTAGGAAAAACAATTTCTAATCAAAAGAGTAGGGCCCCAGGACAAAAGTTCCTCCATGGTATTAAGGTCTCTGCTGTGTACTGCCGGGCAATTGATAATGACAGCTTGAAGAAGGTTGTGGTAGAGCAGGGAGAATGTAAGATCTTAAATGCTAAACCAATCCAGGAAATCATTTTAAAATAACATGAGGCCTGAAATTTAATGCTTTTTATCTTTTCTCTGATACAGGAAACAAAGATGTATCTGATGTTCATTGACTCATTGGCTTTATGATTTATATCGGTAAACCTGGCTTAGCACCAAATAAAACTAGAGTACAGTTGCACTCAATTGTGACTTAAAATCAGGAAAGAAGTCTTTTTCCAGAGAGGCTGGGCTTTAGCCTGAAAAGAGTGGTGATCTTTGGCTGTTCCAGACACCCAACATTTGCTCCATAAATATTAATTGCCCAGAGGTTTGGAAAGCATTGATAAGGGGACATTTCCCTGAAGGGCAGGTTTGTTGAAGTAATCTTGTTGCTAGAGTCATCACTCTGAATTTTTAAGTGGCTAAGAAAATCTAAAAATACAATTTCTCTGGGTCAAACACTTGTCAAACTGGTTCAAGCCTTAGAGATCATTCAGCCCAACTCTATCATTTCGGTTAGATAAATTGTAGATAAGGATCAGCTTTTAAATATTTTAATAAATCATTTTGTTGAGTTACCTCAGAGTCCTTTAATATGAATTCCAAATATGTATTCCTATTTTTAAGTGCTTTTGCCCACTGAAAATGTAACTTGGATGTCTCGCCTATGACCCCTAGTGGCTGTGTGACCCAGGGCAAGTCACTTAACCTCTCTGCCCCCCAGGAAACTGTAAGACTATGAGCTGCAGAATGGCTGTTCATCTGCATTGGCAAAGAGAGATTCCTTATTAAGAATTCCTCAATTCAATGAAATCATAGATGTAGTCCAAAATAAATGCTACGTAGCCAAACAGGGCGGCACAGTATCATGACTGTCTCACTAGGAGTCAGAACGTCTTGATTTCCATCATTATCATTAAAATTTACTAGCTATATGGCCATGAGCCGATCCTTTCAGTTTTGAAGGCCTCAGTTTCCTTATATAAAATGAAGGATTTAGAATGGATGACTTCCAAATTCCCTCTCAGATGTAAATCATGATTCTAACTTCATCTATGATTAAATATAGTGCCAAGATTTCCAAGACAGTAATCAGCCCTATAATCCATGCTATGCTGCTTTAAGGACAAGAGAAAGATTGAATTGGCACTCACTTGGTCTTTAAGAAATTTGAGTATCCCCGGTACTTAGTACAGTCCTTAGCAAATAGTTAATAAATGCTTTTTCATCAAATGAGTAGTTTGAGTCTTGGGATTAATACTGCACTCCCATATATCTTCCCAGTGTTTGGTGCTTTCCTTGGGCAGGTACCATTCTACTTCTACTGATTTCATGGACAACTATTATATGTGAAAAGAGAATACCTAATTTCACAATGTAACTGGCTGGGTGATGCAGTGGATAGAGACCTGGGACTAGCATCAGAAAGAGTTGAGTTCAAATCAAGCCTAAGATACTTATTAGCTGTGTGAACCAATACAAAAACCTATATGCCTCAATTTCCTTATCTTAAAATGGGGATGATAATAACAGCTCCTTTCTCCCAGGATTATTATAAAGATCAGCAGAGTTAATAATTGTAAATTTCAGTACAGTGTCTGACATAGAGCAAATACTTATATAAATGTTAGCTATTGTTATTACAACCAAAATATTTATTACAAAGCTAAATTTGTTTGGGTCTAAATCAGAAAGCACATCTGCCTCTTCACAATGCCCAGGTCTACACATCCATTACATGGATGATTCCATCAACCTCCTAATTGTTCTCTGGACTCTCCCCTCTCCAAATTCATCTTTCACACAAATACCCAATTGATATTTTTAAAGGAAAGGTCCATGTCACTTACCTATTTAAGAAGCTTTAGTAACAATTTGCCTCTAGGATAAAATATATACTTCTCTGTTTGGCATTTAAAGGCCTTCATAATCTGAATTCAACCTATATATTTCCAGGTTGATTATACATTAGTATCCTTTATATATATATATATATATATATATATATATATATATATATATATATATATATATATATATATATGTATGTATGTATGTATGTATATATATATATATATGTATGTATGTATGTATGTTCCATCCAAACTGACCTACCCAATGCATCTCATACATTCCACTCTGTCTCCTACTCCTATGTACAGATTGTCCCTCATACCTTTAATATGCTCCCTTGCTTCTTCTACTTCTTGGAAACTCTAAGTCAGGTGTGGGGAACTTGTGATCTCAAGGTCACATGTGGCCCTCTAGACCACAGTTTCCCCACCCCTGCTCAAAGTCCTTTCAAGGCTTACTTTATAGACTACTTCGGTGCCAAGTGCTTTGTATCCTCAATACCTGGTACATATATTAGGTGCTTAATAAATGGTGTATTGAATGGAATTGAAAGACAGAATCATGACTTTCACAGTAGAGGTAGAAAGTGCCCTCAGGTACTATCTACTACAACTTGTACTTAATATTTCTCTCTATTTCATGCCCAGCAAATGATCAATCAATCTTTGCAAGGAAGCCTCCAATTAGGGGAAAGCCATCACCTCCTGCATCTGTCCATTCCATTTTTGGACACATCTAATTTGTAGGAAATTTGTGATTTCAATGCTAAAACTGCATCTCTACAATTCATACCCATTTTCCTCATTCTGCCCTCTGAGACCAAGCCAATTAAATATAATCTCTTTAAACATTTAAGTCTCCCCTAAACCTTCTCTTCTTCAACCTAAATATCTCCAATTTCTTACCTTAATCCTCATATATATAGATTCTCCGGTCCTCTCATCGGCTAGTTCTTCCTCCTCCTCTTCTCCTCCCCCCTCTCACCCTTTTGCCTTTGTCCACATGGAGAGTCATACCCTTACGTGAGGGTGCTCTGTTCAAAGGCATATAAATTTTGATCACTTATACTCCACAAGATATCTTAGATTTCGAAGTTAGATTTTTTTTCCTCTCTACTTATTTATTCTATCATTACTTCTTTTGAAAAACTGAGATAATTAATTCTTTTATCTCATGTCAGTTTCATTTATGGTTTTCTGAAATACAGCTCTAGTAAAACAGGCTTTGATAAAGTCCATTGGGATTCAAATGGATCTATTTGACTAAATCACTCTGGCTCTCACTGATTGTCCAATAAGTTTCATTTGCTCATTGTTTGGGTTTTGATAGCTTAAGAGTCAGTGTAAATAGCAATTATTTCTGTTCAGGCCAGAAACTCTGAGGGTCTTCCCCTACTAGACTGATTCTTTTGTGAAGGCATTTGCCTCAATTCTTGCCTAGCTTTTAATTGCTGAATATGTGTCATCTCAGACAAATGTAGACCCAGGAAAGACCTTAGTTTAAAAAGGCCAAGGTCTCCCACTGCCTCCTGGGCCACTGCCAGTTGTTCTGAGCTGTGTCTTGCCAGTGGACTCTGGAGCAGAGAATGAGGCTGCTGACTTTGCATAGGCCTGCCTCCCCTGAATCCAATTTACCTGCAAGTCAAGATTTCACTTTGCTGATGTCATTGATCTCTCCAAGAGTGAGATAAAAACAATCCAGTCCTTTCACCATCCTGTGCACCTTCTTCTAGTCAGGCTCCAGATGTCTATGTCTTTCCTAAAAAATACTGTCCAGAAAATATGTGACTATCGTATGTCAGTTGTGACTCAAGGTGTGACTAGACCAAGGCAGGGTATTGTAGAACTATTATCTCCCTTTTCTAGAAACTAAAGACAATCTAGAATACCATTCAGGTTTTAATTTTAATTTTAATTTAATTGTTGACACATGCTGAGCGTATATAACACTGAAATCCCCTATCTTTTTCATAGTAAGCATTGCTTATCTATAATTTCCCCAGTTTTGTACTTGTGGAGTTTATTTTGTGAACCAAAGCATGGAACTTGAGAGAATTTTTCACAATAAATTTTATCTTATCTTATTCAGTTCATCATTGTAGCCTGTTGGGATCTTTTAAAATCTGAATTTCATCACCTATTTTATTGGCTTTCCCCTTAAAAGCTTCACGTCATCTGCAAATTTGGCAAACATATCATCTATCCTTCATCCAAGTCTTTGATAAAAATATGATACAGCACATAGAGCCAAGAGCAGATTCTTGAGGCACGCCATTAAAGACTCCATTCAGGTTGATATTAACTTGTTAATGATGACTCATTGAGTCCAGTCATCTAATTCTAAACCATCAGAATGTAGCACTGCTAACTCTACTAGTCTCTAGTATGCACACATGTGTCTATATGTATAT
Organism: Bettongia penicillata ogilbyi; assembly: GCA_023548195.1. Lineage (NCBI taxonomy): Eukaryota > Metazoa > Chordata > Mammalia > Diprotodontia > Potoroidae > Bettongia > Bettongia penicillata. The sequence goes on from JAJHZJ010000061.1 coordinate 4,240,303, forward strand.
ATGTACGTATGCACGAGTATATACATATCTGTGTGTCAAACCTAGGTGGGGCAGTTGAGTGCTAGACATGAAATCAGGAATACTCATCTTACTGAGTTTAAATCTGGCCTCAGACTAGCTATGTAACCCTGAGTTAAAAGTCATTTTAACCATATCTGCCTCAGTTCCTTATCTGTAAAATGAGCTGAAAAGAAAATGGCAAACCACTCCAGTATCTCTGCCAAGAAAACCACAAACAGGGTCACAAAGGGTCAGACATGACGGGACATCAAAAAGTAGAATCAAAGCTGTGATTTTTCCAGTAGTAATGTATGACTGTGAGAGTTGGACTGTAAGGAAACCTGAGCACTTTAGAATCTATGCTTTTGAATTGTGGGACTGGAGAAGACTCTTGAGAGTCCCGTGGATAGCAAGAAGATCAAATCAATACTTAAAGAGGTTAACTCTGACTATTCATTAGAAGAACAAATACTGAAGTTGAAGCTTAATACTTTGACCACTTACTGAAAGTGGACTCCTGGGAAAAGCCTCTGATGCTGAGAAAGATTGAAGGCAAAAGGAGAAGGGGATGGCAGAGGATGAGATGGATAGATTCTGTTATGGAAGCAACAAACATGAGTTTGAACAGACTTCAGGAGATAGTGAGGAACAAGAATCTGGCACACACGGGGTCTGGTACACAGGGGTCACAAAGAGTCAGACACAACGGAACAACTAGACAATATATGTACATATGTGTCAATATGGATATGTATTGCATATATACAACATGTATATTATCACATTTATGTAATACATATGTATTATATTTATTGTGTATGTCTGTATTTATATATAACACATATATTTATGTGAGATATATACAAATATCTACACATACATATACATGCATACATGTCTTATCCATAAGCATAGAAAGATAGATGTCATCTATGTGTATTTTCACTTCTAGTCTCCATGATGATTGGATCAGAAGCCTCAGAAATACTCTGACTCTTACGAGCACACTTTTCACTGTACCATGATTATTTAGAGCCCACAAATTCTTTCAATTATAACCAATTTTGTGGGCTTGTACAGGCCCAAGTCCTTGACCTTTAAATGTCACTGAATTTCTTATAATACTTCCTTTCATTATTTCCAAGTCATAGGACCAAGTCTTTGTTCAAATTAGGATCAGATGAGGTAATGAATATGAAAACTCTTTGTAAACTGTTCATGTTTATTCAACTGTAAAGTATCATAATTATTTTATCATTATTAATAATTACACTTGACTAGAAAAAGGGTGAAAACAAACAGATAGTGATTCTACCATTTCAAAAGAATGTGGACTTGAGCACTATAATAAGGAAAGTAATTTTCAGTGAAGAAATGAAGGTTTCAAGTTTCCATTCTTTCCTTTCTTCCTTCCTTTCTTTTTTCTTTCCCTTCTTCCTTCCTTTTTAATTTCTTCCTCCTTTTCTCTTTCTCTCTTTTTTCTTTCCTTTCCCCTTATTTCTTCTTCTATCATTTTCTTACAGAATGAATATATCTTGTAGGTACATAGTTGCCTGCATAGGGTCTCTCTCACTTGAACGCGAACATCTCAAGGGCAGGGACTGTTTTAACCTTTCTTTGTATCCCCAGTCCTTGGCACATAGTAAATGCTGAGCTTGTGTTTCTTGGAGGAAGGGAGACTGAAAAGTCTTTTTTTAAGCAAACAAACAAACAAAAACCCTATTCTACAGATAAAGGCCCATAAAGAAGAAGTGAATGACTCAAGGGCACACATGTGGCAAGTAAAAGATCCAGGATTTAATTCTGGGTCTGGGCTCTTCCTGTTGTCTCAAGCTACGGCTGCTATTCCTTCTATATATGGCTTGACGTTTACAAAGAGACAGTCACTGGCCAGTGGTCCTTGAGAAAATTGTACAATGCAATTGGCTAAGTGTGAATGAAGCACAATTGTGATGGGGGAAGGACACATTATTTATGCCCAGTACCATAAACCAGGGGTAAGAAACTTCCAGGCTGCCCGGCTGCTCATTTCATACATGCCCTGTCAGGGACCACATGATATGGCTTTCAAGTACAGCTTCAGGCTTTCTGGAATGAGGCAGCCCTAATCTCTCAAAGCATGCAGATAACGTAATTGAGGCAGCTTCTGAAAGTGGAAAAGGACTTTCTGGCCTATCTACTACATTTTTAGATGACATTTCTAAAAGTGCAAAGCAAAATTCTAAGTAATTTCCTGATACACATGCATGCCATTAGGAAAATAAACATGTATAACATTCATACATATGTATCTAAATACATATACTTTTATGTTTGAAAAGTAGATAACCAATTTCAGTGCAGAAGGACAAAATTATAACAGGTGATCGTTTATTATTCATATTTCTAAGAAAATAGCAAAATATTACAAAAGCCATTTATTTTGACTAACAAACTCACTTTAGGACCTAGTTAATCACATTCTCCTCTTCACTCTTTGCCCTTCTCTCTATTGCTTTCTCTGTGTTTCTCTGTCTCTGTCTCTCCTCCTTTTTCCTCTCTCTCTCTCTCTCTCTCTCTCTCTCTCTCTCTCTCTCTCTCTCTCTCTCTGTCTCTCTGTCTCTGTCTCTGTCTCTCTCTCTCTCTCTCTCTCTCTCTCTCTCTCTCTCTCTCTCTCTCTCTCTCTCTCTGTTCCTCTGTCTCTCCCTGTCTCTCTCTATCTTTCTCTGTCTCTCTCTCTGTTGTCTGTCTATCTCTGTCTTTCCTCTCTGGTTTTCTCTCTCTTGCTTACTTCTCCTCTTCCTTCCTCTGTCTCACTCTGGTTCTCTGTGTGTCTATCCTTCTCTTTCTATTTCTGTTTCATTATTTGATCTCTTCCCCAACATCTCTACACTTAATGGAAAAAACCCTTGACTAAAAATCAATAAAATATCCCTAGTCAAGTCCTTTTACCTTTCAAAGCTAAACTTCACTTCCCTCATCTGTAGAATGGATTGGATGAGCTTTGAGATTCTGTCTTGCATTATAGTTTTGTGATTTTATGACTAAATAATGTCTAAGATTCCAAGAAATTCTAAATGTGTCATTCTAGGAGTTGATGACTCTTCCTCTCCAGTTTTCTTTTCCCATTCACTTTTAAAACTGGCCAAAATGTGGAATGAAATTTCATTATTTCTTCTATATTGAATAAATTATATTCTCTAATCTTAATATTAAAAAATAAAAGCTAGAGTATTTTGGCTTTTTTTCTTCATATGTTATTTGTTGTTCCAGTGAGTGACTGGCCCTCTAAAGGGAAGAAAAGTTCCCCCCATGCTATTCTTAAGTTTTCAGAGTTATCACTTGATAAAACATTGCCAACAATAAAATTCTTGGTACATTATTAAATTCTAAGATCTCCTTGATCTACCATGGTCTCTATGCCTCCCAAGAGAAGCCACAGATGAAAATCTGGGCCACTGTTATAAACGCTAGCAATTATATTCATCTCAGACAGATTTCTCCAAACTTCACAGTCAAAGAGATGTGTATCTGGTCCATAAGAATGATAGTAGCAATAGAATTAAAAATAAAAAGAATAATGAGTGAGCTACATCATTGTTCTCAGGGGCTGGCCTACAGTTTACTGCTACACAAACTTTCTCAAAGTGCAAAGGGTAGATAAAAGACATTTATTAGTGTGGGTTTACTTCTTCAGCAAAATCCTTTAGCTTATTTATTGCCCTCTAATATTAATGTCATTATTAAGGTTTAAATTCACCATCAGCAGCCTTGACATTTATGAACTGGAGAGAGACAGAGACAGAGACAGACAAAGACAGAGACAGAGAGAACACAAGTTTGAGAACCCCTCATGTATTGGCCACATACCTACCATGTGCCACTCAAGGAAGGAAAAAGACATTTAATGTTCATTTAAAAAAAGAGTAAAGGCAGCACAAAAAGTACAATTATATTGATTTGGTATTCAAGAGATTATTAGTATTGGTATCAGTATTACCATTACCACTATTATTATTTCCAGTTAATGTTGCTGCTCAGATTTGTCCTAGGAATCCCATATAGTAGATTACATTCTCATGGTATGAAATGTTTGGCAATATTTTTTTGGCAGGCAAAATTTCTTTTAGGGAAATGAGATTCACTAATAGACCATATAGGTTTAGACATAGTAGACTGGATTCTGCACAATCCAGAAAAGCAGCAAGATGTAATAGAGAGAGCATGGTGTCAGAATAACAAAGGCAGTGGAGATACCAAAAGGCTAACAGGTAGAAACAAAGGCACGTACTAGGAAGAGTTATCTCTACATTCTCACTTTTGTGCAGGGGTTCTTCAACTTTTTCCCTTGACCCCTTTTCCCACTTCTGCTTGAAGGCATGCACAGTGCAAAGTGCACATGCTTTGTGTTCAGAACCAAGGCTGCCGTGAAGTTGAGAGATGCAACACAGGGAAGCACTGCCAGAAACACCTTGGATTCATTATGCACTCATTTGATTTTTAATTAATTTTTGGTCATTGGGCATTCAGAAACCTTTTACTATTGCCAAATTTTTCACAACCTTATATGAGGGTCATGACCTACAATTTAAAAAAGAGCTGCTAGAGCACAAATGACATGAGAAGTGGCTCATTGTACTAGTTTTTTTCTAAAATTATTATACTATAATCAACATATTCAGATAGATGTGATTTCATCATTTACCACAAAGATGTAGATGCATCCTATCCATGCTGTTTATCCTATGAAACTCTTGCCTATGTCCTCCTATAAATTTAGCAGAGATTAAATTCTTTATGCTGGACATCTCCCTTGAGTTCTCTTTGTATCACAAAGAGACTAATGAAGCATGCGGAGTTTATGAGAGTTCTTACTCACTCTAACCATATATTTAGCCTATCTATTTTTTGATCGTACATTTATTCGACGAAATCTTTGCACACTTTCTTTGTAATGCTTTATTTACACATTTTGCAGCCTGTTTACGTCTATTACACAGAACTCCATTGCCCTTTGAGTGATAGTGAACCTCAGTTCTTCAGAGAATGCCACAATTTACCAGGACAATAAAATGCAGATTTTTTTTCAGGGGTTTCCAATTCATTTATACTTTATCAGCTCTTTCACTGATGAATGGTTCAAGAGCTACCATTGCCAACTGGTTAGTGAATTTGCATGTATCCCAAATGAGTATATAAGTAAGCTGAATAAATGCCTACTTAGAAAAAATAATTCAGTCTAAATTATTTTTTTCACTTATGAATTAATTTATAGTTTAAAGAGGACTCACAGACCAGCCAATGTTTCATTTTCCATGAGCTATTCTCCTTGGACTTGGACTTCATAATCACCATGTTTCCAGGAAACCACTTCATCACTAAATTTATCTTCTTGTAGGATTGCATCGTATTTGATACTCACAATTCTTTAGGACCCTCAATAGCCCCTGCTCCTTGGAAACCTGGAGGATAAAGGAAAGGGATTCTTCTCAAGGCCACCCCTTAAAGAGGGCTCACAAACCAGCAGCATTTCTTTGACGAGATTCTACCATGCTTCGGTGTCAAGTACTTTCTCCCCACCACCAACCCCCTGAGAAACTGGATTGGTTTTTTTTGTCTTATTTATATCCCCAACTCAGTACAGTGCTTCATGAATAGTGGTTACTCATTAAATGTTTATTGACTATTGACTGTATAATTTCACAAGGAATGTCAAATCACTATCAAAATAAAGGAACATTAATAGTGTGATATTTACTGTTACTTTTTAAAAAATTAGATTTGGGTTAGCAAAACTATTTAGTTCATTTCCTCCTAATATTTGATGATCTAAAAGGAGAAGCTGACACCACGTTAATGGGAGGTAGTATCTTGATTATGGTTTTATGATCCAAATAGCTGAGTTTCTTATGGATAGTTAATTGAGAGACATACATTAATAAATTTTTGCAAGAAATTTTTTCCAAAGGAATATAATCTTTAAAATAGTTAAGTGTAACAATTAACTAACATAGTTTGTGCCATCAGCTTCAAAGACTCTCCCAGAGATGCTATAGATAGTGTCATTGCTGTGGTAAGAGGCAATGGAATCTCGGAAGAGGTTTCAAAGTCTTCTGAACTTCTAGAGGTGAGGAAACTAGGGCATAGGGTAGAGGAGGGACTTTTAGAAGGGTATACTCATTAAGATTAGGAGTGTGGATAAATAGAAAAGTGAGAGACTTTTAGAGGACAGGATAAAATAAGGAATAAGAGGGTTGGGGGAGAAGATAATGTAAGAGGGATAGGGTGAAAAGAGAGGCGAAGAAGGAAAATAGTCAAAATAAGATGGAGGGAAATTGACAAATAGCAATTATACCTTTGAATGGGAGTGGGAAATGAATTGGGAAATGTTTAAATAAGCTGTATAATATGATTGTGATGGAATACTAGTGTGCTATAAGAAATGATAACCTCAAATGATCTTCAAAAAACTGATAGATTTGCACAAAATAATGAGGAGTGAAATGAGCAGAACCCAGAAAACAATGTACACTAAGCAAGATTGCTTTAAGAATGACTTTAAACAAATTATCTGTTTTGTCTATTATAAATACTCAAGTTAACTATAAAAAAGCTATATGAACAAAGATGCTATGTGTATCCAGAGAAAGAACTGATAAATAAGAGTATGTATAGATAATTTCACACAAATATACCTATTTGTGTCCAATAGTAGGGGGGAAGAGAAGAAAAAAAGAAATTTACATGATAATTGTTATATATTTGAAAGGAATAACAAGTTGTGCACAGTAGATTTACAGTTTCATGTAAAATCATATTTTCATTTTACTATGCAATAGAAAGGCTTGTTTTAGTCCATAAATAAAAAAACAAACTGAGAAATATATAAAAAGAGTCAATATAATCTTAGTTATGGTATAAACTATTCATTCTTTGAGGAGTTTGGGTGGACATTAAGAGTTTGCGTTAATCTGGTTAGCCTCTTAACTGTAGTGGCTTGAGAGAAACTGTCTAGGAGAATTTCTTTTCCTGAAAGAATTTTAACTCTTATCGTCTAGTGAAGAAACATAAAGAGAACTTTTGAGAGCTTTTCACTGCTATTGTGAAAGAGCTTAACGGCAAGACTGTGGTTCCAAAATTGAGAAATCAATAGAGGCAGTGATGGATAGAAATGACCCTGGCTAAGAGTCTTCTCTCAGGTGAGAAATAAATATTAATTTATTATTTTAATTGTTCATTATACTGTTGATAAACTGTATTACCCAATCTTAATAGTCATTTAAGTCCAGGCAATTAGAGAACTTGATATAGATAGAAATGAACAGCAAGTTTAGTGGGAAAAGAGATTTCTGTAGTTTAACAAATAAATAGTATATGATAAACTGGGATAGGGATTCAGACCTAATTGATTAATTAGTGAGATGCACTTAATTTTAGCAAATAATAGAAAAATAGAAGAATGAATAAATGAAAAAAATTATTATGTGTTTACTATGTGCAAAGAATTTGTTCCTTGATAACCTTGGAAGCTAGAATGAAAATAATTAAAAACAGTTAGCCTACAGAAGGTAGAGAGCTGATCACTCTACATAAATTACCCAGGGATGAGTCAGTTCCAAGCCCTTGTTGATTAAAATAAGATTTAAAATTTCTGAAAAGTTTAAAATAAACAGTAAAACTGAGGTACAGTTAGCTCTTAGATTAGCAGTCATCTGATTCTCCATGTCCTGCCACCATACCTCCCTTTTCTACACATTAACAGAATATTTGTTTCTAATTCTTTATAATGAATTCAATTTATAGAGTCAGCAAAAATCTCTACACCTTTAATATGTCATGTGGCATAAATCATTGTTGCTTTACCATGACAAAAGGCTAGGTACAACCTGATATTTGGGGGCTTCAAAATAGCTTGGTATTTAAAGTGCTTGCAGGATGGTTTTTCTCATCTGCCAATGGCTTCTTCTAATCTCATATTCATTTACTTCTCTTGGCCAGAGAGTATGGGGGTGTGGGGGTGAGGAAGGGAAGCTTAGTGGAAGGTCTTTACCATGTCTTTAACATCTAATTGTTCTCTGCTCATGAAAGAAAAGAAAGATTCTTACTATGGAGCATGTATACTATGTGAAATGTCCATGGCTATTTTTTTCCATTCTGAATGGAACACTTGCTCCCATTAACTATCTTTATCTTTGCTTTTGCTTTTGTCCTGACCAGTTCCATCTGGCATTTACCTTGAATCATTATACATCTGTTCCTTATAATTACTCAATGCTAACTCAGAGGATTACATAGAAACTCCTTCCTGTTAAAATACATGTACTTGAAAAAAATTCCACAATGTCTCAACTGTGGAAGAATATTACTTTTAAAACATATAATCATATCATTGCAAGGTTTTAAAACAGATATAACATGTTTTATTCATACCTCCCTTTTAAAGTGATCTGAGTTTTATATGTTTTTCTCAAAAATGAACTGATTTATTAATTATTGAATTATTTTTTACATTGCATGCAAATCAATTCCTATGGCATCTGCATACATTATGATCAGAATAGAAAAATCATTAGCCATATTTGAACAATTTTTCCTGGCAGATATGTATTTTAGTTTATTTAAAAACAAACCTTCAATATTAGCATAATAGCAATAGTTATGGCTAAAGAATTGAGTAGAAAGTCTGATCCAACCATTTTGAAAGGTGATCTGGGATTTTGCCCAAAGAGTTAATAAACTTCCTATACTCTTTGACTCAGCAACATCACTACTAGGTCTATTTCCAAAGAGGATTAGGGGAAAAGGAAAAGAATCTATATGATCTAAAATATTTATAATAGTCTCTTTGTGGGGGCAAAGAACTGGAAAATCTGGGGATGCTCATCAAATGGGGAATGGCTGAACAAGCTATGGTATATGATAATGAGAGAATACTACTGTGCTATGAGAAATAATGACTTCAGTGATTTTAGAAAAACACGGATAGACGTGTATGAAATAAGGAAGAGTGAAATTAATAGAACAAAGAGAACGTTGTATACCATAACAGCAATGTTGTTTTATCAACAACATTGAGCAAGGAAATCGTTTAACTATTATGACTCTCCAAATTAACTACAAAGGACATGTGACGGAAGATGCTATCTGCATCCAGAGAAAGAAATTACAAATAGAAAAGCATGTGGAGAATGACTTTGCATATATAAACGTATTTTAATTTAATGATAGCCATCTCTAGGATGGGAGAGGGGAGAAGTGAAAAAAAAAAGAAATTTACAAGACAACTTTACTGTATATTTTAAAAGGAATAGCAATTTGTACATAATAGATTTGCAGTTTCACATGCAATCATCTTTTTTTCCTATTCTACTATGTTTTGGAAATGTTTGTTTGATTTCTTAAATTCAGAATAAAATCAATAAAATTTCAAAAAAGAAGAAAGCAAAGGATTTGATGATTCCTAATAATAATTAAATATTCAGCTTAATCTCTTTGAGGAAGAATCTAGTTAATATGCATTGTCTACGGCATTTCAAATGCAGTGCAAAGAAAGGAAAAAAACAGTTTTTATTCTCTAGGTGCTTACAATCTAATGAGGTAGAAAAATTATAAATAACTATATACAAATAAGAGACAAACAGGATAATTTGTAGGTAATTTCAGAGGGAAGGCACAATGATTCGGGAGAATTGAGAAGGGTTTCTTAGGTGTAACTTGAACTGAGATATGAAGAAAGCCATGACAACTTGGAAGGAGGGATGAGGGATAGAGCTCCAGGCATGGGAGACACAGCCAATGAAAATGCCCAATCTAGAGATAGTATATGTGAGGACCAGCAAGGTTCAACAGTGAAAGACAATGTTCTATTACTATTTCTGAACTGTTCTTTCTATTTTTGAAGAGTTAGTAAAATGGTAGCATTTGCTTACCATTAATCAGGTGCTTGATTTAGTGCAAATCACTTCTCTGTGCCTCAGCTTTCTTCTCTATGCAGTGAGAGTGTTGTAACAGAAAACTGCCAAGTTCTCTCTCAAGATGTACAGTACTCTTATTCTCTTATTATTGATTTTCGCATTCCTTGGAAGAACTAAGATAAATGTGCTCTAGAAATCCCATCTGAACTCTTACTATGGAACTGTCAGGAACCAACTATTTTCTAGATGACAAATAGGAATAGATGAGGCCCATTGTCTCAAGATGACCAAAAGGCAAAAGAGATCCATCTGAAGTGCATTAATTTTTAAGTGGGCAGATTGTTCCAAATTATTGAGGTTAATTAAAGGCTAATCATTCAGATCTGTTAGATATACACACATGGAGAAATGGGCTCCTGGAAAGAGCCCTGGATTCAAAATGAATGGCCCATTTTCAGGTGCCAGCTCTCCAATTTAAAGCTGTGTAGATTTGGGCAAGTTTCTTCTCTCCTCTTAGACTAATTTCCTTCATCTGTGAAGTGGGGATAATAATACTTGTACTGGCTGGCTTACAAGAAGAAAATAGTTTATAAACTTTAAAAAGCAATGGAAATATGAGCTCTCTTTGACATAAAACCTTTCTAACCCTCTCTCCTCTTGACTTTGCTTTTTAGAATGTGGAAATGGCAAATACCTTGCCATCAATTATCAAGCATATAAACTTGGCTGTGATGACTGCTTTCCTTTGGCTGAGTCAGCAGGAAGTAATGGCTAGGAGGTAATGACGTGTGACAGATCATTTTTGATTCAGCTCTCTACATTGCCTGTAAATCTGTTACATTAGTTTTCTCTGTTTCTTTGGTCCTTCTTTGAGATTTACAGTGATTCTGTGATTCACTTGCCCTCAAATAATTCTGTAGTGGAGACAAAAAAACAAAAAGAAAAATCTACAGTTTCTAAAAATGGTGCACTGTCAATCCATGTAACCTAAATGATTTCATTGAATGTGATAAAATTTGTGAAATGTGAAATCAGAAAATTCTACTACTTTTTACTTTTATGACCTTGGGCAATTTATGCCATCTCTCTGGGATTTGGTTTCCTCTATTATAAAATGGGGATTGGCATAGGTAATCTCTGAAATCCCTTCAGAACTCTAGAGTTTATGATGCTTGACAATGAGTGAAATATATGCAAATCTGCCCTTGCTTTTGCAAAAACAAATTCTTTCCAAAAAATGCTAGGCATGGAGTTACTCCCTAAACTCTAAGCCCACCTACAACCACAAAATATAGGGACTTTGCCCCCTAAGACCAGAGTTCTGGTTCTGAGGTTCTAAATCCTGAGTGCATAGTTAAGGGCATTGTTTTGCTTTTAAATGAGGAAAAGAAGCCTATTATACCTGATATTATCAGAAAAGACTTCCAATCCCAAGGGATCTGTGGTTTTCTAATAAGGAAGTTTGAGAGGTATGAAAAGGTCATGTGGTATGAAAATAAATGGTTTGAAAAGGAAATTCAATAAGGAAGGAAGAAAAGAACTTTGAACTTTTGTATAGCTGACCTCATAATAGTGCCAGGTCTAATGACACAGCATTAAGGTAAATTCAGTGCATGTATTCCCAAACCCAATTGCTTTCTGTGGTGACATCAAGGAAAGTAATCACCATTACTGATTAGGCAAAACCATGAATATACCAAGGGGAAATTCTAGAATTACCATGTGCTTATCAAAGACCTGTCTGCTTTCAGCTGGGAGCTTTTTTCCCCCTTTAGACAAAATACAATATCATGTGATATGGTCTTCCTTAAGGCTTCTGTCTTCCTGCAAAGAAATCTAAGAACACTGCGTGAAGGCTGATGATTGAGGTTCTATCATAGACTAGCAGAACTGCTGCCTTTCTCTAGCTCTAAGAAGAATTCCAAAAGTTATCTTCTAAATTGCTAATCTGAAGCTTAACAATCTGGAAGCATTACACAGGTCTGGTCATTTTGAACGACACACTGAAGACATTTTGAAAGGTCCAGATTTAGCAAACTTTAGCAAACATTTGTTAAGTGATTACCATATGTAAAGAACCATGCTGCAGTATATGATGGGGAAAAGGAAAAGGTTCATTGAGACATAATTCCTGGCTCATGAGGCTTACAATTTCATGGGAAGATAAGTATTTAAATAGCTACAATTTTTAAAAAGTGCAAATTAAGTATTGTGCAAGGTATGAGAGAAAGACCATCCTGACCTTGCCACCCTACCTATGTGGTCTTGAATAATTTATTTAATGTGCTCCTTCATCTGTAAAATAAAGGAACTGGACTATATAATCCCTAAGGTTTCTTCCACCTCTAGGTTTATGATTCTAGGATTACTAAATTGGGGGAGGGGAAACAGGGAAGGCTCCATAGAGGATATGGCACTCGAGCTATATCTTATTGGATGGGTAGGGTTTCAACAGGCTGAGATAAAAGGCAGTGTGTTAGTATTTAAGGCCTATTTCCCCTGCCTTGCTCAGAGCCTGGCAAATAGTGACTGATTAATCAAAGAAAGGGAACAAGTATTTATTAAGTGCCTCCCAATGTATCAGACACTGTGCTAAGTGTTTTGCAAATGTTATCTCATTTTATCCTCACAATAACTTCAAAGGTAGGGGCTATTAATTCAGTATAATTCATTTCAATAAACATTTATCAAGCATCTACACTGTGCTAGCTCTAAGGGTACAAAGAGAGGCAAAAATAGTCCCTGCCCTCAAGGAGCTTACAACCTAAAGGGAAAGACAACATGCAAACAAATATATACAAAGAAATTACAAAGTGGAAATCATAAAAACTACTTGGTACTAGCTAAGAAATTGAATGGTAGATCAGTGGAATAGGTTAGGTATGCAAGACACTATAACAGTCAATGACTATAGTAACCTACTATTTGATAAATTCAAAGACTCTAGCTTCTGAAATAAGAACTCATTATTCAACAAAAACTTCTGGGGAAAGTAGAAAATAGTATGGTGAACACTAGCCATAGACCAACATCTTACACCTTATAAAAGACAAAGTCAAAATAGGTAAATGACTTAGATATAAAGACTGATACTATAAGCAAACTAAGAGAGCAAGAAATAGTTTGCCTGTCAGATCTATAGAGAATGGAAGAATTTATGACCAAACAAGAGATAGAGAACATTATGAAGTGCAAAATGGATGATTTTGATGACATTAAACTGAAAAGTTTTTGCCAAAGCCAATGCAACCATGATTAGAAAGGAAGCAGGAAGCTAGGAAACAATTTTTACAGCCAGTGTCTATGATAAAGGCCTCATTTCTTAAATACAGAAAAAAACTGAGTCAAATTTATAAGAATACAAGTCATTCCCCAACTGATAAATGGTCAAAAGTTATGAACAGGCAGTTTTCAGAGGAAGAAATTAAAGCTATCTACAGTCATATGAAAAAAATGCTCTAAATCACTATTGACTAGAGAAACACAAATCAAAACAACTCTGAAGAACCACATCACACCTATCAGATTGACTAACATGACAAAATAGGAAAATGATAGATTCTGGAGAAGATGTGGGAAAATTGGAACACTATTGCATTGTCAATGGAGTTGTGAACTGATGCAACCATTCTGGAGAGCAATTTGGAACTATGCCCAAAGGGTTGCAAAATAATGCATACCCTATGACTCAACAATACCGCTTCTAGATCTGTATCCCAAAGAGATCATAAAAACAGGAAAAAGACTCATATGTACAAAAATATTTTTTGTGGCAGCTTTTTTGTGGTGGCAAAGAATTCAATTTGAGGGGATGTCCATCAATTAGAGAATCACTGCATAAGTTTTGGCATACGAATGTAATAGAATACTATCATGCTATAAGAAATGATGAGCAAGCAGATTTGAAACCAGGAAAGACTCACTTGAACTGATGCTGAGAGAAATGAGCAGAACCAGGAGAACATTGTACACAGTAACAGCCACAGTATAGGATGACTGACTTTGATAGACTTAGCTCTTCTCTGCAATGCAAGGATCTAAGACAACTCCAGTAGACTCACAATGGTAAATGTTATCCACATCCAAAGAAAGAACTTTGGAATCTGAACACAGATGTACACATATTATTTGCACGCACTCTGTCTCTGTCTCTGTCTCTGTCTCTCTCTCTCTCTTGCTTTCACCCGCTTTCTCTTTCTCTTTTGTTTTCTTTTTTCTTTCTTGCAGTTACTCCCATTAGTTCTAATTCTTCTTTACATCATAAGTCATGTGAAAAATTTAAAACTCAAAATCTTATGGAATGTTTGAATGTTGAAAACTAAAAATAAATTAATTATTAAAATACCAAATATATACAAAGTAATCTACATACCAGCTAAATAAGAAATAATTAATAGAGAAGAGACATTGGAATTAAGAGGGGTTGGAGAAGGTTTCCTGTGGGAGGTAAGGAGGAAACGCCAAACCACTCCAGTGTCTCTACCAACAAAACCCCCAATGGGGTCAGGAAGAGTTGGGATGTGACTAGGCAACAACAAAGTGTAAGATAAAGCTGCAAAAATAGGATGATGACAGATTGTAGAGGGCTCTTTATGGCTTGACTGGAGGTTAATAGAGAACCTCAGTTTTCAAATCTGTATAAAAGGAAGGGATTTTAGCAGATGACAACTAAGGTACTTTCCAACTTTAAATCTACGAAGGATCCTATTGTCCTTCATTATTAAAGGCATATTAAGGTTAATATCATAACAACAATGATTTGTGGAAGTAGAAACTTTGGGCTTTTGCCCACCCACTTGGTAATTATTGAAATTAAGGCTTCAAGGAGCAGAGAAGGTTAAGTCCTAAAGGTAGTACTATGGGAAAAATAAAGCTGTCTGACAGTAGGGGAAGGAATATCTTCTAAATTCAGTTTATTACAAAAGTGTAATTCACAGAAGGTTGGGACTAAATTGTACCCTCTAGTATCTAATTCATGAAGGTGGGGGGAAGGACACTATTTTGAGTGTAACAATATGGGGAGCTCCATGTATGGAGCCTTCTTTGAAGAGCAGCAAGGCTTGTAATTTTTATAGTCTAAGAGTCTGTCAGTCAATAAGTACTTATTAAGTATCTATATGTGCTGGACATTACACTAAGCACTACGGATACAAAAAGGGGCCAAAAAAATAGCCTTGCCTTCAAGGAGTTTACAATCTAATGGGGGAGATAATAAGCAAAAAACTACACACAAACAAGCTACATACAAGATAAATTTGGAGTAATCAATAAAGGGAAGGCTTGATAATTAAGGGGAAAAGACAAAAACTTCCTGTAGAGGGAGTTATTTTAGTTGGGACAATAAGCAGAAAGAGTATACCCAGTCTGGGGAACAGGCAGAGAAAAATGTCCAGAGTTGAGAGATGTAGAGTAAGGTTTACAGAACAGTCAGGTCAGTATCACTAGATCAAGAGTGCAAGGTGGGACTGGTTCTAATTCTTTACAACATGACTAATGTGAAATATGAATCTATATGAAGAGAGTTGCCTGGGGCATGAGTAGTTAATTACCTATGGTCATACAGCCAGTATGTATCTGAGGTAGGACTCCAACTCAGGGATTCCTGACTTTAAGGTTTTGTCCAATAAATAATTCTGCCTCTTTGTATGCTCTGGGGGAAAAAAGAGGGAAAAAGGTTTCTAATGAATATTCTTTATTGAAATCAATGGATTAAATTGAGAAGGCATATTTTATGTTTCTAATATTTTTTATTATTTCTAAATAATGCAAATTGTGTGAAGTGGGTTTTTAGGAAGTGTAGTCCTTAAATGGTCTCTGATTTAACAAACTTTACAATTTTAATGAGCCAAGAAAACAAGAAACATTTTATATGAAAATAGAAAGTAGGGGGAAAATGGGTATTCTGACATACACACCAACCTTCTTGCCTTTTAACGCTAGAGCCTAGGCATCATAATTCCTATAGCAGCGACTCTGACAGCCAAACAAAGGATTAGGGCTATTTGTAGAAAGGGAGCAGGAGCTGAATCCACAAACAAGAGAAATCCAATATACTTGTAAATGCCTTTCATAATAGGAAATAAGGGAAGAAAAAACAGAACTGCTCCTCCCAGATTCTTTTCATCCTCTACCTGGTAGAATATTTTCTGTGTGACTTGGAAGCTAGAACATCTTAGATTTTGACCATGTTTTATGTAGTGTTTGCTTTTAGACTTGTTTATTTTATTGTAACGTGAACAGAGTGGGGAAAGAATGAACATATACGAGTAACAATTTTTGTAAAGTGCTTGCTTAAATCTGTCCTCCAAGTTGGGGAATATGGGAGGTTTAGGCAGGACAAGGAGTCAAGCTCCCTTATCTTTAACTGCTTCCCAAAACTTGATTCAATAGCAAAACCCTGGATGGTTTTGATGGTTTTCTCTTAGCTGTCCAGTAGGAGCCAGTTGTCCTTTCAATGTGATTTTTTTTTTTGTTATAACTGGCCATGGACAGGCTTAATATTGCCATCATACAGACAATATACTTAATCATACTTTCAAATCTTTAACTCAATATACCTCTAAGGCAATTACCTGGCTTCTATTGATTGGCCATCTGTTTCCTGGGTAATTACAAGAACCCATCACTTAGCAACAGAATGAACTCCTGCCCTATCTTTTCGTAGAACCACATGGCTATGGTTTAAAAGAAGACAATAAGAGTCTTTTGCTGTTCTAAATATGTATTATATAAATTATGCATTGAGGCATCTGTGTACACACATGCGCACACACATACACACACACATTCACACACACACACAGTCCTTTCCTAATTCCATCCCTTTTGTGTCTAGTTTCAGTGTTAGTCATGGAAATTTCCTTTCCTACATGAAGCCTCCTACTATATACTTGATTAATTTATTAAGAGGTAACTTTAGTTAAAGAAAGAACTTGGGAAAAAAATTTAACATTAATCAAAAAAAACCCATTTTACAAGAACTAATGATAATAATAATGATAACAGCTATCATTTTTATAGCAAATTAAGGTTTTCAAAGTGCTTTTACTTTTCAGTTTAATAGATGCTATTAACTATGCTCATTTTGTAGACAAGAAAGGTACAACAGATATAGAGAGACTCAGTGACTGGTCCAGGGTCTTTGGATTTGAATTCAGGTCAGGTCCGGTTCCCTATTCAATGCATCTCCTAACTACACTGGAAAGTATTCTTTTTTTTCCCCTTGTTATATAGTAAGGTTCTCCAAGCCAGGGGCCATACCTGTCATTACCTGGCTATGCATAGGGGCTAAGGGACTGGCCTCAGTTTCAGGAATACCGAAGTTAAAGTTCTGTCCTGAATGCCTACTATGTGGCTATGGGCAAATCATTTAACCTTTCAGTACCTTGAAAAAGGCTTACATAATATGTGACAGTAACTGGCCAATCTGGATTAATGAAAAAAAAGCTTCCACTTGCTAAGTTCCTTACCCTGATTACATACCAGATACGGAAACATCCCTCGACCTCCCAAAAGAGAAAGAAGTATCTCTACAGGGCCTAGAATAGTGTTCATGCTATGGCTAAATTTCTGGTGGTCGAAAAACAGTAACTTTCCATGAAGAATGGAAAAAACAATCTCTGTTTTACTGGTAATTTAAAAAACGTATTCCCTTCTCTCCTTTCTGCTATAATAATTGACACATTTTTTAAAGGTGTCTACACATGTAATAGGATGGTCTGTGACAGCAGGGGGTTGGTTTGGTCCTCTATGGACAGCCAGAGCCACCATGGGGAGAAGAAGGTATTAAACAACCCAGTACCCTACCCCAACCTGCCATGTCATCATCCCCTTCTTTTCTAGTAGTATCATTAATTCAACCATAAGGTTAGATGCACCCACCTAATTGGCCACATCCCTTCTTTCCCAGACTTAATCTTTATTTTAGTATTGTCTTTGCATCCCTAGTACAAACCTCATTGTCTGGCACTGTAGTAAATGCTTAATAAATAACTTGCTGAATGACTAATGTGGAAATATATTTTTCATGATTTCACATGTATAACAGATATCACACTGTTCACCTTTTCAGTGGGTGGGAAGGAGGGAAGAAGAGAATTTGAAACTCAAAATTTTAAAAATGTATATTAAAATAAAAATAATTTTTAAAATAAAAAACAAAAAATACTTATTGATTTACTGACTTCCCAAGGGTGTTTACCTAAATAAACAGTTTAATTGCATTAGTTAAACATATAAGATACAAGCAGCAGATAATAGATGGCTCACAGATTCCTCAGAACAGAACCTCATCTTAAATAAAAGATCTAAGAACTGGAATTCCTGCTTTGTCTCAAATGGCTGAAAAAACTTGTGCTTCTACAAATACTGGCTAGCTAAGTACCCTTGAATAAATGAAAATGTTTTTGTTTTGTTTTGTATGCTTGAATGACATACATTCTGTCTTTATGTCCACTTCCAGGGTCACATATGCTCAGCTAACATGTTCATTTACAACTAGCTTTAATCAATAAGTCTGAAATTGAAAATCATCCTTCACAATAGGAATGTAAACAGAATCCTATTCTGTAAATTCCTCACTGTCTTCTGATGTGACTTTGTTCTATCTTTTGCCTTGTCATCTATGATATGTATTATTCTCACAATTTCCTGATACTGTAGTTGAGCAAAAGCATGAATATTTTCATGCTATAGTTGAAAATACATTTATGAACTTCATATTTCATTAGGAAATACATTTATAAGCCCTTAGAGGGAATTAAACATAAGACCCGAAACAGTCTTTAATAATTGAGGAATCAAACTTTTCACTTTAGTAGTGAGGAAACTGAGACCCAGAAATGTTAAGTGACTTGATAGCATTATCCCCACTCATAATCACACTTTGTCATTCTGACCTTCCCAAGGTCTCTCCTAAGTCTTCTCTTCATTCACACAGCTGCCATTCCAATGAAGGCTCTCACCTATTCTATTTCAACAGCTTTCTGGTTGTTCTCCCTGCCTCAAGTCTCTCCCATTCCAATTCATCTTACACTTTGCTGTCAAAGTGATTTTCTTAGAATGCAGGTCCAATCATGTCACTCTCCCCCAGCCCAGCCCTTTGTCCCATGAACCCCAGTGGTTCCCTTTTACCTTCAGATCAAATCTAAAGTACCCCACTTGGCTTTTAAAGCCTTTCAGTCTGCTCTCTTCCTACCTTCTAATACTTTACTCACCTCCATATATCCCATGATCCAGTTGCACTGACTTATTTGCTCTTCCTCACACACCACATTCCATATCTCAGATCATTATCCATGCTTGGAATACTCTTTCTCTTCATTTCTTCCTCTTCATTTCCCTTTCCTCCTTCAAGACTCAACTCAAATCCAAGGATCTTCAGGAGTCTTTCCCTCCTTTGCCTTGTTTTGAGATTACATAACACTTTATATACATACAGTTACAAACCCTGTATAGCTTGTATGGATGTACATAGTTATTTGCATGTTATCTCTTCCATTAATATGTGAGATCTTTGAAGGTAAGAGCAAAATTTTTGCCTTTCTTTTTATTTCTGGCACTTAGCACAGTGTCTAGCATATAGTAACCACTTAATAAATGCTTGTTGACTGACAGACTAAAAGACATGAAAATATGAACAAATGTCATACTATCTTCCCTGCTTTAGAGATGATGATGTCCACCCACTCCTAGTATTAGAGAGAAGCAAAAGTGCAGAAGAACTCTTTGGTTGCTCTTAAAGCAATTCTTTGCAGCATTTTATTATAATTTACTATTAAATTTAAGTATTCTATATTCAAAGGCACCATTTCTGTTTAGATTAAGAAGCCATAATAAAAAATAGTAGTTAATATAGAGAGAGCCCTTAAAGGTTTGCAAAGTATTTTACATATACCATCTCATTTGATCTTTACCACAACCCTGTGATGTAGTTCTTGTTGTTCATCACCTTTTACAGTTGAGGAACTCAGGCTGAGAAGTTAAGTGACTTGCCCAGGGTCAGACCCAATAGTTTGATTTCCTGCTTCATTTACACTGCACAGAGTAGAGATATTTACAGATATTTCAAGTGCCTGTGATGTCAATGGTATGGATACTTCTCATGATTAAAACCATGACAACCACCTGTAGGTGGTCTTTAAGCATTACTGTGGTTGACTAGTTCACTGCCCACCCTGATAATGAGCCACTCTAAATTTAGAGTGGTTGATTCTCCATAGCACATATACAGACCATGATGCTTCCCCTACCTGAAATGACCCTAGCTTGGTAGAACTTTCTAGAAACTGTGTTGTACTAATGTAGACTCTCCTAATGCAGATGTCAGGGTCACCACCATGGTGCATTGAAGCATTGGAAGGAATTTTTCTTCTCCTCCTATATGATTAAAAAAATTTAAACTAGATGGCAGAGTAGAAGGAAAGACCTACTCTAGCTCTTCCCCCATAGCCCAAAACATACCTGTAAAAAATAACTCTTAACAAATTTTAAAGCAGAAAAAAACACAAAACAACAGAGTGACAGAGATTTCCACCCCAAGACAGCCTGCAAGGCTGACAGAAAAGGTTTATCGCACTGGGCTCAGAGCATAGCACAGCACAGCCTTGGCCACAGTGGACAAGGACAGGACTGCAGCAGGCTTCAGGGTGTGGAATCACAGGGCAGCAGCTGAGGCTCCCAGATTTCTCAAACCACAAATACCAAAGACAGCTTCGAAGATTAGTAAGAAAGCTCCTTCACCTGGGCAAGAGTGGGATGTGGGTCCAGTCCCAGCCCCAGGGTGGCATCAGTCACTGTGGCAGCAAAATCCACTTTTGGAGCCCTTGGCCTAAGGACCCTGGGGGAGTTGAGCAAGTGATCTGGATCTCAGTTGAAATGGAGGTCCTGGGGTGAGGAAGAGCACCAGTGCTGGCATGGTGGAGCTGGTGGTGGCTATGGAAAGGGAGATCCTGGGCAGAAAAGAGTACTTGTGATTGCTCACAGATCAGAACACAGGCCAGGAGAGGAGAAAACTCCTCTCCCTTGATTGTGCTACCTTGGAGGAACTGAAAACTCACAAGTTCCTAGAGTATACCCTTCACTTGACAAAGGACTCAAAAGTCAAATGATTGGCAGGGAACATGCCCAAAAAAATGAAAAAAATAAGACTGCAGAAAGTTACCTTTTTGATGAAAAGGTATTTTCTTCTATCCTTTTAGATGAGGAATAACAAAGCATCACATCAAAAGAAGACATCAAGCCATCTAGTTTAAATTTTTTTCATCACGTAGGAGGAGAAACAAAATTCCACCCAATGCTTCAATGTGCCACAAAGGTGACCCTGACATCTGCATTAGGAGAGACTACATTAGTACAACACAGTTTCTAGAAAGTTCTGCCAAGCTAGGATCATTTCACATAGGGGAATCATCATGGTCTGTGTATCTGCTATGGAGAACCAAAAACTACATCAAAAACCTCCAAGAAAAATATGCAATGGTCTCAGGCCATGGAAGAGCTCAAAAAGGATTTTGAAAATCAAGTAAGAGAGGTGGAGGAAAAATTGGGAAAAGAAATGAGTGATACAAGAAAATCATGAAAAGAGAGTCAATAGCTTACCAAAGGAAATCCAAAAAATGCTGAAGAAAGTAACACCTTTAAAAATAGACTAACCCAAATGGCAAAAGAGATCCAAAGAGCTAATGAGGAGAAGAATGCTTTAAAAAGCAGAATTGGTCAAATAGAAAAGGAGGTTCAAAAGCTCACTGAACAAAACAGTTCTTTAAAAATTGGAATGGAGCAGATGAAGCTAATGACTTTATGAGAAACTAAGAAATTATAAAACAAAACCAAAAGAATGAAAAAATAGAAGACAATGTGAAATATCCCACTGGAAAAACAACCAACTTGGAAAATAGATCCAGGAAAGATAATTTAAAAATTATTCCTCTACTTGAAAACCATGATCAAAAAAAGAGCCTAGATATCATCTTCCAAAAAATTATCAAGAAAAACTGCCCTGATATTCTAGAACCAGAGGGCAAAATAGAAATGGAAAGAATTCACTAATCACTTCCTGAAAGAGAACCAAAAAAGAAAACTCTTAGGAATATTATAGCCAAATTCCAGAGTTCCCAGCTCAAGGAGAAAATATTGCAAGTAGCCAGAAAGAAACAATTGAAGTATTGTGAAAATATAATCAGGATAACACAGAATTTATCAGCTTCTACACTAAGAGAAGGACTTGGAATATGATATTCCAGAGATCAAAGAAGATAGGATTAAAACCAAGAATCATCTATTCAGCAAAACTCAGTTTAATACTTCAGGGGAAGAACTAGAATTTCAACGAAATGGAGGACTTCCAAGTATTCTTGTTGAAAAGATCAGAGCTGAATAGAAAATTTAACTTTCAAATGTAAGAATAAAGAGAAACATGAAAAGGTAAACAGGAAAGAGAATCCTGAACAAACTCATTAAACTTGAACTATTTGCATTCCTACATGGGAAGATGTTATTTGAAATTGATGAGACCTTTTTCAGTATTAGGGTAGTTAGAGGAATATGTATATATATGTATATATATGTTTGTGTGTGTGTGTGTGTATGGGTATGGGTATGTATATATGTGTATATTATATATGTGTAGGTATGAATATGTACATAGGTGTATGTATGTATGTGTCTGTATATAAAGAGACAGACAGACAGAGGGCACAGGGTGAGCTGAAAATGAAGGGAGAATACCTAATAAAAATAAAATTTATTATTGAATGGAATGCACTAGGAGTAAGAGAAAGGGAGAGGTAGACTATAGCAAATCTTCTAATATAAAGGGGGGAAGAAAGGAGTTTTACGGGGGAGGAGCCAAGATGGTGGAGTAGAAAGATTCACATATGCTAGCTCCAGAACCCACAGCCCATAAATTTCCTGTAAAAAGAACTCCCCACAAATCCTAGAGCAGTGGAAGCCATGCAGCAACACAGTGGAGGAGATTTACGTTCCAGAGAGCCCTGAAAAACTGGCACCAAAGGTCTGTCACACACTGGGCAGTGGAGCCCAGCCCTGGCCACCTGGCCCCAGAGGAGCAGATCCGAGCAGGCTTCAGGGATGGAACCTCCGGTGGCCGCAAAGGTCCCTCCACCCACAGGCACTACAGGTCAGTGAGAGAGACTTCTGGGCTGGCTGAGAGGGGAGCGGGGTGTCTCCATAACTCAGGCCCCTTGGAAGGCAGCAGCAGAGGCAGCGGAGGAGGCAGTGGTGGAAGCAGTGGCAGCTAGGGGCCCCAGGAGCCGACAGGACCTCAGATCCATTACTGAAGGTCTCTGCATAAACCCCCTGAGGGAATTGAGCCTGGGAGGCAGCCCTGCCCCCACCTGAGAACTTGAATTTAATCTTACCCTGAATAGCAGCCCTGCCAGCCCCTGAAAGCCCTGAGGCTGGGGAGCAGCATTTGAATCTCAGTCCCCAAGCACTAGCTGGGCAGATCTAGGCAGGGGTGGAGAGAAATCTCAGAAGTCAAGTACCTGGCTGGGAAAATGCCCAGAAAAGGGGAAAAAAATAAGACCATAGAAGGTTACTTTCTTGGGGAACAGATGTTTCCACCTTTCCTTTCTGATGAGGAAGAATAATGCTTACCATCAGGAAAAGACATAGAAGCCAAGGCCTCAGTATCCCAAACATCCAAAATAGATATCCAATGGGCTCAGACCATGAAGAGCTCAAAAAGGATGTTGAAAATCAAGTTAGACAGGTGGAGGAAAAACTGGGAAGAGAAATGAGAGAGATGCAAGAAAAGCATGAA
The DNA here is from genome assembly GCA_023548195.1 of Bettongia penicillata ogilbyi. Lineage (NCBI taxonomy): Eukaryota > Metazoa > Chordata > Mammalia > Diprotodontia > Potoroidae > Bettongia > Bettongia penicillata. The sequence goes on from JAJHZJ010000061.1 coordinate 4,263,979, forward strand.
AAATGGGTCAATACCTTGCTAAAGGAGACCCAAAAAAATACAGAAGAAAGTAACACCTTGAAAAATAGGCTCACTCAACTGGCAAAAGAGGTTCAAAAAGCCAATGAGGAGAAGAATGCTTTCAAAAGCAGAATTAGCCAAATGGAAAAAGAGGTTCAAAAGCTCACTGAAGAAAACAGTTCTCTCAAAATTAGAATGGAACAGATGGAGGCTACTGACTTTCTGAGAAACCAAGAAATCACAAAACAAAACCAAAAGAATGAAAAAATGGAAGAGAATGTGAAATATCTCATGGGAAAAACAACTGACCTGGAAAATAGATCCAGGAGAGACAATTTAAAAATTATGGGACTACCTGAAAGCCATGATCAAAAAAAGAGCCTAGAAATCATCTTTCATGAAATTATCAAGGAAAACTGCCCTGATATTCTAGAACCAGAGGGCAAAATAAGTATTGAAGGAATCCATCGATCACCGCCTGAAAGAGAACCAAAAAGAGAAACTCCTAGGAACATTGTGGCCAAATTCCAGAACTCCCAGCTCAAGGAGAAAATCTTGCAAGCCGCTAGAAAGAAACAATTCCAGTAGTGTGGAAATACAATCAGGATAACTCAACATCTAGCAACTTCTACATTAAGGGATCAAAGGGCGTGGAATAGGATATTCCAGAAGTCAAGGGAACTAGGACTCAAACCAAGAATCACCTACCCAGCTAAACTGAGTATAATACTTCAGGGGAAAATATGGTCTTTCAATGAAACAGAGGACTTTCAAGCATTCTTGATGAAAAGACCAGAGCTGAAAAGAAAATTTGACTTTCAAACACAAGAATGAGAAAAAGCATGAAAAAGTAAACAGCAAAGAGAAGTCATAAAGGACTTACCAAAGGTGAACTGTTTACAATCCTACATGGAAAGACAATATTTGTAACTCTTAAAACTTTTCAGTATCTGGGTAGTTGGTGGGACTACACACACACATACACACACACGTACACGCGTGTGCGCACACACACATACACACATGCATGCACACACAGAGACAGAGAGCACAGAGTGAATGGAATAGGATGGGATCATATCTTAAAAGAAATTAAGGTAAATGGTGAGAGAGAAATGTAGTGGGAGGAGAGAGGGTGGAATGGGGTAAATTATCTCTCATTCAAGAGGCAAGCAGGAGACTTTTTAGTGGAGGGAAAAAGAGGAGAGCTGAGAAAAAAACAAGAAGTTTACCCTCATCACATTCGACTAAAGGAAGGAATAAAATGCACACTCATTTTGGTATGAAAACCTATCTTACAATACAGGAAAGTGGGGGAGAAGGAGATAAGCAAGGGGGGATGATGGAAGGGAGGGCAATGGGAGGAGGGAGCAATTTGAAGTCAACACTTGGGGAGGGACAGGATCAAAAGACAGAATAGAAACAATGGGGGGCAGGATAGGATGGAGGGAAATATAGTTAGTCTTACACAACATGACTATTATGGAAGTCATTTGCAAAACTACACAGATAGGGCCTATATTGAATTGCCTGCCTTCCCAAAGGGAATGGGTGGGGAGGGAGGGATGGGGAGAAGTTGGAACTCAAAGTTTTAGGAACAACTGTTGAGTATTGTTCTTGCTACTAGGAAATAAGAAATATAGTTAATGGGGAATAGAAAGTCATCTGGCCCTACAGGACAAAAGAGAAGATGGGGACAAGAGAACGGAGGGAGGATAGAAGAGAGGGAAGATTGATGATAGGGAAAATTAGAATGCTCAGTATATTGGGGTGGGGGGAGGGGACAAATGGGGAGAAAATTTGGAACCCAAAATTTTGTGAAAATGAATGTAAAATGTTAAATAAATTTATATTTAAAAATAAATAAATAAAAATGGAGGGGAAGAAGGGGGAGATGAAAAAAAATAATTGAGCCTTACTCTCATGGGATTTGGCTTAAGGAGGGAATAACACTTACTCAAGGGGATATGGAAATCTATGTTACTCTGCAGGAGGGCAAGGAGGAAGAGGATAGGAGAGGGAAGATAATAGAAGGGACAGCATGTTGGGGAAAGAGATAATCAGAAGCAAACACTATCGTGGGAGGACAAGGCAAGGGAGAGAATGGAATAAATGAAGGGCAAGATAGGACAGAGAGAAATGTAGTTAGTCTTTTACAATACAACTATTATAGAATTGCTTTGCATTGTTGCACATGTATGATCTATATTGAATTGCTTGTTTTCTCAATGAAGGCAGGTGGGGAGGGAGGGACCCAATATGAAACTCAAAGCTTTAAGATGAATGTTAAACATTGTTTTATCATGCACTTGGAAATTGTTTTACAGGCAATGGAGTATAGAAATCTATTTTGACCTACAGGAAAGTAGAGGGGAAGGGAGATGGAAGAAGAGTAGATAATAGAAGGGAGGACAGACTGGAGGAAGAGGTGGATCAGGTGCATACTGTCCTGAGGTGGAGGGGTGGGGAGATATGGGGAGAAAATTTTGAATTCAAATTCTTGTGGAAGTGAATGTTAAGAAATGAGAAATGAATGAATTATATATTAAAGAAAAAAATTTAGTTTGCTCTGTATCCAAGAATTGTACCAAATTTAGCAGAACAGAAGGCAAAGCTTCCATATTTGAGATCTTTCATAGTTTCAGGAAAGGTCACATGTTATAGTAGATTACAAATTGTATATACCAGATTATAAATCATATTATATAGATGCTGGTCCCAGCTCTGTAGCTATGTAGTTGCAGAAACATTAGGCAAATCTCTTAATCTTAGCTTCCTTACCTGTAAAATGAGGAGGTTGGAATAGATTATTTCCAAGGACCCTCATACTCCTAAAAATTCTGAGTCTACAAGAGAAAACTGCCTCCATTCTTTTGAAATGTTTGTTCACAATAGCTATTTAAAGAAAATCAATGACCTTAAAGCAACCCAGAGAAGCAGTCAGCAGAATCAAATTATATTAGAAGGCATTCAACCATTTGCTAGTAGCCTACAGTATTAACTGAAGTTTTTGTTATACATAGTAGAAGTGGGAAATGGAACAGCTATAGTAAAATACCACCAGGAATATTTTTTAACGAGAAATACATTATGGGCATGTGTATAGCCTATTTTGTAGAGATAGGAAGCACAGAGTAATTATGGAAGTTAGTGTGGCAGTGGATAGAGCACTGGGTCTGGAGTCATCAAATCTAGCCTCAGGCACTTACTAGCTATGTGACCCTGAGCAAGTCACCTAACCTCTGTCTGCTTCAGTTTCCTCAAGTATAACATGAGAACAATAGAATCTACTTCCCAAGATGGTGGTGAGGATCAGATGAGATAACGATTGTAAAGTGCTTATCACAGTGCTGTAAAATGCTAACTATTACTATTATTATTTGTTATATCTCCAGGTCATAAAAGATTTCATAGACCATGGTCCGTCCCATGTTTGTTCTGCAGAGCTAAGATGTTTTGCTCCAGTCTTTGAGTAGTTGAGTATTATAACACTGAACCAATGCATGCTTTGGAGTTCTCTCTCAGATCCAGCAGTTCTGAATAGAGCTAGCAGTTTGGAAATCATTAGGAGAATATCTTCTCCTCCTGTGCATTATCCTATTAGATCAAACTTTAAAATGTCAGCATTGCCTATGTGGGGCCTGTGTTCACCAATGCAGATGAAATAATTTTGATAATTATTCACTTGATTTTAAGTTGTATCTAACTCTCCATGACCCCATTTGTGGTTTTCTTGGCAAAGATGCTGGAATGGTTTACCATTTCGTTCTCCAACTTACCTTACAGATAAAAAAACTGAGGCAAACAAGGTTAAGTGACTTGTGCAGGGTCACACAACTATTAAGTGTCTGAGGCCAGACTCGAACTTAGAAAGATGAGTCTTCCTGACTCCAGGCCTGCTTCTGACTATTGCACCACCTATTTGATTAAAACCCATGTAGATGAAAACCCATCTATAATTTACATTGGAGAGTTGCCAACAGCACAGAGGGGCTAAATTATTTACTTATGGTCACATGACAACTAAGTGTCCAATACAAAATTTGAAACCCAATCTTCTGATTTCATGTCCATTCACTGCACCATACTGCCTTTCACCAAACTCTCCTCATGCCAAACTACTCCCCTCATAAAGTAGCTGAGTAACTGAAACACTTAACAAATCAGTTTTCAGAATAGCTCTGAGCAAAAAATTGTCTTTTCAATACAAATGTTTCAAGACTTCTTTGAGTATTTTAGCATTTGGTTATTGTACCCTTTTGACTTTCACACCATCCTCAGGAGGAGAATAAAATTTCATTATCTAGAATTCTTTATTCTAAACACAGTGAAGACTTCCCATTACAGGAGCTGTCAGAGAGAAAGTGACATCTAACTTGTATGTGTCATTAAAAAAGAGGGGGAGGGAGAAATTGAAAGGTAGGAATGCTATGATCCCTGAATATTCTCCAAATGTTCCTAAAAGGACTTGCCTCTAATATTGACAATGCGACAGGAAAGTAATTTCTGATTACATGATTTCCCTTGCTTTTTAACAGGGTTTAAATTGGATCACTGACCTAGAATATTAATTTTGAAAATTGCTTCAGCAAAAGAAAATCTGAGATTAAATTGTGGATGCTGCCATCTTGAGAAACAGCTGAATGGCAGAAGACTATATTTTACATTGTCTTCCTGCTCTAAATAATCCCTTTCAGGAAGATTAGTCACAATATTAAATTAGCCAAGGACACAATTAATTATATTCTATTACCTTAGAGTGAAAGAAGAAAATCCCTAAGAACCTTCTCCCCCTCAGATTACACACAAGAATTACATGATGCTTTTTCTCAGCTGATGAAAATTATATTGAGCTTTTGATTTTAAATGCAAGGTTGGGGATGAGTTGCATTCACAATGAGCTTTTTTTTGTCTATTTTTATTTTTCTAAAGGAGATTGTTTTTTTTTTAAAAAATCTGCAATAAGATGGGATATCAAAGTCTCAAAAATCACTTGCCATTTCTTGAGCCTAAACTCTGTAACATGAAAGTGAGTCTGTAGTCTAGATCCATGACTTTCAAAATGTGCTTGTGTGTTTTGACTATTTGTGGTACTTCCTATCTACTTGAGATAAAAGATGAATATTTATGAGCCAGACTATAATATCCAACATTGGACTAGAACATATTCTAAAGTTACCTATTAAGAAGAATGATGAGGCAGAGGCTCGAGTGTCAGGCTCAAATCTGAAGACCTTGATTCAAATACTGCCCCAGAGTTTCATCTGTAAAATAGGGACAAATATAATCATACTACCCACCTTCCTGGGCTATTCTGAGGAAAGTACCTTACAAACTTCAAATGTGAGTTACAATAACTTATCAAAAAGACTTGGATGTCACAAATATTTTATGAATGGCCTTCTATATGCTTGTACAATCAAATCAAAATCAACTTATCATAAAATGATGGGGATTCTGATTGTTTGAAGTTTTTTTTTATCTTGATGCATATACTCGATGCTTAGCTGGCTTCAAAATCCTGTATTTTGAGTACTTTTATAAACAATCACTCAAATAGAAATTTAAGCACCTACTATGTGCCAGGCACTGTGCTAAGTGCTGAGATACAATGAAAGGCAAAAACTAGCCCCTGCCCTTAAGGAACTCACATGGGTGGTGACAACATGCAAACATCTATGTACAAACAAGATCTTTATCTATTTCTATCTATCTACATAGATAGATGGGGGGGGGAAGAGACAGAGACAGGAAAAAATAGGGCGTAATCTCAAAGAGGAGGCCCTAGTTTTAAGGAGAACTGAGAAAAGCATCTCTCAGAAAGTTGAGACTTTGACTGAGACTTAAAGGAAGCCAGGAAAGGTTGGAGGCAGAGATGATGAGGGAGAGCATGCCAGATCCTGGGGACAGATGTCTTTATCAGGAGACTGAGCATCGTAATGAGGAATAGCAAAGGGGCTAGCGCCACTGGATCGCAGCCAGCACATATGGAGGGAAGTAAGATGTGAGAAGACTGGATAGGTAGGAAGGGCTTTTAAAAACCAAGCAGATGATTTTATATTTGATGCTGGAGGTAAACAGAAAAGTCAGACAAAAGTATTTATTGAGCATCTAATAAAAACCGCCCATTTGTAGAGTAGTAAGTACTACAAAACCTATTTCTCCAAACGAGCCAGTGGAGTATAAATATTATTAGAGATGGGGATACTGAGGCCCAGGAACTTGCCCAAGGTTACACAGTAAGTAGGAGTCAGGATACAGCATTCTTCACTAGAAAGGGGATGCTTCTCTATTAGGTGCAGAACACTGACTATATTCTGCGAAGGTTACGGAGCTGTAACACAGAGCATCTGCCCTTGAGGAATGTACAGCCTTGCTGGTGAGGCAAGACTTTGATCTTAGCATAAATCCAGATAATAACAACTGACGTGTATATCACACTCAGAAAAGCACTTTACATACACGGGGTTTTCCAAAAGTTACTAAAGCTGAAAACTGAGATAAAACTTTTGGGATACTCCACATTATCTCATCTGAACCTCACAACAAACTTGTAAGGTTAGGTACAACAGGTATTACCACCCCATTTTACAGAACAGGAAGCTTGGGCTTATAGGGACAGAAATAATTTCCATACAGTGTCAGAGGTATGATTTGAACCCAGATCTTGATTTCAAATCTCCCAGGACCAGCTCCACAACTCTTATTCTCTGATATAAACATTAAATCAGGAGAGGTACAGAGAAGGGAAGCAGGAACATATCAGCACAGGTTAGTTTATCCTTCTAGTCATTTTTCAATGTCTTAGTAAAGAATTGCTATGCAGGGACTTTCAGACCTTTGCCATTATCTCTTTCAGAGAGAGGCAGTCTTGGTGAACCAAGGGGGTGGGGGAACTAGACTATGGCATCCTAATTCTAAACTAAATCACCATCTATTTATTCATCACATGTTTTATGTAATACACTGTGCTAGCCCTGAAATGAGGAATTCTGCCCTCCTCACAATCAGTATCAATCATGCAGCCTGAATCCATCACAGGACAATTCACATCATGGTCACAGATGCTCCAGCTGCAGTCAATGGTAGATGTGGACATGGTTACAAACCTAAGGGTGATTTTAAAACTGGTGAGGGAAAAATATTCTTCAAATACAAAAACCAGAGTCACAGGTCCCCAAGAACGTTTAAAGGTTAAGTGAATATTTATTATTTCTTTTGTCCATCTGGTTAAGAAGCCATGTGGCTATCTTGAAAACAAGGTTTGTTGGAAAACTTAGGAGACGTTCAGTTGAATTTAGTTACTTTGTATGAAAATTTCAATTACAATAAAATAAAAGGTTAGGTAATTTCCTGAGAAGGGCTTTGTGAAGGAGGCAGACAATGCACTGCAACTGTTACGTGGGACAAAGTTAGCACTGGATAATAAAGAAAGATGTGCAACAGAGATTATAGATGTACCCAAAACATCATAGATACAAAATGAAAGAGAACATTGAGATCATCTGGTACAAATTCTTCATTTTATAGGAAAAGGAAGGAAGGAAGAAGGGGAAGGAAGCAGGGAAGGAAGGACTTATTAATAACCGACTATGCTAAGGACTTGATCATCATAAGCACTCTGAGAGTTAGGTGCTGTTGCTACACCCATTTTAGAGATGAGGAACTTGAGGCAAACAAGTTAAATGACTTGTCTAGGGTCACACAGCTACTGAGTATCTGAGACAAGATCTGAACTCAGGTTTTATTGATTCCAGGTCCAATACTCCACCTGCAGTGCCACTGAGCTGCCTCCACCTCTTATTTTAAGGTCTTTTAGGATACCCAGCCTATCCTCTCCCCAGATATGACTGTTCCTTCCTCTTTACATTAATATATAGCAATTTCTATAGGCTTTTCTATGTACATGTTATGTCTTTCAGTAGACTGTATAAGTTCCTTGAGGGCAGGGGCTCTATTTTGTTTTGTTCCCAACACTCAGTCTTATATATAGTAAGTGATTTATAAATATTTCTTGAATTTGTCAGGTGAGGACTAGAACCTCAGTGTCTTAATTCCCAGTATAGGATGCATTCTTCTCCAATACACTACCTCTCCTTCCTTTTAAGAAAATACAATTTCTTCCCTCATTCACAATATTGCTTTTCCAAATGATTACAAAACTTCTGAAACATGAACTACAATCCATAACCTTCTTTGCTACAAGCCTTAAATATGTATAAGTACCCAATTTGATACTAACTTACAAGTCTTTAAATGCTATTGGACAACTCAGTTACAGTAACAATGAGTTTTCAGTGTCAGCACCTCGACAGTTGCCCTGGAGATGGAGGGTCCTTGCCATTGATTTCTGTTTCATTAAAGAGAAGGGATATTTACAAGCAGTGTTGCTAGATAGTTTCTGTTGACAGATTCCATTTCTTTTAAACGAAGGTTTAGTTTTGTTTTACCAGTCAGAAGATATTGAAGTCCTCTGGATTTACAGACACCATATTCTTTTTGAATGCAGCTAATGCATGATCCTTATACTTTATCTTGCTTTATACTGCACTTGCCATTTATCATGTAAACATGAAAATACATCCTAAGCCACATGCATCAGGCTGAAGCAAAATTTAATGCAATTTATTCTGCCTCCAATCTATTCCTCTGTGTTTGCTTGTTTTATACATGGCAAGTCTGTATCTATGAGGGAATTCAGAATGTTTGCCCAGTCTATAGTATGGAAAAGGAGGGGGAAGAGGGTAAATGAAGGAAATGGGGATATCAGGGCAGGAAAAAGAATATGAATGGAGGTAGGAAAATGGGGAATTTGTGGATCAAATGGAATTCTAGCTAGGTAACTGATTTGGGAAAGCAATTTGCAAGACTCAGTCATTCCATTAGGGAAACATTTTGTATGTGATTCAGTGAGCTGAGAAGATATTTTTACTAATTCACTTGGGGTGATGGGAAATGCTGCTCTCTATTAGCCTCACACTATGTATCTTCTCTTATCCCCATCTGATCTCTTTGGCTAGCTTGCCTGCGGATTTCTGGAATGCCTTTAGTTATAGTAATATTAGGGAGCAGACTAAACTAGGTGCATGGAGTTAAACTATGGAATACGATGGTTGCAATTATATATTTTTTCATTAGAACCTAATATTCCCTTTAGTTCTAAAAAATAGAATATATAGCTTTTCTCAGTTCTTTTTAAATAGAGATGGTTAATAAAAATGTGTATAAAAATATCTGCTGATATATACATACATTATATATAGAAATATTGATGATAGACAGATGATATAGACTCATTGACAACCCTTATGTCATTGAGCTGATATAACTTTGCCAGGTGAAGGAAAGAAGGCAGGCAGAGGCATTTATTAAGCACCTCCTATTTGCCAGTCAGGAAGATGGCTCAGTGGATAAAGCACTAGGCCTAGAGCCAGGAAGACCTGAGTTCAACTCTGACCTCAGACACTTCCTAGCTACGTGACCCTGGGCAAGTCATTTCACCTCTGTTTGCCTTAATCCACAGGAACAGGAAATGGCAAACCACTCTGCCAAGAAAACCCCATGAACAAAATGGTCTGCAGAGTATCAAAGAATTGGACACAAGCAAACAACAACGTGCCAGGCGAAAACAATAATTATTTTATAATTATTTTCTCATCTGATCCTCATAACAACCCTGCAAGGTTGGTTCTGGGACAGACAGAGGTTAAAAGACTCGTGCAGGATCACACAATCAGGAAGTATTTGAGGATGGATTCTTCCTTACTCGACACTTAAAGTTCTACTATATCACCTTGCTGTGAAAACAGCATGATGCAAAAATCAATTTTTTGCCATATAGAAATTATCTAATAATTTTTATGCATGAAGAGCACTGAACTTGGAGCCAAAAGATATAGGTCTGTCTCCTGACAGTAGTGAGTTGTGTGACCACGGAAACCACACAACATCATTGAGCCTGTTTCATCAGCAAAATCCAGACAATAATATACTACCCATCTCATGCAATTCTTGTGAAAAAAAAACACTGTGAAAACTGTAAAATGGTATATAAAATGAATTGTTATTAAATTCTAATAGAATAGAGAATATAGACTGATCCAAAAGCCTAGGGATAGGGCACTCAATCTCTGACCTCTTACAGGAATTTAATGTTTGTGACAAAAAACTGTTTCTGACCCCAGTCCCCACAGTCTGTGACTGTCTACCTTTATTTCATTCCCTCAGCAACTCTCATACCCAGGCAGGAAATACTGAACAAAAATTTCTTCTTCCTGCTTCTCCGGCCACTGCTTATTTCCATAATCTACTTGCTTAAGATACACATATTTCCAATGCAATTTAATTCAAACTCAGCCTCAGAAACTAGCTGTGTGAACCTGGGCAAGCCTCTTAACCTCTGTTTGCTTTGGTTTCCTCAGCTGTAAAATGGGAATAACAACACCTACCTTCCAAGTTCAGTGGGAGGATCAAATGAGATAGTATTTATAAAAGCATTTAGCGTAATACTTGGTACATAGCTAGCTGGCACAGTGGATAAAATGTTGGGCCTCGACTCAGGAAGACCTGAGTTCAAATCTAATCTCAGATGCTTATTAGCTGTGTGACCCTGAGCAAGTCATTTAGCTGCTTGCCTCAGTTTCCTCAATTGTAAAATAAGCTAGAGAAGCAAATGGCAAACCACTCTAGCATCTTTGCCAAGAAAACCCTCAAAAGGGGTCATGAAGAATTGGATATGACTGAAACGACAAAACAAAGGTGCTCTAGAAATGCTTATTCCCTTCCCCAATCAATATTCACAGAGACTTTATTTTAAAGTTATTCTATAATGATCAAAGATCATTTTATAATAATCTCTGATGATCATTAGATCCATCTTGCTTTTGGCTGCATACATAAGATTCATCTAAGAAAAACTATACACTATTGTGTTCAAAGAGCTCCACAGAAGCCTAATCCAGAACTTTCCTCAATCACCCCCACCAACACTCTTGTGTGCTGTTCTTGGTATCACTATCCCTGTTCCTTTGTGCCTAGTCTTGTGCCTCGCTGGTGCTCAACAGATGCATGTTTCTTGTTAACCACACTTCCTTTCAGGAAATGTTTCCTTATAACTAATGTGATTCCCTTGTCCCTTGTAGGTGAGGCATGTTTTCTCTTCACTTCATTCTTTAGCGCAGATGGAAGGACACCTAATGATGATAGAGCACCAATAACACCAGGAAGGTGATGCCTTGACCTGCAGGCATGAAGGAAAAACAACATTCTGCTAGTAGTAGCTGCCCACCTGGGATGCAACCGCTCTGTTCCAGTTGAGTAATGTATCTTCTTTCCATCCTTCCTTCCTTCCCTCAGAATACTAGGTTGATCCACTAGCATGGGTAAGCATGAATAGGTAGCAATCTAGATTCATGGAGAAAATATCCACATCAATGGGATTACAGATCCATTTCAGTATATGATTAATCTCTAGTGTTCCCCTCTGAATTTTCTCTTTGTTCTTCAATTGTGAAGTCAGAGCAGAACAAACACAGAGTTTGTCAAATATTGAGGTAGAGGTGCCCATCCAGATAGACTAACTAGGTAACGGGCAGAATTTCTCAGCCAGATGTTTGACATCATACAGTCACAATCCTCCCGCAAGCGGGGTGACCTAGATCATATTTCTTTCAGTTGATCGATGACTATGACAAGCAACTATGACAAAATGAAGTCTTCTTAAAGTCAAGAGGAATTAATTTGTTTCATCCCCTTGATGTAGCAGATTAGATTAATCAGAAAGGACTTGTTTTTAACTCAGACATATTAGTCATCCTTAGTCACAAACATCTTGTTGTTGCCCAGGTTTTTTCTAAACTGATTTTACAAGAGTTGTGCCAGAATATTCCCAAGGAACCATGTGTTCTCTTTAGTCTATTTTATAACTTTATATTGTCCTCTACTTGTTATTGATTTTCTCGTTGACATCCTCAGTTCAAACCTTTGGGAATATTTGAATAATAAGAATGCATGAAAACCAAGGTGAATTAGGTTGTCTTTGCAGTTAGAGGTTTTATTCCTGACTTTCTGTCAGCATTTTGGATGCCTAAAGTAGCAGACCACATTTAGTGACATATTTAACATCACACACAGCCAGTAGGACTATACCAAGGGGAAAAATGAAGAGCCCCCATATCATACCTTCACAATCATTAAGTGATATTGTACTATTTTGTGAAATTTTTAGTTCCTTTATGTGACAAAGATCAAGACTAGATGGAAGACTATTAATAAACTTTTTGTGTATCTCAAGCTGATTGACCTAAATCATTGCCAGTTCATGACTTCTATGCCTGACAGACTCATGTTCAATGGCTACATGTTGGTATTTTAAAAAGACAAAAGAAAGATATCACATAAAGCAGTGTTTAAATTCAATCTTATTTTGAGATTTCCTCATTCATCCTAAAACTTTGAGGAATACTAATAGTGAACTATCCTGCAACTCATTTGGGGCCAATTATTTTGTTTCCTATATCCAAATAAGGTTGGTATAAAGGTAGGATTTCATAATGGTTAGAGTTCTGGAATTTAAATCACGAAAGCCAAGATTCAAGTACAGCCTCTGCCACTAACTAGCTCTGATACTAACTAGACCATGAATAAAGCATTCAATCCCTATGGTTTTAGACAACTATTTAGGATTTATCTATTTTTATAGATGGTTTGCAATCTGCACAGATGGTAGAAGTTTCCACAGTGGGACTTCTCAATACTAATAACATATCAGATCTTTCATATAGTTCTCTGTCAATATAATCAGATACTGTGTTGCCATTGTGATTGTGTCTGTGGCATGACCCATAATGATGATGTTAGTATAAACATGATGATATTAGTGACAACAGATGAATTAGACTTGGAGACACCACTGTGGTTTTTACATTAATGTCGTCTATTAAGAACCCTGACATCAAGGTTGATCAAACCACGTATATTCTAACCATATTCTGTATACTGAAAGACCTGGTCAACTAACCTGGCAGGATTTTGCCAAATGAGGAGAGAAGAGGGAGGGGAGGAGAAGAAGAAAGAGGAGAAGAGGAGAGAGAGAAGGGGAGGGGAAGAGGGAAGGGAAAGGGAGGACAAAAGGGGAAAGGGGAAGAGAAAAGAGGAAAGGAAGGAGAGGGGAGAAGGAAAAGGGGAGAAAAAAGGAATGGAGGAGGGCAAAGGAAAGGGAGGGCAGAAAAGGAGAAGAAAGGGGAAAGGAGGAGGAGAAAGGAGGAGAAGAAGGAAAGGGAGAGGATGGGAGAAGAGAAAGGGATGGGACTTAATTCATAAATTCAAAGGATTATAGACAGCGCTGGAAGTATAGTTAGACTCTCTAAGTCCTACATTTTGCAGATGAAGAAAGTGACACCCTGTAAAGATTTAAGACCCAGTAGAAAGTGGGCTAGATTGGAAAATACAGTTCTCTATTACACTACCTGTGTGACCTTGAGCAAGTCAATAGTCCTCTGAGCATCAGGTTCTCCATCTGTCAGATGAAAATTCTGGACTAGGTATCCCCTAAGATCCCTTCTTTTTTAATATGTGATATGATGCTAAGTGGTTTTTCCTTATGTCATACAGATAGCAAGTTGCCAAGTGAGGCTCTGAACCCAGGTTGTCTGCCTCCAAAATTAGCTCTTTTCTGTTACCTATGATTTGTTAATGATCAAATTTCACTGATCTCCTATAATGTTTAAGGTAACATTGCTTTCAGCACTTGTGTGGTTGTCTTTAGCTTCAACGAAAGGCCTGTGGCCATGCTCACATCACCTTTAAAACTGATCCCTCAAAAGCTAGATGGGATTTTGAAGAGAGGAATTACGACTCTCTTTTTGATAAGACCATCATCATAATTTGTATTGCAAAGAACTTCGGCACAATACATCTATTTAATTTTGCTGTATTTTTTATTTTAAACTTAAATGCAAAAATGAGAAAAGAAAAAAGAAGACATTACCATGTACACAGCAGACTATAAAAGAGGATTCAATATTACACAATAAATTTCCATTTCAAGAAAACCTATATAATAAATACTGCTCATTGTTTTCAAAGCTTCTCAGCTTTTCTTTGCTTCCTTGTTGTTTTTCTTTTGTTCTCTGCTGTGCCCTTTTTGCTTTATTTTTTCCCTCCCTAACCCCAACCCTATAGATGGCTGGATTTACGCATGAATATATCTATACATATACGTAGATATCTACAAACATATGCATATGTACTCATACATATATATGTAAGACTGTACTATGCTTATTTCCATCTGTCATCTGTTTTTCTGAAACTGAATAGCTTCTTCTTTCATAAGCCCAAGTCTTTTTATGTTTTTCTAAATCGACCAACTCATCATTCCTACACCACAACAATATTCTACCCCTACTACATCCTATCTGAGAGACTGTCTATAAAAGGTTTTTTTTCCCAATTTTCTGCCTTCCTTATGTTACAGGCTGCATAGGTTTTATTTATACAAGAAAGGTTTAATTTAAAATAATTGTAATTATCTTTGATAAACTTCAACAATGCTCTTGTCTTCTAATACAGTTTAAGGTCTGATACTGCTGTATCTATTTCCTTTACATCCTTTTTCCCCTGGTTTCTTTGAAGTTACTGACCTTCAGTTCTTCCAACTAAACTTTGTTATTATTTTTTCTAACTCAGTATTTTTTTTAGTAATTATATTGAGATGACATTGATTAGTTAATAAAAATTCTAAATAGATTAGTTAGACAAAATTCTCATTTTAAAAAGTATTTTGGCTTTACCAACCCATGAACGATAAATATTACTTCAATTATTTGGATCTGCGTTTATTTGTACAAAAAGTGTTTTATGCTTATATTGATATAGTTCTTGTGTCTGTTTTGGGATGCATACATTCAAGTATTTTATACTGTCAAAGTATTTTAAATTGTCTAAAACAATATTGAGTAATATTGTTGACATATAGTATAGTTTCTATATTTTTCACTTTTAACTAAATCTATTTTAACTAACTTTGTTTGAGCTCATGATTACTATCTCTGCTTTTTTTTTACACACTGAATTCTACTCCTGGCCTTCATTTTATCTTTGTGTATATCTCTCATTTTTATAATGTTTCCTTAATACAACATATTGTTGAATTGAAAATTTTAATCTGCCGTCCATTTCCATTTTATGGGTACTCATCCCATTTACATTCTAAGCTCCAATTACTTGTGTATTTTCTTTCTTCCTGTTTTTCCTCACTATCCTTCTCACTCTATTTACCTTACTCCCTACTCACTCCCCTCCTTTTTCCTTTACCTGCTACATTATTCTCCTATTCCTTAACTTACCTCCCCCAAGAGTCCCTCCTAATCTTCTCCCCTTATTCTATCCCCTTGACCTCTTATATCTTTCTGAATTTGGAAGAATTCTATACCCTTCTAGATATATGTTGCTCTCTCTTTAATCCATTTCTGATGAAAGTAATGTTCCAGCACTACCTGCCCTCCCCCCTACTAGCTTCTTCTGTATCAATTTTTCCTTTTATGACTAATCTGTATGAAATAATTACTTCTTTTTATCTCTCCCTACAGTTTTATTTTTTTAGAATCATCCTTTCAGCTCCACCCACGCCTTTTTTCAAACTACCCAAATAATGACAAAATAAGAGTGTTGCTAATATTTTCACATATATGAAGTAAACAATTTGTCTTGAGTCACTTATAATTGCTCTTTTATGTTTACGTTAGATGTTTCCTGGATATTATATGTCAAATTTTCTCATAAGTCCTTTTTGTCACAAAGACCTGAAAGAATTTGAGATTGTTACATGTCCACTTTTTATTTCATTGAGAAACATACTTAACTTTGCTGGGCAAGTTACCATTAGTCATAACCCAAGCTCTTTTGCTCTGTGGACTATAGTATTCCAATATCTTCAAAATAATATTGAAGTCCTTCAATATAATAATTGCAAGGTCTTATGTAATCCTTATTGTAGCTCCATGATATTTAAATTGTTTTTTTTTCCAGTTGCTTCCAATATTTTCTCTTTAACCACAAAGCTTTGAAACTTGGCTATGATATTCCTGTAGGTTTTCCTCCTGGAATCTTTTTCAGATAGTGCTTAGTGTTTTTTTTTCTATTTCTACTTCGCCTTCTTGTTCTAGAAGATAGTCTATTTAATGAGAATATTTGGAGAATAGTTTCCTTGGCTAATTAAATTTTCAAGCAGAAATCCCTGTGTTGAAAGCATTTTCAAATATCAGAGATGCCTGTCTGAAGCACCCTAGACTCTTGTCTTAGTAAACAGAATACAGTGACAATAATGTAATCTTTATTGGATTATATGTGTACATGTCATTGCCTCCAACAGAAGTGATATTCTCAAAGATGGCAACTGTTTCATTTTTGTTTTTGTATCCTAGCAGAGTGCCTGGCATCTAGTTCTTTTTTTAACCCTATTTCTTGATTTGTAAATTTATGTTAATGTTGGTCTCTATTGATGGTGTGTGTGGGGAGATGCAATAGTACTTCAAGGGTTGCTGTTCTTTGGGGGATTTTTTAAGGCACTGCTTTTTTTCAGAGCTAGTTCTAGGGATCTGGAATATTTTTGTGCAAACAACAGTAAAAAGAACCTGACCATAAAAAACTACTATTGTGACAGGGAAGAATGAGACACAAACTCAGAAGAAGACAATGAAATCAAAACAGTTACAAGCAAAGCCTCAAAGAAAAAATGTAAATTGAACACAAGCCCAACCAGAATTCCTAAAAGAGATTAAAAATTATTTTAAAAATTAAATGAGTGAAGAAATATTCTAAATCATTATTGATTAGAGAAATGCAAATTAAAACAACCTTGAAATATCATTTTACATCTTCCAGATTGGCTAAAATGATAGAAGGGGAAAGCAACAAAAGCTGGAGAGGCTGTGGGAAAAAATGGGACACTAATTCATTGTTGGTGGAACTGTGAAGTGATCCAACCATTTTGGAAAGCAATAGGGAATTATGCCCAAAGAGTTATTAAACTCCCTATATCCTTTGACTCAGTAATACCACTACTTGGTCTATTTCCAAGGAATATTAGGGAACAAGGAAAAGAATCTATATGTTCTAAAATATGTATAACAGTTCTCTTTGTGAAACTAGAGATTGCAGGGATACCTGTCAATTGAGGAATGGCTGAATAAACTGTGGTATACAGTTGTTATAGAATACTACGGTGCTATAAGAAATGATAAGCTCTATATTCTTAGACAAATATGGACAGATTTTCATGAAAAAAACAATGAAATGAGCAGAATGAAGAGACTATTGTGTATAGTAACAGCAATGTTGTTTTAAGAACAATTTTGAGCAATTAAATCATTTTACTGTTATAAATACCCAAATTAACTACAAAGGACATATGAAAAAAGATACAATCTGCATCTAGAGAAACAACTGATAAATAGAAGTATGGATAGAATAATTTTACACATACACATATTTATGTCTAATAGTAGCCATCTTAAGGTGAAAGAAGACAAAAAAATGGGGAAAATTTACATGATAACTTTATTATACTTTGAAGGAATAGCAAATTACATAATAGATTTATCATACTATCTTTTTAATTATACTATATTATATAAATGCTTGTTTTCCCTATAAATTAAAACTAACATAAAAGAATATGCTTTAGTTAAAAAAAATTAAAAATCAAAAGGTATAGGAAAAATAAGGCAAAAAAATGAAGCAAAGGAAGAAAATTATGAAAAAAAATTAACAGCTTGGTAAAAGAGGAAACACTTGAACCTCACTCCTATCTGAATTGGCTCAAAGAGGGGAAAATATATCTACATAATCAATTGTTAATGAGAATCTATCTTACTAAACAAAGAAGGAGATGGGGAAGGAGATAAAGAGGAGTTGGGGTGGGTGATAAAAGGGAGGGTAGATAAAAGGCAGTGGTCCAAACCAAAACAGAATTTAGAAGAAGGATAGGAGAGAGAGAGAGAGAGAGAGCGAGAGAGAGAGCAGAAGAAAACAGGATGGAGGAAAATGCACAGTTAGTAATCATAACTGTGAATGTAAATGGGATGAACTCACCCATAAAACAGAAATGGATAGCAGAATGGATTAGAAACTAGAATCCAAAAATACATTATAAGAAACGCACTTGAAAAGAAGAGACACGCAGAGTTAAAAGAAGGAATTGGAGCAGAATCAATTAAGAATCAGATGAAGTAAAAAAGAGAGGGGTAGCAATCAGGAGCTCAGACAAAGCAAAAGTGAAAATAGACCAATTAAAAGAGAAAAGCAAGAAAACTACTTCTTGCTAAAAGAAACTGTAGATGGTGAGGTAATAGTAATACAAAACTTATATGTGTCAAATGTCATAGTATACAAATTCTTAAAATAAAAGTTAAAGGAGGAAACAGAGAGTCAAACTATACTAGTGGGGGGCCTTAGTTTTCCCATATCACAGCTAGGCAAATCCAACCATAAAATTAATAGGAAAGAAGTGAAGGAGATGAATAGAATCTTAGAAAAGTTAGATATGATTATCCTCTGGAGAAAACTGAAAGAGAATAAAAAGGACTATAACTTTTTATGAGCTGTACATGGCACCTTCACAAAAACTGACCATGGACTAGGGCAGGAAAACCTCACAACCAAATGCAGTAAAGCAGAAATATTAAATGTAGCCTTCTCCAACCACAATAAAATTAAAAACTACATTTAATAAATGGCTGTGAAAGCATAGATTGAAAGGTAATTGGAAACTAAACACTTTAATCCTAAAGAATGAATGACTTAAAGAACAAATCAAAGAAACAGTCAATAATTTCAGTAAAGAGAATTACAACAAGACCAATGCACTGAGCACAGACCAGACCAGCACACTGGCTTGCAGACCAGCCCAGAGTGCAGAGCAGGACAGAGTGTAGCAGGGACAGAACCCAGAACAGAAATCAGGGTGCCATTGGCAGCAGTTCCCATATTCCTCAACCCACAAACACCACAGACAGCTTCAAAAGTCAGTGGGAGGATTCCTTCACCAAGGAAAGGGGAGCACAGTCTGGACCTCTGACAGCTGCCATTTTTGGAGCCCTCCACCTAGAGCCCCTGGGGGAATTGATGGGCTGATTGAATATCAGCCCTGACTGGCAGCCCCAAGAGACCTTTGCCTAAAGCCCCTGGGGAAATTGAGCCACTGATCTAATTCTCAGTCCTGAGCTTCACCTAGGAGTGAGGAAGATAACTGGCAGTAGATCTGGTGGAGGCTCTGGAGAGGGGATTCAATTGCAGATTCTGAGCAGAAAAGTTTTTGGTTGCTCCAAGAGTAATGTGCAGGTCAGGAGAGGAGTAAACTCCTCTCTCTTGATTGGGCTACCTTGGAGGAACTGAGAACTTACAGGTCCTCAGAGTATACCCTCCTCTCAACAAAGGTCTGAAAAGTCAAGTAACTGGCTGGGAAAATGCCCAAAAAAGGGAGAAAAAAAATAAGACTTTAGAAGGTTACTTTCTTGGTGAACAGGTATTTTCTTTCATGCTTTCAAATGAGGAAGAACAAAGCATAACATCAAAGGAAGGCAAGGTTTTTGCATCCAAAACCGCCAAAATAAATATGCAATGGTCTCAGGCCATGGAAGAGCTCAAAAAGAATTTTGAAAATCAAGTAAGAGATGTGGAGGAAAAATTGGGAAGAGAAATGAAATCGATGCAAGAAAACCATGAAAAGTGAGTCAATAGCTTGCTAAAGGAGGTAAGAAAAAGCTTCTTCAGTGGAGGAGAAAAGAGAGGACATGAGAGGGAAAAAGGGAAGCTTACTCTCTTCACATTTGACTTGAGGTAATGACATGTTCACTCAGTTTGGTATGAAAGTATATCTTGCAGTACAAAAGGGGAGAAGGGAACAAGTAGGGTGAGGGGAGGGAGGGCAAATGGGAGAAGGGAGTAATCAGAAGTAAACACCTTTGGGAAGGGACAAGGTCAAAAGAGAGAATAGAATAAATGGGAGTAGGACTGGATGGAGGGAAATATAGTTAGTCTTACACAACATGACTATTATGAAAGTCTTTTACAAAACTACACATATATTGAATTGCCTGCCTTCTCAGTGGGGATGGGTGAGGAGGGAGGAAGAAGAGAAGTTGGAATTCAAAGCATTAGGAATGAATGTTGGGAATTGTTTTTGCATACAAGTGGGAAATAAGAAATATAGGTAATGGGGTATAGAAACCTATCTTGCCCTACAAGAAAAGAGAGAAGAAGCAGATAAGGGAAAGGAGGGGTGTGATAGAAGGGAGGGCATATTGAGGGAAGGGGTTAATCATAATGAAAGGCGTTATGCCGTGGAGGGAAGGGAGAGATGGGGAGAAAATTTGAAACTCCAAATTTTGTGGAAATGAATGTTGAAAACTAAAAATAAATAAATGAACACTATTTTAAAAAAAGAGAATGACAAAAATGAGAAAACATTCCAAAATTTGTGGATGCATCTAAAGCAATACATAGAGGAAATTTAATATCTCTAAATGCATGCATCAATAAAAGAGAGAAAGAGCAGATCAATAAATTGGTCATGCAACTAAAAAAACCTAGAAAAAGAACAAATTAAAGATCTCCAATTAAACGCCAAAGTAGAAATTCTGAAAATCAAAAGATAGATTAATAAAATTAATAGAAAAAAAACAAGCATTGAATTAATAAATAAAAGTAGGAGCTGGTTTTATGAAAAAAATTAAATAGATAAAGCAATGGTTGATTTTTGAGAAAAGAAAGAAGAAATCCAAATTACCAATATCTAAAATAAAAAGGTTGAATGTATCACCAATGAGGATAAAATTAACACAATTATTAGGAGTTATTTTGGCCAAGCATATACCAGTAAAACTGACAATCTAAGCAAAATGGTTGCATATTTACAAAAATACAAACTACCCAAATTATCAGAAGAGTAATAGAATATGTCTACAACCATATCTTAGAAAAAGAAATTGAACAAGCCATCAATGAACTGCCTAAGAAAAATATCCCCAAAACAAAATGGATTTGTAAGTGAACTCTACCAAACATTTGAGAAACACTTAATCCCAATACTAAATAAACTAATTGAAAAAAATAGGTAAAGAAAGAGTCCTACCAAACCCAGGAACTATATGAACACAATTACAGAACACTTTTCAACAAAGACAGATCTAAACAACTGTAGAAATATTAATTTTTCATGAGTAGATCAAGTCAACATAATAAAAATGACAATTCTACCTAAGTTAAATGCGTGTGAATCTATCTATCTATCTATCTATCTATCTATATGTATATATAAAGATACATTTATAGACATACACACACTCAATATACATGTATGTGTATACTGATATATAAATATGTATTTATATTTATATACAAACTCCTGAAATATATATATATATATAACTTATGTATAAAGTATATGCATGTACTACTCTACTAACAATTTTGTATATTTCAAAACTTATGCAAACAAATTTTAAAAGGATAACAAAATAAAATGTTATTTTATTTTAGAGTCAACAAGGAGTCACTCAAGTTAATTAAGGAAGGGAGTGACATGATGAGATCTCTACTTTAAGCAAAGAACTTTGGCAGGAGCATGTAAAATGAATTACAGAGCATAGTGACTTGAGAAAGAGAGATCATTTACCAGGCCATGTCAATAGTCCACATGAAAGTATGAAGGCCTGAATGAATGGAATTGGGAAGGGGGGCAGACATAAAAGATGTTATGGAGGTGGAAATACCATAACTCAGCACTTGACTGGATATGTGCAGAAAGGAAGAGCTAGAAGTTCAAGAAGACAGAAAGGTTACAATGAAGATAAGATCATAGATAACAACATGGGTGACTAGAAAAATGGCAGTGTCCTTGATATAAATGAGGAAATTTTTTAAAAGAAAGGTAAGTCTCGGGAGAAAGACAATGTAAAAAGATCTATGATGTACATCGCAAGCCTTCCATGTCTGCAAGACCTATGTAACTCACTCTGTGTCATCCAAAAGGGGAATTTAATTATCAGTCCCTGCCTGGGAGCTACAGCCTGTGCTCTGAGGGGTGCTGCTACAGCCACAATTTCTCCATATTTGTTATGTGAAAAACAGCAAGTAGCCCAATTTGGTAGGAACAGATAGCATGTAATCACAGGTGATCTGGGGAACAAAAGGTAGATGTGCTGGATATGGGGAAGAATTTTTTTTTCTATTGGTACCTTCCAGGTTGGCAGGTTAAGTGTAGGTTATATCTGCCGTGAGGAGCCAGCTCCCAGTGTAGGAAGGGGGAAGTTTGTAAAGGATCAGAATAAGAAAGTGTCAGAGGATGAGGTTAAGTGCATCTGGGCTAGAAACAAGCCCCATGAATGAAGGCAGATTTATGACCCTTATTCTCATTCTCTGAATGGTTGATCATACATGTTTGGAGACAGGCTATGGCTTTCTTTAGGTCAGACCCCTCTGATGGTGGCCAGTGAATTATATAAATCTATGCTTAGCTCTCCATTTCCAATATTTACAAGCAATATTATTGTATGACTTCCCCCAAAAAAAGGATATTCAGACTCTGTTTCTACATTTTTTTTTCTTCTCTTTCCTACTTATTTACCCTGTCATTAAAAAAGAGAAAAACAAAACCTAGGACAATGAACTCTTTTGACCTTTGTAGTTTCCTTTATGATTCCTTGAAATAGAGCACTGGAAAACCAGGCTTTGACAAAGCCCATTGGGATTCAGATGGAGCTCCTTGATCATGCCTTAAGCCCAGATCACTCTGACTCTCACAGATTAGTCAATAATAGGTCCCAGCCCAAGCCTCCCGGGGTCATTGCTTGGGTTTTGATGGCTCAGAGTGTGTGTAAATAGCAACAAATTTATTTTTTTTAGTAGGCAAACTAGGCCATCTCTGCCTCATTTCTTACCTATCCTCACTGAATGAGCATAGGCTCAGACAAACTGAGAAAGATTTTAGCTTGAAAAGGCCAAGATCTCCCACTGCATCTGAGGTCATCTCCAGTCGTCCTGATCTATATCTTGCCACTGGACTCAGGTGACCCTGAAGGAGAGGGCAAAGATGATGACTTAGGAGAGCTCTGCCTCACTTAAGTCAAATGCACTTGCAAGTCAAGACACTCCCCGCTCCTGATGTCATTTGTCTTCTTCAATAAATAAGGGCAAACCACAACTCTTACATATTTTGTAGGGAGGCGGAAGATGCTAAGGTGTCTCATAAAACTCTCTTTTCAACCTTAGTTCCTTGTTGTCTAGACACCTCATGTTTTCAGAGTATTACTGTCTTTGGTTTTGCTCTGATATCTGTTGTTTCATTCAGTTAGCATATAGGAAAGTCTTATTGTATGCCAGACACCCTGGGAATACAAGACAAAACTGAAACAGTTTGATTACTTAAGGACTTAACTGGAGGAAAACAGCACACATAAAAAAATAATAATCAATCTCTACAATGTAATGGGGTTCTGATGAATGCCCAGATCACCTAAAATGGGGGCAATCATGTTAGAAAATCTATGAATCTGCTTCAGACATAAGACATTTTTTTGTGCCACCCCATGCAGGTAAGAGCAGCCTCTTTTCATTGCCTTCCTAGTTCGAGCTTGCTGTCAGAACTTTAAATCTGCCTCGTGGAGGCAGTCTTTCTTTCCAGTGGTATTCAAGGGTGAAAGTCTTGTTCACCGATTGCACGAAGGGCCACCTTCCTCTTTTCCTTTCAGGCCCTCTAGACCCCAGAAATTGGCATGGGATTTGGATATATACCCAGCTCCAAGAAGTAGTATTTCCCATCACTGGAGATCTTCAACTAGAATTGGATCACCACCTGTCAGGATATCATAGAGGATGCTTCTATACACATGTGGTTTGGACTATACCAGGGATTCTTAACTTTTTTTGGCATCCTGGACCCTTTAGCAGTCTGGTAAAGCCTATGGATCCCTTTTCAAAATAATTTTTAAATGTATAAAATACATAGGATTACGAAGAAGCCAAGTTATTTGTGAAATAAAGATGTACTTTTTCCCCATCTAAATTCATGGACCCCATGAAATCTATTCATGCAGCCTTTGGGGACTCTGAGGCTAAGAACCCCTGAACTAGATGTTCCCCAAAGTATTTTTCAAATCAGTCTGAGTCCTAACATAGATGAAGGAACTGATAACCAGAGATGTAAAAGGATTAACAGAAAGTCACATATGGGAATATCTCAGAGCCAAGATCAGTCATCTCACAGGCTAGTGTGCTTTCTACTACAATACATTGTCTCTCATCATGCATGATCATAGCTATCTAGAGAAGAAGGACTTGTCAGTGATTGGGAAAAAGGGATACTGCTCCAGGCTCTAATCTGTAAGGAATTTCCTTTCTTTTTGTAAATTTCTAATAGAAACTTTCTTCTCACCATTTGTCTCTTACTCCTAAAAATAATACACAAGAAAGTTTCTGTTGTTTAAGGGTTGCAGGTTGAAGCCTCACTTAATTAAAGTTTTTTTGTAGTATAAACTCTAATAATCTCCAATATATACAAAGGTCTTTCTAGCTTTTATTTGTGTTTGCTTTTTTACCATTTATTTTTGTTTCTCTCTTCTCCACACACTTCTATTCTAAGCTTCTGGTAGTTTGTGTGATAAAGTGAAAAGGATGCCAGATTGGGAATGAGGACCTTGGTTCAAATCCTACCTCTAAATTCTATTACCTTGGAAAAGTCATTTAACCTCTCTGGGCCTCAGTTTCCGCATCTATAAAATTATAGGTTTGGACTCTAGAACCTCTAAGTTCTCCCTCCAGCTCAAAATCCTGTGATTGAAATATAGGGCTTGGCGTATCACAAAGATTAACATACATCATTTATATTTGTTCCTGAAGTACGCTTGCATTTGACTGGTTCCCCAGCATAATAATGATTTTTGATGCTTGACTTCTCCAGCACATTAATTTAAAAATCCTATGCAAGATTTCAAACTGACAGTATTGCAGCCAGGGGTCAGATAATCAGCCTCACATGGATTATTCATTACTATATCAAAGAATATGCAGTTCATTTGATGTGTTTTGTCCTACTGATTCAGCATCTTGCCACAAAGGAAAAGTACCTAAGAGCAATTAGAAGAAATGGTTTGGGATTTCCAAAATCCACAAGAAATCAGAATATACTTCCTCCGTGAGGGAGGAGACTGAACAGTTTGAAACATTTCTGAGATGGTCTCCGTCTTCTAGACCAATTGATACATTATTAGAATTCTGTGGCTAATGGCTGGCCTAGTGAGCTGGGTACTTGCTATAATTACACTGCTCAGCTGAACAGATTGCAGAATGAAACCCTTTATGAGCAAAGCAGGGGAGGCACCTTTACAGGGGAGAAATAGCTCCAACCTATTTCTGACACCTGTGGGAGAGACTTCTGAAGAGAACGACTTTGAAGATGTAGCAGAGACTGGGACAACTAGGTCATGTCACTCCCCTGAATGGTTTTCAAAGGTCGCTGTTCTAAATTAGGCCAAGATTCTAAACAGGCCCCGGTGCCTCCAGACAGAATTGGGGACTTGAGCGGATCGTGTTTACCTGACCTGATTTCCTGACAGGAAGAACTAACTATTAGCCATGTAAAAATAGATTCTTCCCCAAAGCAAGCAAAATTTGGCCAGTATCATAGTCAATCCAGCCGAACTCTACAGAATGTGCCTAATGAAGGGGACACATCCATGGAGAGCAGGCAGGAGACATCCATCCCTGACAGTGCTTGCCTACAGTGCTAATTCACACGTTTTAAAAGGAGAATAAATGCAGTTGGGAACACATCATGTCAGAGTTCTGAGCTATTTATTTTTCAGATCTTGATCATATGTATTATTGGGGAGTGGGGAAGAGTCGTGGAAAGTATTTCAGGATGGACTGCCTAGCATTTAATGTCTAATTCAATTAGAAAAAAAAAACATTTATTCTCTATTTTCTCTGTCCTAGGTCCTATGCTAAGTACTCCAGGACATAAAGATAAAAGCTACAGTCTTCACCCTCAAGAAGCTTACATTCTATTGTGGGAGAAATGTATATAAAATATATTCAAAGTAATTTCCAGGGCCAGGGTTCTAACTGGGGACAATCAGGAGAGACTCCCTTTCTGAGGTAGTACTTGAGATAAGTATTGAAGGAAGCTTGGGATTCTATGAAGCAGAGGTGAGAAGGGGATAAACAGATAGGGGCTAGAACGCCATGTATGAAGTATAGCAAAAAGGCCAGCTTCAATGGAACACAGAGTGCCTAAAAGAAAGTAATATGAAATAATTCTGGAAAGATAAGATACAGTCAGAGAGTGAAGGGCTTTAAAAGAAAAATTTGTACCTAATATTTTGTTCTAGAGGTAAAAGAGAGGCATCAGAACATCTTGAGACACACAAAACCTTTAACACAGGCCATGACTGAATTGCTTAGCAAGGAAGAAAGGGAGGGAATGGGGAAAGGAAGGGGCAGAATTTGGTCCTTTGTGCTGATTTAATGACCAATCATAGTTTGAGTCTGCCTGCTCTAAGCATAAATAGCAATTGGTTTTTTTGGCCAGAAATCCTGAAGGTCTTCTCCTCTCAGTTTGATTTTTTTTTAACTAAGTAAAAGAGATCATTTTTTTTTTGCCTCATTTCTTACCTAGCCTTAATCACTAAATGAGCCTTGCCTCAGACAGAGACCTGGGAAAGAAACTTCATGGAGTTTGGATAGAGTTTGGATTCTGTCAAAGGGACATACTAGAGGACTTAGAGGGTCACATATGGCCTCAAAGCCACAGGTTCCCCACCCCTGACCTATACCATTAACTTCTCAGGAGATAACACAGGTAGGGCACTTGACAAACTTTTTAGCCACCAGTCATTAGTTTTATTCTTGGCATCATGGATCTCAGGATACAAATTTCCTAACCAGTACATAGCTACTAAAAAAAGCATTATGTAGGTCCATCCAAAGTTCTGAAACTGACTGGCTTGTCCCCCATGCCTGGAATTCTTTCTATCCTCATCTCACTTTCTCTAAGAAGTTTTTCCCTATCCATCGTAATTCTAGTTCCTTCCCTCTTTTGATAACCCCCAGTTCATCCTATATATAGTTTGGCTGTACTACGAGCTCCTTGAGAGCAAGAACTTTTCTATTACCTTTCTTTGTACCTTCAGTGCTTAACACAATGCCTAGAATATAGTAGATACTCAAGAAAAGGTTGACTTACTGACTGAGCTTTGTCATTTTTTTTAAATGTAGTTCCTTTCCTACGCAAAATGGTACTATGATTAATCCTGCCCATGTCTTCTGTGCTTTCTTTTTCTTCCATTTCATGCTAGCAATAAACAAATCTTTAAAAACAGAATCTCTTGGAAATTTGATCTATGTAGACAATTACTGGCAATTAAGCTGAGCCCATCTCCTTATTATTGACATTTTTAAAATGAACCCTTTCCATGGACCATACCAATCTACCACCACCACCATGGTGCTTTAGCAATTATGGCCATGTACAAGTGGAGCATATAATTTTTAAAAAAAGATTGGGAAGCAGATATATGTAGTTAGTCAATCATTGCCTAGCTGTGTCTTCTTCCCCCAATATTTTCAAATGAGTATGATAGAAAATTCTAGGTCACCTCTGAGCACCCCTTCATGTCATAGACTCTGAGTTCCTTTAAATAAAAAGACACAATTTTTAAAAACTACTTGAATAGGATCATGCAGTTTATCATATGCTCAATAAAAAAATCTCACAGAAAATTATTTTGTTGCTATAACTGTCATTAGAAATCATTTTATTCTTAAAGCTTATTTAGATTCATGATTAAAACACAGAAGCTGAATTGATCTTGGAGGATGATTAAGTGTCTGGAGAGCATGAAGTCTCGGAGAGCAGTCAGATGGCTGGTGCTCAGATGATATTTTATTTCACAGAAAATATCAAGATAGGTCAGTAGTTATGACAAGTGGTCTATGAACTTCCCAGCAACTGGGAAACAATCTTGGGAGTTGAGTCTGTACTTCCATACTTAATTGAATTGGTCATTTCAATGATAAGTACTTCTCCCAACAAAGAAGATCATAATCCTTCACAATCTTCCCTTCCTCTGTCTCTTTTCCACATCCTCCTGTACTCCCAATGTGTTATTCTCTCTTAAATGTAACTAACCTTAAGCAATTTTTCAGGCATGTTATTGAACTTGAGATAACTAAGTGTGAAGCAAGAAGCGCCATTATATTTTCAATTGAAATTCCTATTACACGTTTTTATAACATTGACACACCCTTAATCAATTTCACATTCATCTCATATCATTGTTATGCATGATTTCTAAGCTTTTTCATTTTTTTTCAACAAAGCAATTTGATGTGAAAAACATAATTTGTCATTTTCAAAATTTTGTAACTTTGAAATATGGAGTTAATATTAGTACTAGGCAGCATGTATGTACCAATGGTGTTTACTATCTGTTATCTCTCACTTCTGTTCCATGACTACACCACCTCCTTTGCCAGTCATGTCTTATACTATAGCTTGGACCATGTAGAGGTTCCATCCTCTGCATTAACTAGTAATGAAAACAATAATAATAAGCATCTATATGTACTTTAAGTACTTAAGTTTGTAAAACTTTTTTAACACATCCTTCCAGGACCAGGTCTTCCTAATTGCTTATTTGTAATTTGTTTCACCTTGCTCACACCCACCATATGCCTTTCTACGGCCACTTGGTTGGTCCTCAGTTTTAATTTTTCAGAGGCTGCCATATTCTACAACTCGGACATACAACAATATTCTAGGAATGATAGTATTAAAAACGTGGGCCTTTGTTTAGGATAGAAGTTTGTAGTCATTCAAAGACCTTTGCAATTTGTCAAAAGAAATACAGTACACATCTCTATTTTATGCTTCATTTTATATCAGTGACCATACAAATTCTGTCTATTGTTATATCTTTCAAGAAATCCTAAATAACTGACATGTGTCCATAAAATACTCTTTGGAGACAGATACAGGCCTCAGTGCACAAAGCCCTGTACCCAGAGATAGGAAGATGCGAGTTCAAATTTGACCTTAGATACTTACTAGCTGTGTGATCTTATCAAGTCACTTAATGTCTACCTCAGTTTCCTCAGTTTTAAAATGGGAACAATAACAGACAGGTTGAAGATAAAATAAGATAAGAATTGTAAAGCACTTAGCACAGTGTCTGCACAAATTAAGCTCTGAATAAATATGTTTCCTTCTTTCCATTAAGGCTGTCTTTTATTCTATAATCATATGCTCTTTTATAATTAAGAAATAAGCACAGTATGATCTTGCATTCTACATGCCTTTGAGTTAATTATGTGATGGTAAACACATAGTCTCCTGTGAAATATCACTTGTGAAATCCTTCCAGTTCCCTACTAAATACCCCTATCAAGAATACTCTAGATGCTTATAGTTTATTCTCATAAAAATTTTTATATAAATGGGAAAGTGGGCATTGTCACTACCATCGATTTACATGGGTAAAACTTCTGTTATGAAATTACATTAAGCATAAATCTTAAAGGGTTTTTAAAATGTGAGCTATTATTATCGCCAGTTTTGTCCTAGGTTGACTCTTCGTGCACTGGAATGACAAGCAACAGCAGTTCTATATTTTTGTCAGCAAATTATTTCTCCCTCCTGGCTTCCTCCAAATGGTTCCCTCATTTGCCATTCCTTCCATACTTGTCTAACATGCAATCTAACTTTCTCCTCATGCCAGGCACCACCCTGCAGCAAAGAAAATATATTCCTATTTTCTGCCTTCACAGTGTTAGCTTCCAAGGGACCTCCTTACAGAGGAGTTTGAAGCAGTCTGCCATCCTTGGATAAGTAATGGAGATGAATGCTATTTGTGGGAAGCTAATTATGCTGCCACAGCATTGCTATTTGTTGCATGCCAGATACATCTCCAATACAGGGCACTCAAAAATCAAAACTTCTTAGTATAAAAAGAAGAGAAATTTTAAGTTACAGATGGTCCATATACTATCTACAGTAGGAACATGTGAATCCTAATGTAGCTCATAGGCTAGAGATTACTAAGGAGTATATTGACCAGTATGACAACATACATCTCTTATGTGAAATAAGGTCCTGACATTATACCCCTGCATTAACAAAGGGGCAGGGTGGAATTGTATTATGCCAATCATGCCAACTGACATAGAAGCCAAATAATAGGAACTCAACAAGTTGTTATTTAGTAGTGGAATTGAAAGGGGCCTTAAAGGTTATCTAGTCCAGGGGTGGGGAATCTGTACCCTCAAGGTCACATGAGGCACTCTAGGTCTTCATGTGCAGCCTTTTAACTGAATCCAAACTTAATAGAGCAAATCCAATTAATAAAAGTATTTGTTCTATAAAACTTGGATTCAGTTAAAAGGCTGTACCCCAGGACCTAGAAGGCCACAGGTGGCCTCAAGGCTGCAGATTCCCCACTCCTGATCTAGTTCACAGGTTCCCAAAGTGGGAGATACGATCCCATGGAGTGTGCTGGAACAATCTTAGGTGTTTGGTAGTAGCCTCAAGTTCAATTTGTGGGCACTGAATAAAAATAAGAGGGCAGTGGAAATATAAGGAAAGAAGAAAAGAGAAGAAAAATTTGAAAAACCATTCATACATGCTTCATCTATTTTATAACAAAGTCATAGTTATTATGTTATTTTCCAAATAAACACACAAAATGCAAGTTATAACCAATCAGTGGTCAAGTCCACCAAGGTCTTAACAAGGAAGTGTTGGCAGGCAAGCATGTTGCACATTGTCAAGATGTCCAGAATGCATCAGCAGGAATATGTGTGTGTAATGACTGGTTTACAATATGATGTTATATGGTTATATAATACAATATTATATCATCAAAATTTCAAAGCAGAGAAAGAACTTCCTAACATTATTTGAGTAGGCACTTGAAGCTAAAATGGACATCTGTATCAAGAAACCTGTCCCTTTCACATGTTTTTGTAAATCATTTTCTGACATTTTCCAAACCATGCTTCATGTACTGTATTTTGACCATCCTCCTCACTCCCTCTCCCCATAGAAGCTAAACTTTCCCTGGGGACCCTGGGCTTTAAGTGAGCTTTTACCTTATATTACTCAGAACCAGGCCACCAGGCCAATTTCTGTCTGCTTTTCAATTTCCAATTTCAAAAACCACGATTCCTATGCTGTAATCCTCCTCCCCTTCCTCCTTTACTCCCCTCTCTTTCTACCTCCCCTTTCATTTTCCCATATTAGAATATAAGCTCCTTGAAGGCAGGGACTGGATTTTTTACTTATAGAGATGTAAGATCGCTAGTACCTAGCAGAGTGCTTGGCATACAGTAAGCACTTAATAAATGCTGTTTCATTCCTTAATTCAGATCAGATTTTCTTAAAAAGAAAATATAGCACTTTCTTTTTCTTTTCTGCATATTTTACCATAAGGTTGTACCAATTAGCAATTATGTTAGTATGTTCTACCTGTTTCTCTTGCAACAAACATGCAGAGATGAGTGTGTTCATTTGCAGCCCACTCTTCTCTAGAGACACCAAATCAGCATCACATACTCTGTGCACACAAAAGCTGCCCACTCTTCTAAATACTTCAGTATAAAGAAGGCTCAACCTGCCTATCACTTCAAGACTCTGGGCACTCTTTCCACACTCCTTGATTATGCAGCATGCATTTCTTAGGTATTTCAGGAAGTTTGTAGTCTTTAACTTCTGAGAGAGGGCAAGTATTGAAATGCTCATTTTGTTAGCACATAAGTTGATATTTGAAATTTGGTCCTTTTCTTTCTACCAAGGGACACGGACTCACAAAAAAAATAATTAAAGTTTACTTAGTTTCTATCATGGGGCAACAAGATGATAAAGTGGCTAGAGCACTGGGCTTAGAATCAGGAAGACTCCTCTTCCTGAGTTCAAATCTGGCCTCAGATGCCTATTAGCTGTATGACCCTGGGCTAGTCACTTAACCCTGTTTGCCTCAATTCCTTATCTGTAAAATGGACTGGAGAAGAATATGGCAAACTCCTCTAGTATCCTTGCCAAGAAAATCCCAAATAGGGTCGCAAAGATTCAGAAGTGATTGAAAAAACTCAACAACACCAAAAATTCCCATTAAAAGACTGAAAAAATTCACTTTTGGGGGAGTAAATATTTTATTTTTTCCAATTATATGTAAAACAGTTTTTAACATTTCTTTTTTAAAATTTTGAGGTCCAAATACAAGTTAAAAAAGAAGATAGCCCTGCCATTAAGAAACATATTCTACTGTAGCAAAACAACATACAGAAAGAAGGTAAAAGGAGAGGATAAGGGCAGGGGGAAGGTACCTACACTAGGGCATGATAGAGAATATACAGAAAGTCAGGAGTGGAGCACAAAGAGAAATAAATACCTAGCAAATCTGAGCATTTTCCTTAAAATGGAGGCTCTGGGTATAACTGGTCAATCAAAAGAAAGAGTAATAGGGGCAGAGTGAACTTCCCAAGAAAGTTGTTCTGGCACAGTGAACAAGCAGGAGCTTGCTATCTTTCATGAATTGACAAGATGACGAATCCACATGTGACAAATATTCTGTATAGTGTATCCCGTAGAATCCCACCAATAAGCTGTACTAGATCCAGATCATTGCCACAGACTGAATTGTCCATAGTTTCCTAGATATAACATCAATTCCTAAAAATTTAAGAACAATATTTTTATTCTTTAATTAAATTTTATTTTTTCAGTTATTAAACATTGATTTCTTTCCTCCTACACTGAAGGGGAAACAAGAAATTAAACCCTTATAACAAACATGTATTGTCACACAAATTCCCATATTGACTATATCCAAAAATGTGTTTCACTCTGCGTATTAGTCTATCACCTTTGTCAGGAGGAAGGCAGCATTTTTCATCCATGATCTTCTGGAACCATGCTTGATTATTGTGATGATAAGAGAACAACAACATTTTCAATAGCAGTTGCTATCCCAAATAATCATAATCTCCAAGCTACATGGAATGAAGAGCTTTCAAATTATAGAGACCAATCAGAAGAGATAAAACATAATTTGGGAGCAGTCTGCCCCGAAGCTCTGCCAAGGCTGCCTTCAGTGAAACACAGGCGGTGCATTTGCATCCTAATTCTTTTAATTAGCTACAGAAAGCAGTTATTTTATCCATATGTGAAATTGTCCAGAGAACATTAAATAAAAAGGAATAATAACAAGACAATAAAATCCCAGGACTGTCTGTGTCTGAACTCCAATGAAAACGATGAGAAGAATGAAAACGATTACAATGATAACCTACATCTGTGTACAGCTTTTATACCTTTCAAAAAGCTTTCTCATCTGCTAGCTAAATTGATTCTTAACAACTGTAATACTGGACAATATTATTTCTATTTTACAGATGAGTAAAATGAATGCCAGAGAAGATCACTGACTTGCTTAAGGTCACTCCCTAAACTAGTTAGTAGCAGAGCTAAGACTAGAATCCGGATTTTCTGGCTTCTCTTCCTCTCCACCTTCTACTGGATGAAGTTAGTTTCTACTATACCTTATGCTGAGAGCTAGTAAGTATATAGTGTAGTATACAGAGTACAGTATAAGTGTAGTATATAAAGACTACTGAGATCTAGGTCGTAAAAAGTAGAATTGGAATCCCACTTCTCATACTTGCTAGCTATATGACTACAAGCAAGTTAATCAGCTTCTCTGAAGTCTCAATTATCTTAATAGTCAATAATTAATAAACATTTATTAAACACCTACTATATATTAGACACTGTGTTAACTGTTGGAGATGGTCCCTGTCCTTAAAGATCTCACAATCTAATGGGGAGAGATTACACATAAAAAAAAAGACGAAAAGTAAGATAGGGGGTGGGAAGAAGGCTACCCAGAGGCATGAAGAAGCCCTGCAAATGGGGTGGAATAAAAATAATGATAACTAATATTTATATAGCTCCTATATATTGCATGGAAATTAATTCTGTTAAAATTATTATCTCCTTTGATCCTTACAACAACCCTGAGAGGCGTTGTTACGCCTATTTTACAGGAAAGGAAACTGAGGCAGATAAAGATTAAGTAACTTGCCCAGGCTCACACAGCTAGTAAGTGTTTGAGATTGGATTTGAATTCAAGTCTTCCTGACTCCAAGCTCAGAGCTCTATCCGATGTAGAGTTCATTTCATCTTGCAGAATAATGAGTTCCTGGAAATCATTAAATCCAGATCAGTCAGATGGGAAATGATGAGGTGAATTCCCTAGGTGCCCTCCCCAAACAGAGGAGTTCCCAGATGTCATCACCATCCCTATCTTCTCCAACCAGAGAGAAATAGGGACCCCAGGGGGAGGGGATATTGAGAACGTGTGAATTTCAGAGCTGATTTCATCTTGATGAATGCCCAGTGGGAAATTATGTCAAATGGGCATAATCATAAGAAGGTTGTTTTCAGGATCAACTGAGAAAAGGACTTCACAAATCTTAAAATGCTATATAAATGTTAACATGTTATATAATGTTATATAATGTTATATAACATTATATATATATATATATAAATGTTATATAAATTTCTGTAGTATGTTTCTTATGTGTTCCCTTCTCTCTACTCAAACTACCATACTCATTCCAGCCCTCATACCCTCTTGTCTGGACTATTACAACAGCCTCCTAATTGGCCCCCCTCTCCAACCAATCCTCCACAAAGTTGCCAAAGTGATTTTCCTAAAGCATGAGTCTGACCATGTCATTCCTCTCTTAATAAATATCACAAGCTTCTAATTACCTGCAGGGTCAACTATAAACTCCACTGACCTTGAAAGCCTTTCACCATCTGCCTCCAGTCTAAATTTCTGGGCTTCTGTTACATTATTCCCCTTCATGCATACCATGGTCCAGCCAAACTGACTCACACATGATGGTCTGTCATTTCCATGCCTTGCATCAGTTATCTCACATACCTGGAACATCCTCTTTCTTCACTTCTTTTTCTTAGATGTTGTTCCAGTCACTCAATCATATGTGACTTTTTGTGATCCCCAAGGACTGTCCAAAGTCTGTCCCAAAGTCTGTCCGAGCTCATGTTTGTTGCTTCCATGACACTATCCATCTCATTCTCTGCTGTTCCCTTCTTTTGCCTTCAGTCTTTCACAACATGAGGGTCTTTTCCAATGAGTCCTGTCTTCTCATTATGTGACCAAAGTATTTAAGTTTCAGATTCAGTATTTATCCTTCCTATGAACAATCTGAATTAATTTCTTTAAGTATTGACTGATTTGATCTCCTTGCTTTCCAAGGGATTCTCAAAAGTCTTCTTCAGCACCATAATTTGAAAACATTGATTTTGCAGCACTCAGCTTTCCTTGTAGTCCAACTCTCACAACCATACATTGCTAACAGAAAAACTTTAACTTCAACTATATGGACTTTTGTCAGCAAGGTGATGCCGCTGCTTTTAGTATACTCTCTAGATCTGCCAGAGCTTTCCTTCCAAGGAGCAAGTGTCTTTTACTTTCATGACTGTAATCATCATTTGCTGTGAACTTTGAGCCCAAGAATATAAAATCTGACACTGCTTCCATTTCTTCTCCATTTGCCAGGAAGTAATGGAACCATTTGCCAAGATCTTAACATTTTTATGTCAAGCTTCAAGTCAGCTTATATACTCTCCTCTTCCATCCTCATCAAGAGACTTCTTAATTCTTCTTCACTTTCTGCCCTCAGAATGGTATCATCTACATATCTAAGATTATTTTTACTTCTCCTGGAAAGCTTAATTCTGGCTTTCAGTTTGTCCAACCTGGCGTTTTGCATGATGCATTCTGCACATTAGTTAAATAAATAAGGGGACAATATAGAGCTGTGTTCTTTTTTTTTTTTCCATCTTACACCAATCAGTGATTCTATGTTTAGTTCTAACTGTTGTTTCTTGACCTACATACAGGTTACTCAGAAGGCAAATAAGAGGATCTGGTCCTCTTATCTTGTTGATGACTTGTCACATTTTGTCATGATCTGCCACAACCCCAGAAGGGGTTTGGAATCGCTATATCCCCTCAAAGCTCAGCTCAAGTACAGTCTTCTATAGGAGCTCTCTCTCTCTCAATTCCTAATGCCTCCCCTCCCTCATACCAAAAAAAAAAATGTTTTGTATTTATTTTACATGTAATTGTATACACACACATTATGTCTAGTAGTGGAGATCTGGGCCTGGATTCAGGAATACTTGAGTTCAAATTCAGCCTCGGACACTTACTAGCTATATGTGCCTGGGCAAGTCATTTAACCTCTGTTTGTCTCGGTTCCCTCATAAAGAAAATGGGGATAATAAAACATCTGTCTTGAAGGGTTGCTGTGAGAATCAAATAAGAGAATAATTATAAAGCACATAGTAAGTGTTTTTTAAGTGTTAGCTACTATTATAAATAGCAAAGGTAGAATCTGAACCCAGTTTTTTGGATTCCAAGTCCAGATTTATTTCCACTCCACCACTTCTGCTTTCTGATTTCTTTCGTGTGCATGTGTGGATATGAGGGAACTTTGGTGAAAAACAAGTTATGTACAAACATGAGATTATTTAATCAATGAAAATAACTAAGAAAAACCCAGGAACCTGTACTCAGAGGGAGCAAAAGTACATCATGTCAGAGTGGAAAGAACATTGAATTTGAGGAGCTAATCCTGCTTTTGAGGCATAAATTCTTGGGCAAGTCATTTGAACCTCATTTTCTTTAACTATAAATGAAGATGATCACTCTTGCACTGCCAGCCTCCCAGAGTTGTTAGGGTCAAAGAAGAGATGGCGGATATAAAGCCCCCAGTATCTTTAAAGTGCTGTGTAAATGTAAGTTATTATTAAGAGGCAAGGTTATTGCTTCTATTGGAAAGCTGAATGTAATTTTTATGCTCCTCCCAGACAGATTGTGATTCTTTCTCTCTGATTGTTTCCCCTGAGGGAAAGTGGTGATAAAAATATTTATAATTCATATGAACTCTCCCAGCCTCCAAAGCATCAGGACATCTGATGCTATATTTTCTTAAGCCTAAACATTATCTCTCTGCAGGAAAAAATAAACTGAATATGTTTCATCTTGCTAGTTTTATCTGTGGCCAATGTTAAAAGGAAATGTATATACACACAAAATGCATATATAGATAAATTATGATATATATAATTATCCAAATATTGAATACAAATGCTATAAATAAATATATTATAAAATACACTGTATCACATGGATCATATATTTGTGTGTGTATACATGCATGCAAACATATGTCTTGTATAATGTATATATATATATTTGTTAGTACATACATATATATGTATACACATACAAATACTTACATATATACATATTCACATACTCCATAGATGAGGGGTGAGAAGAGAGGGAAGGTATAGGAAAAAGAAGAGCTTAATAGCCTAAGACATGCCTATAAACAATCCCATTCAAGGGTCATTTCCAGAGTATTTTAACTGAGGGTTTGACTGCAGAAGGCAAGGAAGTCAAAGAAACTAGGCTGTGTTGCAGCAAGGTAGCAGCTATTATCAATAGCCTGAAAACTGCCCCAGTTTTTCTTACATGTCTTGGCAGGGAGATTAGGAGGAAGAAATGAGTACATTCCAAAAGTCAACATATAAAAAGAGGAAGCAGACCTTCTAGGCAGGTGATTGTTAGCTGCTATTGCTCTACCCATCTCTTTGTTTTAAAAAGAGAATGAGCTAAAGAAGCAGGTAAGGCTCTGAAGCTGGACAGTAAGGAGGGGAAGCTAGGTGTTGAAAGACTGCCCTAGATCAAGTGGTAATCATGGAAATGAAACCCAGAGACTATTCACTAAATATTTGAAAATGGTGATCTTATCCCCTTTAAGTTTTTTCCAACTATTTCGTGATGTCTCTGTGGCATGTTCCTAAGTTGTAGAAGCAAAATTGCGTCTGCTACATTCCAAGCAGTCTAAGATCTCACGGTCCATTTCGGGGCTGCCCCTTTTTATGGTACAAACCAGAGCATAACAGAGAATCTGACCCATTTGATAGAAAGCTACTTCCAGCCACATGGACCCTCTCTTGAGATCTATGCTTCTCATAGAAGGTAAAGGGGTGTGATGGGAGGAAATATATCCCATTTTCAAATAGATAGATGGTATGAATCATTATGTTAGGAAACTCCTAATATCCCAGAGAAAACTTGGACTCCCTCTACCCAATGCAGATTAGGACTGTGTTTTTGCAGCCAACTTAATCTAAATATCATCTCCATCACACAGGTATTTGCCAACTCCAACATAACCTTTCCAGAATTGTCCCCTAATTGCCACAATAGTTCACTCATGTTCTGCCTCAGTTTCTTTTTTCTATAAAATCTATCTATATATCTATAAAATATATCTACAAAAATAACTACTACTTCACAGAGTTGTTTCCTGACTCACAGAGTAAAGAAAGTAGTTTGTAAAGTATAAGTGTACATACAGACAATCTATTAATAATTCTACCACCCTTTGGCTAATAGAGTGGGGAGATTGAATCACTATAGTAAGCAATTCCTGTGGGTGGTTAGCAACCATAAGCAATAGAACTAGTCACTCTATCACCCTACAGCAGGATATATCAGGATACTGGAGCTCCCTCTGCTTTGGAGGCATTCACATCTGTGCCAAATGGAAGTTGCTGAGACTAGACAAATGCTGACCTTTTTTACTGCAAGAATCCCCTAGGGCTGGTTCAAGTTATTTGACAGGTTTTGACTCACACATGGAAATGGGAGACACGCCAGGAGACCTGATGGAAAATGTAAGCTACTAGGCTGATGTGAATCTTCTAGTTTGGAGAAAAGGACTTACATTTTCCCTCCTCACTTGCAGAATTAGTCACAATGTCTGGGATGTGCAGGGTTTCCCTTCCCTCCAGAGAGCATGTTCCACACCTCCCTCATGGGTTTCTTCACTGACTGATCTTGCAGGTTATGGTGAAATCTGCATCAATGCTCTTCACAAGGAGCACTACCTGGGGATTGTTGCTGACCATCTGTCTGAGGCCAACAAAAGCAGTAGTCACAGAAGACTAAGCAGCTATCTAATGAGAAAGCACGAGTGGCATGGAAGGTTCACTGGGAAGTGACTTGTCACAGGAACTCTTAGTCATCCCTCCATGCTGCTATGACTAGATACACTGAAATGGTTATTCTAGAGATAAGAAGATTCCGTAGCTAGTCTTAGAGGAGGCAATATTATAGCAATTAAATTGCATGAGTACCGTCCAAAGTTAGGGTGAAAAATTACACAAAGAGAAAAAAGAAGGGGAGAAATGATCTTAGGAAGTTGCTGATTCAGAAGTTACCCAGGAATCCAGAAGACTGACAAAGTCTCAGTGAGGATGAGATATTGGTCATCCTTTGGTCAGGTTAAACCTATTTCTACTACCACAACCACTGCCATCCACCCATCATTACCTCAGAGAAAAGGAGAAGTGACTGGTGAATCTACTGGACACCAAAGGAATTTTACCAATCACTGTGTGCATCTTTATCTAACTTACTGACCTTTCCCCCAAATAGTCCCCGATGGCCAGGTTTCTGAGGTCTCCTGATCCTCAATTTGCAAAGGACTTTGAACTCCCAAATTTACAAAGGACCTTAAATTCTTAAATTTACATCTGACAATAAAACAGTGTAAACCCCAGTGCTCAGTCTCTGCTCTGAAAACGTCCAAACATGTGATTGGACTTCATATGTGCTGTCATTGTTCCAAATCTAGACAAAAAGCCCCTGGGTAACTATATCACAGACTAATATATGTCTTCTATGTATTCTTTGTCTTATCAACAATAAATTATAACTAGGTCAGTTCCTTGTGAGTGTAGGTTGTCTTTCTTATGCAAATAGTCTGACAAAAGACAATGTTATTGAGAAAAATATTTTGACAAAAATCTTATTCTTCTCTTCTGTTTGAAATAGTACAAATAGGGTAGATAAAAAAGGAAACAGTATGAAAAGGTGCAAAATCATTCAAAGTTCAGATCTAATGTTCTACTAATGCCTCTCTCATCTTAAATCTTATCTTACTGCTTATGTCTAAATATCCTTGCAATCCTAATGTTTGAGTGTATTAGCTCCAAGATAATTAATTTGTTTCTTAGAATAGAATGATTTTGTTGCTTAATTTCCATGATAATTCTTTGTCTGTAATACTTTTCCATTATTTTTCTTCCTCAGCAGAATTTTGAAAGCATTCAATTTAGGGTATAAATCAGTTTATGTGATGTTTATAATACTTATCTGGGCCATTAATAAAAGATGAAAAATAGCTGGGCATTTATTATGATCTATATGGCTTATAACAAATAGCTGATAACATAACACAATGGTCTATCCATATTTCCTAAGTGCTACAAAAGCTATCATATCAAATAATACCTATTACTACTTAGGAATGTTTAATATCTAATATTATTTGATAAGAAAGATGATTTGAGAGAGGTTGTATAGTGTCCTGAAAAGGACACTGGACAGCAGTCAAGAGACTTGGATAGTAGGTCCTGCTCTACCACTTACAAGCTATGTCAACTTGGGTAAGTCATTCAACTTCTTTGGGCTCCAGTTTTATCGTCCATAAAGTTAGGAGCCTAGGCCAGTGGACCTCTAAAATGGTGTGATGTTATGATAGGCACTGGACTGAGCAATGCACAAGAAGCTGATGAAGCTGATAAAATCCTTGCCCTCTGGAAGGTGTTCTAACACTGGAGGTTACATTCTTGTCTGCTATATCAAAAGGGAATACTCAGCTAGATGATAAATATTGGGCAACAACATCGGGGACATGATGACATTTATATTTGTTATTCTTGGGGTGTGTTTGCCTACTACGCCTCAGATCCAAAAGCAAACTATGCTGCCTTACTTAGAGTTGGTTTATTTTGGAGAAATGGTTGCTTTGTTCTGGGCAAACATAAGGTGTTGCTGTTCCATTCACACCTGGAGAGTGTTTATCTTCTCTCCTCCCTGTGCAGTAATTTTAATAAAAGCACTGTACCAGTCATCACCCCAGGCGGCATGCCAGCTGCACCTGTCTCTCCCCCTCTGACAGGCTGTTGAACATGGATGCCTTCCAGTGGACATGAAAGTCACTCCGACTCCATCTCAGTCTGCCTTTGCTGTGTATAAGTACTACTTTGTGGCACACATTTAATGGGATTTTTGTCTGACTTTTTCCTTGTTCTACCATAATTGTCCTCATAATTTCAGATTAGCAAACATTATCCCATTCTCGCCTGCCACTAGTTCCTTTCATGCCTCTGAAAAAGAGGCAAGATTACATAGTTTAAAGAAAGCGCATACATTATGTATGTTTCTCTTTCCTTAAGAATAAATGAATCACATGATGGAAAATGCTATCCACACCCAGAGAAAGAACAGGAGTCTGAATGCAGATTGAAACATACTATTTTTACTTTTTTGTGTGTGTTTTTCTTTCCTTTTAGTTGTTTTTAGTCTGTTTCTTCTTTCACTATATGACTAATATGGAAATATGTTTTACATGACTGCC
This sequence comes from Bettongia penicillata ogilbyi, assembly GCA_023548195.1. Taxonomy (NCBI): domain Eukaryota; kingdom Metazoa; phylum Chordata; class Mammalia; order Diprotodontia; family Potoroidae; genus Bettongia; species Bettongia penicillata. The sequence continues at coordinate 4,305,568 of JAJHZJ010000061.1, forward strand.
CTTATATAACCTATATCAAATTGCTTACTATTTTAGGGAAAAAGGAAGGGAGGGAAGAAGAAATTTTGCAACTCAATTTTTTTAAAAAATGAATTCATCCAGAAAAAGGACTGATGAATAAAAGTATGTATAGGATGATTGTGTGTGTGTGTGTGTGTGTCTGTCTGATGGTAGCCTTCCCTATGGCAGGGGAAAGAAAGGGGGGTATAAAGGGAGAAAAAAGAAATTTACATGGTAACTTTATTATATATTTAAAAGGAATGGCAAATTGTATATAATATATTTGCAGTTTCAAGTGCAATCTTTTTTTATTATACTGTGCTATGGAAATGCTTGTTTTATCCCATAAATTAAAAATGAACAATTTAAAAAAAGAAAAATAATTAGATGTTTAAAAATATCTTTACATGTAATTGGAAAAATAAAATACTATTAAAAAAAAGAATCAGTAAGTCAATGTAGGCCCATCAGGGCTGGAAGAAGTGTCCAGAGGTCATGAAGAGAACTATCCCCTGGAAAGATACTTGCCCCTACTAAGGGGCAGCTAGGTGGTGCAGTGGATAGAGCACCAGTGCAGGAGTCAGGAGGACCTGAGTACAAATCTCACCTCAGACCCTTGACGCTCACTAGCTGTGTGACCTTGGGCAAGTAACTTAACCCCTATTGCCTCATCCTGGGTCATCTCCAATCATCCTGATGAATATCTGATCACTGGATTCAGATGGCTCTGGAAGAGAAGTGAGGCTGGTGACCACACAGCTCTCCCTCACTCAAAATAAAGTCAAGTGCAAGTCATGTCATCATTTCTCAAATGGCATGGTCTTCTTTGGCAATGAAGGATGAACACACTTGCCCCTTCTCTAAGCAGCCTAAGCTTTTCATCATACACTATTATAATGCACACTCTCAATTTACAGCACAAGGAGGTTATTTTCTGTAAAGCAGAAATATTTCAGTTATCTGAGAGTCATATTAAAGTCATGTATGTCATATATGAGTCAAATATAAGTCATATATAAAGTCATATGTAAGAATCATATAAAGTCATCTATAAGAGAATTAGCTAGATAAAGTGTGTATGAGCATTATATATCTGGAGCTCAAAAGGAACTTATCTAGTTCAATCCCTTATTGTCTGACAGAGGAAACTGAATACCAGAGAAGTTTGAGAGGTTAGCTATAGGTTATACAGAGCAGAACCAGGATTCTAACTCATATCCTCAGACTTCAAATGGGAGATCCTTTGAACTTGTCATTTTCCATAAATGATACTTAATAAGTTAAGAATTTGAAGATATGCCCTGTTAGCTCCTTCTCACTCAGTAAATGAAAAATAACAGTCTTTCCTCATCTCAGAAGATTTACTAACCAGTATATTCCCTGCTTTCCACAATTTCAAGCTCCCTGCTTTCTGACCTCTCTCTCACCCTCATTCCAATGTTCAGCTGGTCTTCAAAGAACAACCCTGTATAACCAGGTTAAGAAAACACAATATTCTGTCTCCCTACAACAAGAAAACTCATCATTACCCCACATACAATCCCATGAAAATTGGCCAAAAATAAATACAAGGATGAGGCAAGAGACATTAATCATAGATATAGAGCTAAAAGAGACATTAGAGATCATCCAGTCCAACCCCATCATTTCACAGATAAGGAAACTGAGATCCAGAGAAAGGAAGTGATATGTCCAATGCCAAATCCTGGCCCTCTGATCCCAAATCCATTGCTTAGGAAAGAGCACAGATCAGTGGACAGAATGGAAATATAAAAGTAGGGGAATAAAGGACAGACAGAAAGTGATACTACCCTGTGAACTGCTAAGCAGTTTCTAAGCAACCCCCACAGATGAAAGGAAGGTTACCAAAGGTGCTCTGTAATATTCTTTCCAGAAACAAGTGAACATCTAGAGGGTTTCATTCTCTTGGTACCAAATTAGGGGTGACAGGAGAGTACAAAGATCCTCTAGGCAAAACTCAATAGCAAATATTGACATTCAGTTATCAGGTTGTGAATAGATGTGTGCATGTGTCTACATATGTATGAATACTTCAGTATTTTGCAGATCTGTGGTTTCTACCAGTGTAGTTATTTGCCCCAGCAATGCACATCACTAGCACTCCATAGCGAATTACTGTGGCTAAGAAATTCACGACCCTGTGTTGGATCTAATTTGTGCCCCTCTAGAATTCCTTAGGTTGGTCCTCAGAGAATAGATACAAAGCTTATCACGAAGGCCCCAAACTCAAAACTTTTCCAACATGGTAAATGCTACAAACTTGCACTTTGTGAGCGCAGCCTTAGAGAATTCAAGGTCACCGCCGCAGCACAGCATCAGAAAATCAAAGACGTTAGGGAGGGAGTTTAATGTATGTCATGAATATGAATGGCATGGAATTTATATACCATGAGACATGCTATATACATTTATAGCCATAATTATTATATGGAACCTATTGAAAACTCATACGAGACACTAGGGAACTTGAGCAGAATTATGAATTGTTTGGTTTATTACAGAATCACAGTGCTGGAAGAGACCTCAGAAGCAAGTTAAACTTTCTCTTGTGTGAAAAAAGGATCATTACCACAACATAGCTGATAAGTGGTCATTTAGTCCTTCTTAAACCATGGACAGCAACCCCATATGGGGTCATGAAAAATTTGGCAACAATAAAAGGTTTCTGAACGTACAACAACCAAAAAATTAATTCAAAATCAAAGAAATAATGAATCCAAGGTGTTTCTGGCAGTGCTTGTCTGTGTTTCATTCTGCAACTTCACTGTAGCCTTGGTTCTGAACCCAAAGCATGCACACTTTGCACTGCGCATGCTGCCAGACCACACAATGCCAACAAACACTGTCAAAACTGGAAAGGGTTTGGGAGTGGAAAAAGTTGAAGAAGTCTTGGTCTAGTCAATAGTTTCTAAACTTTTTTGATTACATATTCCTATCAGTTAGAAAGAAAATGGAGCATGCCTCATATATATGTATTTGTTTATAAATTATAGCCATGTATTAATGATAATTATACACATAAAACTTATGTTAAAAATGAGTAGAACAATGTAAAGAGGAAATGAGATTTTATGCTAAAATCAATAAGGAATCATAAAATGTATTGAAAAGGGGAGCAACATGATCAGATGAACTTTAAGACAACTATTTTGACAGCTGTTGGAGGATAGACCGGAGAGGGAAGAGACCACTTAGGAGGCTATTGCAATAGTGTAGACAAGGGATGATTAGGGCCAGAACCAGGTAGTGCATAAAGATAAGGGGATGGATTGAAAGCTATGAGAGTACAAAAGATTTGGCAACTGATGGGATTACTGGGGAGAGAGAGTGAGACTGAGAGACTGAAGACAATAGAGAGGCTGTGGAAATCTGGATGATTGGAGGGATGGTGGGACTCTCACTAGTAAAAGGGAAGTTTAGAAGAGGGATGGGATGGGGAGAAAAAGAAAATGCAATGAGATCTGTTATGTGCATCACAACCCATTCATTCTTACTCATCATGTACAAGTAAGTCCCTCTGCCCCTCCAAATTAAAATTGCTGGTCACTGCTACAGAATGTAGAGCTCACCCTTCTATGAGGGTGAGAGGGGAGATAAAAGTAATGGAAGGGGAGATGAAAGAGGGTTAATTATACTAAGCAAAGAGAGATTTTTCCCAATGGCACTTGTGCAGCCGGTGTGGGAGGCCGGTGTAAGCAGTTAAATTAAAACTTGAGTTTAAAGTGGGAACATATTCAATGGATAGAGGGTGGAATGGAGGAGTTTGGGGACATATGGTAGATGCAGTTCTGCTAAAGAGAAGCCTCATGACTAACTATCAAAAGAGAGTGGATATGATTCAATTTCCCAATCTCTCATTGATTACAGCCCTCTGGGATAAATAAGGCTGTGTGGCCTGGAGGCTACAGGTTCCCCATCCCTTAGGCGATGCACCTCAGGTAGCCTTGGTTCTTACTTTGGGAAGATGGGAAGAAGGGAAAGATGGTGAACCAGGTACTGAATACTTGAGAAAGGTGGGAAAACAAACTAGGAGCTAGGATACAACTATCACCGTGATGTCTGATTGGGTAGAAAATATTGATTGCATGGAATTCAGAGGAAAAGGAGAAGGTGCCAAGTGATGGTGAGAAAGATGGAATGTGGAAGTGACAGAGTGGAGGAAAGAATATTCTAACTCCCTCTCCAGAATTGGGGGGGGAGGGGGGTGAGAGAAGGAATAACCAGTGCTGGAGAGGATGGGCATACATGCAATCAGTAAACCAGCAGTCAGCAAGAGCCCTTAACCACTCCTTTGTAATTTGGGTGGGCAAAGTGAGTAGCACAGAATGAGTGGAATAGATGGGATGTAATTTACGTTACAGATCTCATTATGCCCACACCCACAAGGTTTAAGCTCTTAGTATATGCCAGGTACTTTATATCCCAGGCTAAAGCACTGAGGGTACAAAGAAAGGGAAAAAAAAAAAAAACAACATGGTTCTTACCCTCAAGGAGCTCATATTCTAATGGGATTGAGAACATGCAAAAAAACATGCAGTTTTCCCTGAGTTTCTAACTTCTAGTGACTACCCTCTAAATGACCTCATGTTTATTTTGTGTGTATAGTTCTTATACTTTCATGTGTACATGATTTACATTTTGTTTCTCTCAACTGAATATAAATTCCTTGAGGGCACTAACTTTCATTTTAGGTCCTTGTTTTTACAAAGCTTAGCACATTATCTAGCATATAGTAGGTGCTTAATAAAGGCTTGAGTGATTGATTGATTGATTGCCCTTTCCTGACACTCATATGCCCACTCATATGCTTCATTTTGGTACCACTAGTTCTTCCAATCAAGTGTCAAAGGTAGGGGCTCAGTTACATTTCACTTCTTTTGGTCCCAGTGAAAATAGCCAGGGCTCCAAATGTACAAAGAAGAAACGTCATCATAAGTGTTCTGCTTAAAATGTAGAATACAGGACATACTTCTTGAATATCAATACTATATTGTAAAATATACTGAACTTATTTCATAAAGCCAACAATTCTAAACCCAATTTAAATAGCATTAAATCTGGAGTCTATTTCTTGCTACTGCCTTTTAAAACATCCTTTTATAATTATTTTGAAAAGAAGTGGAATACCTAATCATAAATCAGACTAAAATACATTTTTTTTAAATTTCAGAATGTTAAAACCTTATTGACAGTCCATTCAGCTTTTCATTACTGTTGTTTTTAGCATATCTTTTTGCTACTTAAGAATTCTTCTTTGTCTTCCTAGAGAGTGACTGTGCATATGATCTTCATGTACCGTATTAAAATAATCAAGTTCTCAGGCCATGGAAATGAATCTGGTTGCCTGTTGTTAAACTGATGAATGCTATATATCTACCCTGGTTTAAATAGATTACTATATAGTATTTGTCATCAGGCTTTAACTTTTCAACCTATGTTTATTTTGGTTCTAAATCTGAACTCTGGAGAGAAGTTCTCCTCTTTATATTCAGGAAGACAAGACTTTATGGTGAAAAATTGCCCCACAAAGGCCCCAGATCAGAAGAGCTTCCCCCACTAATTCAGATTCTTTCACTTATTCATTCATTTAACTAAATATATTTCAAGTGTTGTTACTTCTTGAGTAATTTTTTGATCCTGCCCCCTGGGAAACTAGGAAATATTTCTCTTCTCAAAACCAGTCTTGGAATTCAACCCCTTTTCCTAGTCCTATAGTTTGATCCCAAAACTTGTCACCATACTTAACTTTTTTTTAATGAGAACATAATGGGGATAAGGGTTATTTTTTGGAAGTTACAGGTGTTGCAAAAGAAAATATACCCATTAAAAAAGTTTAAATTGGGAAAATATTGCTTCAGGAAAGGAGTTAATGTGAATCAAGAATAGGAAGATGCCTGTGTTATCTTCAAAATATGCTATGTCTGCCTGTAGAATAACTTGTCCATGAAAATGGGCCAACAAGTTAGAAAAAATGGGAGACTGACCATCATCACCCACAAGAAGTTTTGGCTACCAGATTTCTGGAGAAGTTAGTCATCTGATGAACTGTATTCAGAAAGACCCAATGAGAGCTATCTCTACTAAACTATAGGAAGAAGAAAGAGAGAGGAGGGGATAAAATGCCCCTGAGGTCGCTGCTTTGGATCAGATCACTGAAATGGACCCTGACACCAACGCAAGGCTGAACCTTGTAACTTGCAAGGTATCCAACCTATAGTTGGGAATAAACCTTCAAATGCCAAGAGAAACTGCTTAATATTTGCTCTTACTACATTTCCAAGAAATTGGTTAATCCTACTCCTTCCAATACACACACACACACACACACACACACACACACACACACACACACACACACACACTGCAATAATTTTAGTTGTGACTTACAGTGAAGAGTGATAAAAGTTAGATTCAAGTTAGAATCCCAGCTCTACTACTCCCACCTTTGTGACCCTGGGAAAATCACTTATCATCTCTGGATCTTCTATTCTTCATCAGTAAAATGAGGGAGTTGGACTAGATGACTTCTAAAGTCCCTTCCAGCTCTAGCACGGCTGGTACAGTAAGTAGAGTCCTGGACTTGGAATCAGGAAGACCTGAATTTGAATCCTGCTTTAAGTACATACATGTAATGTTTAGCAAGTCACTTAATATTTGTCAGCCTCAGTTTTCTGATCTATTTATTAAATGAGGGGGGCTGTACTCAATGGCCTCTGAGATCTCGTATAGCTCTAATCTATGATCCTATGCTTCTATGGTCCTTATGAACTAACTTTTCTTTTCAATACAGCTAATACTTTGTCTCAAAATAATTTTAAAATTGTTATTGGTCTTATGTAGGGAATCCAGAGATTTTGGTTGTGGCATAGAGTTTGGCAAGTCACCAACTCCAAAGATGTCTCTTCAGTTTTGCTCCTGAATGGATTTGCATGACAACTAAGGACATTATTGGACAGGGGTCTGGTTAAAAGGAATATCCTCTCCCTGAGCTGCACTAAGCTTCTCCCTCATAGTTTTGCTAAGTGAAGTCCATAGAATAGTTAGAAAAGAACCAAAACTATTGCCCCAGGAATATGGTAAGAGTTAGAAGGAAATTTAACTCAAATAAGAGACCTGGAGAAGAAAGAGAAAGGCCAATTTTAAAAATCTCTACATGCTTCTCAAGCTGTGAAGCTAATTGCAACCAGCCAGATATATGGAGCTAAACAGAGCTAAAGATAGCCCCAGAAAATATCAGGCAAAAGATCTGCCAAACCCATGGTAATATTGGGAAAAGGACTTCAAAGAAGGTAAAAACCAGACAGATGGTAGTTGAAGAGAGCAGCAGCAGCAGAAATGTCCAGGACAGGACAGTAGAAATGAAGAGACTTGATTTCCATTTGGGTCTCTCTCACCTGGTTCTCCTCCTACCCTCTGATCACTCCTCTGTCTCCTTTGCTGTATCATAGCTTCTAACCATCTAAACTTAGATGTCCCTCAGGGTTCTGTCCTAGGACCTCTTCTCTTCTCCCTCTATGCTAATTCACTTGGAGATCTCATCCATTTAATTACCACTTCTATGCTGATGATTCAAATACATCTATGCAGCCGCAACCTCTCTGCTGACTTCCTCCAGTTTTGCCTCTCCAACTGCCTGCTGGACATCTCCAACTGGATGTCCTACAGACATCCTAAACTCAGCATTTCCAAAACTGAACTCAATATCTTTTCCCTAAAACGTTCTCCTTTTTTTTAAACACTATCCTCCCAGCCACCCAGTCTCCCAACCTAGGAGTAATCCTCAAATACTCACTCTCTCTCACCTCCCATATCCAATCTGTTGCCAAGGCCTAACAATTTTGTCATTGTAACATCTGTCAGATGTACCCCTCTGACTAAAACCTCCCAAGTGCAGGCACACATAACTTTGGGCCTGGGTTATAGTGATTAATTAATAGCCTCTCCCTTCCACAAGTCTCTCCCCACTTCAATCTGTCCTCCACTCAACTGTCAAAGTTATCTTCCTAAAGCTCTCCTGACTGTGTCATCATTCACCTGCATCCAAGATGAAATATAAAATTCTCTGTTTGGCATTCAAAGCCCTTCATAACTTACTCCTCCAGCTTTTCCCCTTCTTATACGTTCGCTGCGTCCCCTCCCCACCACACATATTTTATGTATACTTGGTGATCCAGTGACGTTGGTTCCCTTACTGTCCCTGAAATAAGATACTACATCTCACCAATTTCGGGCATTTGTTACTGACACTTCCCCAAGCCTGGATACTCTTGTTCTTCATTTCTCCATCCTGCTTCTTTTAAGTCCTAGCTAAAATCCTACCTTCTCCAGGAAGCCTTCCCTGATTGTTCTTAATGCCAGTGCCTCCTCTCTGTTATCTCCAATTTATCCTATATATATAGTTTGTTTGTACATAGTTGTTTGCATGTTGTCTCCCCCATTAGACTGGGAGCTCCTTGGGAGTAGGGACTGTCCTTTGCCATTCTAAACCCCAGCACTTAGCACAGGGGCTAGGTAAATTCTTAATAAATGCTTATAGGTTGAATGACAGAAAGCAGTTCATCTGGGAGAACTGAGCAGCAGAGGACACAACAGAAAAAGGTAACTCACCTGATTACGTCGTCAAAGGACCAGGGACATGAAGTGCTCTAGTCTACCTGTAAAGGGACAAGATGTCCCATTCACACATGTACCCCTTCATATAAGTTCACTGACCGTGTGTGTTTTCTACAGTTGTGAACCTCCATGTGTGTCCCCTAAATACCTGAGTTCCCTGCTTATTTTTCCATCCCCAATTGATGGGAGAACATATACCTGAATGGATATTCCTGGCATGCATCTTGCTATAGTATTTAACTATTTTTTCCTTCAAACTAAAATGTCCTTTGTTTGGGTGGTAAAAAGAAACCTACTGGTTTGAGGTTATGAGTTATGGTTTTGAGTGGATCCTGACCCATATCTATAATGTACCTCAAACATAGAGGCATTGTTGAAGGCTTAGGTGTATATTGGAGGGATAAGGGTATTGAAAGGCTACTTTTAAATAGGCCATGAAAATGTTTAATGTTAGATTTAATTAAAAAGATTTAATTCTTTCATAATTGAAGTCAGCCAAAGAACTTATAAAAATATGGGCTGTTACATAGACTGAATAACTGAGCTAATCAAAAAAGAACATCAGTTTCATTTTTAAAGGAAATCTTACAATTATCAGTAACTATACATACAGACTATACTGTTATGATGACACTCCAAATATTTCTATGTAATACTTTATCATATCTTGTAACAAACTTTGTAGTGAGAGTTTTCTATACTTATAAGAAATAAAAGTTTTTAACAGTCTTAGGAATATAAACTGTTTCTCCTTACAGAAGCCATTTCTTATGTTTTCAAGCTGAGGTTTCTATAAAAAAAGTATATCATTGACTAATTCATTAGAATTATTATGCATGGAAGCATTAGCCCAGACAACGTATTAAATACAGAAACATTTAGGTTTGACTAAGCAGCTGAATGTATTCCTTCTGACAAGATGAATATCATCTATTATTCTGCACCAATCAACTCAGATAATTCAAAATATTAGTTCTGTCAGAAAATAGACTGTTCCTTTTTCTAATTTATTTTGTAATCAGAAATAATCAGGATATTTATGGATGGAAAGGACCATTTTCCTGAAGTAAACTTATTTAAAAACAGCTTAAAATCCACAAGTTTATTTCATTACTTGCCCAACAAACATTAAAATGAATGTACTCTTTTATTGGCAGCTAGGTGGCCCAGTGAGTGGAGAGTTAGATTGTAGTCAGGAAAACCTGAGTTCAAATCTTGCCTCAGGCACTTACTAGTTGTATGACCCTGGGCAAATCATTTCTTTCTATCTCAGTTCCCACATCTCTAAGTGGGAATAATAAAAGTACCTGTAGTGCCTACCTTACTGGCTGTCTTGAATTGTTGTGATGAGCCAATGAGAAAACAAGGTAAAGTCCTTTGCCCACCTCTAAGTGCTATATAAATGCTAGCTATCATTACTGCTTGGTTTTTTGTTTATGTTTGGTTTTATGCCATTTGTGATTGAACTACCCTAAAACTTTGTTTTGATGGGATTCTTTTCTATTCAAATGCAATTCCAAAATTTCAGACTCACATATTTAAATATTTACTATGTGTTAAGTACTGGAGACATAAATAGAACAGTGACATAGTCCTTGATTTCTAAAAGTTCACATTATAATTAGTGCAGGCAAAAGATTTAGAAGGGTTCAGATTTAAGGCAGATAGAAAGACTTAATACTCCTTAAGGTACAGTGTCAGAATGGATGACAAGATCCAGTAGTCTGCAGAGTGCAATGTGAGGCCAAATATCTGTGTCCATGGGCAAAATGGTAAAGTATATGCAAAGGCCCCAACCAATATCTACTGGGAAGCAGTAATTGATTTAAGGGCTTTCTGGTTTACCTCAGGTACGGATGCAGCTGGGGAAATTAGCATCTCACTGGAAGAAAGCATCCAATGCCTTGTGGGAATTGGGTAATGGGGATTCGATAGAGCTACTTTCAAAAAGCCTACAGAAGGACATGGAAAAATAGTAAGGGACCATTTACAGAATGAGGAATGTTTCTAAGTGGTATTACAGAAATATGGAGATTCACAGGAGGGTCATCCTTCAGTAATAAAGTAGATTACAAACACTGTTAGAAGGCACTTAGGGTTTGAAATGTATCTCTGACACTAGTTTCACCTCTCTGAGCCTCAGTTTCATAATTTGTAAAATGGGGTTCATAATACCTGTAGTTCATAACTCCCAAGATTATTAGGAGGATTAAATGAGATAATGTCCACAAAATGTTTACATATAGTACCTCAAGTATGCTTTTATCTGCATTCAGACTCCATAGTTCTTTCTCTGGATGTGGAGAGCATTTTTCATCATGAATCTTTTGAAATTGTCTTAGATCAATGTATTGCTGAGAAGAGCCAAGTCTATGAAAGTTGATCATCATACAATGTTGCTGTTACTGTGTAAAATGTTCTCCCGGTTCTGCTCACTTCACTCAGCATCAGTTCATGTAAGTCTTTCCAGGATTTTCTGAAATCAACCTGTTCATCATTTCATATAGCACAATTGTATTCCAACACACTCATATACTATAACTTGTTCATCTACTCCCCAATTGATGGTTATCCCCTCAATTTCGAATTTTTTGCCACCACAAAAAAGAGCTGCTATAAATACTTTTGTACACGTGTGTCCTTTTCCCTTTTAATGATCTCTTTGGTATACCGACCTAGTAGTGGTATTGCTGAGTCAAAGGGTATGTACAGTTTTATAGCCTTTTGGACATAGTTACAAGTTGCTCCCCAGAATGGTTGGGTCAGTTTAATTGCAGCGCTTTTTAATAACACCAAGCTTCCCATAGAAACAAAATCTTTTTCTTTTTTTCTTTTTTTTTTTTGACTCACCATTTCCTTTATTTGTACAAAATAGTGAATAATCATACCCTAGTTGGGAAAAATCGGTGGTTTAGGGTTTGAACAAGTCTGTCCGTCCTGAAGCATCTATTTTGAAGGTTTGGGACTAGCAGCTTTAGCACCAGCATCTTTTGGTTTGGACTCGGCAGGCTTGGGGTCAGTAGGCTTAGCAGCCTTAGAATCACTGGGCTTCGTGACCTTGGCAGCCTTGGGGCCAGATTTGGTAGCCTTGGGATCAGATTTACTGACCTTGGCAGCAGACTTGGTGACTTTGGGGTCAGTGGGCTTAGCAACCTTGGGGTCAGTGGGCTTGGAGGCCTTGGGGTCAGTGGTTCTGGCAACCTTAGAGTCAGGCTTCGTGATCCTGGGGCCTGGACGTTTGATGCCAACCCTAGAGCCTGGACGCTTTGTGGACATCTTGCGGCCTGCACACCGGGCACTGCCCTTGGGGATCTTGGGCCTGAGGAGTTTGGCCTTGGAGGACTTTGTGCTCAGGGCCTTGATGGCCTCTGCTCGAGCCTTGATGGCTTTGGCGTTGTTGGCCTGCATCTTCTTCAGCCCCTTCTTGTTGTGTTTCTTGGCAAAACGCATGTTTCTCAGAAACTTGGGGTCAACCCCTTTCAGGGACTCGTATCTCTGGGACCTGGGCTTCTTGATGCTGTTCCGGTGCCATTTCCGCGACTGGTTGTGCGTGGTGTGGTTCTTGGACTTGGCCATCCTCGCACCGCAGCCGGCGCTCCCAATATTTTTCTATAGCAGTGAGGCATACAATACAACAGTTTCTAAAGAATTAAAAAGGTGTATCACACAGAGGATAATGGAGAGATGCATGGTAGTTATGAACAGGTTGCAAAATAAAACTTATGAGAGTACCTTCTAAGAACAGAAGAAATGTCATCAGGGATCTGGCTTGTCATGTGTTTTGGGGGTCAGGTATTATAGGTGGACAACTAGAATGCTCTACTGGTATTTTCTAAATGGTAGCATAAAGCAAGGAAGGCCTCTAGAATGTTGAACCTCTGCGTCTGGCTTATATGAGGACATGGACAAAAGTTGCTCAGGATTGGATAGGCATAGATAGCTTGTGATCTTGCATCACTGCAAGTGTGGTTTTGGGTTTCAGGCTAGAGCATTTGAAGAACAGGGCAGCTAAGCAGTGCAGCGGCTACAGTGCTAGGCCTGAAGTAGGATGAAAACAGTTTGCTATAGTGATCTTTACATGTCTTTTCCATTTGTCTTCTATTTGTGGTCTTCCTCCCAATTTATACCTGAAATGAACTTGCAATCACTTTGTTCAGTTGGCTCTTTTATCAAGCTTTCTTTAAATTGCTCTTTTTTTTAATTTATTTATTTTTAGTTTTAAACATAAATTTACACAAGATTTTGAGATACAAATTTTCTCTCCATCTCTCCCCTCCTCCTCGCCCCCAAGAAAGCATGAATTCCGATTACCCTTTCCCTTAGTCCATCCTCTCCAGCCCTCATTTCCTTACCCCTTTCTTGTAGGGCAAGATAGGTTTCTATACCTATTGCCACTATATATCTTATTTCCCAGTTGCATGTAAAAACAATTTTTGACATTTGTTTTAAAACTTTGAGTTCCAAATTCTCTTCCTTATTCCCTCCCCACCCACCCTAATTGAGAAGGCACTCAATTCAATATAGGTTATACATGTGTAGTTATGTAAAACACTTCCACAGTAGTCAAGTTGTGAAGGCCTAAATATATATCTCTCCATTCTATCCTGCCCCCACTAATTCTATTTTCAACTTTGACCTTGTCCCTTTTCAAAAGTGCTAGCTTTCAACTACCCTCTTCCCAAAAACTGCCCTCCCTTCTATCATTGCCCTACCCTTATTCCCTTCCCCCTTACTTTCCTGTAGGGTAAGATATCCAATTGAGTGTGCATATTATTCCCTCCTTGAGCCAAATCCTATGCAAATAAGGTTCACTCATTCCCTCTCACCTTCCCCCCTCTTCCCCTCCACTGTGAAACCTTTTTCTTGCCTCTTTTATGTGAGATAATTTACCCCATTCTATCTCTCCATTTCTCCTTCCAACATATTCCTCTCTTAATCCTTAATTTTATTTTTAGATAGCATTCCTTCATATTCAACCCATCATGTGCCCTCTATCATCTATCTATCTATCTATCTATCTATCTATCTATCTATCTATTCTATTCTATTCTATATTTCCTCCAACTACCCTAATACTAAGCAAGGCTTTATGAGTTACAAATATCATCTTTCCATGTAGGAATGTAAGTAGTTCAATTTTAATAAGTCCCTTATGATTTCTCTTTCCCGTTTACTTTTCCATGTTTCTCTCAATTCTTGTATCTGAAAGTCAAATTTTCTATTCAGTTCTGGTCTTTTCATCAAGAATGCTTGAAAGTCCTCTATTTAATTGAATGTGCATTGTTCCCCTGGAGTATGATACTCAGTTTTTCTGGGTAGGAGATTTTTGGCTTTAATTTTAGCTCCTTTAACCTCCAGAATATCATACTCTAAGCCCTATGATCCCTTAATGTACAAGTTGCTAGATCTCATCTTATCCTGATTGTGTTTCCACAATACCTGAATTGTTTCTTGCTGGCTGCTTGCAATATTTTTTCCTTGATCTGGGAACTCTGAGATTTGTTTACAATATTCCTAGGAGTTTTCTTTTTGGGATCTCTTTCAGGAGGTGATCAATGGCTTCTTTCCATTTCTCTTTTACCCTCTGGTTCTAGAATGTCAAGGCAGTTTTTCTTGATAATTTCTTGAAATATGATGTCTAGGCTCTTTTTCTGATCATGACTTTCAGTTAGTCCAATAATTTTTAAATTATCTCTCCTGAATCTATTTTCCAGGTCAGTGGTTTTTCCAATGGGATATTTCACATTGTCTATTTTTTTCCATTCTTTTGGTTCTGTTTTATAATTTCTGGATTTCTCATAAAGTCATTAACTTCCACTTGCTCCATTCTAATTTTGAAGTAATTATTTTCTTCAGTGATCTTTTGGACCCTCTTTTCTATTTGTCCAGTCTTGCTTTTTAAGGCATTCTTCTCATCGACTTTTTGGACCTCTTTTGCCACTTTGTTTATTCTATTTTTTAAAGTGTTATTCATTCAGTATTTTTTTGGTGGGGGAGTCTCCTTTAGCAAACTTTTGATTTGTTTTTCAAGATTTTCTTGCATCATTCTCATTTCTCTTCCCAATTTTTTCTCTACTTCTCTTACTTGATTTTCAAAACCCTTTTTGAGCTCTTCCATAGCCTATGACTGTTCATATTTTTCTTGGAGCTTTTGGATATAGGAGCTTTGACTTTTTTGTGTTCTGATTGTGTGTTTTGATGTTCTTAGTTACCAAAATAAGATTATATAGTCTGATTTTTTTTCTCTGTTTGCTCATCTTCCCAGCCAAATACTTGACTTTCTAACTCTTTGTCAAGGTAGGACTCTGCTCCCAGTAGGGGTGGGGGGGTGGGTGTACTGTCCCAGGCTTCAAGGGTTTTGTATCAGCAGCTTGATCCCCCACTGTCTGTGGGCCCAGAGTTCTGGAAGCTGGTGCACCGATACATCCTCCTCCTCCCTAAGGCTGGGGTCAGACCCCAGCAGCACTGTGCCATTCCCCTACTCAAATCTGACAGAGTTTTCCCACTGACCTTCTATGCTGTCTTTGTCATTTGTGGGTTGAGAAGTCTGGAAACTGCCAGAGCTGCCAGTAATTCAGTCCATTGAGACCTGCTCCAGCCCTGTCTGGGCTGATGCAGCCCCTGCTGGACAACACTCTGCTTTGTTCCCAGCCCACTGCAACAGATGTTTTCTGTCAACCTTCCAGGTTGTCCTGGGCTGAAGATTTGCCTCGCACCCTCACTTTGTGGGTCAGGCAGTTTTAGAATTTGTTTAGAGACAATTTTTACAGGTATTTGCAGTGGTTTGGGGGAAGAACTCAATGAGTCTCTGCTTTTAGTCTGCCATCTTGGTTCCACCCTCTGGCCTTACTTTCTACTGCTTCCCTCACCATCATGAAACAATACTGCTCCTAATCATTAATCAAATTTCTCTGTAATATTTTACAAACAAGTTTATATTCTAATCTAGTATTTCATTTGAGCATCATCTCTCTCTCTGGCAAATAAATCATTTCCTGATTAAGTCATTTTCTGGGTTCTTTTGGTCAACTTGTTCTGATAAGTGATTTTACAGTAGTTAAGCCACTTTTTAAAATGACCGCAATCAATGTTAACATGATTTGTGATGTCCACTTCCCATTTCTCAGTGCTCAGAACTAAATTGTTTGAACTATACAATGTCTTTTTCCTTGTTATTACTCTCTTTGATTTTTGCTAATTCTAATCATTGCTGTGACAAGTCAATAGTCTGATTTTTACACAGACAGTTGACTCAAGTATAGCTCTCACATCAATAACAAATATTTTCCTGTAATTTAAAATTTGTAAATGCAATTGAAAACAAATCTTTTATTTTTTTGCAGTGTTATTTGCTGCTGTGAATATCTAGGACCAACCAATTGTTTTCTCAGATGAACTTTCATGTTGACATAATCACTTTCTTTAATAATACTAAATTCATTCATATATCCATTCAGTAAACATTTGTCAAGTACCTATTATATGTGAGACATTGTAGTAGGATCTGGGGATAGAAAGACAAAAATTTAACAGTCCCTGCACTCAAGGAGCTTATATTTTATCAGAACAAGCAGGAAAGGATTATAGACTTAGGGCTGAAAGGGACCATAGAGGTCACATCCAACCCAACCCCTTTTGCAGAGGAAGAAACTAAGGTCCAAGTTAAATGATTTGCCCAGAGTAACATAGCTTATAAATGCCAGAGGTAAAATTGAACTCTACATCTGTTTGACTCATAGTCCAACACTGACCATTTTATAACAGTCACCAACTAAGGGGTTGGAAATTTGAAATGCAATGGACTTCAAAGGAAGAGAGGCAAAAAGGAAGAATCTGGAAGTGGCAGTTGGGAAAAAAAGAATATTTTGGCTCCCCATCCAGACCAGTCAACCAAGGGAAGAGAGAGAAAGGAGATGGAGATAAGATATAACCTGTGCTAAAGAGGCTGGATGAGGATGCAAGTAGTCAAGTATTTAATCAGGCCTTTACTACACAACAGACACTATGCATCCCAGGATACATTGGGTGAGGGTAAGTGGGAAGCTGAGGATGACACTGAGATTAGAAACATAGGTAAACAGAAGTGACAGTAGAAAAATTTGGAAGAGGGGAGGGTGTGGGGGTAAATCTTTACAATGAATCATTTTGAACATGTTGGGCTTGAGATGCCTATGGGACATCCAGTTTTAAATGTCCACAAGGCATGTGGGGATACAGGACTGTAGCTCAGGAAAGAGATGAGTGAAGGCAATTTGATGGGATCCCTTATAGAAAGCTTGGCCTTGGCGAAGAGAAAGAATAGATTTGGGAATCATCTGAATAGAATCACAACACATGGGAACTAATGAGTGTGATAGTATTAAGCAAAAAGATAAAAAGACAGAATCTTTGGGAACACCCACAGTTAGTGCATGTAGCAGGGATGAAAACCACAAAAAGAATGAGCAGTCATTAGACATGTAGGAGGAGACTGCGGGGGAGCAATGTCGCAAAAACTCAGAGAGAAGAGAGTATTCTGCAGAAGGTGATAGTGTCAAAGACTGCACAGGGCACGAAGCGCGAGGATACAGAAAAGACCACCTTAGGTTTGACAGCTAAGGGATCATTGTTAACTTTGAAGAGGGCTGTTTCACTTGAAGGAGGAGGTCAGAAGCCACATTACAAAGGATTTAGAAGGAAGCAACAGTAAAGGAAATGGAAGAACCAAGCACAAAGGGCTTTTTCGAGGGGGTAAGGAGAGATGTAAGAAGACAGCTAGCAGACAGTAGGATCAATTGTGGGATTTAAGGTTAGGGAGGCATGGGTGTGTTTTTAGATATCAGAGAAGAACCCTATAAATATGGAGTTTGAAGATAAGAAAAAGGGGATGCGTGACAGCAAGAAGTAGGAGGAAAGAGCATCAAGAGGAGATGAGGGGGAAATAGACTTGGCAAGAAGGGTCATTTCTTTATCAGGGACTATAATGGAAGAAACAATAGAGTACAATGTCAGAGGGTGTGAGATAAGGAGAAGGGGGAAAGAGGAAGCGTTCAGTAAATGCCCTCTATTTATTTATTTATGTATTCACTCATTCATTTATTTTTATTGAATGAAGTCAGTTCCTCAGTGGAGAAGGTGAGGTAAGAGGTGCCATGAGAAGCTTAAGGAATAACAACATTGGAACAGCCACTGTAGTGAGTGGGATAAATAATTGTGGAAGAGTGCTTTGCTGCACTGAGGACCTAGCTGAAATCAGATAACAAATTTGCAATGGACAGAATCACAATTTCAAGACTTCCTTCAGCTCTACTCAGTGGCATGTGAATAGGAACAAAGGAAAGGGATGATGGGAGTAACTCAAGGTTGGGAGTTGAGTAGGTAGGTAATCATTTATAGGAAAAAAGGTCAAGGAATTCAAGAAAAGAAGTGATGTCCTCAGAAAGAATAGAAACATAGAGGGATTGGAGGACAAAGTAAAGACAAAAATCATGGTTAGGGACCATAAGTCATAGGAAAAGATGAGTGGTAAAAGATTGTTATCTGATAAAGAAATTTCAATATTCATGAACATGGCAGTGGAACACTCATCTGATCCTCTTTGTCTGAATCTGGATCTTCATAAATAGTGTGTGTCTCTTTCCTGCTGGGTGTATCTCAATGTGTCATAAAATCTCTTTAAATGATGAATACCAGCAATCTTAGATGAGTAATGTTAATTGGAAGCTACTATTGCTAGGTGGCGGGACCCATGGAGATTAGGGAAAGAGGAGAAGAAATCCTACTACCCTCTACTCAGTAGAAGATCAGGGTCACATACTACAAAGCCACTTTTAGCCTCAACTGCTTTGAACTGATGAATTCTCAAGTTGTCCCTCCGTATTTTAAGGGTTAATGGGGTGGGGGACAGGGAAAATCTTTCAGGCTGCCAGAGACCAAACCTTCCTTCTAATTTATTCAAGAAAAAACTTGTCCACACTTCTTGAAGGAAATAGCAGTTATGACCTCATCTTTACAGTTGAACATCTCTGTTGTCTGCCTTTTACTTCCCATGACTATATTCTGAGCTGGCAGGAGGATGAAGGATTGGGGACAGAGGGAAGAAGCATTTATTAAGAACCTACTATGTTCCAGGCACCTTGTTAAGCATTTTTGATCCACACAACAATCATGTGAAATAGATACTATTATGATCCCCATGGTACAATTGAAAAAAATGAAGCAGAAAGAGATTAATTGACTTGCCAAGGGTCACACTGGGTCACACTGATTCACACAGACTGAAGGCAGATTGAGAATTCACTTCTTCCTATCTCCAGGTTCAGTGTTTTAACCATTGCACTACTTAGCCAGCTCCACCCACTTATTTGTACCTGTATTCTGTAAATCTGAATATTTTACATTTTTGTATAAACTCATCCACATTCTAGGAACTGTCATTTTTGCTGGAATGGCATTTTTAAAATTCATCCACAGTAGCCTTGCTTTGTTTTTATACACATCTTAAAGAAAACAATCAAAGTTGGTATATAAATCCCCTAGGCATTCACACCAGTCTCTTTAAACTGCTCCTCCTTTTCTTTCTCATTAGACTTCTTTTTCCTCTGTGTCTTCAGAATTTCATTTCTGAGAGCTTCTCAGCAATCTTGAGATCACTTTTCTTACACAAATGCAGGCCATAGGCGCCTCTCCATTCTCTCCCTGAATCCTGATTCGATAGAATGTGCTCTTCACAAATCTAAGGTGCATATCACACTATGCCTGCCCTTTCCTACCTTCTAAGAAACAACCAAAACCAAGTGGTCACTTTTCCCCAAGAGTTTCATCATTTCTGCTTCAGTAATCCATCCCTTCTCATCGGACAAAATCAGGTTCAGAACAGCTCTCTTGTTACTTTCTCCACTCCTTAAAAAAGGAAATTATCATTAATACAAGCCAAAAATTTATTAGCTGCTCTGCTTTTAGCAGAGAGAGAGAGAGAGAGAAACCTCCAAGTGGTGTCTCAATGATTGATGTTGCCTATGACATCAAGCTTCCATGATCTATTTTCTCTTGCTCAGGTAGCCCATATTATTTCACCTCCATGAGTTGCCTGGGTTCCCTTGCAGAAGGATACATTTATTTAATACACCATGCTATTCTGCTTCCCATTCCCCCACTCCACCTCCACCCTAGACCTTTACCTAGTTTGTTCTCTTTTAGTAAGATATAACCAGCAGGTATAGTGGAAAGAACATTGAACTTGGAATCATAGATTTTGAGCTGAAAGAGACCTTATACATCATCAAATCCAACCCTCTTCCATATTTTCAAATGAAGACATTGAGATCCAGTTGGATTAAATGATTTGTCCAGTATCACACAGCTAATAAATCACAGAGGATTTGAACCAAAGGCCTCCCAATTCTATACACTACACCACCCTTCTCAAGGTCAATGGACCTAGTTTCCAATCAAGTCTCTGATGCATATGATATGTGTGACCTTGAACAAGTCATTTAATGCCTCTAGGCCCAAAGAAAATAAGGAAGTTAGATGAAATGATCTCTGAGGATTCTTCTCAATTTATGATTCTGGGATCTTATAACCTTTCAAAATCATATTCTAAGTCATTAGTCTCATCTAATAAAATCTCAGAGATATCATCAGCCAATCAATAAACATTTATTCAGTATCTACCATGTGACAGCCACTGTACTAAATACTAGATCATCACTGAGATCATTTAATCCAGTCTGCCACCCAATACATATTCCTTCTACAGGATGAGGCAGGTGATTACATATACTTTGCTTGAACACTACACTGATGGAGAAACATTATTTTGAAAAGCACCTCAATCTATTTTTAGATGGCTTTAAGTACTAGGAAGTTCTTTTTCCCAGGATGAGGGTTTGGGACTGTACTTGCAATTTCAATGAAATCACAGGAACTCTCAGGTGAGAAAATTTCCTCTACCAATGTAGGTTGATACATTCTCCATAACTTACAGTCTTAGAGACTTATCTAGAGTATAGCAGTGGTGTCAAGCTTAAATACAAATGCGAGACACGAATCCATAGTAAGGGGAAGGTAGATGGCACAACGGATAGATACAACCACATAATTAGTCTGTGTTAGTTATGACACTTAAATTCAGGTCACTCTGATTTTGAGGCCTCTTCTTTTTGGCTATGTCATGTTATCATCCTACAAATTATACCAGTGGTGCTCAGTTCTGGCTATGAGAAAAGCAGGCTGAGACCTTGCAGTAAATGGTAATTTCTTAAGCCTTTTATGAAGCATTATTGACCTTGTCCCATAGAGGAAAATCTATCCCAGAACAATAGCACCTCAGTGATGGATCAATGCCCTCAGTAAACTCTTTGAACCCTGAGCAGGCTTAAGCAAAGCAATCTTTGTCCCTAAATCTGCCATTGATATATGTTCAAAGTAGTAAGTAAACTCCCACATTTCTTCTCCTTGTCATCACCTCCCACTTCTCCTGCCCTCATCATCTCCCTGCTTCTGCACATGAAGGGAATTCATTTACAAGGAGAATAACAAATTCAGAAATTGTTCCATAGGATATAAGAAAGTGCATTAAAAGATTTTTTTTAAAAAGTGATATCTTTTGTTTTTTGTCACAAATTTTCCATGTATCCCTCTCCCTCCTCCCAGAGAGCCATTTTATATGATGTTGCTGTTTAGTTGTTTCTGTCTATCCAACTTCTTGTGCCAAGGGTTTTCTATTTAGGATTTTCTTAGCAAAGATACTGGAGTGATTTGCCATTTTCTTCTCCAGGTCATTTTATAGTTGAGGAAACAGGCAAATAGGGTTAAGCAACTTGCCTAGGGTCACACAACTAGTAAGAGTCTGAGGCCAGATTTGAACTCAGGAAGATCAGTTGTGCCATCCTATGTATCAGAAGGTGTTTTAACATAAATTGTATTTACATCTTGTGTTTTTATATTACTCACATTTTCCCCAACATCCCTCCCTTCCCTTCTCTCAGAGTCACTCCAAATGACAAACTTTTTACCAGAAAAAAAAAATTTAAATCAGTAAAACTTATTAATATATTAGAAAAATTTGAAAACCTATGAAGTGTCTTCTGCAAAGGAGCATGGTAGGAGTTTCTTCTCATATCTCTTCTTTCAGGTCTTTGTTGTTCTTCATAATTGCATAAAATGTTTTATATCATGAGAATTTGTCTGGACAATTGTACCATTTGCTAATATACTCTCAGTTCCTTGAATGATTTGGCCAGCATCTCACAGAGCACACCAATTTGGCAGGAAAGAGAATCTCTCATTTCTCATATTCTCCTACTACCACCACTAGTACCAGTCAATCAGTCAATAAATATTAGGTGCCTATTATATGCCAGGCACTGTGCTAAGTGCTAGGGATACGAAAAGAGGCAAAAGACAGAGCATGCCCTCAAGGAAAAAGGCTGAATATTTTTCTTTAATGGGAAGCTTATAGTACCTTACGATATAATTTGGGTTATTATATAGTATTATACATAATATAATATGATAAATATATCATGTATTTCTGAGTTTCTAAACTTTTTCTGTGTCATCTGCTGGCTTTCACATGTCATCAAACAAAATTCCCCCAAATTCCCATTTAATTTCTTATGCTGATCCACGATATAGCAAAATTTCAGTTCAAAGTTGTGATGTGGAAGGGATTACTGCAGTACCTCGCCTAATATGTGTGTGTATGTGTGTGTGCGCACTTGAATGTTCAATGACCAATCTTTGGTCAGCTGTTTTTTTATTACATTTTCTCCACTGGAGTTTTATAGCTTCAATAATCATTTCTGTAAGATCATATATAGAGAGAT
This sequence comes from Bettongia penicillata ogilbyi, assembly GCA_023548195.1. NCBI lineage: Eukaryota > Metazoa > Chordata > Mammalia > Diprotodontia > Potoroidae > Bettongia > Bettongia penicillata. Next base: position 4,328,013 of record JAJHZJ010000061.1, read on the forward strand.
AAAAAGAACCTAAGAGACCATCTCTATAGTACAATACTTTCATACTATACATGCGGAAAATAAGGCACAATGATTAAGTAACTTGCCCAACAATCACACAGGTGACACAAGCAAGTAATAGACCTGGAATTCAAATCTAGATCACTGACTCCAACTTATGTGCCCTTCTTTTAGTCTGCATTTTGAAAATGGTTGCTAAAATGGAATTGACCTAGAAAGTTTCATGAAGTCTTTTCTACCAGATATAGCCCTGGAAACTTGGCTAAAAATTCCCATATTCCTGTTACATTAAAGAAGAGTTAGCTACAAAAAGCAATCACTATATCAAAATACCTGCTTTAAAAACAGGAACCCATTCAAGTCACCAAGGCATCCAATGACAGCCTACAACTCTGGTAATAATGAGCATCAAACAACATAAGACTATAACTTACATATTAGCAATGATTTATAGAGCCCCCAACATTATGAATATACAGGGTGAAATGCAATTTATCATAAGCTTTGCACACCAAAAAAAATACTGATAAAGAGTACTAAAGAATACTACATTTAATTCTCCAAAACTAGAATTGCAAAATGTTACGTAAATAAGAAAAACCATTCCAACATCAAGAGTTAGAGAAATTTAACTTACCAGTCAAAATGAAGTATATAAAAGATTATGTAATACTTGGGAGCTAGGTACAGAAGAAAGAGCTGCCAGTGGTGTTTTCTTCCCCCACCCCACCAAAGGCATATATTTAGTCATTCTGACTGCTATACTTTCACAACACTTAAATTAACCTTACTCAATTCTCAAGTCTTTCTCAAGCACAGTATAGAATATCACCTAAATACAGAATTGACAAGAGTTCTTACTGTGAAGTTCTTTGCATAATAAAAAATTCTGGGAATTTAATTTGAATTAATGCTACATAATTGGTTGATTGTTATCCTTCATTTTCAAAGAGGACCAAAATGACATCACCATGATAAAGAGAAATTTCAGTGTATCTGACTGTGGCTGATCAGACCAATATAAGCTTGGAATGTTCCACCACAGATTGGGCACAGATAGTTCATGTGAATATTTGAGGTGGACACTCTAAATCTGCACATCCCGTTTGCTTTGTGCTACCTCAATTCTGCTTTGCTCATAGAACACGGCACCTTTTCTGATGTGGGCATGCCATGCTGAGCAGTTCTGTGCCAGTGTCTCCCATGTCACACAATCAAATCCAAAGTTCTTGAGACCTTGAGAGTGTCCTTGTATCGCTTCTTCTGACCTCCATGTGATCACTTGCCCCATGTGAGTTCTCCATAAAACAGTCTTTTTTGGCAAGCATATATTTTGCATTTGAACAATGTGGCTAAGCCCATCAGAGTTGCACTCTCTGAAGCATAGTTTGAATGCTTGCCAGTTCAGCTTGAGCAGGACTTCAGTGTCTGGTACCTTATCCTGCCAGGTGATCCTCAGAATCTTCCTAAGACAATTCAAATGGAAGTGATTCTGTTTCCTGGCATGGTGCTGGTAGACTGTCCATGTTTCACAGGCATACAACAATGGGGTCAGCACAACGATTCTGCAGACCTTCATTTTGGTAGTCGGTCTAATACCTCTTCTCTCCCAAACTTTTCTTTGGAGCCTCCCAAACACTGAGCTAGCTCTGGCAATGTGTGTATTAACCTTATTGGCAATGTGTACATCCCTGGAAAGTACACTACCAAGGTAAGTGAACTTAACCACAGCATTCAAAACTTCTCCATTTGTTGTAACTGATGTGTCCATGTACAGAGGATGTGGTGGTGGCTGATGGAGCACCTGTTTTCTTGGTGTTCATTATCATGCCAAAATTAGCACAGGCAGCAGGGAACTGATCCATACTTTGTTGCAGCTCAGCTTCAGAGGCTGCATTGAGTGCACAGTCATCTGCAAACAGAAAATCATGCACTAACATTCCCTCCACTTTGGTCTTGGCTTGTAGCCTTTTCAAATTGAAGAAGTTACCAACAGTACAGTAGTTGACCTGGATGTTGTGTTCATCCTCACTGAAAGCATTTGACAGCATGGGTGTGTGGGGGGGGATGTTCAGGGAGGACCAGTACCTTTGGTGTGATGGCTGCCGAGCCCTTTTCAAGGCTGCTTTCCACCTTTGTTGTTCACCTGTTCCACCCAACTCTTACCTGTGGCTCCAAGAAGCTGCAACATACACAGCGACCACACCCTGGCAAACTGTTTCAGCAAACGGGTCAAATCAGGTTTAAAGTAACCAAAGGGTCTCAATCCATTGATGAATTAGCAGGGTGTCTACCCCAAGCATGTGAAGAGCATGTGAGGAATGCTACACAACTACATATCTTACTAACGCCATACATTCGGATAGCACTCTACAGTTTACAAAGTGTTCTTATATACATAATCTCACTTGATTCATTCATTCTAGAAGCATGTATTAAATGTCTATTCTTTGTAAGCTACTACTACGGATAAAAAGAAAAAAATAATAAAATAGACCCCATCATCATTATTTCTTCTGTAGGGGGTGGAGATGGTAACAACAAATCAATACAAAATATATTTGAAGTAATTTTGTTGGGCATGGGGGGATGGAGAAGGCACAACTAAACCCTGGGAGATCAGTTAAAGCTAATTTTTCTATTGGAGGCTGAACTTGAGTAGAGAATCTGTGGAGTAGAGCTTAAAAGGGAGTGTATTCCAGGCTTGAGAGACAAGCAAGCATGGATGTAGTAATAATTGGTAAGGAAGTCTGACTAGAACTCAGAATGTATGAAGAGGACTAATCAATATCAGGTAGGTGGAAACTGAACTATGAAGGACTATGAAGTACAATTGGGATGAATTGTCTCCATTTTTTTTTTTTTTTATTATAGATGACTAAGGATCAAAGAGGTTAATGGCAGGGTATACTGAATAAAGTTGGCTCACACTAACTCACAAGAACTGATTGTTAGATTTTCATTATTTATGCCACAGAAATTGGCAAACATTACAAATAAGGGCTTGATTTATTGCTTTGCTGATTGTCTAGACTTGAAAAATGGAGGAAATGTTAATGATGCAGATTAAACTAAAAGTATCTTGTACGTACTTTTTTTTGGAGAAACATTTGACAGTAGATCCCTGGCTAAAGGACTTGCTCAAGAATATAAATAAAAAAATGGCAACACTGAGACTCTAACCAAGGTCATCTTACTATAAACCCACTTTTCTCTGCTGCTTCTCAAAATGTTTGAATTTAAAAAGACCATTAGGTCATCTAGTCTCTCACTATTTTATATTTGTGATAGTCTTTCATTGGATACTTCTAGTTAAAGGGTAATCACTACTTGAGAACATGCAATAATTACAGTCTCATTGGGGTCTTTTTAAAAAAAAATAATTTTATTCTGAATTTAAGAAATAAAACAAACACTTCCATGACAGAGTAGAAGCAAAGAAAAGAGATAATTGTACATAAAACTGGAAGTCTATTATGTACAATTTGCTAGTCCTTTAAACTATATGTTATCATACAACTTGCTTTGTCTTTATATCAGTTCCTATCCCACCTAAGAAAAATTGAATCCTTCTTTATGATAACAAATTAAAAATCTAATTAAAATAGCCTGACAATACATACAGTATTCTATATATTTCATTATCTAATATTCTGTGAAAACTTCATGGCTTTGTCATTTACTAGTTCAACTTCCTCTTGGTGGTCTATTAATGTTCACTGTTGCAGTTATTGTATATATTATTATCTTAGCTCTGTTTATTTTGCACTTTGGGAAATGGATATTGATATGGAAAAATCTATGATATTTGATGCAAGTATTTTTCCATTCTTCCAACTGTTTTCGGAGTTTTAATTAAGCATAAATACTTTTAATTTTATCTTTATCTATCTATCCTTTATGATGTCTTCTATTCTTTATTGTGCTAAGGAGTTTCCTTCCATAGGAAATAGTGACAAGCAAAACAAAACCAAACCAAACCAAAAAAAAAGCCTTTCTGGTCCTAAGAGGGTATTAAAAGAGGAGAAAAAAGAAAAAGAAATTAACTAGAATCTAAAGGGAATGCCCATCAACTGGGGAATAACTAAACAAAATGTGGTAATATGAATGTAATGAAATATTGCACCATTAGAAATGACCAAAAAAATGATTTCAGAGAGTCCTGAGTATTAGGAAAAGATACAGAGTGAAGTAAGCAGAACTGAATTTAAAAGTAAAACTTTTCTGAACACCAAAAAAAAGGGGGTGGGGCTCTGATCAATGCAATTACCAACCATATCTCCAGAAGATTTACGATGAAGCATGTTACCCGCTTGATAGATTCAAGGGGAAGAAAAAGACATATATTTTTGGACATGATCATGTGTAGATTTATTTTGCTTGACTATGTTTATATGTCATGCAGTTGTTTTGTTTCTTTTTTCTTGTTTTTAGTTGCAGTGGATGGTTGGGATGGAATGGAGTTAATAATAATATTGTTACCCAGAAAAAGGAAGGCATCGAAACTTTTTTAATGTACAGAAATAATCTCAGAAGAAAGCATTTAGTGTAGACAAGCACAATGGTTTTCAAAATAATGTGGAATTTATTATGAATATATATATGCATCTATGCACATATACACATGCACACATTTGCGTGCATGTGTGCACATGGACACAAGTATATTTAAAAGTTAAGCAGTATGAAATGAAGATTTGGTGTCATACTAGATCCTTTTTTAAAGCTGTTTATATTCAGATACGGTCTTTTGGGTATTTAAGTTTAGAATTAAAACAAAACATGTCTTCTATAGTTGCAGTATGATCTTTAATAGTCAGATCATGTATCCAATTTGAACCCACTATTGTAAACACTAAAAGCTGTGACGCTAAGATTTCTAAGTCTAATTCTGCCACTTTTCTAGTTTTTCTTCAGTGTTTGTTGTCACAAATGGGGTCGTTCCCCACAGTAATTTGTTTCAGGATTTATCAAAGAATTTGTTAAAAACTTGTTTTTTTTTCCAATCTGAACTCATCAAAACTATCTGATGGGTACATAGAACGTCCTACACTCACAGACTCCCCACACCTCTACTAAGATATGAGGGATTTATCTCTTCGTTGGGGCCAAGATTGTTTTCTATACCTTAGCAACATTGTTTCAATTATTTTGTGATAGTTTTTTTTTTTTTTCCATTTGATTGGTTGTATCGGCATTGTGTATACTGTGATCCTAGCTTGGCTTATTCATTTTGAATCAGTTCATGTAAGTCTTTCATGCTTCTTTGTATTCAAAATGCTCATTTCCCCCCTTAAATCAGTTACATTCATTACATTCATGTGCCATAATTTGTTTAGCCTTTCCCCAATTAATGGACATTCACATTGTTTTTATCTTTTATTATCGCACAAAAAAGTGCTGCTACGAATATTCTGATGCATATGGAATCTTACTTTTTATCAATGATGCCCTGTGGTATATGCCTACTAATAGAATCTACAGGGCCAAATTATGGGTCTTATAGTCACTTAATTTGTATCATTCCAAATTGCTTTCCAAAATATTGAAGTCTTTCAATCTACAATTCAATCTGGAAGCAAAAGACCCATGTAAGGAGAGTGGCAAGAAGAGATCAGTTCCTTCCTCAGTTTACCTCCTGGTGCCTGTCTATTCAGAGCCTTGATAATATAATCTGTTGCCATTACCCAAATGTTTCCAATAAATAGAATTTGCCTCAAACACAAAATAGCTCAAACCTAACTACAGATAAACATAAATGTAAAATCAGGCAGAAAGTCCAACCTGTCTAAATGTTAGGCATTTTCCTAACTGGGTACTCAAAGCAATTGCTAAAGTAAACTTCCTAAAGTTAAAGAGAAAGAGGTCCAGAGGAACCACTATATTGGTCCTTGGGCTTAAACAAGCTAATTGTTTTAATAGTCTAATAAATTGGCATTAGTGTGCCTGTCATTCAAGAGCACTTCCACCACAGGTCATTTCCATATTTTGTCATCTTTGTCAATTTGTTGGGTGTGATGAGAAACTTTAGAGTTACTTTTTCATTTTTTTATTATTAGACTTTTGGAGCACTTTTATTCATGTTTCTCAAGTCACGGTTCTTTCGAGAAGTGTTTGTTCGTATCCTGATGATCACTGGCTTTTGGTCTATATCTATATATATATATTCGTTCTCTCTGTCTTTGCTATCAAGATGCCTTAGCAGATATCTAAGGGGAGGGTTTGAGGTTGTTTTTGTTTTTTCCAGTTAGTTGCTTCCCTTCATCTAAATGTATTAAATTGGTACATGAAAAACTTTTTCAAAGAAATCAGGGTTTCATTTTTTTAAAGAATATTTTTATTTTTTTCTCAATTACATGTAAAAACAATTTTACCATTCATTTTTCTTACAATTTTTAAGTTCCAAATTCCCTCCCTCCTTTTATCCTTTCCCTCTGAGAAGGCAAAGCACTTTGATATAGATTAAATATATACAGTCATGAGAAATGTATTTCCATATTTAGTGATGCTACAAAAGAGAAAACAGACCAAAAAAGAAGTTAGAAAAAAAAGCATACTTCAATCTGCATTCAGATTCCTATGAATTCTCTCTGGAAGTAGAGGGCATTTTTCATCATAAGTGTTTCAGAATTGTCTTGGATCACTGTATTGCTAAGAATGACAGTCATTCACATTTGATCGCCATACAATAATGCTGTTACTGTGTACAATGATTGCTTGGCTCTACACAGATCACTTTGTATCAGTTCATATATGTCTTTCCAGGTTTTTCTGAAACCCTCTTGTTTTTCATTTCTTACAGCACAACAGTATTCCATCATAATCACTTACCACAACTTGTTCAGGTATTCCCCAGTTGATGGGCATCTCCCCAATTTCACAATTTTGGCCATCACAAAAGAGATGCTATATTTTTGTACAAACAGGATTTTTTCCTTTTTCTTTGACCTTTCGAGTGGTATTTGCTGGGTCAAAGAGTAGGTATGCATAATATTATAGCCCTCTGGGCAAAGTTCAAAATTGTTTTCCATAACAGATCAGTTCACAACTCCACCAAGAATGCCTTAGTGTTGTGTCCCAATTTTTTCACATTCCTTCCAAAATTTGTTATTCTCCTTTTCATTCTTATTAGCCAATCTGGTAGGTGTGAGGTAGCACTTCAAGGTTGTTTTAATTTGCATCTCTCCAATGAACAGTGGATTATAGTGTTTTTTTATATGACTACAGATACAAAGAAATCAGTGTTTTTAAGAATCACAGGTCTAACTTTCAAGTGATAGACTATAGAAGACCCATACTTAACATCAGTAGATTAGATAATCTTTATTAGATGATAAAGAAAATTATCTTTTTATAAATAAAAAATGCAGGGACAGAAGAAAAACAAGAGAGAGGATAGAAATAAGACCTTTTATATCCTGGTACAGGAGGTTCCCAGTAGAGAAAATTTCTACCAATGCAAGTCAGCACCTTCTCTGCAACTAAGGGTCATAGAGTCTTGCCTAGATAACTGAAAGATTAAATGAATTGCCCAGAGTTACAGACTCTGCATATATATCCAACAAGAATTAAACTCAGATTTGGCTTTAAGAATAGTTCTTTATTGCCTAGCCCACAATGTCTCTCAGGAAAATAAAATCATAGAACAAAATTTTAAAAACAAGATTGAAAGATCACTACAGAAGAAGAATAGACTGCTTAACTTGACAATATGTGAGTCAATAATGTAAAAATTACAGGTCTTTCAGAAAAGTAATGTGAATCAATAATGTAAAAATTACAGGTCTTTCAGAAAAGTAATGAAAAAGAAAATATGAATATCATACTACAAAAATTCAAACAGAAAGCTTGCCAAGCTACATTGGAAACAGATGGCAAAGTTCACATTAAGAGAATCTGCAGAACATAAACAAAAAGAAACTCCAAATTTAAATCACCATGAAACAGCCAAGTGTTAACTCTGGAAGTCAGCTGCCTAAAATCAAAGCAGCTTCTTGTATCATAGGGTGGCATCATGCCAACGTGGGAACTAAGGAAGTTGGGAAAGCAGGAGAGATGTTCCAGGAGTGCTCCAGAGTCATCAGTCCTATTCCTCTTAGAGATGTCCTTGGAAATTCCAAAAGGCAAGTGCCTAAGATTAAGTAGCCACAAGGATGTAAAGTCATTTTGGACTGGCATAGGTAACGTGAAAGCTTCTAGAATGAGTCAGGGAGTCAGTCTTTGCTTACTTTTTTCTGTATGTATGTTCGTCCTTCGTTGCCAAAGAAGACCATGCCATCAGAGAAATAATGACATGACTTGCACTTGACTGTTTTGAATGAGGGAGGGCTGTGCAGGTCACCAGCCTCACTTTTCCTCCACAGCCATCTGAATCCAGTGACCAGATATTCATCAGGATGACTAGAGATGACCCAGGATGAGGCAATTGGGGTTAAGCAACTTGCCCAAGGTCACACAGCTAGTGAGTGTCAAGTATCTGAGGTGAGATTTGAACTCAGATCTTCCTGACTCCTGCACTGGTGCTCTATCCACTGCACCACCTAGACAGCCCTCCCACACTCAAAACAAAGTGCAAGTCATGTCATTATTTCTCTGATGGCATGGTCTTCTTCAGCAATGAAGGATGAATACATACTTTTTCATGAAGAGTTGCCTTACAAAATTACTGTTTTCTGAATTTGCAGGGGTTTTTTTTACTTACTTTGATACGGTGTATATGCAATGTGTGGGTGTAGGGGGGAGTGGTTTCATTTTTCACTCCCTCTGCCATTTTCCCAAGATAGCCTAACTTTATTCTTGAACAGTCCTAATTATTGGAAAGTTTTTCCTTATAGCTGGTTCTAGTTTTGATCTCTGAATAAAAAATGCTTACTTTTACTTTCAAGTGTCAGTTCTAAAAATACTCGAATTTCATCTTTCCCCACTTTTCTCATTTATTCTGTAAACCAGCTATTCCTGGTTCTCTCCAATATTTTTCAAGAAGTGGTTTCCAGCAGCCTCATCATACTGGATTCCCTCCAGTCTCGATAAAGTATGTATAGCACCCTGTACTAAATACAATACTCCTGATGTAATCTGACCAGCACCAAGTACAGCATAACTTTTACCCATATAAAGTAGAAAATATATCTTTATTAATGCAATCTAAAGCTGCCCTGGACTTCTTTAAAAAGCAGCCACATCATAGTCGGCTAAAATCTTCAAATCATCTTTTATATGAGCTTCTGCCAAGCAAGGTTTCCCTTACCATTTAAGCTTAAGTTACTTGATTTTAAAAACTTGATTATAGAACTTTGTTTTTGTGACTCTTGAATTTCATTTCATTGGATTTAGCCGTATCTACCAAGCTCTTTTTTAATCCTGAATCTGTTGTTCATCATAGTCTATCCTCAGTTATGTCACCAATCAGCATGTTTTCTATATTTCCATTTAAAGTATTAATAAAAATGTTGTACGGGGCAAGGCTTACAAACACTTTTAAAAAATATATTTCTAAAATTTCTTCTCTTTTAGAATACATTCTGCATCAAAAAAATTAATTGTATTTAATGTTTCATATTTGTATCATATAATTTTGATCAGTTTTTAAAATGCAAATTAACTACTAAAGGGCTAAATAACAGAAACTTGAATCTTTAAGGATCTATTTTAATCTCTGTTCCTTTTTTATAGCCTAAATTGGCAATGGTACACTCAACTTTTCCATAATCCAATGTCCTGCTAATAAATGCCTTAAAATTTTTTTTAGGCAATTTGGACATCAATTCTTACCTGTTACTGTAGAATTCTAATTCTTCATCAAGGGGAAAATACAAGACATCAGTTAATTGTTCTAGCTTGCAAACATTCACAATGCCATGATAAATAATGACATGCCAGAAAATGATTAGAGGATGCTAATTCTATTTGTTTTATTTCCTGCTGGAATACAGTAGCAGAGTTGTAAAAGATCTTAAAGGTCAGATGATTCAACCCCATCATTTCACTGAAAAGACAGCTGAGGCTCAGAAAGATTAAGTGACTTGACCAACATCCAACAGATACCACATGGAGAACCAAAATTCAAGGCTAAATTCTCCTGTGAGAAATGTAGGCTAATAAAATCAAGAAACACAAAACAATTCCCATCTAACCCAATGTCATGAAACAATTTATTAATAGTAGAAATTTTCATTATCCTGGCTTTTTAATACCATAATTATAGCCTTCCATTAGACTGCATGATCTAGAAGCAATTGTTTTATTTCTGGATGATGACAAATACGTCACACAGGTACTAATATTAAAAACAAGATGATTAATATGAATTTATTTGACCCACAGTGCTAACAACATAAATTGTATATGAAAAATATCAATATTAAGACATGCTGGGAAGTGCTACTGATTGAAAGACTTTAAAACATCATGGCTTCTAATCCTTCTTCCATAAACTTCTTATAAGTCGCCATGAACTTTGCCACAAATGCTTCAAGGTGGTAAATGGCTTTGCTACCAAGTTGAAGACGATGTTCATAGTAAGCTGCCATCTGTGCAACCTCACCTTTCAGTTGTCCATCGCAATTATTTAACAGTTCTGAGAGAAGGCCCTAAAGAGAAATAACTAGTAATTAAGAAGTAATTAAAATTAAGATGTTTCCCTTCACCATCTATAAATTTCTCTTTCAACCACTTTACACGTATAACTTGTGCTAAAACAATATACACACAACTAGGATATGCAATTACAAGTCCAAGTGGGTGAGACTCAGTAGCACTGAGATTTTCAGTAACAGATATTTATCTTAAAATAAAAGTTTCTATATACATTGCACAAGCACCATCTTCACCTCCTATTAGAATATTGGGATAACTGAAGTGGTCTTCCTCTCCCCACTCTAATTAGTCCTCCAGATAGCTGACATGCTGACTTTTCTTATTTTAGATCTGACCATGTGATTCCTTTATTGGATGGAACTTCTCTGGCCACCTACTGCCTTGAGGAACAAGATAAAGCCTTCACAACCTGGCCCAAACATATCATTATTCCTGCCTCTAAAGAGCCCTTCTCTAAGACCTTCCCAAATGGCATTCTACCTCCTACCTCTCCAGCCTCTGCACTGGCTGCCCTCCAAGACTAGAATACTTTGCACCTTCTTGCTCATCTGAGATACAGAAGCTCTGCCTTCCTTCAAAACACAATGTAAACAAATTTCTATGCAAAGCCCTTCCTGATCCCAACTGCTAAGGCCCTCAACTATCTTGTATTTATTCTCTGTGTAAATGTGCATATCTTCTCCTGACAGAATATAAATGATCTGAGAGCAAGGCTAGTTTCATTTTTTTTGTCTTTGTACCCCTCAAGTCTAACACAATGCCTGGTATAAAATAAGTGCTAGGAAATATCATACGTAAAAATTTTAGTTAACTACTATATAATCTCCTACAAATACATCTAAGTTATGCAAATTGGCAAAGGATCTTTGTCCAATAGAAAGGAACAATCATTCTGAATTTAGAGGACCTGGATTCAAATACCATCTCTGATTCCCTTCCTAGGCTTCAAATTCTTAAAGTTAAAATAAGGAGTCGGAGTGGGGTAGCAGGGTGTTGTATTAGAAAGCTCCTAAGATTTCTTTTGGCTCCAAATCTACAATTCCATGGTTTGAAGGGAATTCCTAGCATAGGATCTCTAAACTGAAGTAGACAGAAATCTATGGGGGATTTAGAAGCAAAAGCCTCAGGCGTTTCGAAAAACAAAAACAAAACAACAAACCCTAAATATTTATATTATACTTAAAAGTTTGCAAAATATTTTACACACCTATCTTATCTGATATCAACAGAAGTGGTATTACTATTACCTTCAATCTTACAGATGAAAAGATGAAGGCCTGGGGAGAATAAATTATCTAGGGTCAAGAATTAATAAAAGGCACAAAACTAAATATATTTTAAGTAATACAGATTCCAAAAAGATTAAGCAAGGCAAAACCTACAAGAAAGAAATGCTAGGTCATAGGATCACAGGATTTAGGGTTGGGAGATACTTTTGAGATTATCTAATCCAATCTCATTTTAGAGACGAGGAAGAGAAATATGAAATGTGACACAGTCACAAAAATAGTAAGTAGCAGCATTGGGATTTGAATTCAAGTCTTCCAACTGCAAATTACATCTTTCAAAAAGTGGAAACCATGGAAAGGAAATTCTATTTTGGTTCTGATTCTCACTAACAGGAAGAAACCAGTTGCCAGGATAAAAATAATGGCAACCTTGGAAAGAAATGAGTACTCTTTGTGAGAGAGGACAGGAAATCTGACCATAATCTAGTATCTTTCCTGGATTTCTGAAAGTAGATTTCAAAGGGTTTGGAAGAAAGTTAGGTAGAAGTCCATGGATTAAAATGCTTCAATGGAAGAAAAGATATAAGGAGCTCAAGATTGAAATTTTGAATCCAAAAAGGGAAACAATTCCATCAAAGAGGAAAAATGAATTTGTCAAAAGTAACCAAATTGTGGATACAAAGAACTCACTAACCAGTTTAGAGTTTAAGATGAAATTTGTAGAGGATGGAAAGAAGGATAAGTAACAGAAGATGAATGTAAATGCACAGCACAGTTCTGTAAGAATACTATCTGTTATAATTAATGTTCAGAACGGGCTGAGGTGGACAAGAGCAATTAAGAACAATAAAAAAGGGGTTTTTTTGCGTTTCTTGTTTTATTGAGAAAAAACAAAGAAGGAATAGGACCTTCGCTTATGGTGTTTGGAATGAAAGCTGGCAACAGAGAGAAAGAAGAGTTGCTTAATTCTAATTTTGCTTCTGTTTTCTCTGAAAAGAATCATCTTTATACTAGAAACAACACAAAAAAAATGACTGAGAGAATCGAAATTCAAGATGAGTAAGAAGATAGTAAGAAACCACCTTGTTGTCCCTGATATACTCAAGTCGTGAGACCACTACTCTCTCAAGTTCTGAAAGAACTCACAGGTATAATTGCTGAGCCATGTGACTGCCATTTGAAAGAACATGGAAAACAAAAGGGGTAAAACAGGATAAGAGAGAATGCTGTGCAGATTTCTGAAAAAGGGGAAAAAAAACTACTTTGCAAACTAAAGGCAAATGAACCTGACCTCCAGACCTGCGGAAATCCTGGAACAGATCATTAAAGAGAAGGTTGGTGATGCCCTAGAAAGGGAAATGGTGATTATAAAGAGTCAGCACAGCTTTATCAGGAACAATCCATCCTAAATAAATCGCATTTCCTTTTCTTACCAGACCAAGAAATTAACAAAGCTTTTGTTAAAGTAGTTCATATTATTCTTACAGACAAGATGGAAAGCTATAGATTAGATAGTAATATAATTAAGATGGATTTTAAAATGGCTCAACATCACCATTTTAGGAAGTCTCTAAAGAAGTACTTGGGGATCAGTCTTGGTCTTGTGCTATTTAACATTTTTATCAATGACTTGGATTAAGGCAGAGATGGTATGTTCATCAAATCTAGGGGTTACAGAAAGATAGGAGGAACAGCTAACACACCAGATGACAGGATCAAAAGGACGCTGTCAGACTAGATGGTATATACATTCTTAACCTGGGATTTGTGAATCTGGTTTTTAAAAAACTACTTTTGAATAACAGATTTTGAATATTTGAATAACAGATTTCTTTTAAAATCCTATATATTTTGTTTTGTTCACTTACAAACATTATTCTAAGAAGGGGTACACAGGCTTCATCACACTGCTAATGGGGTCCACTGGCAAAAAGTTTGGTCTTGCTTTTGTTTCCCCTTACTGTAGGCCACAGCACTGGGTTGGGTATAATTAGAGGGTGAGAAGGCTCAGTGGATAGAATACTGGGCTTGTAGTCAGTAAGATCTGAATTCAAATTTTACCTCAGGCATTATCTGTGTGGACCTGGGCAAGTCATTTAATCTCTATTTGCCTCAGTTTCCTCAAAAATGAGAATGATGATAGCACTTACTTCCCAGTGTTGTTGTGAGAACCAAAAAAGATAATATTTGTAAAGCACTTAGCACAATATCAGATGCATGGTAGGTGCTTAATTAATGCTTATTTCCTTCCTAATAAAGTGAAATCCAATAGGCATAAATGTAAAGTCTAGCACCTGGATACAATCAACTTCCTAAGTATGAGACAGGAAGATGTGTTAAGAAAGTAGTTGTTCTGAGAAAGATTCGAAGGAAGTAGGGCTACAATGGTCAACATTAGTCAGAAAAGTTAAGAGTGGGTCAAAAAAACCTAATAGAATTCTGGGCTACATTAAGACAAACAACTTCCAGGAAGTGCGCTTTATTCTGCCCTCATAAGACCTCATGTGAATTCCAATATTTCATACCACCATTTAACTATTGTAATTGGGATTGTGTGAAATGTGGCATTATCTGAAACTGTTTCAATACAATTTTGACCAATTTTTTTCTATTCATTGGCCACAAATTTTACCCTTAACACTTTTCTGCCATTTTATAATTTATATTACTAGGTGGAAGGACAGCCAACATACATTCAACTTTTAAAAACCTGAATTTTCAATGTATTTAAGGTGACTCTGCCCTAAGTAGTGGAAGTTTCTCATGCTCATCTTTTTAAGGAGATTGGAAAGAAAAATAGGGAAGTGTTATATACAAGTGCTAGAGAAAAAATCCTATACCTTATTACTCCACTACAAAATGACTAAGAAAACATAAAAAACTCTCAATCAACATGTCTTTCTCACCTCTACAATATGTGTATAAACCAATTTACACACACATCAAGGGTATTCTTGATGAAAGCATGAGAAGGGAATAGGCAGACCACATCTTTACAGTCACGCAGCTGACACTGCACTGACCACTGGATATACAAGAGAAAGGTGGGCCCTGTCCTCAAAAATCTTATATTCTAATGGGGGAGGAAAGACGTAGAGGGAAGCAGAGGCCAAGCAATAATGGAAGCAATAGGAATGGGATCCAGAAGGTCCTTGGCAAGTTGGATGGTTCTCTGTGGAGGAATCACGAGAACACATGAACAAGAGGAATCTGAGGAGAGAGGGGCTGGATGAGCTGCAATTGTCTGAAAGAGTTAGGGTCTATTACATGCTATGTTTTATATATAAAATAACATACTCACTCACAGTGAGGTTTGTGATTTCTTTTATTTTGCTCCTTTTCAGAGTATAATGAAGTTTAAACAAGTAAAAGACAGAACCAAGTTCTACATCATAAGCAAGACATAGAAATTTGAGTAGTAAAAGAGAACAGTGGCTTAAGGGAACAGGAGGAACTTTTGGCATCTCCCAACCGCAGCACTCCCTCCCTCAACTCTAGTTTCCTCCCCTTTCTTCCTGCTTTACTTTTTTCTCGGAATCTTCCCTCCTATTGTTTTCTTCCTATTTTAAGAATCATAATGTGGATTGAAATAGATTTGGGTGATCCTTTTTATTTAATGAATGAAGCATTATGGTAAGGTTCTTAATTTTAAAAACAAGTAAATTAAACATTTTATACTTCTTAAAGGGCAAAAAGACAACTGAAATTAGCTGTACACTGCTACAGAAAAAACTCCCTTATCCCTGATGTAAAGTGAAAATGAAGCTATTAAAAATCCAATTGTTTAAAATTAACAAGTGAAAAGAGTAATGGGAAATAAAACAAATAGAAGCACTCAACTTTTATCCTCACCTCCAATTTTCTGCAGTTACTAAAGAGTAAAAGATAAGAAATTAGATTACCTTCATTATTATTTCAGGAGGAATACAATGAGTCAATAGCTCATAAAGTCGTCCACGAATTTCAAGTAGCCTGTTTAAAATAAAAGATAAGGAAAAATTACAACTTACCTTCAAACAATACGTACAAGGTACTTATGTTTTATTATTCTAGGAAGTGAATAATCAGATATGTAAAAGAATTATGTCTGAGATTCAGTAATGAAATAATGAAACAGATACCTCAAGTTTCTCTTCCTCAGAAAGTAGCTGAATGGGGAAAAAATTGTTATCAAATATCTTTGATAAGTGTTCCAAGATATGTGAACAAATTTTATTCTCCAAAAAAGTGGTCAAAGGAATTGAGTACTATTAGCAACTACTGAAGAGAATGTTGCAGATCAGTAATAATAAGAAAATGTAAATCAAAATAACTATGAACTTTCATGTATTAAGTCAAAAATGTCAAAATACAAGAACAATCAAAGTTGGTGGAGTTACAGGCAAGAAAACTGATATATCATGGATGGAGCTGTGCAGTGGTACAATCATTCTGGAAAATAACTTGGAATTCTGCAAATAAAGTAACTACAATGTCAATACCCTCTGACCCAGGGATTTCACTGTTTGGTATATGCCCCAAAGAGATACCTGGCAATAAAACGCAATAAAAATAAAAATATTTATAGGTTCATTTTTTTATAGTAGTAAAGAACTGAAAACAAAATTTGAAGCATGGTTACACAAACTGGTAAATGAACGTAATGGAACATTACTGTACTACAAGAAATGATGACTATGATGAATACAGAGAAGCATGAAAATGACTTAGATAAACTAGTGTAAAATGAAGCAAGCAGAGTCGGGAAAACAAATGACTATATAAATGACAATGACTATAACAATGCAAATGGAAAGAACCATAAAACAACTGAAACTAAAAGTTGTGAAATTGAAAAAAACAAATTTGGCCTCAAAAAAGAGGCAAGAAAAGAGAAATTCCCTTTGCAGAGGTATGTGTTTATGGAGGATGAGGAATTGGAGGGGTGAGGGGGGATATCATGATTAGTCTATAGATGCATTAAATAGAACACCAGATTTTTTTGATGTGTTGTTTGGTTTTACTAATTATCTCTCTTTTTTTAAAAAAAAAATGTGTTATAAGGGATGATTATCTGTGAGTGAGAAAAATGAAGATACAGGGGGAAATATATTTTAAAAATAAAGTTCTCTTCCATGTCACTTGCAGCAAAAAAAAAAAAAAAAAAAAAATTTTGGATTTAATTTTTTTTCAACCGTGACTTTAATTTAAACAAATATGCTATAATCCCCAGATCTTTTTCTAGAATAGTACAGGTTTACAGCTATTTGTGACAATACTTTAAATGAATTTTTACCCATAGATTTCCATTAAAAATTTAAGGATAAATTCTTTCCTCAACATTGCCCTACCCCCTTCTCAATGGCTGTAAGCCTCTTCAATACCAATTTTGAATTATATTTAAGAATATAACAAAATTTCCTGTTACAGTAAACGGAATTGAAGGTACCACCCCAACATGCTCCCTCTGCTGCCAAAATATGTCCAACAGAAAATGGGAAAACAAACTGAATTTTTTACATAGCTGTGAACTGGTCGAGCAATTCTGGAAATCAATTTGGAACGACACCTCCAAAAGTCACTGAGTTATTCATTAACACTACTAGACCTATACCCGAAAGAGACAAAAGAAAACAACTAAATGAAAAAAAAATTATAACAGCTCTTTATTATCACAAAAAATGGGAATTTAAGGAAATCCCCATTAATAAGAGAATGGTTGAGTAAATTATGGCACATGAATGCAATGAAATATTGTGCCATGAGAAATGATGAAAGGGCTGGAAGTGATGGCATACAACTATAACTGGCAAATAACCTATTACTAGTTGGAAAGTTGAAGTTTGTTTGAGCTCTGGAGTTCTGAGCTACAGTAAGGATAAATCTGACCAAATGGTCACACTAAGTCTAGCAGGAATATGGTAATCCTCAGGAGCAAAGGGCCACCAGGATGCTTAAGGAGAGGTGAAGTTGCCCAGGGTTGGAAACAAAGAAGTTCAAAGGTTCTGTGCTGATCAGAAGTGTTAACAGGCCCACAAGTGACCACTATAATTCCAGGCTGGGTGACATAGAAAGACCTAACAGAAAGGAAGCAAGCTGAAATGAGGAAAGGGACAATTTCAAAGAACCCCAGGAACATCTGGATAAAATGATACAGAGTGAAAAGAGCAAAATTAGTACAATTTATATAATGATAACCACATTGACCAGCTATGACTTCAGGACCAATGATTGAGTATACTTTATACTCCACCTAAGAAAGGGGATGAAACTCATGTTGCTGGATCACATATATTCTTGGACACAACCAACATGGGATTGTGACTTGCTTGAGTATGCATATTTGTATCAAAGGTGGTTTTTTTTCCTCAATAGAGAAGGAGATGAGAAATAATGATAGGGTTGCCAAAAAATAAAAGAGAAAACAAAGAAAAAGAAAGTATTGGCGGGAGGGGAGATTGTCACTGAAACTAATTTTTAAAATGGAAGGAATCACAGACAAGCAAGGCAGCTCTGAAAGCAACATGGTGAATTTATTAGATACTTTAAAAGAAAAGCCTTGCATATAACACAAAAAGCCCTAGTGAGTGATTAGCAGAAAGAATGTTTTACCATGTTTCTAAGACTTCAGCAATTCACAAATGAAGGAATCCTGGCACAGTATTACACAGCACAACCAAATCTCTTGTAAGTTATGAATCTGCCCTGTACCAGTATCTATAATCTATAATAGTATAGGCTGGCTGACGTGAATCAGAATTAAAACAAGACTATGACATAAGATATAGAAATAAGGTATGATTTTTAGTATTAAAATATCAATTAACAGCGCTGAAGTCACTACTTCAATTATTTTAACATGAAAACTTGGTTCATAATCAGCCATATAACTCTGAAACATACTTGTCCTAGTAATTTTTAAATAATGAAAATTCATCTTGCATTTTGTATATTAGAAGGAAATTCTGGGTTCCAGGATGGTGTATTAAACTAGAATCAAGCCATAACTACTATAGAAAAAATCAGACGCAAATTTGTAGCAGTAGTTCACCACTTTTTTTTCTATTAATCTAACAGAAAATGAAATTGACATCACTTGTACAAACGAACAGCCAGAATTGCTTTCCACTCCTTTCCCTGTACAACTAAGAATATTTCTTATACCTTACAATGGAAATAACAACCACAACAGCTTCAGGAAGAAAGAGTAGTACCTCTCCATTATATAAGCATGTTTTTAGTTGCCAAGGCTCTTCAGTAAAAGATCCAGCAGCCAGAATAGTTATATAAAACAGTAATAAATGAATAACAAAATGTGACTATAAGACAAGTCTATCAAGTAAAGACATCATCTCTGTCAATATTCCTTACGTCAACAAAATTTCTCATACATCAACTAATTGTCTAAAACGAACCTTTCTATTTAAAAAAGTTGACATTCAAAATTTTAATTTATTTGAAAATTATATATTTATTTTTTGTAAAAATTATATTAAAATTTAATTTATTTAAATTAATTAAAAACTAACTTTCTTTTAAAAATACTAATATTGAAAAGACCTCATCACATTTTGTGAGGGAATGCTTGACAAGCAATTTTCCTCTGAAATTAAGATTACTGAATGGAATGTCATTTTCCAAAATTGTGTGCAAGCCCTATAATCAAAAAACTTCCTTTTAAAGAAGCCATTCTCTAAACAGCAGCATGGTGGAATGTGCAATATTGACCAAGAGTGTAAAGACCAGAGTCAAAGTCTTGGCTATGCCACTCACTTGTGGCTCTCAACAAATCATTCAACTTGTCAGGACTTCAATTTAAAGGTCTCAATTAGTTCTAATATTCTGTGATTCTAAAGATGTGCATTACTGCATTAAAATGTTAACTAAAAGTTTTTAAAATTCAAGCTTTCTCTAAATAACTACAAAACACTATGTTAATTATAATTATCACCTAATTTAGAGGATATTCGGTGTCCATTCACAATATATTTTGTTATTTCTTTGAAGAGTCCCTCATTTACGGTTAGGGTTAAAAGTGGTTCACCTACATCACTCACAAAAGTTCTTCTCTCACTCAAAAGCAATGACTTTCCAAAGGATAAGAACAGGCAGTTTTCAGAGGAAGAAATTAAAGATATCTATAGCCATATGAAAAAATGCTCTAAATCATTATTGATTAGAGAAATGCAAATCAAAACAATACTCAAGTACCATAATCACGTTTGTCAGATTGGTTAACATGATAAAACAAGAAAACTATAAATGGCAGAGAAGATGTTGGGAAAGTTAGAACACTAATGCATTGCTGGTGGAATTGTGAGCTGATTTTGGAGAGCAATTTGGAACTATGCCCAAAGGGCTATAAAAACGCGCATCCTCTTTGACCTAGCAATACCATTTCTAGAGCTGTATCCCAAAGAGATCACACAAATGAAAAAAGGACATACATATACCAAAATATTTATACCAGCTCTTTTTGTGGTGGTAAAGAATTGAAAATTGATGGGATGCCCATCAATTGGGGAATAGCTGAACAAGTTGTGGTATACGAATGCAAGGAAATACTATCGTACTACAAGAAATGTTGAGCAGGCAGACTTCAGAAAAACCTGTAAAGATATATATGAACTGATTCTAAGTGAGGGGAGCAGAACCAGGAGAACATTGTACATAGTTACAGCCACTTTGTGTGGTGACTAACTTTGATAGACTTGGCTCTTCTTAGCAATGCAAGGTTCTAGATAACTCCAAAAGGCTTAGGATGGAAAATGCTATCTACATCCAGAGAAAGAATTGCTGAGTGCGAATGCAGATAGAAGCATATTATTTGCTCTCTCTTTTTTTGTTTTGTTTTGTTTCTTCCTTCTCATCGTTCATTCCATTGGTTACAGTTCTTCTTAACAACATGACTAACATGAAAATATATTTAATATGAATGTATACGCAGAACCTATAGCAGAGTGCACACCTTCTTGGGGAGGGAGCAAAGGAAAAAGGGGGAGAAAATGTAAACTCAAAAGCTTGTGGAACTGAATGCTGCAAACTAAAAATAAGTAATTTTTTAAAAAAATAAATAAAATCAATGATCTTCAAAGCTGAGGCATTTTTCTAAGGAAAACTATTTCTAGTCAGCCTGAGAGCTGACTTAAGACAACAGGTTTGTTTAGTTGGCAAAACAAGTCAAAAGAGAGCTCTTTAAACCCTTATTATGCATTGTAGCTACGCTCTTTGCACTACAAGAAGTCAGGGAAGATAGTAGTTTATTATGCAGAAATATTAAGAAGGCTCTCTGAGGGCTGTGAGAAATACAAAAGAATTCCAAGTGACTTCCAGGAGTGGTTATAATTTATACATATATTCAGTATATTCACACATCAAGGGTTTAATAAAAAGGATTTGAGAATGTTTATTTATTATCTATTTCTAGCCAACTCTTCTGAATTACTAGATTTCTGCAAGCTAATCTAACCAATTTCTTCAAGGTTTTAAATACAGATTTAGGAACAAATTTTAATTTTACAATATATTAAAATTATATAAGACCACAAAAAATTCTAAAATTCCTAACTACTTTAAATGATAAGGTTTTGCTATCTAGTGTATTACTTTTGAAATACTTAAGTTTCACTGCTTACCTTTGAGGAGTCTGCTGACTGACAATAGCATTGGCAGTCTCTCTCAGATATAGTTCCCAATCTGTCTCAGGAATATCTTGATCTGAAGTAAAAGGATACCTGTATGACAAAATAGATCACTTTATATTTTGTAAATCAACATAAAGCTATATGTGCTTTTAACACAAAAAGTTAGTTCTATTAACTTTCATGTAGACTTACTGTTGCACCCTGCAAGCTTCACACATAAGCAGGGCTTTCCTGAGATTTCTACAGGATTTCTCTGCAAGCCTATGAGCCAGCTCTGAAGGAAGATTGAGACCTTCTTTCTTGCACACAGTGGACAACACATGGCAAATCTGTGAAGACAGTTAATAAAATTGTAGTCAAAGAGAAAAATCACCTTTTCCAAGTATAACATCCACTGAAACATCTCCTACAGGTCCTTTTAATGGTAAAACTCATGAGCTCAGGTTTTGTTTTGTTTTTTATTAGAGAAATCTTTAAAAAAAAGTAAGCTTACTGCAATTCCAGTTAATATTTAAGTTCCATACTATTTCTGCTTTATAGAAAAATTCTCAAAGGTGAAGGACCATTTGATCTTAAAAATGAATAGTTTTACTGATAATGGCAGAAACTATATGGTAATTATACAAGAGTTATACAGGGAACAAGGGGAGGTTGGGGTGTGGGGGTGTGGAACCTAAGAGAACTTTATTTTAGATTCCCTTTTCTATGTACAACTAGAGACTGAAATCTCTTCAGCATTCCAACAGTCCTTCTTTGTACTGTCTACCTGCTCCACAGATTGCTGTAACTGACTTCAGAAGATAAACACTAAATTACTGAAGCCCAGTCTTCTAAATTTACTGTCTGTTACAGTTTATACTACCTAAGTAGTATAAATAAGATTAATGCATACGTTAGAAGAACAAAAATGTTTACACTGTGCAATGGCTTTGTAGTTAGAGGGTCTTCCAAAGTAAAATAACAGGTAGAAAAAAAAGGTGGTGGGCATTTAGATTTTAGTAAGTTTTGGTAAAACTATCCTTTAAGTAGTATCCATATATGATGTGGCAAAAAAAAATATTATAAATGAACAAACTGCACTCTTTAAAACCTTTCAAAAATTTTTATATTCCAACTTAACTTACATCTTCAATGCTGGGAGCAGGAACACGAACTGCAAGGCACCTACTCCGAATAGGTGGTATTACTTTTGATGTAGAATTACAACACAGTATTAATCTGCAAGTAGACATATATTTTTCCATGGTTCTACGTAAGGCATGCTGGGCATCTTTGGTAAGTTTGTCAACTTCAGTCAGTAAAACCACTGAAACAAGTATTAAAAAAGCAACACATCATTAAAATGAATTAACTCAAAGAGAAAGTCTTAGTGTGATTTCCCCTTCTTTAACAGAGATCAAAAAATAAACTCTTGTAGCAGCAGCGGTTGGCAGAAACCAACCAAGTGTATATTCACTTTCCATACTGGTTAAGATAAAGAACTAAATATTACTCTAGGATACTATAAAAGCAGATATTATATCTTTCTGGGGAAAAGATTTTTGTCATTGAGGCCTGGATTCTAGATTCAGCTCTATGACCTTAATTCATTTAATGTCTCTAGCCGCAATGCACTCATCTCCAAAATTAAGGAATATAAAAGGGGTGGGAAGTGTAGACTGAATAATTTCTAAGGTCCCTTCTTGGTTGTTAATTGTTACAAAAATGCAATTTTAGTATTCTATCAAAAAAAAAACTTGGATACCAAGGAGAAAAATTATGTGGTAAAATGTATTACTGGTTTAACCCATTATGGTACTTATCTTCTTGTGTTGTGATAAGAAATTATAAGCACATTAGGATGTTTAATTCTAGATTTTTCATTTATACCACCATCTGTGTGACAACTGTAATAACATTTATTTCAAAGACATAAAAAAGCAGTAAATCAAATAATATTCTTCTTATTAAAATGTATTATGCTTATCTTGGTACACAGAAGGCATTTTAATTATTTTAATCTAATCTCCTGTTTCCTCTAACATATTGCTACCACTTTATTCTTACCACTAAGGCATCTTAAGATTTCTCTGAGATGTCCTTATTTTCTAACACCAGCAAAGCTAATTTAATTCAAAATGAAAAATGCCAGGATGAGAATAGAAAATACATCAAACATATACCTCTGCTTCCAACAGCAAAAGCAGATTTCCTCCATGATTTACAACAGCAATAACCACTTGCTTCACCCATTTCCCATAGTTAATAAAAAGCTAACTTAGGTTTGTATGCTTTTTCTACTCTGCAAATGGATCTCGTACCTCTTCCTTTGATCCTCACAATATCCTTATAGGGGAGGCAAACCAAATATCCTTTCCCATTTTACACCAAGGCAATGGCCTAAAGAATAAAGGGACTTGCCCAAGGTCACACATTAGCAATGAAATATACAGTGGGGACTTCTGACTTATGGTCCACTGTTCTTCATTAGTGCATGACACCTCTAACACTACTGACCTCTCAGTGTTCTGAATAATTTTTCTGGTAGTACTGATAGATTTGCAAAGCTCCATTCATTTTCTCATCAATCCATTTAGAACTAAATCATTTATTTCTCCAAAGTTAACAAGTTTAATAATAGATAAAATTTACATAGTGCTTGATGGTTTACAAAGCACTTTACATATCTCATTCTATCTCATGTATCACATCACATACTATCTCCCTCAACCCACATAAGCCTATGAGGTAGAAACTATTATTATCATCTCTATTTTAAAAATAAAACAGGTCCAGAGAGCTAAATAGCTTGCCCAGGATCAGACAGCTAGTAACTTTGCAAAGTAATATGTAGACTAAGGCCTTACTGATCCTAAATCTGGCTTTTTAAGCAAACTAATACTTGAATGCATGATTTTAATGAGAGGGCTTTATTTTAAATGAGTTTTCATTTTTTTTCCCCAGATTGATAAACAGTTGAACTCTGCCTTCTTCTCCCCACCAAAGGAAAGTCTTCATTACTGACCAATAGTCATTTTAAGGCATTTCCATCAGGGATCTGAACTGAGCTCAACATTTTACTTAAAGGGCAAACACTTTTTAAAAAATACTATGAAAGAAAATAGGTTTCTCTTTAATTGTAATAATGAACAATTATTAATGATATGCTGAGAAGACAAATAATATCAGAAGGGCTCAATCAACAAACTAACTCAACAGCAATCGGAAAACTTATTGACAGGAGATAAAAAGATGGAAGCAATCAGCAGCCACGGTGAACTGGGAGGGTTTGAGAGGAGAGTGCGCAGACCAGGAAAGAGTGCAATCACATGTGAAGACATGGCAACAGACATGCTCATTTTCCTCATGGAGTATGAGCCCCAGAAGAGAACCACCACAACTACAGGGTCCTGGAGGCAAGCTGGCAGTGGGTTCAGGTATGGCTGCAGCCACTGCTGCAGAAGCGTACCGCCCCATCTTTCCTCCGTATGGATACTCCACAATAAAGACCCATTACCCTGCTTAGGGAGCTAGATAAAGTTCCCATGATGAATGACATCACATTTTCATGTGCTGGCATATTATCTATAACATTTGCTGACTTTGATTACAAACAACATGTTCTCATAGGAAACACCAGAGGAAAACAACAGAGATAGCTCCAAAGGAGAATGTGTAGAGTGTGAATGTACATAAGAAAAAGGCAAAGCAAAAGCATAGTAAATGTTACTTTAAAACATAAATAACACAAGCATTTGAGCTAGAACTTAGCTAGAACACAGAAGACAGTATTTGTGCTCCTTTGTAAAAATGAATAAGACAATATGAAACAAGATACCACATGTAGAGCTCTCTGTCAACTTCAAGGCACTACATATTAGCTGTTGGCTATCATATTTCTCTTCGTTGTTTTTCAACAAGCCCCTAGCAAAAAGCCTAAAAATAATAAAATACGGATAAATGAATGTTTTGAAAATTGTCATTAACTTCACTAAATTTCCCATGACATTTTATCTTGTATATACAACATTCTGCCTCAATTTTGAATAACACTTCTCACTCCAGGGGTTGGTTTGGGAGAGGGGTTTTCATTTTTTAATATCTTCATTCTTCTGTACCTTTAAATTCTCTTTGAGTGCTTGTCTCAAGTTGCTGTGACTGTGCCACTGTTTTCAAGAGTTCTTGAATTACTACTCGGTCACTATTTCCAGCATCGCTACATAACACAGAAACACAGTGAAAGGATAATGTAACAATCATTTTTAATTGGTGAATTTTGACAAAATTATTATGATTTCCTCCTCAGCCCTTCCTAACTTCTGTCAATACAAGAGTACTAGTTTCTAACATGGGGCATATGTCACAACCGTTGAAATGCAGAAGAAAATGTTAGAATCTCCACTTATTTTATTTCTTATTTTACAAAGGGAGAAAGTAAGCTTTACTAATATTTAATATGTAGATTAACACTGCTGCCATCACTCAGTCTGTATGTCAAATGGTCATGTCACATATAGTAAATGAGGTTTCCTGAGGGAAAAATAAGAATTCAACAGTGCAGATGACTTGACAGTTGTACCCACACTCATTCATTCTAGAACATTATAATATACTACAATTTACTTGTGAACGGTTACATGGATTTACAAATATTTCAAGTTTTAACTACATTATCCCTAACACAGTGGAAAAGAGGCTTAAAAGGATTCAAGCTAAGAAAATATGGATTGAAGAATATACTAATAATGAGGGTACAACCAAAAAACAATAAAAAAGATAGAGCTGACATTTCTATAGCTATACTAATGGTACACCCCAATCAGCCACATTATAAAGAATAAACATGGACTAATCAGGTCTAATAAAAGGAAACTCAAACTTAAAAAATTATCAAGACTCTTTTAAAAAAGGATTTATCACCAAACTGCTAAAGATGAACCTCACTCTAAGTATATACTATGCCCTGAGATGTGGCTAGTAAGAAATTGAAGTCACCACCACTTGCAAGACATTTAAAAATGTTTTTGTTGCTGAAAATAATGTCACTTATAAAACAGAAAAAACACAAACAAAAAATTTCTCATCTGTACACAAACAGAAATAGACTTAGCATGATTAAAAATTTTCCAAATGGAACCAAAGTGAGTTTTGAAACATTTTTTGAAAACATAAAATTGCAATAACTTCTGGTTAATTTGTAAGAACAAATGATTGACATCAGGGAAGATGGAAATTTACTAGGTGAATTTTCAACAACAAAAAATATCTGCATAATTAATGTACAGATTGAAAATGAGTATCATGATTTAGTAGGCACCAGCTACTTTTTCCACTTGGATATGTCTTTGTGAGGAATCTTTTCCAACAATGAGTCATTAAAACCAACTACTGAAATAAACTGAACTTAGAATCGAGCCTTCAAATCATTGTACAAGTGCTAATCCAAGTCTTTCAAAAAATGAAGTATGTTCAATCATATTCTCTTACTAAAAACAGTATATTTTAGTGAGAACAAAAAGGTTTTTTAGACCACTAAAAAACTGAAAATACTTAATCTTTATCTGAATCTTTTTTTTTGTTTTGTAACACAATAAATATAAATAGTAACATGTGCATGGAACTTATAAATATATACATATATGCATACATACATACATACACACACACAGAATGTATGCACTAATTTTTTTTTTTTTTTACTAACAAAGACATGAGTTCAAGAGTTTGAAGACCACTGGTATAAAAATGAGAAGTACAGCAATGACATCTGATTGAAACTACTAAAGAGATTGCTTTTAGTCATTTCTATAAAAAGATGGGCACCAGACTGATCATCCAGAACATGCCAATGTGTCTTCAGGAAGATGAGATTCAATTTGCACCATATTTCATTTTCCAGGAACTTAATCTGTTGTAAATTCTAACATGCTGTATTTTGTAAATGTATTCTCAGAAAAGCAGAAGCAATCAGGAGTCACTAAACTATATTCGTGAATAAATAAATGATTTTTTGATTAGTCACCACTTTAAACTACTCATACTTTTTTTTCTTCATCTATAAAAATAATCAATGCTATTTTTATGAAGTTTAGAAACTTAGATGTATATTTTTCTAGCAATTGTTTTTCCTTTTTCTTATACTACTAATTATTTTAAAAACACTAAGTTGATAAGAATTTTTTTCATACACACACACACACACACACACACACACACCTCAATCCTAACAGGTACACAATAGGAATTAAATAAATGTATATTGACTATTTTATTGACTTATATGCCACAGTTTGGTATAAAGTAGAGCTATCTTGGAGTTACTAAAACACAAAAATAACTTCATCCTAAGGTTCTTTTATCTATGAGGCAGTTCATGGCAGAGTACTGTTCTCCAAACACAGGATCATTCCTGTTTCTATGCCTTTCCTCTTATTGTCTGGAAAACAAATCTCTTTGCTTATCTAAGTCCCACACTCAACTCACCTTTCATGTGTGAAGTTACTTTTTCAAATCCAAGGATAAAATTATATGCCTACACATATTTACAAATTCTATACAACTATTACTATTCATATTTTATATAAGTTACAAAACAAACAAAAGTATGAACACCTCTTGTTATTCATTCTTCATTTCTGAAGAGGACCAGTGACTTCATGGGTGAAGTCATAACTCCTTTGTGCACTACATTTCAGAGAGGCAGTTACATCAAGTCATCAGTCTGACTAGCTCCTTGAGAGTCACTGAAGACCAATGGCAAGATGACTGGTGATGGCCCAGGATGCAGTGCGTGATCTTGGTGCCCTGACCAAGCTCTAAGGGCTCCATAGCATCTGCTTCAGCAACCTCCAAGGCCACTGGAACAAATTGTTTTCACCCACCTATTCCATGGGGAGGAAGTCTTCATGTATTTGTGGTAGTAGCCCCCTAACTTACCGACAGATTTAGGGCCCATTGGTCTAACTGGTCTAGCCTGTCTGCTGAGACCATCTATGAGGGTGTGGCTGCTGCACGTACTATATAGCTTCTTTTTTTTTTTTTTAGATCTTCAACATACCCATTTATTTAACAATAAAACCAAAAAAAATATAGATACTAATACATTAAACCAAATGCATAAACAATAAAATACAATACACATATAAACCTAAGTCACACTTTCCCACTGACTCATTCAGTATCTGCAGTGAAGTGTAGACATACATTGGCAGGAATCTGGCAGGAAACATACTATAGCTTCTTGGAACCACAAGGTGAGAGCTGAGTGCCAGCTAGACATCAAAGGTGGATAAGCACCTCTGAAAAGAGTTCTGCAAGCCCTAACTAACACCAGAGGTGTTAGTCCTCCCTAAATACCCCATACACTCCATTTCTATAGTAATCTAATATTTAAAGTGCTGGCATATATATTTTCTCATATGATACTTATAATAAGCTACTTAAGTAAGTACTGAAGGCATTATTACTCTCTTCCTACTAGCTTAAAAGTCTTTAGAGGCAGGAATCCTACTTTATGATTCTTACCTCTACCCTAGCAGCTAATGTAGAATATTGCACAGAGCAGGAGTTGAAAAAATGTTTGCTGAATGAATATTCATTTTACACCTAAGACAGATACGCAGAAAAGTTAGAAGAACTACCTAAGATCAAAATCAAACCAACCAACAAACACTTGTTAAGATCTGTGGATACCAAGACAAAAGTAAAGCTTTCCCAGTCATCAAACAGCTTACATTCTAACAGTGGACACTCTATGTGTGTGAGTAAAATATATAAATTTATAAAAATGATATTTAAAGTATATAAAATGGGAAGGGAGTACGCTAGCTGTTGGGAGAATCAAGAAAGTTTTCATGTAAAAGGTAGTCTTTTGAATAAAGCAAGACAATATGTCTTCTCAAAGCTCACCATCTCGAGCTCTTTGAATCAACCCTTGTGATAGTTTGGATCCCTGTGATCATCTTGATAAAGACTAACATTCTCAGTCATGTTTCCATCACTGAAAGGGGAGATGGGTTAACTCATCAAGACAATTATGAGTGTCTTAGTGTTAACCGTTTTTACTTTTATTATTATTATCACTGAGTTAACTATGAATGTCTCAACTTCTCCTCCAATCATACCTACACTCATTTTCCTTTCAAGAGCCAAGTTATTGCCACCTGCTCATCTGCCAGTCCTGTCCTTCCTGCTTAGAATGCTTTCTCTCCTCCATCACTTAAGAGTATCTGAATGTTACCCAACTATCTGGTCTAGCTTCAAACATTCCCTTACCTTCAGACCACAATAATCTATATTTCTGTAGAACTCCTATTGTACTTCACGTAGTCATGAATATACAGTTTAGCACCTAAGCATTCATTCCAAAATATTATAAGTTATGTGAGGGCATAAAACAGATATTAAATTTTTCTACCCTGTTCAGGAATGTTTAACCTAGGGCCTATGAATGTCTTTTTTAATATTTTGATAATTTATTTCAATGGAACTGGTTTCCTTTGTAATCCTCTGTATTTTAATTTATGGATTTAAAAACACTATTATGAGAAAGGGTCCAAAGGCTTCACCAGATTGCCAAGGAGGCCATAACACCAAAAAAGGTTAAGAGCCCTTACACTACAGCACTGAATACCACTCCAAACATACAGCAAATACTCAAATGTTGGTCAATTTATTTCTACTTATATGGAAATTTCCATTCCCTAAAATAGATTGGAGGAGGGCAGTAAAAATGAACTTGTTCACTAATTCAATTTCACATTTTATATATTCTCACAAGCCATATTTCAAACTTTAGACAGTTCTCTACTCCTAACACAGATAATTTGATTCAATATAAGACTATTATAGAACTTACCATATGATGAATGCTCTACAAAGCACTTTGCCCTGTGCAAGGAAAGCTAAATGTTTATTTGTATCATGTAATATATATCAGTAATATTCAATAAATGACATTAATCTACTCATGGTCACTTCTATTTCAAGCTGCATACATTATGTCTCAACTACCTCTGAAGGCAGTGAAAGAATGCTGGAGGTAGTAACTAATTTACAAATCAAATCATCTGGCAAATAATGCTATAAATGAATGATTATTTATTAATAACTTACCTAGGGTTGACTTCAAGATGGTAATTACTTGCAATTGTGCTGATTTCAATTTTCTTTTTGGATGGGGTCTGCATAGAAAAAATATATATATATCCTAAATATATTTCAAAGATTAATTTTTAGATTAAGGACAAGGAATTATTCCCTAGTGTCACTTTTACAATGTAAAAGACCCAGTTTAGGAGTAGCTAACTCAACCCATTCCAAATATATGTACTTTACCAACTTTATAGAGTTGTTATGAGAAAATAAAGGACCAGAATTAGTATATTAAGGACCAGAATTAGTATATTATTATTTGTTTCACATACCTCAATCAGTTCAATTCAAGTACTCACTTAATAATATCAAAGGTGATATGCATGAAGGTATAATTTTATACTTGGGTTTGGAAAAGTAACTTCACACATGCAAGATGAGTTGAGGCAGGTTGGTAGTTTATTTGACAATGACCTCAAATTTCTAGTGGATTTCATTTAACCATCAGCTACTCTACAGGGTTTCAAGGAGGATTCCACAAATATCCTATCTCCCCCAGGATAAACTCATCATCTGAAATCTCACTATCTGGGAGATATCTTCTAATAGGTTCCCTCACTTGGAAAGCTGAGCAATGAAATCTTCCCAAGATCTTCCTCCATAAAGGCTTCAGATTTTTCCAGCTAACTTCATTTCCCATCAGCTGCTCCACTTGACTTTGACTACTGGAACCTTTTATGTGTTGTCTTCCTCCGTTAGATGGTAAGCTCCTTGAAAGGCAGGGGCTATCTTTCTTATTTGTTACTTCCAACACTTAGACTAGTGCCCAACACATAGCAGGCACTTAAATGTTTACTGACTGACTGAATGTAAACTTAACAGGAGTCAACAATGACATGTTGTTGTTGTGCTGAGTCATGTGTGACCCCACTTGAGGTTTTCTTGGCAAAGATCCCAGAGTTTTGCCATCTCCTTCTCCACCTCCTTTTGCACGTGAGGAAACTGAAGCCAACAGGGTTAAATGACTTGCCCAAAGTCACATAGCTAGTAAGTGTCTGAGGCCATATCTGAATTCAGGAAGATGAGTCTTCCTAACTCCAGGCTCACCTAACTGCTCCAACAATGAGATACAAACAGTCACAATAGTGTATGTGCTTTTAGGCTACATTAAGGGAAATATAATAGCACATGAAGAGACAGTACCATTATACTATGACCTAATCAAAGTATACTTAAGTTTAATGTGTTCCATGATAAATGATAGCTGTCTTTAACCTATAAAAGAGATTCAGACCTCTATTTGGTCTGAGAAGGACAAACTAGAAGCCATAGGGAGTTGGTGCAAAGATATAAATTTAGGCACATGCACATACATTTACCTTCCATAGCCTTGATAAATTTATAAAGTTTCAATTATACATATGTATGTCCATATACACATATGTGGGTACATAAAGACTAAATTATATATATAAAACCTTCCTAACAATCAGATCTCCTTGAAGAAGATGTAATGCCTTAGAAGTTAGTAAGTTCCCTTCACTATGACTCTGCAATGGCAGATTTCAGCTCATTGTAA
The DNA here is from genome assembly GCA_023548195.1 of Bettongia penicillata ogilbyi. Classification (NCBI taxonomy): domain Eukaryota; kingdom Metazoa; phylum Chordata; class Mammalia; order Diprotodontia; family Potoroidae; genus Bettongia; species Bettongia penicillata. The sequence goes on from JAJHZJ010000061.1 coordinate 4,360,112, forward strand.
AGAGAATCTTCCTTTAATAACTAGAGTATGACTCATTAGAGAATAGCAAAGGGTGGATGACCTTTTGGACATATAATAGGCATCCTTATTCACATGGTGGTTAACATTTGTATAGATGAAGAATAATAAAAACAACTGACATTTATATCATACTTAGGGTTGCAAAGAACTTTATTTCACTTAACCCTAACCACCATGCAGGGTAAGTGCTACCATTGTTCTCATTCTACAGATGGAGAAATTGTTAATTATACAGAGGTAATCACAAAGCAATTACATGTCTTACCAGCAAGAATCAAAACTTGGTTTTTGACAATTGAGACAATTAGAGAAAGCTCCATAAAGAAGATGGCATCTAGTTGAGCCCTAACAATGTCCAGCAGAGATATGTGTGCGTGTGTTCATCCTTCATTGCCGAAGAAGATGACACCATCACAGACAAAATGACATGACTTGCACTTGACTTTGTTTTGAGTGAGGGAGGGCTGTGCAGGTCACCAGCCTCACTTCTCCTCCAGCGCCATCTGAATCCAGTGACCAGATATTCATCATCAAGATGACTGGAGATGGCCCAGGATGAGGTAATTGGGTTTAAGTGACTTGCCCAAGGTCACACAGCTAGTGAATGTCAAAAGTCTGAGGTGAGATTTGAACTCAGGTCCTCTTGACTCCTGTACTGGTGCTCTATTCACTGCACCACCTAGTTGCCCCCCAGCAGAGATAGAGCTGATGATGAACTTAGGGCTACATATATACATTTAGAAGTCACTTGCGTAAAGATTATAGATAATTCATGGGAACTTCTCCTGGGAGAAAGCATACAGAAAAACATAAGACAACCCAGAACAAAATCTTGGGGGTGACCCACAACAATGTGATGGGGATGAGGACCAGGCAAATGAGATTAAGAGGGACCAGTAATATCAGTACAAGAGCCACGACATAATGTTTCAAGGGAAGAGAAGTTTCCCACAGGAAAATTGTATTTGAGAGTGTCAAAATCTGCACAAGTCAAGGAAAATAGAGACAGGAAAAAAGTCATCAGATTTCGGAATTAATAAATAGATCACTGGCATTAGATCACTTTAATAAAGAAATTTCAGAAGAGTAGTAGGGCTGAAAGCCACATTTCAAGGAAACTGAGATGTGGGTGGTGAAGAAGTGGAGAAATGTCTCCCCAACATCCTACAAATTGCTCCATAATGGAATGCCCTCCCCCCCTCACCTGAGCTCTTAAGCTGTGTAAGGTGCCTTCAGAGCTTAGCTCAAATGCCATCTCCTATAGGAAGTTTTCCTCAAGAATCCCCCCAAAAGGGGGGTGGAGCCAAGATGGCGGAGTAGACTCACGTATGCTAGCTCTGAACCCACAGCCCATATATTTCCTGCAAGAAGAACTCCCCACAAATTCTGGATCACTGCAAGGCACGCAGAAACACAGTGGAAAAGATTTCTGTTCCAGAGAGTCCTGGAGAGCCATCCCGAGGGTCTGTCGCGCCCCAGAAAGCAAAGTCCACCCCTGAGCTGCCCTGGCCGTGCGGTGGAGAGGAGCAGATCCCAGCAGGCTTCAGGGACGGAACCTCCTGCTGCCGGGAAGGTCCCTCCACCCACAGGCGCTACAGGTCAGTGAGAGAGACGTCTGGGCTGGCTGAGAGGGCAGCGGGGTGTCTCCGTGGCTCCAGCCCCCTCGGGAGGAAGCAGCAGAGGCAGAGGCAGGGCAGGAAGCAGCGGAGGCAGAGGCAGAGGCCGCAGCCCGGAACTCCCTGAGCAGCAGGCAGAAGCTCAGGTCTCTGCATAAACCACCTGAGGGAACTGAGCCTGGGAGACGGCCCTGCCCCCACCCGCTCCATTACTGAAGGTCTCTGCATAAAGCCCCTGAGGGAACTAAGCCTGGGGGCGGCCCTGCCCCCACCTGAGCACCAGAACTTAAGCTCACATTGAATAGCAGCCCCGCCTGCCACGGGAAAACCTATTTGAATCTCAGACCCCAAGCACTAGCTGGGCGGATCTAGGCAGGGGTGGACAGGAATCTCAGAAGTCAAGTAACTGGCTGGGAAAATGCCCAGAAAAGGGAAGAAAAATAAGACTATAGACAGCTACTTTGAGGGGGTGCAAATGTTCCCGCCTTTCAATTCTGATGACGAGGAAATATTCTTACCATCAGGGAAAGACATGGAGGTTGGGGCCTCTGTATCCCAGACATCCCAGGTGGATGTCCGGTGGGTTCAGGCCTTGGAAGAGCTCAAAAAGGAATTTGAAAATCAAGTTAGACAGGTGGAGGAAAAATTGGGAAGAGAAATGAGAGAGATGCAAGAAAAGCATGAAAAACGGGTCAATACCTTGCTAAAGGAGACCCAAAAAAATGCTGAAGAAAATAACACCTTGAAAAATTGGCTCACTCAATTGGCAAAAGAGGTTCAAAAAGCCAATGAGGAGAAGAATGCTTTCAAAAGCAGAATTAGCTAAATGGAAAAAGAGGTTCAAAAGCTCACTGAAGATAATAGTTCTCTCAAAATTAGAATGGAACAGATGGAGTCTAATGACTTTCTGAGAAACTAAGAAATCACAAAACAAAACCAAAAGAATGAAAAAATTGAAGAGAATGTGAAATATCTCATTGGAAAAACAACTGACCTGGAAAATAGATCCAGGAAAGACAATTTAAAAATCATGGAACTACCTGAAAGTCATGATTAAAAAAAGAGCCTAGACATCATCTTCCATGAAATTATCGAGGAAAACTGCCCTGAGATTCTACAACCAGAAGGCAAAATAAGTATTGAAAGAATCCATCGATCACCACCTGAAAGAGATCCAAAAAGAGAAACTCCTAGGAACATCGTGGCCAAATTTCAGAGTTCCCAGGTCAAGGAGAAAATATTGCAAGCAGCTAGAAAGAAACAATTCCAGTCTTGTGGAAATACAATCAGGATAACTCAAGATCTAGCAGCTTCTACATTAAGGGATCGAAGGGCATGGAATAGGATATTCCAGAAGTCAAAGGAAATAGGACTCAAACCAAGAATCACCTACCCAGCAAAATTGAGTATAATACTTCAGGGGAAAATATGGTCTTTCAATGAAACAGAGGACTTTCAAGCATTCTTGATGAAAAGACCAGAGCTGAAAAGAGAATTTGACTTTCAAACCCAAGAATGAGAAGAAGCATGAAAAAGTAAACAGCAAAGAGAAGTCATAAGGGACTTACCAAAAGTGAACTGGTTACATTCCTACATGGAAAGACCATATTTGTAACTCTTAAAACTTTTCAGTATCTGGGTAGTTGATGGGATCACACACACACATGTACACACACACACACACGTACACGTGTGCACACACACACATACACACATGCATGCACATACAGAGACAGCACAGAGTGAATTGAATAGGATGGGACCATATCTTAAAAGAAATTAAGGTAAATGGTGAGAGAGAAATGTAGGGGGAGGAAAGAGGGTGAAATGGAATGGGGTAAATTATATCGCATTCAAGAGGCAAGCAGGAGACTTTTTAGTGGAGGGAAAAAGAGGAGAGCTGAGAAAAAAAAACAAGAAGTTTACCCTCATCACATTCGACTAAAGGAAGGAGTAAAATGCACACTTATTTTGGTATGAAAACCTATCTTACAATACAGGAAAGTGGGGGAGAAGGAGATAAGCAAGGGAGGCAGGGATGATGGAAGGGAGGGCAATGGGAGGAGGGAGCAATTTGAAGTCAACACTCTTGGGGAGGGACAGGACCAAAAGACAGAATAGAAACAATGGGGGGCAGGATAGGATGGCGGGAAATACAGTTAGTGTTACACAACACGACTATTATCAGAGTCATTTGCAAAACTACACAGATAGGGCCTATATTGAATTGCCTACCTTCCCAAAGGGAATGGGTGGGGAGGGAGGGATGGGGAGAATTTGGAACTCAAAGTTTTAGGAACAACTGTTTAGTACTGTTGTTGCTACTAGGAAATAAGACATACAGTTAATGGGGAATAGAAAGTCATCTGGCCCTACAGGACAAAAGAGAAGATGGGGACAAGAGAAAGGAGGGATGATAGAAGAGAGGGCAGATTGGTGATAGGGAAAATTAGAATGCTTGGTGTATTGGGGTGGGGGGAGGGGATAAAAGGGGAGAAAATTTGGAACCCAAAATTTTGTGAAAATGAATGTAAAAAGTTAAATAAATAAATTTTTATTAAAAAAAAAAAAAAGAATCCCCCCAAAAGTTTTATTCACCTTTCTTCCAAAACATTATTTTGTGTGTGTGTGTATACATATACACACACACACACACACACATATATACATGCTTTACTTATGCATATGTGTACATGTTTTATCCTCTAATAGAATTTAAACCACCCGTGAGGATGGGAAGAGATTTGTTTGTATCTTTTGCCATAGTAACACACACACCACGACCACCACGACCACCACTTCTACCAACATAACTAGCAACAGTGTTTTCATTGCTCAATGATCTAAATCATACACACACACACACACACACACACACACACACACACACACATATATATATATATAGAGAGAGAGAGAGAGAGAGAGAGAACATCAAGTGATATCTTCTTCTATGAAGTCTTTCTTGATAACCTCTGTTCCTAAGTAATTTTTCTGAATTCTTCATAGCACTTTGTTCATCTCTTATGAATTTATATTTTAGTTGTTTATTAATTATATCTGTGTACATCTCTCCTTTCTGATTATAAGACCCCAATGACAGAAATGTGGTCTTTAAAGTTCTTTTCAGTTCTAAATTCTATCATTCTGTCTTGTAGCCAAAATATACAATATTATATGATGTAAGAACAAGTATTTATTTAACACTCTAAGGTTTACAAAGCATTTTACAAATGCTATTTCATTTTATTCTCACCACAACCCTAGCAGGGAAATGGTATTATAATCCCCATTTTACAGATGAGGAAACTAAAGGCAGGTAGAAGTTAAGTCACATGCCCAGGGCCACAGCTGGCAAGCATCACAGTCAAAATTTGAACTCAGGTCTTCCTAATTCCAAGTCACCAACTAACTCTTTGTAAAGTGTATTAAGAGTTCAATCTGGATTGGTTTCTTTTACCCAGGGGCTGCATCTTATCTGAACTTTTACTTCTCCTTAACAAATGCGGTACATTGAATAATGTCTACCTTGTATATAATTGGGGTTTAACAAATGTTTATTGAGCACCTTGATCAGTTAAGATACACACAGACTCACTCAAAACAATTACTTAGGCACCTGTGGGAGGAGACTGTAACTTTTAACTTTTACAAATACAGAAACTAAGGTTCACATATCTCTCTGATATCTCACACCTGGATGTGACATACATATAGGTGCAGTAAAATAGAAAGAATAGTGGATTTGGAGACAAAGGACTTGGATTCAAATCTTGACTCTGCCATTTATAGTTGCATGACCTTGAGAAAAATTCTTTAACCTTCCTGAGCTTCAGTTTCCTTACTTGCAAAATGTGAAGGTTCGATGACCTTTAAAGTGCTTTCCAGAAACCTGTGAAGTTAAGTGAATGCCTATCTACAAATACATGAAGATTCTCAGAGATAAAAGAACTTACTGTGATGGTCTGATGTTCAATCCTTAGCTTTTCCACCCCAGCTCCATATAGTTCCCTCAGGAGACACATAATTCTCGTCTTTTTTCCAGCACCTGATGGTCCATACACTAAGAGATGAGGGAAGTCCCCACATTGTACCTGGAAAAAGCAAAGAAATAATTATTTTGACATATCTCCCTGTGGGAAAAGTTATACATATATTCCCTGTAAAGTTGATTTTCAGTTAATGTAGAGAATTTGTAAATAATAAACTATTCCTGAAAATGCAACTACAAAATATGAACTTTCAGAAGATGAATGTGAAACCTCAGTCTAATCATAAGCATCATAGAATCTTGAGTTGGAAGGGACTTCATAAAATCTCTATTTCCAATTAGACCCCCACAAAAAGTTCTATCTACCAGATCCCCAATGCATACGTTTCCAAGCTCTAATAGAAGATCTTTGATATGGTAGTCATTAACTCCTACAGAAACTAGTTCCATTAAGTTTTTTCCTTATACTCCAATAGACTTGGATATCACATGCCTATTCACTCTGGATGGCTCTTCATTCATGTCTTCCCTTAAGTTCACCAGAGGGGCTCTACCTACCACGTTAGAAGGCTTTACTTTCTTCTGGGACTATGAACCTACCAATGGAACATTTGACTGACTATCCCCTTACTAACCCTCACGTTCACTACATGCCTAGGTCATCTTCAATCCTATCATACATTTTCCAGATCCTAATCCTTTATCCAGAAAATTTTTCTTCACAGTCACTTATTTGGCATATATCATAGCCAGTCTACAACCATCACACACCTGCCTCAGAATTGTCCCTCTATGTGACATTCATCTTCAGTTCTACAGAGACTATTGTGTCTTTTGTCTGAAAACTATATAATACTGGTAGAGTACTAGTATTAAAAAAGATGGGCCTCTGTCTATGGGAGAAACATGGAGTCATTAAAGGAGTTTTCCAATTTCAATTCAGCTTGCTCTGTTCCTGTTTAATTTTGAGCCCAACTCAATGTCTATTTTCACTGTCTGTTCCTGCTACACACATACACATATGTATTCACAAATGAACACATGCTCATACTCCACATTCACTTTTCTGGCTGTCATATCACATTGCTGAATAATACAGAGGATGCACAGTGTATAATGGGTATACACATATGTATGCATACATACACACAAAGGTACACATGTACCCACACATACTGATGGACAAATTTTACATAACGTCCAACTACATGCCATAATATGAAAAACAATCTTCATTCACTTGTTTTTCCAATGGGGAAACAAGCAGGCTTTTCCAAGCAGTATTTATGACCTCGTGAAACTGACTAAAAGATGCAACAAATAAAAGTTCCCACTCTGCTTGTTTGTTGAATATAAAATTTGCATTTGACTGAATACATCAAAACACCATCCTAAAGACTTTCAACAAAGCATTTTGCACCCATATATCAAGCCATTTAAGATTCCTTGAAAGATACAACACAGATAACCTTGTATTCAATCATCCTCTGATCACAAACATCAAGCAAGACATAAAACAGACAGATACATGCTCTCCAAAGGTGTTCACTAGTGTAATGGAAGAGATCCAGCAAAAAATCCAAGTCAAAGAGGGATTTCCTAAGGATAGTCATTTCCTCCTGCTTCTGTTTGCAGATAATACTGTGTTATGTAACATCAAACAGTAAAATACTACAGGGCCTTCTGGAAGAAACTTGTAACCACTCAAAAAGGGTTTCCTAATAGAGAATCAAAATGTCTGTAATTTCTCTCCACTGTTCCCAGTTCTGCCTTCTGAAGTCAAGCAACACAATTCAAAACCACCTTCCGCACAATAACCTTCAATGCTTGAAGACAGTAGTATCTCTACCAGACACCCTAAATTCTTTTTTTTTTTCCATTTAGGCTAAATGTCCAGGATTCCTTCAACTTGGGGATCTTCACATGGCATTAGTCTTCTCACTATCTTGGTCAACCATCTCTGCTCCTGAAATCACCAATTTCCTTCCTAAAACTGAGTCACACAGAACTGAATATAATGATGCAGATTTATTCATATCAGAATACAATTACTTTCTGTTTTAATTCTAAAAGTAGACACAACACTGGTATTAACTCATTTTAAGACCAAATTAACTTTTTTCTGACTGTCACATTTTTGAATCATATAGAAGTTGTAGTACATTAAGATTTCCAGATATTATTTAGATGACCTGTCTTCCCTTTCTATAGTTACTTTCTCACACTATTAAGGTAAAATGGAAGAAACATTTATTAAGTGCGTACTGTGTGCCAAGTATTGTGCTAACCACTTTTACAAATACAATCTCATTTGATCCTCACAACAACCCAGTAGGTGCTTTAATACCCACAGCTAGGAAATATCTGAAACACGATTTGAACACAGGTGGTAAGACTAGCACTTGATCCACTGAGCCACCTGGCTCCCTATAATAGACGGAAAGGATTAAATGCTCTACAAGGCCCAAGAAAAAGCAAAGCAAAATAATCTAATCCCACTGTAACAGTATTGTCATTATATACAGTTACTGTGTAACCTCAGAGAAGAGAGGCTCAAGGATATCTCACTAAGTTTTTATAAAATTAGAGTTAGTAGGTATCTTGGAAGTGATGAATTCATTTTGAGACGTATCATGGTTTAGAGAAAAGAAGAGTAAACTGAAATCCAGAAGACTTGGGTTATATGTAGGTTCATCTCTAAACATTAACTATATGCTATGTGACCTTAAGTTATTTAACCTTGTTAGGATTCAAACTTCCTCATTTTGCAAAATGAGGATAGATTATAGAGTTCCAGTGTTCTTTCCTAATTTAACACGATGATTTACTTCAATCTCATAATTTTATAGATAATAGCTACATAGCATTTTAAGGTACACAAAGCACTTTAAATATATTATCTCATTTGATAGAAGAAATGTTTTTTCGTATCCTATAACTGATGCCTTTTCCCACTACAATATGCTACCTGCCAGAGGCAATCAAATGAAGACTTAATTAAAAATAACAAAGTAACTATAAATTGTCTCTGTAACCATTCTTGAAATTAGGCAACAAAAGTCATACTTTACAAAATTTTCTATAGTAATATAGTTAACACCCAGGTTCAACTCTGAAAATAATAAGCAAAATACAATGAAGTGAGATTTGTAGATCTCATTTCAGTGTTTAAGTTTTTGTAAATTAGAACAGTGAGAACAATGAATCCCCTGAAGTGATCACATTATTTGAATTCACACTATTTCAAGTTATAATTATATGAAAAATGTGGTACCATATTTGGTTCCAATACAATGAAATATTCAATGGAAAAAATTTAAATAAGTTTTTTATCTGTTTATTAACATAAGCAAAAGAAAGAAAAATGTACTTTTGATTCAAGTTTATTACAAAGTAACTACTACAAAAAGTAGTTTAAAAAGGCAAAATTTTCAAAAGAAAAAATACTTAATATCATAATCTAAATTATTAAGCCTATTCCAATGATATGACAAAAATATTAGTATAGGCATTTACAATATTTTAGCAGCACAGACTAAATTGCCTCCTCTTTCTTTAAATCTTCATATAAACACTGGTAGGGAAAGATAAGAGCTTTATCCACATCTCAAATCTGCATGCTCACATTCCCACACAAAGAACCAAATAGCTGAATGGCCTGGGGTCTTTTCTAAAATAAGAAATGCTTTAAATGTGACATTTAAATACACCTTTTCAATATTTTTCAATAAGTGCACTAAAATAACTTGGAAATCACACTCTGAAAAGAGCATGTCACTCATGCTTTCTTATCTGACTACTAAAGAACAATCAGTTGTAGTAGTCTCTCAGAGCACAAGGATTTCAAGGTCAATAAACAAGTACTGGTTTTAATTTAAAATACTCTTCTGCATTACCTCCCAATAGGTGTTGTGTTAGGTGACCCTTAGATACTAAATCCAGGTTGAGGGTTTTCTTTCTTTCTTAGAAACGAATTTTGGAAGGTATACTTTTCTAAGATAACTTTGTTCCATCAAAATCAAAATTTTGCTGATCAGTGTATCCACTTTTGAGTATTTTCTTCAAAACATCAGTTTTTTTACCTTTTGTGTTTCCATTCTTTCAACTCCTTAAATAAACCTGAGACTTTTATATGAATGTCTGCTCTAAAAGGAACACATTTTTACTGCAATCTTCGATCCATATTGCTAAATTGTAATATGTATATTCCTTCTAGTCTGAAAACCACAAAAAGTTGATGCCTTTTTGTCTTTTATTTTGACTTCATATTTTATGATATTCTGTACTGCAGATTCAGATATATCTTGTCTTATTTTAGAGTTACTATCACTATGGTCATGCTATTAAATACATGTTTTTTTGTTCTAATTCTAATAAAAAGCCTCTCTTTTCTGCATTACCAGTGTTTCCATCTGAAGTGTTCTTCCTTTTGGTGCTTTTGTTAAGAGCTGTTTTTTTAAAAAAATTAACACAACTATTGGGAACAGGAAACTATCACATCCACATACTACAAAACAGATGTGTAGTAGGTAACATGTTAAAACCCTCAAGTAACTTGCACAGATGACATTAATTGAATTTTGGCTCACATTAAATGCAACCTGGTATCATCTTATAATTCACACTAAATCAAATTCATATTATTTGAATTTGCATTAATTACAACCTAGCCACATTAAAAATCAATCCCATTACTTAAGGTCAATGTGGTGTACAATATTTTTCAGGTATGAATAAGTTATGCTTGTCTCTTCATGCAATTAGGCTTTCTAAAAAATCTTTACATGAGATTTTTCTTTTAAGATCTTATGATACTTGAATATTCTCAAAAGATAGCAAAACACAATCATAATTGGAAGGAACCTCAGAAGCCACTTAATCTACCTATTAGTGATAAATAATGTCATCTATAACATGCATGACAACTGATTATGGTGCCTTTGAAAACCTTTAATGAGAGAAAACTCACTAACTCCAGACCAGTCATTAAGTCTTCCTTACATTAAGTCCAAATCTGCCTCTGCAACTTGCAACCCTGGCTCCTCCTTATGCCTTCTGGAGCCAAGATGAACAAATCTAACCCCTCTTCCATGCGACAGCTTTATAAATACTTAAAGACATCTATCGCAGACCCCCTAAGTTTTCTCCTTCCCCCCAGGTTAACACATCTCCAGTTCATTCAGGTCATCTTCATATGGCAGGATCATGAGGTCTTTCACCATCTTGATTTTCCTGCTGGGAAAAGCTTGCAGCTAATTAATGCCATCCTTTAAAATGTGGCACTCAAAACTAAACACAATATCCTAGACATGGTCTGAGGAAGATACATATAGAAGCTTTATCTCCTCCCTGACCTGGGACATTATGCCTCTCATAACGCAGCTTAAGAGTGCAGTGGATGAACTGGCTTCCATATCACACAAAGAACTCGTACTAAAGAAGATGGCAATGAATCTTCCTAATTCTCACAATGATTCTAGAGCCTCAGAAACCATGCATAAGGCCCCTCATGCCAATCCCTTCCTTATACTTCTCTATTCCAGCTTTCTTGTTAGCAAGGCAAATCTTTTCTGCGACACACCCCTAAAGGGACTATCTATCTACTAAGAAGAATCATACAGGAAACAGAATTCTAACAAAATAGGACCAAGGTCACCACCCTAGCCAGTCATGACTTCCCCCAGGGCTTTGTAGGGTCCCCATCAGCTCCTAAGCTTATTTAAAAATATTTCCCATGGTTATCTGCCCTTCAGCCAGGGTCTACCTCTTACCTTTGGAGATAAATTTGAGCTTTGTAAACAGTCAAAATTACTCAGAGCCAAGTCAAGTAGATAAAGTGACTGAGCCTCTGAACATCACCATTTTGGATCAAAACCAAGATGTAACTATAAAATAACGAGATGAATTTCTTTGTGTGGCTCATAAGTTGGCTCTGAAGGAAATTATAAAAGCGAAGTTCTGAAAATGTTTTAAGCAACTGCACCATTTTTAAAAATAAAAATGTAACTAGGTTACCACCTCAAGGAAATATTATATTAAATCAGAGGTTCTTAATCTTTTTTGTGTCATGGACCTGAAATCCATACACCTCTTCTTAGAATAATATTTTTAAATGGAAAATAAAACACAGAATTACAACATTAAAATACTTATCAAAATATTACCAAAAGAAGTTCACAAAACCTAAGAATTCCTAATCAGATTCATAAGTTTGGGCTGTTGGTGCAATGTGACTCCTGATTAAGGCAACAGAATAATATACTATGTTCAAGAAGAAAAGATTAGGTGGGAGAGGTATGGCAACAATTGAAAAATTAAGATGCTATGGAAATTTAAGTTAAAAAGTATTCACCTATGCTGCAATCTTTGCACCTGATGTGAGACAAAAGTATAGTAATGAGCATTTGGGTGCAAATCAAAGAGCAATATAATGCTGGGAAGTAAAATACAGGCTGCTAGGACATCTGAAAGAAATGGATGATGAATTCATAACACAGATCCCAATGCTGACAGCAGAGGTAAGATACATACCTGTGATGGCAGACATCATTTATTCACATATTTCCTGGAGGCTCCTTTCTACTTAAAGCAGAGCAGCTAAAAAATTACTGATTTGTTTTGATTTTTTTTTTTTTAGAAACAATGACAGATATTATTATTCTGGACTTAATTCTGACAAATAAGGAAGAACTCATTGATAACATCAAGAACATAAAAACCTTAGAATGAAGTAGCCAAACAATCGCACAGTTTGTGATAGATAAGGCCAGGAATTTTGAGAATAGTCTGGCTTGTATTCTATCCAATACAGAAGAGTGATTTCAAATAGTTCAGAGATTATGTAGAACTTCATAGCCTGAGCAGGGCAACCAGCTTCAGAGGTTTGAAAACCTCTCAAGATTAAAAAACCTATAGATGAAAGCTGGCTCCCAACAAAGAGCCATTGCTCTCCTTTTCCTTCTTCCCCATAGATTTTTGCAGATAGTTGCCAAAATAACCTTCTGAAAACAAAGCTCTGTCATTTCTCTGTCCAAAATCCTGCAGTGAATGCCAATGGAGTCAAGTTCAAATTCATCAGTCTGGTATCCAAGGCACTCTGTAAGATGGTCTCAATCTGCTTTTCAGTTTTCTCATATAATTTACACTTTAGCCAAACTGGACAACTTGCCTCTCTCCCCACAACTGGCTAGACAAAAAGGAACATCTCAGCTTTATGCTTTCCTTCTTGTGAAAGAACTCTGGAACAGTGAAAACTATACTCGACTTGGGAATGAGGAGGCCAGTTTCATCTGAAATGTTTGTTAGCTGCAATTACGGGAAAATCACTTAATCTTTCAAGCCTTAGTTTCCTCAGCTGTAGATCAGAGGATAGGAGTTGGACCTGTAATTTCATTGGTATACAGAATTCTCCAGTGAGGAAACTCTATCGAACAGGTCAACACTTTATCTCTAATTTACATTCTTATAGTTGCTGCGACCAGTGAAATGTTAAGTGACTTACTCAGATTGAGAAAACCAGAAATTCTTGGCTTCTAAGACAGCTAGGTGTAAGGGTGGACAGGGCCATGGACCTGGTGTCAGGATTACCTGAGTTCAAATTCAAATCCAGTCTTAAGACATTTACTAGTTTGTGTGACTTAACCTATGTTTTCCTCAGTTTCCTCATTTGTAAAATGGGGATGATATGAGCACCTATCTGCTAGGTTTGTTGAAAGGATAAATTGAATATTTGTAAAGCATTCTGAAAAACTGCTCTATAAATACTCTTATTAGTTACTATCCCCTGTTCTACATAGCTTCTCTTGCCTATTTTGTAAAACCAAGATAATACTGCACTACCTACCGTACAGGGATGCTACTAGAAAAGCTCTGAACAAAGCCTAAAGTACTACATATGAATTAACATTATCCTGTTCGTCTTCTGTCACCCTTCTCCATCTCTATTCATCAAAATACTGCCCACCTTAAATGCTACAAGATGCATGTTTAACAAGTTCACTGACCCTTCCTAACCAGAACTGTTTTCATCCTCTCCTGGAAAACCATAACTTTTCCCCCCATTTTTCTTACGGCATTTATCCCATTCTGCCTTGTATTACCTATGTGAATACCTGTCCCCAGTAAACTCCATGCCAACCTTCTCCACCATGTCATGGTGCCATGGTTAATGTACATACTCAGTGTTTCACTTTTACCATCTCTTTCCTAGTAACTAACACCCTGAATTCTTTTGCTAACTTGCCTCTGGGAAATCACCTAATTTTTTATTTTCTTCAGCTTTCCCACCCAAAAAGCAGAAAATCTTTTGGAGAAAGGAAAGTCCTAGGTTCAAGTTTGGGGGATCATGTCTCGAAACTCTCTCTTTTTCAAATAAGTTGCCAACTTAGGCAAGAAACTAGGCAAGGCAAGTAAAAAAAAACAAACACTACTTTCCAACTATCCTATACTTCTTCTGCTTATCTTTGTGTATGTTAATCCCCTCTGGGCGCAGGAACTGTTTCGTTATTTTTGTTAGGGTAGTTTTAGCACAGCGTCAGGCACACAGCAGGAGCCCAATGAATGCTTGTGGATGGGCTCAGTCACCCGGCAGGGAAGCAGAAGTTGGGGGGGCGGGTAACAAGTCAGGTGGTAGCCCTTCACGTCTGGGGCGGGGTGGGGGTGGGGGAGCAGGACTGGAGGGAGTTCAGACTGTCACCTCCGGCCCTTTTCCCACAGCAGGATTAGGGGCCCCGAGGACCACCTTCCCTCCCCACCACTCACTCCTCCAGCGCATCTCCCACACGGAGAAGGGAAACTGGGGGCAGGGGGGAAGGGGTCGGGTCCTCCCTCCCCGCCAAGGCCAAGCTCTTCCTCGTCCGTCCCCGCCCGGCCAGCAGGCCGCTCACCAGGTTCCGCAGCTGAGCCGCCTGCTCTTTGTGATAATCCAGCCGCCCCAGGGAGGTGGGCCGATACTTGTCCACCCAAAGGCTCATGACGGCTCAAATTCCCCTCCTCTGGAAGCTTAAAAACCCCGCGCCCGCGCGCCTTTCCCGCGAGCTCCAAGCCAGCTGCGTCACTTCCGGCTCCGCCCACTGAAAGCTGATTGGATGAAAGACCCGAGCGCCAGGTGATTAACTGGGGGCGTAATGAACAAACTGACCAATGAGCGCCTGGAAACGCAAGGCTCTTCTGGGTGTTCTCGCGACAAACTCAGTGTAAATGGGAGCCACTTTAGCGTCTATGCCCTCCCATAGCTGCTCGGGATAGGATAAAAGGAGTGAGTGAAGAGGGAAGCCATCCAATCAGAAGCAACTCCACCCCCACACTGGCCAATGAGCCCCGCCCGTCCGTTGCCTCCCTTTTTCTCCGTCCTATTTGGAAGGCCTGGCTCGCTGAAACCCTAAGGGTGTACATTTTAATTGGTTTAGGGTTTGCCGGCTAGATTTATTTTTTAAGGGCCTTGCCTTCCACCTAACCACGCTGGCTCTCACCGATTGGCCAACGCTGGGGTGCAGCCCAGGCCTCCCTCGGTCATCGTCCGGATTCTGAAGCCTCGGAGCGAGCGTGACTAGCGGTGGTTTCTCTTTCTGCCACAGAGCATAAGGGTCTCCCCGCCGGACCGCGGTCCTGCCCCACGCCTGGCGCTGCACCCCGATGTCTCCGCGGGGACATTCACGTACAGCCGGTTCACTTTCAAACCATGGCTTCCCTTTTTCTGCGTCTTTGTACTTTTTGGGGAAGGAAGGACAGGCCACCGTGAGCGCGGGTGAACTCGTAGCCTTGTCCTCACCCCGGGGGGTAGAGTCTTCGTGCAGAGGGAGGGGCCCGGGCAGGCGGGGGTCTTTGGACTTGGGTGGGCATCTCCTCGCGTTCTCCGTGACTGGTGGAGCCGTCACAACTTCTCTGGTCCAGGTTTCTCCGTTATAAAATAAAGGGGGTTGGGACCGGATGGCCTCAGTCTAAACCTGCTAACTCTAAGTCTGTGGTCCTCTGAATTAAAGGGTCAGGTGATCGTGGGATGATAGACTAAGGCTTGCATGAGGGGTTTTCAGAATCATAATAGAGATGACATTTCAGGTTTTGGAATGGATTGGCTGGACCAGTAGTTTGGTTTGGGGGCTTATTATGGTTTTTTTACCTCAAAAGCCACAGACATACCTGAGTACGATCTTCTGATGCTAACATGCGAACAATCCCTCATTTTTGCTTCCTTCCCAAAATAGAAGAAAAGACATTAGTACATCTCCACACCGATCGGGGAGGCCTGGGCATTTCTAAGAGCAGAGGCATAAATATTTTCCCTCGTCTTGAGTGGGCAAATCAACAATAACCTAATTCTTCTGTAAAGAGAAAATGTTGGCAAGCACAGTCGCTTTTTGAAATTTAGGCCAACTCCTGCACAATGAACCAGATTTCCTAGTTTTCTGGAGCCCAGATGACGTGCCAGAGAAAATTGTTGACAGCTGCAGCATGGTGTGCCCCCTTATAGACAGCCCAAGTGAAATCAGGGTGCTAATTTTGCAAACCAAGGTGTTTCCTGTGTATAGTAGCAGATTTATCAAAGGCAGACTGTTTACCTTTTTTCTCTTTGGTCTAACTAACACTCATTGTTTACCAGACTACTATTTAGATACTCAGCTTCTTACTATTCCTGTAGTTTACTCATTTACTGTAACAATTTAGGGATCTTGATAACATCAATCCACTGACTAGTGTTACTACTTCAGGAAGGAATAATACATGCATTCCTACATGTATTACCTAAATATATTGAATACTAACAGAAGATTAATACAAGAGGTAATGAATCTTAGTAGCCTTTGAGCTACGTAATTGTGTCTTTTCAAGTGACGATCACACATCTACCTTTTTACTATTCCCTGAAGATTTCTAAAAATATTAACGAGGTCAGATTGTTTTTTTTTAACATTAGAAATTGAAGGCAAGCCTATTAGTAGCTTTACACTCTGCAATGTCCTCTGTTAACTACATCTGCTATCCTGAGCTCCACACCTTATCTTGACAGCCCACCTCCCACCCCCAGATATATATAATATATATATAAAATATGTATAATATATATGCATATATATGTGTGCTTTTAAGGATACACGCTATGATTCCATCCTCTCTCATAGGCAGATTTTTAAAAATTATTGTGTTTATATACCAAGTACTAGTCTAGCAACTAAGTACACTAATACAAAAGCAAAACAGTCTCTCCCCTCAAATAACTAACATCCTTTCAGGGATATATGTACATATATGTATAACCTGTACATATATGGGCACATGTAAAATAAACGTAAGGTGATTTAGCTAAGATTAGAATACCTTCTTGCACAGGGCACTAGACTAGATGTGAGCGAAATCATTTTGCAGATTTCTTGTACTTTTTTTGTGTTTCAGCTGCATAGTGGGATTCCCCACCTGCCACAGTAATCAGGCCAAGGTTGGGTAAGGTAAGCATAGAATGCACAAATTTGGAATATCCACCCCAAATATTCTCACGGGCTATTTGTGCCCAACCTGTGGTAGAACTTTCCAAGCTTGTATTGGTCTGATCAGCCACAGTCAGACACACTGAAAATTCACTTTATCATGGTGATGTCGTTTTGGTCTTCTTTGAAAACGAAGGACAACAGCCAAACTAGGTGTGGAAGCTGCTAAATGGAAAAAACTAAAGGCACAGGCACTTGCCTACATAGCCTCAGCCACACATTCCAGCAACTGATGGTTCTATATGTACACAGTGTTAGGAAAGCTGGTATTTCCCAAATACCCCCAGCAGAAATGCTCTATTTCTCTGCATCGATAAGTTAGTTCTAAAAACCATTGTCTCATTTGTTTCCTTCCTGTACCTGCTGCTTTGCTTTCCTTCCTATGGGACCTCTTATCCATAGCCTCACCCAAGAGCAGAGAATAGGATGGCATCAGTCAGGCACTGTAGCCCAAAGTACTCCACCTGTACCTGTCACAGTGTGCAAATCCCAATAGGAAAGTATCGGTTGGTAAAGAATAAGAAGCAGGAGGTAGGTCAGGAGGATAAATTACCAGAGTAATTACCAAATCAAATGAGGTTCTGAGAGACAAAGAGTATCCAAGGACCAGGTACAGCACGTACCAGATCCTAAGAGAACAGCAGGAAATTAACTCTGAGGCCAAGCTAGTCTTCTGCTAAACCCTCACCCCCCATACAACAACAACAGAAGATTAGAACCTGCTCAGAGAGTTCTTTGACAATACTATGCACTTTTTTTTTTCATAAACCTAGTCTAATCCTACCCAACGTGTTTTTCTGAATGCACTTCAGGTCTGCTCCAGCATCCCCCATATGTCAGAGATGTATGTAAGTGGCAGCAGGAACTATGCTAATACAAGATATGTAATTTTTAAAAATCGAATATCCTACAGTCACTATTCCTAAAACCAAATTTGCTGATACTTTAAGGAAAAAAGTGAAAAACAGGAAAATCAGTATTTTTGAAATAATTTCTTAAATTACCTTAAGAGTTGAAGAAGAGAAGAAAAATATGTTATGGCTTCTGATGACAAAGAGATAATGTATAAGAAAACTCATTACCTACTAGATAAGTAATCAAAGAATATAAAACATTTTTCAAAAGAACTGCAAGTATTAACAGCCATATGAAAGATTCCTCAAAACCACAAATAAGAGAAATATAAATCGAAACATCACTGAGGTTTCACTTCACATCCAGCAAATTGCAAAGATAGCAGTAGATAGAATTAGTTAATGTTGAAAGGGCTGCAGAAAGATACACTGAAACACTGTTGGTGGAGCTATGAATTCATCAAAACATTCTGAAAAATTGGATCCAAGCTTTCATCAGTATGGAGAGCTCCTGGGAAGGAACTTTCTCTGCTACTGAAGACTGCTACCTTCTCTACAACTTCTCTTTGTTTCTAGAAGGAAGAAAGGCAAGAGAGAGAGACATAGATGATGAGTTTATCTTTTCTAAATTTCTGTCTTCAACTAAAATGAGTATTTTATATTGAGGAAAAGATGAAAACCTTTCTACAAATGTATAGCATATACATTTCTAAATATATTAGATCCTACTGGGATGTAACAACAATAATATGATTATTGTTATTAATAATAATAGAATTGATAAAGTACTTTAAGATATGCAAAGCTCTTTCCAAATGTAATCTCATCGGATCCTCCCAACAGCCCTGGGAGGTAGGTGCTAACTATTATCTCCATTTCCCAGATAAGGAAAGTAAGTTAGGCAAAGATTAAGGAACTAGAGAAGGATCACAAAGCTCTTAAAGTGTCTGAGAAATTATTTGAACTCAGTTTTTCCTGCCTCCAAGTCTAGCACTCTACGTAACTGTAGTAGAATGGTGTGTGGAAAATAATCTCTGACTGATGGTGGTGATGATGATAATGATAACCATTTATAGTGCATTAAGGTGTACAAAGTTCCATATTAATATTGCCTCATTTTAACCTTGTAACAACTCTGGTAGGTAGGTGCTATCTTCATTTTACAACTGAGGAAACTGGCATGAAGTGACTTACCCAGGCTCACACAAAAAGTCAACAGCCATTTATTAAGCACTTAACTATGTGCCAGGTACACTGGGAATGCAAAACAAAACAAAAAAAAAAAAAGACAATTCCTACTTTCAAGGCATTCATAATCTAATGGAGGAGACCACATGAATCAACTATGTACAAACAAGAAAAAACAGAATAAATTAGAGATCATCAATAGAGAGAAGAGATTAGAATTAAGGGAGATGGGGAAAGGCTTCTCCAAGGAGATGAGATTTTACACAAAACCCAAAGGAAGCCAAGAGGTGGAGATGAGGAAAAACAAGAGGGGGGGGGGGGGGCGGCACAGTCAGCGAAAATAATCTGAGTCAGTAGAGGAGTGTCTTGTCTTGTTTGAGCAATGGCAAGGAAGCCAGTCAGAGTACATGGATTGAAATAAGGTGGAAGACTGAAAAAGTAGGAAGAGACTAGGTTATGAGGGGCTTGTAAAGCCAAGCAGAGGATTTTATGTTTCATGCTTGAAATAATGAGGAACCACTAGAGTTTCTTGGATGAGAGGTGGGATGAGTGACATGGTTAGACCTGTAAGTCTGGGTGACTAGGAGGATGGTGGTACCCACAACAGTAAAAGAGAAACTGAGAAAAGGAGAGTTGGGGATGTGGATGGGGAGAGTGAGTTCATTTTGGGTCAAATTAAGTTTAAGATATCTATGGGAGAATCATATAGCCCTTAAGTGTTAGAGGCAGGACCTGAACCCAGGTCTTCCTGGCACCAATGTTAGTATATTCTTTATTTCATCTTTTTAAAGTTGCTTTTTTTTGTATATAGTTTATTATGTGTACAGTATAGTCATATAAAGACACACATATATAATTGATAAAGATTTTATATATATATATATATATATATATATATATGTATTACGGGTGCATGCTCAAAAGTTTTTGATTTATGCAGTGTGCAATCAGGGGCTGAAAACTGATCTGTAGTGAGATGGTATGATTCATGTCTAGGAGTTAAGAGGGTCATTTTAAAATTAAAACAAAACAGTAAGTCTTTTATTTGACCCTCTTTAGGTAAGGTTAGGAGAGGGAGGGAGGCTAGTTGTATAAAGAGACCCACTTTAGATGTCTGCTCTAAAAATAAAAGATAAAAAAGCCATATGGTTTAAATGGAGACAGATAAGAGCATGAGACAGTGGGGAATGGGAGGAAGGGACAAGATGGGGACAGGATTCATAAGTAGATAAGATTCAATCACCGCTTAATGGTAAGACAAGCATACAACTGGAATTCAGAGGAGAGCCCACCTATTTGGTCTCCCACCTCAGGTGTCAGAGATAGGGAGTTGCTAATTACCTTGGTAGTATAGAAGATGGAAGTTTCTGGCATGGAAGATTCCAAGGGCATTCCAGAAAAGGGA
Organism: Bettongia penicillata ogilbyi; assembly: GCA_023548195.1. Taxonomy (NCBI): domain Eukaryota; kingdom Metazoa; phylum Chordata; class Mammalia; order Diprotodontia; family Potoroidae; genus Bettongia; species Bettongia penicillata. The sequence continues at coordinate 4,380,667 of JAJHZJ010000061.1, forward strand.
ATGGATCCTGGGCAGGAGGAAAGGGATGAAACTAAAGCAGAACTTAGTAGGTCACAAAAAATGCTAGCCCCCTGTCTCTACCCCCCAAAAAAAAAGGTTTTTTTCAGAAGTGAAAGTTTGATGACTGCTAGTGAAGATTGGTAAAGAGAGGATTCATATACAGGTTCAGGATGATACAGATGGCCTCTAAGGTTCCTTCTAACTCTGAGAACCTCTGAAAATTGCAAATGTAATAATAATCCAATTTCTGCCCTTGAGACAGTTACAATTTATAGTTTTGCTGTTATAGGGAGGATATTAGTGTCTTGATTTTTAGAATATATGTATTCTTCATAGTCTATATAGGAATAAAATAAAGGAAAAGAATGTCATCAACTCAGTCAGAGATGAATGAAGATTACCCTAAGGAAAATGATTCATCACCATAAGTTTCCAAGAAAGATCTTATGACATTAGATTCATGCTTCTTACACTGACAGTTGGGATCCCCAGGGAAGATAGAGGAGGGCTATTAAAGTGAATTGAATAAGTAATTTAGTAGATGTATTAAAATGCAGCCTGGGTGAACAGAGTGATATGACATTTACCACTCTCTCATGCAAACCTTTATGATTTCCACTGTCAAGGTGAGGAGAAGCAGAGATTTGGAATAGTGGAGAGAATGCTGAATTGGGAATCTGCTCAAACCTAGATTCTGCTGCTGATTCCCTGTGTGGCCTTGGGCAGATCACATAACTTTTCTTGGCTCTCAGATTTCTTCTCTATAATATGAAGAGTTAGATTCAATGACCTTTATGGTTCTTTCTAGATCTAATTCTTTTAATTAATTCTGTGACTATGGTATAGGGACTTGATAGGAAAATTCATCCTAGTGCCCTACCTTTATTATATTCCAGTTATTCAAATGCATTTGAATTATTTTGTCTTTGTTTCTTTATCTTGTTAACCATTTTTAATATATTATCATTATTTTTTGGAACTATGCTCCCTAAGGTCTCCAGCTGAGTACTCTGATTCAACTATGCCATGTCTAGGCCTAGAGCCCAAAGAGATTAAAGAAAAAGGATAGACTAAGATTCAATCTGTCCCACTTGTATTACAAGTGTCACAAAGAGTGAGGCTTCTTAAGAGTCAACCCAATATGGCAGATATTAAGTAAACTTTATTTTTCTTTGGATAAAAGAAGGCTTGAGGCAGAGCCAAGATGGTGTAGTACAAAGACAGACCTGTAAAAGCTGTCCCCCATAGCCCAAAAAATACCTGTAAAAAATGACTCTAAACAAATTCTAGAGGAGAAGAAATCACAAAACAACAGAGTAAAGAGACTTCCAGCCCAAGGCAGTCTGGAAGGCCGACAGGAAAGATCTATCACACCAGGTGCAGAGCGGAGTGCAACCCAACGTGGTCCACGCAGCATGGCAGGGACAGGACCTGGAACAGACTTCAGGGAGCCACCAGCAGCATCAGTTCCCACATTGCTCAACCCACAAAAGTCAGTGAGAAAGCTCTTTCACCCAGGAGAAGGGAACGCAGTTTAGACTGTTGGCAGCAACACTGCAGCAGCAGCAACCATTTTTGGAGCCCTCAGCCTAAAGCCCCTGAGAAAATTGAGTTGCTGATCTGGATCTCAGCCCTGAGTGGCTCTCCTGGGTTGAGCAAGAGTGCTGACATGGTGGAGCTGGAGGTGGTTGTGGAGAGGGAATTTTACTCACAGATCCTGGGCAGAAAAGAGTGCTTGTGGTTGCTCACAGATAAGAGCTCAGGCCAGGAGAAGAGTAAACTCTTCGCTTTTTATTGTGCCACTGAGAACATACAATTCCCCAGAGTATACCCTCTTCTTGACAAAGGACTCAAGTAACTGCTTGGGAAAATGCCCAAAAAAGGGGGGAAAGAGACTATAGAAGGCTACTTTCTTGGTGAACAGGTGTTTTCTTCCATCTTTTCAGATGAGGAAGAACAATGTGTACCATCAGAGGAAGTCAAGGCTTCTTCATCCAAAACCTCCAAAATAAATATGCAATGGCCTCAGGGCCATGTAAGAGCTCAAAAAGGATTTTTGAAAATCAAGTAAGAGAGGTGGAGGAAAAATTGGGAAGAGAAATGAAAGCAATGCAAGAAAATCATGAAAAATGAGTCAACAGCTTGCTAAACGAGACTCAAAAAAATGCTAAAGAAAATAACACCTTTAAAAATATGCTAACTCAATTGGCAAAAGAGGTCTAAAAAGCCAATAAGGAGAAGAATGCTTTAAAAAGCAGAATTAGTCAGCTGAAAAAGGAGGTTCAAAAGCTCACTGAAGAAAATAGGTCTTTAAAAACTAGAATGGAGCAGATAGGATCTAATCATTTTATAAAAAACAAAGAAATTACAAAACAAACCCAAAAGAATGAAAAAGTAGAAAATAATGTGAAATATCTCATTGGAAAACAACTGACCTGGAAATATATCCAGGAGAGACAATTTAAAAATTATGGGACTTCCTGAAAGCCATGATCAAAAAATAGAGTCTAGACATCATCTTTCATGAAATTATCAAGGAAATTGCCCTGATATTCTAGAACCACAGGACAAAATAAATATTGAAAGAATCCACCAATCACCTCATGAAAGAGGTCCAAAAATATTGCAGCCAAATTCCAGAATTCCCAGGTCAAGGAGAAAAATATCGCAAGCAGCAAGAAAGAAACAATTCGAGTATTATGGAAATAAAATCAGGATAACACAAAATCTAGCAGCTTCTACATTAAGGGATCACAGGGTGGATAATATGATATTCCAGAAGTCAAAGGAACTAGAATTAAAACCAAGAATCACCTACCCAGAAAAAACTGAGTATAGTACTTCAGGGGGGGAAAATGGTCATTCAATGAAATACAGGACTTTCAAGCATTCTTGATGAAAATACCAGAGCTGAATAGAAAATTTGACTTTCAAACACAAGAATCAAGAGAAGCATGAAAAGGTAAACAGCAAAAAGAAATCATAAGGGACTTACTAAAGTTAAACGGTATACATTCCTACATGGAAAGATAATGCTTGTAACTTGAGACTTTTGTCAGTATTTGGGTAGTTGGAGGAATTATGCACATACACAAACACACACACACACACACACACACATGCACACATAGAGAGCACACGATGAGTTGAATAGGAAGGAATATCTAAAAAATTTAAGGGGTGAGAGAAGAATATATTGGGAGGAGAAAGGGAGAAATGGAATGGGGCAAATTATCTCATAAAAGAGGCAAAAAAAAGCTTTTTCAATGGAGGAAAAAAGGAGAGAGGTGAGAGGGAAAATTGAAGCTTACTCTCATCACATTTGACTTAAGGAAGGAATAGCATGCTCACTCAATTTGGTATGAAAGTCTACCTTACACTACAGGAAAGTAGGGGAGAAGAGGATAAGTGGGATGAAGGGGATGATAGAAGGGAGGGGAAATGGGAGGAGGGAGTAATTGGAAGTAAACACTTTTGGGGAGGGACAAGGTCAAAAGAAGAATAGAATAAATGGGGGGACAGGATAGGATGGAGGGAAATATAGTCTTACACAACATGACTATTATGGAAGTCTTTTGCAAAACTACACATATATTACCTATATTGAATTGCTTGCCTTCTCAGTGGGGATGGATGGGGAGGGAGGAAGGGAGAGAATTTGGAACTCAAAGTCTTAGAAAAAAATGTTGAGAATTGGTTTTGCCATACAACTGGGACATAAGAAAAATGTGTGTGGGGCATAGAAATCTATCTTGCCCTACAAGAAAAGAGAAAAGATGAGGATAAGGGAAAGGAGGGGTTTAATAGAAGGGAGGACAGATTGGGGGAAGGGGTAATCAAAATGCATGGTGTTTGGGGTGGGGGGAGAGGAAAGATGGAAAAATTTTGAACTCAAAATTTTGTGAAAATGAATGTTGAAAACTAAAAATAAATAAACATAAAAAAAGAAAATGAAGGACAAAGAGCCACACACAAAAAGAGTAAAAACAAGAAAAAAAGGAAAAGGATAGAAAACTTATAGGTATGAAAATGTTGCTAGCAGTTCCTTTGTAGTAGTGGAAAACTGGAAACTAAGGGGTACTAAGGGGAATGGCAACTTATGACAATTTATAGTCTATGAAGACAATGGAAGGTGATGGGTTTTGAAATAATGCATCCTGAGAAAATGATCATTGACTGGATGATTTTAGAAAAACCTGGGAAGACCTGTATGAACTAATGCAGAGCAAAGTGAGCAGAGTTAGGAGAATAATTTATTCAATAAGAACATAATATAGGAAACAACTTTAAAAGAATTGAAAACCAATCAATGCAATGACCAAGTACAATTCCAGAGAACTAGTGATAAAGCATGTTACTTACCTCTTGACAAAGAAGTGATAAGTTCAAGGCATAGAAAAAAACTGATAATTTTAGACACAGCCAATAGTGGAAATTTTTTTTTACTTGACTATGCAAAGGCTCTATTACAAGCGCTTTCTTCTTTTTTACTAGTGGGAGTAGGAATTGGATGGCAAGGGAGGATAGTAATAGAGTAGAAAAATTAAAAGGAAGAAAGAAATGAAGGTCATTGAGATGCTTATTTTTAAGGCAGAGAGGAGAAGAGGAAATAGGCCAGAAAGAAACGCAGAGAAGTAGGACAGCTGTGAAAGCTAGAGTTGAATTTCATATATACTTTCAAAGAAAAACAAACTATAGAGAGATTTGCAATTTTATTTATAATCCTTTTTTCCATGTATGTATATGTATATGAAAATCGCACTATTATTTGATGTTTATAAATTCAGAATAAGAAAATGTTTAAAAGTAGTTCCATTGCTTTTGGATTCTTCCGGATGATATTAAACCTTTAGGTTTAATGAGTAAAAATTATTTATTGATTATTAGATTTGTGAAAAGTATCAGATTTTTCCTTCCATGAGAGACCCACATCAGATGCCTCATTGGAATATGGAGGGTAATTTGTATTCTGGTGGGCCATGCAGAGGAGTGCAAACATCCTACCAAACTGAAAAGCACTACTGTCATCTAATGACTAGACTAGCTAAGTTTGGAGAAGCTCATTATTAAGTGATTAGCCCACAAACTGAGGCGTTAGGTAGCCATGGTAGGTTGTGAAACTAGTTACTAAAGCCCAGCAGAATTACAACATACTTTTATGGTCTCAGAACATGCACTGGTAAAATCACAGGTTATCAGATACCTTGAAATGTGTTAAAGGCAGCATCCAGAGAAACCCAAACTAGGAATCAGAAGGTCATAGCCAGTGTAAAATAAGCATTGGTTTGGGAGTCAAATGATTGGGATACTCATTACAATTCTTCAACTTTCTACTTGTGGAACCTTGCACATGCCATTAATTTTTTGTGAGTCCTCAATTTGTTCAGTCATTTCAGTCATGTCTGACTGTTACCCCATTTGGGGTTTTCTTGGCAAAGATACTAGGGTAGTTTGTCATTTCCTTCTCTATTTCATTTTACAGATGAGGAAACTGGGGCGTACAGGGGTAAGTGACTTGTCCAGGATCACACAGATAGTAAATGGCTAGTGCCAGATTTTAACTCAAGTCTTCCTCACTCCAGACCTGGCACTCTATCCATTGCACAACCTAGCTGCCCTAGGTCTCAATTTACTGATCTGTAAAATGAGAGACTAAACTAGATGGTGTCTAAGGTCACTTCTAGCTCTGAATCTTATGAATTCAATCATGAATGGTGGAAATTATTGAGAGTGTCTAAAACTGAATTAACTGTAGTTCTTAAATCTAACTCTTCATGATTCCCTTACTTTTGTTGATGGTGTCATCATTTCCCCTGTCATCTGTACTCATAACCTCAAAGTCACCATTTATTCCTTCCTGTCCCCCATCTCATATTTCTAGTCAGCTGCTGTCTTATTGTTTATATCTATACACCATCTCTTACATCTATGCCCTCTTTATCATTTCCAACTTCAGGATCTAAATACCTCTTTTCATAACTAATAGTCAAACTGGATTACTCAGTATCTCTTGAATATGGTCATTTCTTTCCATCTCTTTGACTTTACTTGTTCCCACTCTGCCCTCTATCTAGAATGCCCTCTCCCTTAGCCTAAATGTTAACATCCTATCCATCTTTTGAGGCTAACCTCAGATGTTACATCCTTTGTGAAGCCTTATCTGATCCCCCAGCTGAGAATTATTTATGTTTCATTGGACTTCACTGCATTTTGTATTCTCTTACGCATTTCCTATACTTTAAATTATTGGGCTAGGGACTGGACCAGTGATTGTCATTGACATAGGGGAAATTCCTCCTTCTACCAATGCAGATTGGTGCCTTTTCTCCAACTTTAGGAGTTGCCTAGACACTGAGAGATTAAATAATAATAATAGTTAATATTACATAGAGCTTACTGTGTTCCACACACTTTACTCAGAACTTTACAATTATTATCTCAATTTAATCTTCACAACAATCCTGGGAAGTGGGTGCTATTATATTATTATCCTCATTTTACAGATGAGGAAACTGAGGCAAACAAGGGTAAAGTTACTTGCCCAGAGTCATACACCTAATAAACGTTCAAGGCTGGATTCAAACTCACCCTCACTCCAAGTCCAGTGCTCTATACACTGCTCCACCTAAATATCTGACAACTGATTAAGTGACTTGTCAGGGTTTGGATTTGAACCAAGTCTGGCTTTCTAACCTACACCAAAAAATTATATTATACATGTATATGTAATGCTTATCATTCCCCCTAGACTTTATTCTTCTTGAGATCAAGGGCTGTATCTCATTTATCTTATTTATCTCGATACGTAGCAGGGGCCAGCTAGGTGGCACAGTGGAGAGAGCACCTGAGTTCAGATCCAGTCTCAGACTCTTACTGGTTGTGTGGCTCTGGGAAAGTCACTTAATCCTATTTGTTTCAGTTTCCTCATCTGTAAAATGAGCTGGAGAAGTAATGGCAAACTACTCCAGTATATTTACCAAGAAAACCCCAAATAGGGCCACTAAGAATGGACATGACTGAAATGACTAAACAATAAAAATGCCTAGCAGAGTACAGTGCAAGTAGTAAACAATAGATTTCTTTTTCTGAGTAGATGAGAATGACTCTATTAACAAGACTTGATGACAGAGTGTATACAACAAAGGAAATGGACTTAAAATGGTTTAAAGATTTTAGTCTGAGTGGCATGAGAATCCTGATGCCATTTACAGAAATAAGGAAGTTAGGAACTGGTGTTGGGCTTGAAGAAAAGATGATTATAAAGCATGAGTTGATATTTGATCATCTTGGTGGAAATGTATAGTACTTAGTTGGAAGTATCAGCTTGCATGTAGTAATTGAAGGTATGAGAATGAATGAACTCTGAAGAAGAGATTGGAGAAGACCTACAGCTAATAGGCATGATGATGAGAAAGGAGTCACAAAAGAAATAACGATGGAGCCATTGGAGCGATGGCTGCAGAAAAAAAGGTAGTAAAGTGTCATGAAAGTTAGCACAGGAGACAGTGTCAAGAAGGAAGAGGTTTTCAATCATGACAGACACAAGAGATTGAATAAAATATTTCTGCTAATGTCCTTGCCATTGGGTATTTCAAGAAAGTTCATTGGTGACTTTCACAAAACAAATTTTAACTAGGAATAAAATAAAATCTTAGGGATCTTTGGAGTTTGGCCACTCTCCATGAAGATTATCCATCTTTCTTCTCTTCACCTAATAGGCTGAGCTAATTTCCCTTTAAAGCAAAAGTTCTTAACCTTTTTTTTATGTCATGTACCTCTTTGAAAGTGTGGTGAAGTCTATGGGCCCCTTCTCAGAATATTTTCTTTTAATTCACAATTGAGGGAAGTACTAAAATCTCTGGTAGAAATTAGGTGGGGGAAGATGTAATTTTTGTCCCATTCAGGTTCATAGATCCCTTGAAATCTACCCATGGGCTCCAAATTAAGAACCATTGCTTAAGGGGATAAGGAAGCCATCTCCTTAGTTGGTTTTGATTGGTCCAGGGGATTAGGGTTTAGTTCCTTACTGTATAAGGCAAATGTCCCATGGGGAGCTGATACTATAGAAGTTTAGTGTAATTCCTGCTGTCCTGTAGGAATGCCTGTCTAATTTAGTCCTTGGAGTTGTCCTTGTAAATATAGGGATGGAGGGGAAAGAGTGTTTTATCTGGATCAGGAACAAGGGATTTTATCCTTCTAAACTTTCTTCTAAGATGGTTTTTATTTCATTTTATGGTCCATGAGTTTGTACTGAATTCTAATTCTTTGCCAATTCTCCTTAGTTTTGAATACCTTTCTTATTAGACTATCCCCTATTTATATGGTACATATCTTGTTTGTTCATAACTGTTTCCATGCCATCTCCCCCATTAGGCTGTGAGAGCCTTAAGAGCAGTGACTGAGTTTTTGTTTGTTTCTCCTTTCTTTGTATCCCTAGTGCTGTTATTCACTCCTTTCAGGTGTTTCTCTTCGTTACCCCATTTGGAGCTTTCTTGGCAAAGATACCAGAATAGTTTGGCCATTTCCTTCTCCAGCTCATTTTACAGAGAAGGAAACTGAGGCCAACAGGATTAGGTGACTTGCCCAGAATCACACTTCTGGTAAGTATCTAAGGCTAGATTCAAACTCAGATCTTCCTGACACCAAGCCTGATGCTCTATCCACTGTGCCATCTGGCTGCCCCAACCTAGCACATAGCAGGTGCTTAATAAATGCTAGTTGACTAACCCTCCTGAACCTGAATCATTGGCTTGGCCTGAGCTAGGCCTAACCCAGAAGACCCTCATTACATGCCAAAAATTATAAGTGTTAACCAGAAGATATTTTTTTAGCATTCCCAATGCTACCATGTTACATACCTATTTCCAGGGATCAATCTTGAATTGCTGAGTAATAGCCCATTTTTTTTGGACTCAGATTTTTAAACTGTCCCTAGTAAAGATGGTGACCCTTAGCTCATTTAAATACCTGAAAAATATGGAATGTAACTTAGGATGTACTTAGAGATGTTTACTTCAATATTTCAGTGGATCTATGGTCCTATCAAAGTTGATATTACATTTAGTCTCTCTATCCATGCCAGTTCATTCTGTACAATTTTTGTTCACATTCTCTCATAGTTCCTCCAAAAAGGATCTATTCAAAACACTGGATACCTCCTTCCTAGTCTTTGATTGGTAGCTGCACAGAATTTACAATGGGTCTATCTGATATTCCTTGATCTTAATACATAATCAGTCCCACTTTCTTTTCTGATCATAAATTCCTAGGTTATATTTTCTTTCATCACTTCTCTTATGCAAGTTGTAATATGACCTTAGATATTGGCTTAGGGATGGGACTTCAATAAAAATTAAAACTATTTCCTGTTCCTTTTCTCAGATAGTCTATGGAATTATATGTGCATGTCCTTGATCTATTTTGGAGCCCTAGACACAATTTCTTCTTCTTCTTGGGCAATGATGGAGTTGGGGAGAAGTTTTTGGGCAGTATACCAAAAGAGCAAGGATGTAATTTCTTAGTTAGTTACAAATGCCTAACTTTGGCATATTGGTTACTAACTTTTAAGTATTATGTGGATTTTACATTACTGATCTTTAAACTGATTTGCAACCATAAAGCATAAAGAATTCTTCCACCAAAAACATTAAAAATTGTTCACTGAAGCCTTTGTCTGTGGAGGCTGAAATATCAAAAACTAAATAGAAATCTCTTTTCCACATGATTACCTTGCGATAGGTACTTTAAATGTCTTCAATTTGCATTGTATAGTCTTACAGATGAATTGGCCATCTTGTTGAAAAGCAACCTCTCACAAATTTGTAAATAACAATCTTCCCCAGATGTTAAAGCTAAGAATTTATTGTGAAGTGAAATGCCACCAAAATTATTTTTAGTGGCTATGCAAATACAAAGTTTCATTAAGATGCCTGATCAGCACCAGTACCTAGCTAAGACAGTGCTCTACTTGTTTCTTTTCTAGATTTCTCCATGATTTTTTACCAATTCTTTCATTTTTTTCTTTTAAAAAATAAGACAAATCAGGAGATATAAAGTAATAAAAATATAACAGACTTTATTGGTCAAGTGCGCCAGTGTTCTGTGATCTCATTAATGTGGATTTTTCCTTCCACACAGATCTTAAGTCTTCCATGACTGCTCATCCCTTGTCAAGTACTCTTGTCCACTTCATAGAATAAGTCCATCACAGGAAGTTCATACTGCATGCTGGGGGTCTTTCTCACATTCTCTTGACAATACAAAAATACCAGTGGAGCAAGAAGACTCTTGCTATGTGACCAACCTGCATTTTGGCTCTACCTTTCACTGATGGTATCCTTTACATTATTTCTCCTGCATAATTCCTCATATGTTGCAACCTGGGTGATCTTCAATTAGAGGTTACATTTTCTGAGGAGTGAGGGAAGGTGGAAGGGCAGGGAACAGCAAGGATTTATTAAACATCTACTATTTGTCAGGCACTGTGCTGAAAGCTTTACAGATATTATCACATTTGAGTCTCACAAGAACCCTATGAAGCAGCTGCTTTTATGATCATTACTTTACAGCTGAGAAAATTAAAACAGATAGCAATTAAATAATTTGCTCAGGGTCCCGTAGCTAAGCTATATCTAAGGCCAAATTTGAACCCAGGTCTTCCTGACTCAGGGCCCAGTGCTCTGCCCACAGTGCCACTCTTCTGTCTCTAGGACAGACCAAGCACATTGTAATACTCTTCAGAAATCTCCTGGTGATTCAATAAGTGAAATATTCTATGGTGCATTAATGCAGCCCTTTTATAGTACTGGTAGATAAGGACACATTATAATCTACTACATTAGACTTTTTGTGTACATGGTCGTTATATTTCAAAAGATACTATTTCACCCATATAGTAGGGAACAACTGAGTTCAAATCCTACGTCAGATATTTGCTAGATCTGGACCCTAAGCAAATCATTAAACCTCTTAATGTCTTAATTACCAAATGGCTTGTAAAATCCCTTCCAGTTCTACATCTATGATCCTATGAAATCAGAATAATGTTGTTAAAATAGTAATTAGTGCTCTACTCTGTTTGCTTTTTAAAATTGGGGTAAATTAAGGGAATGTTATCTGTAGAGAATTGTTCAAGTGTTACAAAATCAAAATTAGGAGCCACTGTTTCTAAAATCAGAGTAGGCTTTTGGGGAGGGGGAACGGAGTGAGAGCAGAAAAGCTCCCTGATTTAAAGTGGTATTTGATTCACGCTCTGTCATGTACTACTTATATGACCTTGGGAAAGGTCACTTCATGTTCCTGGGCCTCAGTTTCCCCCATTCAAAAGGGAATTGGAGTAGAAAATGTCTAACGTACTTCCAGATCTGAATTTGGCCTTCTATACATTCTACCTATGTGAATCTAGGATTGTGTTACCTATAAGACTTTTAATTTGAGGAACCACAGTTTTAGTCTTTACTCAAAGCAGAAGCATGTGAATCAGCCTGGCATACTGGCAGAAGGACCCCAAACCAGCAATTAAGAAACCTGAATTCACTGTACGATTTACTGGCTGAGGCACCCTAGGTGAGTCACTTATCTATTCTATATCTCAGTTTCCTCATTTATAAAATGGCAATATGACTAGATGCAGCACAAAAACTCAATGAATTCATACCAAATAAGAAGGAGCTGTCCAAAAGATATATGAATATATGTTAAATCATTCCAATTGCCCAGATGATGCTTGATATCATTATCTCTCATTTAAGAGGAGCAGGCAGAGGTTATCAGGAGTAAGGGAAAATAACTTCTTCCCATCATAATTCTCTTTGAAATCTTGCAAGGACATTCAACTCATTGAGGTTTAGAAATCATGAGATGGTTAATGCAGAAGTATGTTTTGCATGACTTCATATGGGTAATGAGCATCATATTTCTTGCATTCTCAATGGATAGAGAAGAGGTGGAGGAAGAGAGAATTTGGAACTAAAAAATGAAACACAAAACAACAAAAATAAGTAGAGAAGGAGAGAAGTCAGAACTGAAAAATAAAATAAAAAAATAAAAATGTAAAGGAAATCATGAGAAACTCTTTGTTTAATCTTTATATGTAGATACTCCTTTCTTTCTTGGGCTGGATTGAATCATTTAGTAACTGATCTTTTCTTACTCAGATAACTGACATTGCTTCTTTCCCTTTTCAGATTTGTATTTTACTAGTTAAGTCCTATTCCATCTCACCAGGCTAAGTCCTCTTGTCATACTACTCCTTACTGCAGAGAAGATACTTACCAGTTAGTCTCAGGCAGATGATGATTTCTGAAGCATCTGGGTACCCTTTATCACATGTGTTCTGTACCTCCCACCCCTGAGCTCACTGGAAACAGTACCCCCAGGACTCTACAAGTCTATATCACCTATGAATGAGACCTCAATAATAGGCTTACTTTTGTGTGTTCATCCTTCATTGCCAAAGAAGACCATGCCATCAGAGAAATAATGACATGACTTGCACTTGACTTTGTTTTGAGTGAAGGAGAGCTGTGCAGGTCACCAGCCTCACTTCTCCTCCAGAGCCATCTGAATCCAGTGACCAAATATTCATCAGGATGGCTGGAGATGACCCAGGATGAGGCAATTGGGCTGAAGTGATTTGCCCAAGGTCACACAGCTAGTGAGTGTCAAGTGTCTGAGATGAGATTTGAACTCAGATCCTCCTGACTCCTGCACTGGTGCTCTATCCACTGCACCACCTAGTTAGCCAAAGGCTTGTATCATCAGCAAGAGGATGCAATTCAAATCAAAAGCACTTAAAATAATATCCCAAGTAAAGTTGCAAATGAATATCACCCCTCTCCCTCCCCTATAAAGCTGGGATACACTCTCCCATTATTGCATATGCTGTCAGGGGGAAGAGTGGATGTGTGTGGACACAAATGGGTATTATGTATCCTTTGGCACATATTCAGTGAACATGTATGACCACTGAATATGGATGTAAGGAATACAGGTGACTGAGCATATGCATAGGAAACATGGATGATTAAAGCATACTCACGTAAGTATACATGTCCATCTAATACTGGTATCTTCTGGTGATGATATCATACTACTGCTTGTCTTGATCTACCTTGAATGACTCATCAGTTCTGATGCAGGCTGAACCTCATTCCTGTGCCACATTTTTGTTTGGTCTCACTGCTGCCACCTAATAGCTTCAAATGTAGTTATCAACTGAGGACTTACATTTTCAGGGTCATGTTTTAGCCATCTCAGCCCCCATTTGCCAGACTACAATGATTAGAAAGCTTCTCCTTAGTAAGGACAGCTGATAACTCTTTAGTCATAGTAGATATTATGAGCTGCTACACTCACCTAAAGGGCCAGTCCAACTTCTCCCAGTCTAAGATCTAAGATCTAGCTAGACTAAGGAAGATTAAATCTGTTCCTTGGTTGATTGATTGACTGACTTCTGTGTTCCATGCTGACTCAAAGTATGATCCCTCCAGATTATCTAGTGAAAAATTCCTTATAACCCCTAATGGGGATCCTATATGGGGTGTTCTGGGAGGATTAGCACCTCTGGTATGAGGGCTTACTGAGCCTTTTTCAGGGCTGCTTATCCACCCTTGGTGTCCATCTGTCCCCCAGTTCTCACCTGTGGCTCCAAGAAGATGTAGCATGAGAATTAGTAGCATGTAGAGCATGTGAAGACTCCCCTCATCCCAGTGGAATTGGCAGATTAGAACAAGGTGACTGATGCAGACATTGATGACACCTAGACCATCTACTGCATTCCTGCCCATCATCAGCCATCTTAACTTTTGTCTTGCTACAGGACTTTGATATTTCTTCAAGGGAGAGTGAGGATGATGACTTTGTGTAACTCTGCCTCATTTAAATCCAACTCATTCTATGATGTAATTGGTCCTCTTCAAAAGCAAAGGATAAACAGCCCCCCAAAACTATTTTGGGGGCACTTCCAGGAGTTATATAGAACCTCTAGTTTAAAATCCTCCTTTATCTCAAGATCCTCTCAAGATTGTCATGTGAATGAATCTAAACAAGGGCAAAAGCTAAGAGAGAAAAATCACTGCCTTCTGTCCTCCTGCCTCTATTCCTTCTTTTCATAGACAAATATGTTTAGCATCAAACCTCCTAGATTTTAAGCATCACTATATTTTGAAATTCCTCAGTTTCCAAATTTTTCTGATGTTTCTGCTAAATGATCTAGCAACACACACACACACATACACACACACACACATTACTACTACATTTTTAGTTTGATTAAATGGTAAGACATTTGATTTGTTAACCATTGTATTTTGCTATTATTGTCATATCTTAGTGTATTGTAGCTGCTGTTGACTATTCTTAGGCTTTTACTTATATATAGTACTAAATTAATTTCTCCATCAAACTTTATCAACAATTTGAGGGTTAATGAATGGTGATAATTTTAGGGACATTTTATGCCTGTTAGTGTAATTCACAGCAACCAATCTGTTCCATCATCCAATTATCTATTTGTTTCCTGAGTTGCCATTCATATTCTACACCTGTCATGTGCCAAAGTTTCCATTATTATACGTTTGTGATAATGTTTAATGTCATTCACCTTATTTTCAATTACTACTTACCTTTTGTTTCACCATGTCTTGGCTTGTCTAGCCATAAGTTAGATGTAGCTTTATGTTCACTATAACCCCTAAAATGATGGAATTGTAGCACTTTTTGGTCAATATCTGCCTTTGCTCTTTTTTCCCATAGATTTTCAGCTGGTTGTAATGTTATTGTTTTTCTTGTTTTTTACAGTTACTAGTGGGACCAAATTCTAGTCTTCTTTATTGACCAGTTTTGTAGTCATATTTATTGATGAGTAATCCTTTAGTTTCTAATGTACGAACAATACTAGATTGTTTTCTAATAATATATAGATTGCTGTCAATTTAGCATGGTATAATTTTCCTACAAATTTCAGTTTTCCAGTTACATAAAATAGCTCCTCGTTAACTCTCTGCTGTTCTGCTCCATTCAGCTAACAGTTATTAAATATTTCTTGCATATAAAGCTCTGTGCTAGGTATTGCAGAAGAGACAAATCTAACTACTCATAATTTGTGATTCACTGGCCCTGGATGAGAAGTTGAAATAATCTTCCCTCCTCTCCCTCCTTCCTACTGGCATACATTCTTGCTATCGTCCTCACTCAGTAATCCCTCCTCCTCTGAGAATTACTCTATCCAAATTTCTCACCCATTCAGATCCTATGGTTTTATCTACTGACACAAAGTCATTTTCCAACTTTCTCAATGGATTCAGTGCCTGGCTACTAGGGGATATCAATGTACATACTGATGGTCTCTGATATTCTAACTTTCCATTTCTTCAATCTTCTCAGCTCCTTTGACAGCTTCTATGTAGCAGCACTCTTCATTTTGCCATCACTCACAAACATTCCACTTGTAATATCAAGAATTCCATCATTCCTTTATCTAATATAGCTTCCTATCATTCAATTTCTCCCTAATATACCTCCTATACCTATATTTCATTTTTACCATGAATCTAATATTTCTACCCTCAGTACTTTGGCAGGTACCCCAGTTTTGGCTATAGTTTCCTGTCTTCCTAATATTTATCCTTTAGTGAACTAGTTCAGTTCAACACTATACTCCCAAATCTCTTCCTCCCTTGTCCCAGAACTACTCATACCTTGCTAAACTCCAACATTGAATTACTCTAACTATTCACCTCTACCCCTATTGATATGTGGCTGAACAAAACTGGAGGAAATCATGCATCCATACTAAATAGTTTATTACAGATAATATTATTTAATCTCAACTGTTCTCTCACTGCAGCAAAAGCATCAATTTATTTCTCCCTAATTCTTTATCCTACTGCCATGTATCTTCCTCTTATTTTTATGATTTTCTCTGTTGATAGTTTTTCGTAAACTAGGTTTTTCTCCAGACATTCTTTTGTGAAACTTTGATCTTTCAACTTTTCCCACATATTGCCTCTCTCTGGGATTCTCCCTCACTCTTTGTTCTTCCAGTTCTGCAAAGATCCTGTCCACACAAGGTTGGGCATCCTTAGCCTCCTTATTTTGGAGTTAGCTAGATCCTTACTCTAAGTAAACTCTGGGGGAAAAGGTCTGACTTCACCCTTGTTTCTTTTCCTCTTTCTCTCAGTCCTGATTTTGCTCCCTCTTAGCCAGTAGCTTGGAGGGCTATTTGAGTTTTCCAACCTCCTCAAGTTTTTCATATTACCCCTCCTTTGCAGTCATTGTCCATTTCTTGCAGATTCGTTGTTTGCTACCTCTTGCAGGATAGGCATAGTATTCAGGCCCAGTCACTGCTGTGGGATGAACAGTTAGGATCTCTATTGCTGTACTCCAAGTTGCAGAATCTGTGTCTGCTTGTGCAGACCTGTGCAGGTATGAAGAATGACTGGAAAAGAGGATGCCAATGGAAACTCTAAGCATTAAAGTTCTCTTTAATGTTATATCATTAAGTTTTTATTCTATGTATATGCATATGGAAGGAATATGTGTGATTGCAGTGGTGGAAATTCTGTCTTATCTTGTAGATTCTTTTGTAATTACTCTAAATTTAACATATAATTCTGTGGGAGGGGGCAGAGGTTGGAAAAAAACAATGATTCTACCATGTTGGTCACAGATGTATAGTTAGTGGGTTTTTTTCTAAACAGTTTTATTTAAAATAAGTAATAATAATGAGCAAGTGAGAACAGTAGAGTAGGAAGACTTCTATAAAATCCATAGGAAACATTTTAGAACACTAGAGCTGGAAAAGGCTGTAGAGATACCTTAATCTAGTTCCTTCATTTTACAGATGAGTTTCAGAAAAAATCAGGTCACCCAATTTGCCCAAGACTGTGGTGTAAGCCTAGACCTAAGAGAGAATGACAAAGCAGTGGCTAAAACCCAGGTCTTCTCATTTCCAGTCCAGTGCCCCTTTCTCTATGGCCTGAAGCTCCAGGTTTGATTTCCTTAGTCTTACATTAAAAAAATAACCCATGAGAGCTATCAATCAAGAGCTCAGTACATACATAATAGGAAAAAGTCATAAAATTTTTCCTTTCTTTCATCTGCTCAACTAATATTTACTGAGTGACTACTCTTGAGAAGAGCCTTAGTAAAAGAGTATGGGGTATGGCAATAAGGGACCTTGGTTGCAATTTTAGCTCCGCTACCTATAAATTTTGTCCTTAGACAAGGAACTTTTCCTCTGTGAGGCTGAATTCCCCTGTCTTTAAAATGAGGAGGTTAGAGAATGTGATCTCTATGTCACTTCTAACTCTCAATTAGTGATGCTCTGATCCTCTGTGAAAGGCTAGATACTATGGGGGATAGGCAGTAGGCCCCATAGAAAATATGCTATGCTGGGTGCTGTAGAGAATACATGGCTGTAGCTTTATGGAGCTTATAGTATGCCAGGGAAGATAAACCATATTAAGTGATAATAAAAGCATGTTATAAATTTAATAAAAGAGGTACAAAGAAAGTATAGGAGCTCAGAAGAGGAAGAAAATATTTCTGGTTGTGGCAGTCAAGGAAAAGGTAATGAAGTGAAGTTAGCATCTGAACTATGTCTTAAAAGGTAGGTTTTCAATAAGTGGTGATAAGGAGAATAAGTATTCCAGGTGAAAGGAAAGCCATCTGAATTCCTGGAGATTAGACAGCATATTCATATTTGGGAGATGGTAAATGCTCCAGTTTAGCTGAGATATAGGATAAATATAAAGGAGTAGTAGAGAGAAAAGATTAGAAATGTAGATTGCTCTAGCTTGTGGAGGAGTAAAAAAGTTAGTCTAAGGTGTATGTAGTTTTTTTTTTGCCATAGAATCTGAGGAGCCATTGTCCTTTTCTGAGAAGGGGTGTGATATGATCACAGGTATGCTTTAGGAAGTTTTTTTTGACAAAATGGCAGTTTCAGCCTTTTGATCATGTTTTGCTGTTTACCATGAGGAAGAATCTCATCTGGTCTCTGATATATCAAAGTCTTGTGGTTCCTTACATGAACCTTTGATATCTAATGAATTCCGAGGCAGGTGAAATGTTAAAAGAAGAAATAGAGAATGACAAAGGGGAGAGAGAGGGAGAGGGAAGGAAAGGAGGGAGGGAGGGGGAGGGAAAGGGAGGGAGGGAGAGATTGAGATTTATTCTGTGTCTGGGTGTGCTGCAGCTCAAATCTTAGCTCCTTATGTGTGGGAAGAGAAAAATACCGTACTCTTTTCTTCTGTTGCAGCATCATTTAAAGCAAAATTAGCTGTAGCATGTTTTATAGAAACAGAAAAATCTAAGATGGCAGTTTAAGTGGTTTAAAATATATACAATGTAAATCTAAGCACACCTTCTTAAGACCAGTTAGTTACAAAGGGTATAGTTGAACAGCCACCGGGTTGACTGTGGTGCTTATTTTTACTTATAGCTTTGATGAAAACAACACGATATTTTATTCCTAATTTAAGCTATACCTCCAAGAGACCTTCAAGGTCACTGGTGTTAAGTAATAGCTGCCTGGGTTTTTGCCTTTGAAACTGAGGTAGCAAAGATTCAGAGCTAGAAATATGAGAGAAACCCATTTTCAGAATAATTCTCCATTAACTAAGAGTTTATTCTTTCTTCTGGTCTTATTCAGTCTATCAAAAGAAAAAACATCAACAAACGCTCTTGGCAGTCTCATAGCCTTCTGTTAGCTTTGGCCTTATGAGTCTCTCCCAAACTACCCAAACCAAATCTGAGCAGTCAGGGCCACACAGTGAAGTTGTGTGTCATGTTATGAAGGAGACTGTCACTACGTTTATGTATGCACTAATTATGCTCTTTGCAGATAATATAGTTTCCTTGCTTCTCTTTCTCCTCCCCACGCCATTACCTTTAAACCAGTGGTTTCTCTTGGCGCTCATACTTCCTCCAGAAAATGGGAAAGAAGGTGAAACTCAAATCCTTGCATTTTATTATATGTCACCCATCCATTATTTTTAACTTTAGAGATACACTTAGATTCAAGTCACTTTAACAAACACTTCATAAGTACCTACTGTATGTCTGAAACTCTGTAACTAGCATCACAAGGATGCAGAGATGGCAAATGATACAAGTTCCTGATCTAAAAAAGCTTATAATTTTATGGAAAGAAAGACACACAAATAGGAATGATAAAAACTTAGAAGATAATAGAAAGTAAGAAAGAATCAAAGTTCCAGGAAAATTTGAGAGATGAGATAATTTTCGGCCAAGTGACTCAGGGAACATTTTGCCGAGTTAGGAATTTAGATGGCACTAAATGGATAGAGCACTGAACTTGTAGTCAAGAAAACCTGAGTTCAATCCTGCCTCAGGGACTTACTAGCCCCATGACCCTGGACAAGTCTTTTCACCTGTCTGCCTCAGTTTCCTTTCTGTAAAATGGGGATACAACCTTTCAAGATTTTTGTGAGTATCAAATGAGATAGTATTTGTAATGTACCTTGCAAACCTAAAAGATATATTTGTATGTGTTGATATATATAAACATATATATATATCAACATAATCTATACCTATCTATAGTTATTGTTCAGTCATTTCTAACTCTTTGTGACCTGATTTGAGGTTTTCTTGACAAAAATACTGGAATGGTTTGCCATTTCCTTCTTCAGCTCATTTAACAGATGAGGAAACTGAGGCAAACAAGGTCAAGTGATTTGTCCAGGGTCACACAGCTAGCTAGTGTCTGAGGCTGAATTTGAACTCAGGTTTTTCTGCTAGACCCAGAGCTCTGTCTACTGTGCCATCTGGCTCTGTGTGTGTGTGTGTATAGACATACATATATATACATACATACATACATATACATACATATATACATATATACACATATACATATATACTATATATGTATGTGTGTATATGTATGTGTGTATATGTATATATATAATATGTACATTTATATGCACATGTGTACATACATACATGTGTGATGGCAAGCAAAGTAGCATCTTTTGCTGTTTTTGTTTTAGTATAATCAAGTGCCTCTGATTGAGTTTTGCCTTTATCGATCAAGAGTCTTTACTAGGATTAAAGTACAGAAACAAGAATTTCTTTAACTAGAAACAGTGTATGTATTTGTGTTGTTAACTATTTTAATGTGATTAAAGATCTTCCCCACCCATTAATGGTCCTGGGAAGATTTGTAGGAAGGCCCACACCTTTTGTTAAGCTTCTAATGAGGCACTGGTTTGCAAGGGTTGTGATGCCCTCTGGCTCTAAAAAAGGTATAAATGCTCTGAGGGTAAGGTTTTGCTTTGGGTCTGACTGGAAGTGTTTTGTTTGACCAGATGAGACTCTGCAAAGCTACTAAGGAGACTCCTGGTTTTGAAAACCCAGATGTTGATGCTTCTCTCTCTGGTAACTATGTATGTAATTGTCTGTGGTGTATATATTACTTATGTCAAATAGTTGGAAGCCATGGCTGTTGATTTGTATTTCTCTGTATTTTCTCTGAAGTTCAGGTTGCTGGCTTTCCCCCTGAACTAAGTAAATATGCTTGATTAAAGTGATTGCTGAACCCTCAAAAGTTGCCTTTCCTTTTAGAAAAGCAGATCTAAGATTCTTGATAGCAGGCCTCCCTGTATATGTTGGGGTACTTGGTGTTACAACATGTCTACATATATTCTGTCTATTATTGAGGAGGTAGAATATGATCCAGACCTTGAAGATACCAACAATCTGGCACACTAGGCTGAATCTAATGAGATGAAATGTGATGATGAAAATGTCCAAAAATATTAGTACAGTACAATACAGCCGCTGGTGGCCCACTTGCCCATGTTCACACATGAAACTTCATTTCCTGTCTCCTTGGCTTGGCACATTCTGTTACCTGTACTTGGAATGTTCTCCTTCCAAGTGCATTCCCTTATGCTTTGCCCCAATTTTGGATGGACCATTTAATAAAAGGATTCCTAACTTTTTTATGTCATGGACCACTTTGACTGTTTGATGAAGCCTGTGGATCCCTTCCCAGAATGATGTTTTTAAATATAAAACATATATAGGATTGCACGGGAAACCAATTCCATTGTAATAGCTACCAAAATGTTAAAAAAAAAAAAGGCAATTTCATTGACCTCAGGTTAAGAAACCTTGCTCTAATGACTATAATAAGGGTATAGCAATGCTTACAATTTTCTTTATTGTATCTTGTTTTTTTCTGGTGATTTCCTAACTAATGGCTACTTTTTATTTGAATGGAAGTGAAGATAAGGACATGCCTTACATATGGTACACTATTTTTTTGGCTTGTCCAAATTTAGATTTTTGTGTTTAAATTTTAAAAGGCATTCATAATATAATTGTAATTTCTCACAGAGTGATTTGATTTTGCACAGAAATGACCTATTTAGGTCATTATATACAATACTGTTAGAAAATGTGTGGTCTGAGAAAATTCCCATGGAGCTCCTCATAGATAACTTGAAAAGCTGTATCACTATTGATGTGAAATCATACAGTTCTGTTACTCTTGATGTGCAGTGGAGGGAACTACAGCCCCAGAGCTCTTTATGCTGAGTTGCTTTATTGGCTGAACTACCAGACTAGATGATTAAACGATTTCTCTCCCTCTGATGTTGTAAATCTATTGAAGTTGTACAGCTACAAAGCCAGCTTAATTTCTATTACTTCAGAAAAGAGTCATATCTCTGGAGGTGGTTGAGTAACCCTTTAAATTACTTTCAATCAGAATAGCAAGAATTCTGCCTAAGAGGCTCATCACCCTGTCACCTTGCATCTTACACCAGCCATTCAGAGTTTCAATTGCAAGATTTGTGTTAGAACTCATGATTAAATCCTACCCTCCCAACCCAGTGGCATGGTGGACTTAGACCAGTCACACTAGCATGGTTCCATTAATATAACTTTGCCACATAACTGGCTGGGGCCACCTAATAGAGGAGGTCATCCCAGCCATATATTTTAGGGAGACGCTATAAGTGCAATACATGAGTGCAACCTTTGCCTTTTGATGGGAATAGAGTACTTTAAATAAGCTTTATTCTATCTTTTCTTTTTATACTGCCATGATGGCCATTGAATAACCATGCCCTACCCACCCCAAGACTGAGTTCTTCTTGTAATAAAGAAAAACCACCAAGCAAAGATACCAAATAGAGTGACCTTGTCTGATTCTGTGTACAACAATTGACCTGGTAGTCTTCTGCCTTTCTACTTTCAGAGAGGGAGTGTTTTTGATAATCTGTTCTCTGAGAGTCCAATATTGGTTTTTCAGATACTGAACTAATCTTCATTGTAACGATCTTTACTTTCTCCTTGTTGTAGTCATTTCATTTAGTGTTCTTTTAGTTCTTCTTATTTTATTTCATATCACACAAATCTCCCCATGTTTCCCTTAATTTTCATATTCATTATTTCTTATTGCAGAATAATGTTACATTACATTTATATACCATAGTTTTTTCAATCATTGCCCAATTAATGGGCACCCACTTTGTTTCCAATCCTTTTTGACAACAAAGAGTCCTACTATGTAGATTTTGGCACATTTGTTAATGTGTTAGATCTCTTTGGGCTGTATCTTTCCTCTCTTCACCTAGTGGGACAGGATCTCTAGGTCAGAGAGTATGAACATAGGCATGCCTAGTGATAGGCTGTGTGTGCCAGAATACCCTGAAGGATGATTTCAGGTTTTTAATCATCTTTTGCTAATTATCAAGGTTTTAGGGTGAATCTTCAACATTGTTATAATTTTTAGTGCTCTTACTCTTAATTATTGCAATGTATTTTCAAGTAGTCACTTCAAATTTGAAAGTTTTTCTTTTGAAAGTTGTTCAAATCTTTTGACCATTTATAGTATTCAAAGTCTTTTGGTATTTTATAGCCTCATATTTGTATAAATTCCCTACTTATCTTGAAAACATAATGCAAAATATAAATAAAGCATCTGGAACCTTGCATTGGGAGGACCCGCTCTTTTGAAGATTACAAATGTCCTTTCAAATAACAAATTCCTTGATCTTTTCCCAATCCTCATCCTCTTATGTGCTAGGTTGTTTTTTTTTTCTTTAATAATATTGATTGTTTCTACCTACTGGAAGTTTTCTCCTCTATTAGTTTTATGGATCTTTCTCATTGCTCTCTAACCACTCTTTATTGCCTTTTCCAGAACACCATCAATAAGTTATACTAGGAATTTCTTTCTGATATGGGTTGAACTAGATAGCTACGAGGTCACTTAGGACAGTGCCTGACACATAGTAGGCAATTAATAAATGCTTTTTTCCTTTCTTCCCAGAATTTTTCCCAAACATTTAGTCAATCAATAAACATTGATTAACTTATATGCGAGGCATTTTGTTAAGCACTGGGTATATAAATACAAATAAAAACAAAGATAGTCTGTCCTTTCAAAGACTTTACAATCTGATGGGAGAAGACACCATTTAAAAGGATGATGAAAAGGGAGGAGAGAAGGAGAAAGTACTGGACGCAGAGGTATGATAGAGAGTTCCAAAGTAGTCCAAAATTGGTGTAGGTGGTGAGAAATGGGGAGAAAAGTTGTACTGAGTCCCTTCTTTAAATAGAAGTCCTTGTGACAGCTAAGTGGTCAGTGATTAGAGCACCAGTCCTGGAATTGGGAGGATCTGAGTTAAAATCCAGCCTCAGACACTTACTAGCTATGTGACCCTAGGCAAGTCACTAAACCCAATTGCCTTATAAAAGCAAACGGAAAAAAAAACTATCACTTCAGAAAAGAGTCATGTCTCTGGAGGTGGTTGAGTAACCCTTTAAATTACTTTTTATCATGACCCTACCCTACAGTCAAAGGATATAATTAGAGGAGCAGTGGGAACCAAGCAGATTGAATTTTGTAGTATGAGATTTCCCAAAGATGAGTTTCCTGGTGAAGGAAAACATGATAGAAATTTCTAAAGATATCTAAAATCAGTGTAACTGGTGGAAATGGGATGATATAGCTAGAAACTTATCTTTTTATATTTTTCAGCTTGCTTTTTCACCCTAAGATTCTGACCCTGAATTTGCCCCATTGACCTTTATTCTTTTGGTTTTGGAGTTCTGCAATTTATTGAATTCTAAACCTGTTTTCTAAATTGTTACCCATCCTTTTAAAAGGTTTTTTATGGTTAAAGAATCACCTTTTAAAAATACTAACCACATACCAAAGAACTATGGAGTCTGAATGCAGATTAAAGCATACTCTATTCACTTTTTTATTTTGGTTTTTCATGGTTTTCCCTTTTTGTTCTATTTCTTCTTTCACAACATGACTAAGGTGAAAATATATTTAACATGATTGCATATGTATAGCCTATATCAGATTGTTTGCTGTCTTGGGGAGGGGGAAGAAGAGAGAGGGCTAAAGCTTTGAAACTCAAAATCTTATAAAAAAATGAATGTTGACAACAAAAAATTTTAAATCACCATCTTTTCCAATGTCACAAGGACACAGAATCCTTTAGATTGGAATTTATGGAGAGATAGGAGAAAATGAGCTCTTTGAGTCAATCATAACCTGTCCCTTCTTTCTTTAAGGAGTTCCTGTTTCAGTCAGTTACCTATCACCAGCTATTGTCAAGTATAGACTAAAAACAATAACAATAATATTTATAGTGATTCACATTTATATAGTATTTTAAGGTTTTCAACAGGCCTTAAAGTCTTGTCTTAATTCTTCATTACATTCAGAAGATAAGCCCTGCATTCCTAAAATCCATGCCAGTTTTTCACCAACTTTTTGGTCCTACCAAGTTGGAAAGGCTTCATAGATGGGATTGGCGATGGAGTGTCTGATGTCCAAGGACCAGTCTACTGAGGTTGAAGAGACTCGTTATCATATTGGCTGAAGTGTGATGAAATTTCAGCCAGAGTAATTCATAAGCATCCTCCTGTTAAGTCATAGAAGGACCATGCCATTTCCAAAGTGGACTCCTTATGAATGCTGTAGAGGTAATTTCTGGGCCAAGGAAGGATATTATGAATGATGTCATGAATAGAGGGTATTTATAGATCATTTCTATGTTGCTGTTCCTGAAGCTGTTGTCACTCAGGTGTTTCAGTCATGTCTGACTCTTTGTGACCCCATTTGGGATTTTCAGCTCTCTATCCAATGAGCCACTTACATTCTCACTTGAACCTCACAGCAGCCTCATGAGGTCAATACTACAGGACTGCCTACTCATTTTACAGATGAAGAATCACTCACAAAGGGGAAATGACTTGCCCATGGTCACACAGTAATCAGAGTGATGAGATTACATATTTAGTGCTAGAAGAGATCTCAGAGGTCATCTAGTCTAATCCCCTCAATTTACAGATGTAGAACCTAAGGTCCAGAAAGTAAAGTCATCCAAGTTACAGAAACAGATATGAATTTAGATCCCTGACTCCAAATCAAGCAGGATTTACATCCACATTTTGCTGACCCAATTTTTTGGTTCTGCTTTATTTCTTCTAAATAGCTAATCCAAAGAATAAAGGCTCTTTGTTTAGTGACAACAGACATGAAAAAGTGAAAAGAAAAATATAATCTGACCATTGCCAGGACCCACTTTAAAACTCTGCCTTATTTTTTGATAGTACTTGCATTCTTTGCAGAAAGCATCTTTCAAGAGCAAATTCCTCTGGGGGAAAAAAAAGCAAATTTGCTTTGAAATGATTGCCTGACATACATGTTCCCTCTTCTGTGGGGATGTAAGATTTTGTTTTGTGAATTGTCTGTGTTAGGTTACTAACAAAATTAAAGATGAAAGCATGACTAGTCCTGGGTTCTTTCATGGTTACAAAGTCCCTGAAGAATAAATTTAAGAAAAAGCTCTGAATACAGTTTGAAATGGAGGGCAGAAAATGCAAGGCAGGAACCAACGAGCATCCTTATTTGTGGGAGAGCATGAAAGAGTAGAAGACAATGGCACACATAAATCATGATATAAAGAAACAAAGCAGAAATGATGCTTACAATTCTTTGGGGGAAGACACTTGAAATTAAAAACCCAATAAAATAATCTTTAAAAAGCAAATAACTATCACTATACAGACTGAGAACAGAGATGCCACAGAGGCATGGACTGAAAGAAAAATGAGAGAACATACCTACCAACAAATACAAGATTCCTCAGAAATCTGCATGTTCTTTCAAAGGCAGTATGGTACAGCAGGAAGAATCCTCACTTCAACTTCAGGAAAGGTCAGGATTCACATGCTGCCTGGTAGCTATGTGACCTTGAACAAATTCCTTATACCCTCTGAGCCTCAGTTTCCTCAGATGTAAAATGGGGATGATAATATCTTCAGTTCTACCTCACAAAATTTGTTGCGAGGCTTAAAGAGGAAGGCCTTGGGAAACTAAGCATTATGTAAATATTTATGTAAATTTAATTCAATAAGAATTTAGTAAGTACCTACTATATATGATACCAAGGCAAAGACAACAATCTCTTTTCCCTCAAGGAGTCTACGTTGGCATTATGCTATGTGCTTCTTCTGTGGTTCCTATCACATGCCGCCTTTTATTTTCTATGGTTCATATCACAAGCTAGCCTTTTAAAGGAAGATATCCTTTCTAATTCATACTGTGTGAGCCTGCAGTCCTACTAGTAGCAAGAAAAGTTGGTATCATCTTTTTTCAATTATTTGCTTTTTAAAAACAGGGACAGTGTTTTCATCTAAACGTTGTATCCTCCCCAGAAATCTACTGCAATGCTTTGTAGAAACTTAACTTTATCGAATGGATAAATAAGTGAAGAAGGCTACCAAATAGTTTATTGAGGACAATTTATAAAAAAAGACTTGAATGGGAATGATTTAAGATGGGATCAATCAACTCAAAGATGCTCTTAAACAAACCTGTTTTCCACATCCAAAGATCTAAATAAAGATGGTTGGAAGAATTTAAAAATAGAAATTTTTGTAACTGACTGGCAATGTTTTAAATTTGTGATATAATTAATTCATGTAATGTTGAAATGATTAACACTTTCCTCAGAATGTACTACTCAGTGAGGCATGAAATCATTCTCACTTGGATGCAAATTTTTCTGAGTTGTCTAAAATAAGGAATGAGGCCTAATGGCAAGGTTTGGAGTCAGAAAAAATGACTTGAGAGTGGCTGACATGTCAAGCTTGACCTTGCCTGTTGGAATGGTCAGAAATCAAATGGCCCTTTGGAGTATTCCAAAATAGATCTGAGGTTCAAATTCAGTGGGGAACTTTGTAATGGCTTTTGGAAATCAGAGTATATTTGTCAAAGCCCACTTCCTAGCACTAAAAAAGTAGCACAGAAGTATTCTGTCAATTAGACTGCAATTCCTCCACACCATCTTATCAGGGAGGAAAACAGAAGAGGAAAAGGAAGAAATAGAAGGAAATGAAAAAAGCCCAAAGAACCCTAAACTAGCCTTTCAGTTTCCAAAGACTAAATCATAAATGAATTTTTTCCACGGGAAAACCTGTATCCTGGATCTTGCTTAAGCACATAGATATGATAGTGATGTGGATACCAATGGTGCCCTATAAGAGTCAGTAAGGCTCACTTTCCCAGGCTCTCTGAGGATGTTTGAGGCTCAGTCTATAACCTATACTATAAGTAACTTGAGGGTATCCTTATGCCTTTTCCCACTTATCTTGAAATACCCTGCAATTTGTACTAAAAGAATTGCCTTTGTCCCCCTTATCCTATTTTTCCTATCCTCTCATTCATCTTCCTCATCCTGTGTCATGTCTTTTCCTTATCTTTACCTTGTTTGTACTTTTCCTGTTCCTAAAATCTGCATAAGAAACCCCAAAATTACACCATCATGCTACAGGCTGTATTGCTTTCTCTCTGTATAAGTCTGGTTCTTTTCCTATATCAGTGGCTTTGTTTAGCTTTTTGCTAAATCTCAGGCCCGCTGTTTTCATGGCAACAAAGCTCCCATTGGCTAAAGAGGTTTAAGTGAATTCTTTCAAATCTGAAGCAGTTCTCCCAACTCTGATCCCTCAAAATAGCTCAACCTCAAAGTACATTTACAAATTCTTATATTCTCCCAAAACATTTTAGTTTCAGAGAAGGAAAACTTAGACTTGGTTGGTTTAGGGTAGGAATACTTGCTAGGAGAAATGACTCAGGCAACATATTAAAGCAGTTAAGGAAAAATCAGACAGCAGAAAGGATGGAGGAAGTACTCAAGGCAAAGTAGCAGCTACATGTGGAAGCAGATTTAGTGCTAGACCTGGAGTCAAAAAAACTGAGACTGAATCCAGCTTACCAGCTGTATGTCTCTTCTTTTCCCCAAGGCAAAGCCTTTCACTTACACAAATAATCTGATTTCATCCTGTCTTGTCTAACAGATTCCTCCTTTTATCATCTCTTCATTTTCACTTATTTTCATCCTTTCCCAGGCTGCTTCTTTCCTGCCTGCAAACATGCCTATGTCTCCTCTATTCTCAAAAAACCCTTACTTGATCCATCCATCCTCACCAGTTTCATTCTACATCTCTCCTCTTTTTGGTTATATTCCTTGAAAAGGCCATCTATAATTGCTGCTTCTACTTCCTTTCTTCTCACTCTCTTTTTAACCCTCTACTGTCCCACTTCTGACCTCATCATTCAACCGAAGCTGCTCCCTCTAAAGTTACCAGTGAGCTCTTAATTGCCAAATTGAGTTATCTTCTCATTCCTCATCCTTCTTGACCTTTTGACAGCCCTTGCTCACCTTCTTCTTGATATTCTCATCTCTACAGATTTCTGTGGCACTGTTCTCTCTTGGTTCTCATCCTGCCTATCCAGTCATTCCTTCTCCGTCTCCTTGGCTAGATCTTCATTCAAGTGACGCCCATTATTGATGGATGTTTCACAGGGCTCTAATCTGGCACCTCTTTTTCTCTACATCTGCATTATTTCTCTTAGTGATCTCATCATAGCCCGTGGATTTAATTTTCATCTCTGTGCAGATAATTCTCAGATCTACTTATTTAGGTCTAACCTCCAGACTATAACTGCCTATTAGACATCTCAAACTAGATATCTCATAGACATTTTAAACTCAACACGTCCAACAATGAACTCATTTTCTTTCCCTTCAAATTTCCCTTCTGAACTTTCTTGGTGCTGTCAAGTACCATCATCCTCCTGGTTACCCTCTCACAATTTAGGCACTGTCTTCGAGTGCTCAATCTATTGCCAGTTCCTTTTGATTTTGCCTTTGTAACATCTCCCTTACATCTCCCTTCTCATTTCTAGCTGCACCACTCTATTGCAGGCCTTTATCACCTTACAGCTAAACTCTTGAAATAGCCTTCTGATTGGTCTCCATGGCCAAGTCCCTCCCCACTCTAGTCTATCAGTTGTCCAACTGATCTTCTTAAAATGCAAGTCTGCATGTCACCGCCTCCTTCTGTAAATTGCAGGGCTCCACTGTTATTCCCAGAACCAAATATAAAATCCTTTGTTTGCCTTTTAAAGTCTTTCATAATCTGTCTCTTTCCTACTTTTGCAGGCTTCTTATACCTTACTCCATCCCATGCACTCTTTGATACACTAACAGTAGTCCCTTTGCAGTTCTTCTATCTCCCAGCTTTCAGTTTCACTGACTGTCTCCCAAGCATGGAATTCTTTTCCTCCTCATCTCCAAACTAGGAAAAGTCTTTAAACTCAATTTCTTCATCTGTAAAATGGAGATAATAGCACCAAACTTACCAGGTTTATGGTGAGGATAAAATGATATAATATCAATAAGGCACAAGCTTAATGCATTACATAAATGCTGTTTTTATATGTTCATTCATTCATTTATTGGTTTATTTACTTATTATGATACTTACTTCAGGGTCCCACATACCATTCTATTATAGTTAGATGGCAAAGTGGATAGAGTAATAAGCCTGAAGTCAGAAAGAGCTGAGTTCAAATTGTGCTGCAGACAGTTACTAGCTTTGTGACCCTGGAGGAGTCACTCTACCTGCCTCCATTTTCTCACCTGTAAAATAGGGATAGTAATCACTATCCAGGATTGTTGTGAAGTTGTTGTGAGATAGATTTGTGACGAGTTTTACAAACATTAAAGAAGTATTTAATTATTAATATTTTTACTAGAGTATCTCACCTGTTCTTGTTATTCAGTTGTTTCAGTCATGTCTTTATCATCCCACTTGAGGTTTTCTTGGCAAAGATATTGGAGTGGTTTGCCATTTCCTTTTCCAGCTCATTTTAAAGATGAGGAACTGAAGTAAACAGGGTTAAGGGATTTGCCCAGTCATACAGTTAGTAATTGTCTGAGGCCAGATTTGATCTCAGGAAGATGAATCTTCCTGGCCTCAGGGCCAGCACTCTATTCATTGCACCAACTCGCTGCCCCCAGTAGTGTATACTATATCCAGTAGTGGGTATGCCTTAAATCTATAGACTGTTCCTGGAAACCAAGTACTAATTTCAGCTTGAAAACAGAATTGTAGAAGGAACAAGTTCATCAGCTATTTGTTTTGTTGCATCTTTTTCTTCCTTTCTTTTCCCTCTAGAAACTCACTAAGATAAGCTGCAGAGAAGATGGCAATCTACTTTGGTAGAGAGAGTTCTTTACCAGGAGCTCTCTACACTGATGAAATCTTGGATCCAATTTTTGGGGTTGTTTGCTTCTTTTTGGAAGAAAGAAATTTAACCTCTCAGTGCCCCTGACCAACTCTCTCAGGCAGAATCCATAGCTGACCACCATTGATGCGTAGAGGGAGTATCCTTACTGAACATTTTTTACACTGATGAAAGCACAAGTGAACTTTTAAAAAAAAAAAGTGAAGCAATAACCATAAGTCTTTGTCTATACTCATCAAAGAATTTGTGATTATTCAATAAATTTTAAATGTTTTGCTATAAATTAGGATAGCAGGAAAAAATCTATGGACATCAAGAATTTTTCCTTCATCATGTCTGTATGTCTGTGTATAATTCTTGTAAAGAGGATCAGTTTGAAGGGCAATAGAAAACAATTTTTTAGAGGAGAATTTATGGAGATTCTTTTAGAAACTGCTGACACTAGCAGTTTAGACAAACCATTAGTCTGAATGGAGTGCAGTATAAAAAGTCTCCAGATTCTGCCTTCTTCCCCCATTCCCACGTGTACCTTATCTTTTGAGGACCAGTGAAAAAGACATGATAGATTTTAAAGGAGCATTCTGATATTTGCTTATTCTTGTATTACTCTGCTTTTTATATTTATGCTGTAAATCCCATTTAAAAATTGACTTTGTAAAAGGTGAAAAATATTTCTTCGAAGGTATATTAAGTCCTTGTAACACGGTTGACTTCATTGTTTTGTTTTCCATTTCATAACTGATCAGTTTTCTTAAAAAAAAAAAACACAAAACGTTACATGGGTCCCACTACTGCCTGATCATCTTCTGATCTGTTCCCTGGGATAGAAAATATAAACCCCAAGCTATATGACAAATGTGTTTCTGGAGCCATTGAATTCAAACATTCCCCTTTATAGAACTTGACTTGGAACTCAGATTAGAATTGATCATCCAGTCTCCTCTGGATTCTTGCTGTGGATACCTGTCTATTAGTTGCTCAGTGAATACTACTGTTAACTTTTGTTGCCAAAGGAATCTGGACTTTCTTGCCTAAATGCCATCCACATGGGAGAGAGGATAGTCTTTTGTCTTTTAAAAGTACTAAGAAGGGAAATCAGAATTAAACACCCTGAGGAACAGTATCTTTTAATGGTATGATTGAGCATGTTATTCAGCTGCCATGTAGAGAATGTCTTTTTGTCTCAGTAAGGTTTCTGCCAATAGAACTCTGTGAAGCTTGAATTTTTCATTGTGTTAAGTCCGTCTAGGAAGCAAAACTTACGGGACACCCACGGGGTATATGCTTCATTCAAGCATATACGGAACTTTAAATTCCATTTATAATGCTCAACCAATACAGAAATCCTCCCTTGGTGTCTTCTTGTAGTTTGGTGGTGACCCTGGATTACTGAAGGCTAGTCCTGCAACAGGAAAGCTCTGAGAGGTCTGGCCAAGTTAGAAAGGCTTTGGGCATGGGCACAAGAATGGATAGCAGTCATCTGAAAATGAGTCTGTCTAATTTCGGAAAAGCTCATTGGCAGTTGACCATCAGAGTATGATTTTCCCCACAACAGTTCACAAAGATTATCTCCTAGGGGTGGGGAAGGAGGAAGGACAGTGATCATCAGAGAATATCCTAAATATTGATGTAGAAGGAATCTTGGATCCCAAGACTATTTTTTCCTATTGGTTCACTTTATTCAAGGAGACCCAAAAGATACATATTTCATACTTTGCATATCTTAGTAAAGGTGAGACATGACTATTGCACACTTCTCCAACCCACCCATGTAAGTCAGTTCTGTTCCCCAAGGGGAGATTCATCTCTTAGACCTCTATAGTCATACACCTATTACACATTCAGTTGAATGGCAGTGCCAAGATGGACTTTGTCTTGGACCCTCCCTACCTCTGAAGTGCTGCTTTATTCCTCCACTTAAAAGTCTGCAAATGCCTTTATGCCTTTGGGTACCACAGCTGGTTGAGAATCCTAGATGCATTGGAACATAAATGGAAAGTTCAAATGAAAGAAATTTATAATTTTCTTTCTTCTTGCAAACCCAGCAAATAATAAGTAGGCTTTGTGTATTGTTCAGACACTCTCTAAATTTATAGAATAATTTAAAAATTCATTTAAAGTATTTTAAAACATGAAAGTGACAACTTTTGTCCCAGCTAGGTCTCTCCTTGAAAACCTTTTCCTTTAACTGTGTGTTCTTTATTAGGAACATTCATCTTTTTGCCAATCAGTGCCACTAGATGGTTTTAAACTCCATGGTAACAGCATTAACTATTAGCAATACTAGGAGTAGCAATAAAAATAATTATTATAATAAATGCCTCCTTGGGAAAAAAATTCCTATCCCCATCAGGAATTTGTTCTCCCTTTTGTCTCCTGGAGGCAAATTATAATAATTGTTTTGTCAGTTGATAGAAGAAATCGCTAACTTCATGCCACATCACCTCAGTGATCTCAACTCTAGCTGCCACTCAGATGTTAAATAATAGCCAGGGAACGAGGCAGGGAATTTATGCTTCCTGATCCTTTGAAGTAAACGCTAGAGAACAGAATTCAGTGCACTACTCATAGCACTTCTCCAATCCCATAGTGTTCGGAAGTTATTTCAAATAAGAAGACATAGAAAGGATGGGGACTGGGAACATAGGGATCATTGCAGCAACCCAAGAGTAGCTCTTCTGAAGATTTACTGTATCCCCTAAAGGAGATGAGCATCAGTAAAGAATAGGGAAGAAACAATGTGAAACTGAAATGGCATATGTCTAAAAATAATTTTTTAAAAATGTATAGTGGTATTTTTTTATTTTTCCTTAGTCATTTTATGTTCTATTGAGCTTTGTCCTTTTATTTTTACCTGGATATTTCACAATCATTCAAAGTAACAGATGTGATAATAGTTTGTTCAAAAAGTACAAACCTTCATGGTTGGTCATCACAGGTCAAAAATATATACATTGGGAAAGATGTTGGGGAGCTAGAATGAGGAGGATCCCAGATCCTTCCCTAAGTATTCCATTAGGGCCTAGCCATATACCCCTCTACTAAGGGATAGACAGGATTACCTCCAGATTTCAGTTGTTCAGTCATGTCTGACACTTTGTGACCCCATGGATTGTAGCAAGCCAGACCCTTCTATTTTCTCAAAGTTTGTCTACTCTTCCACACAACCTAAAAATCCAAAAACAGCCCATTAAAGTCCCTCATAGATACTAGGATGCACAAGCTGAGGCAAAAGAGAGCTGAGGGCAAAGTGCAGGGGGCCCTTGAAGTATTTGGGACAATTCCAACATTTCCTCCCTGCTCAAGCTTGGCTACATCCAATCCCCATCAAGGCTGGACCTTCCCTGAAGATGCAAGAGACTGACTTTGGGGCATTCCAGAAGGATCCAGAGAAGAACATTCTATCCGTTGGAGCAGCACCAGAAGCCAACCTGAGCCTTACCCAAACCCATGTGTCTGGTCACCTGAATCTGGCTTTGGAAGGCATAACCTCAGAGCATTCCCCAGAGATCTAATTCAACACTGTGGAAAACAGGGGCTCAGGTGGGCCCAGCCCCAATAACTATGAAACCCAGCCCTAGTTCAGCAGGAGATAAAGCAGCCTCAGGGGTTTGGGGGGCCAAATCTAGCAGGGTACCAAGGGCTTCACAAAGATGAGGGAGAAAGGACCTGGGCAAAATTCTGCCAGAAAAGTAACCTGTTGCAGAAATTTAGCAGAGAATAAACCCTGAGCCCAGTAACAGGGCAGAAGAACCCATAATGAGCTAACAGTCAGGAGAGGGCTCTGAGCTTTATAACAAGAGGAAGCCCTGAGGGAGAGCCTAGAAACAGAAAGACCTCAGGGTTCTATGAAGGAAGGCCTTAGTCTGAACCTGCAGACTCTGCCCACACCATTCAGTTACAGAGCTTGACCCAATTTCAGCTTCCTCATGCCCTAAACAAACCAAGAAAAACTTCAAAAACAATAAGGAAATACCTTGGTTTGTGAACGGGCCACGGAGTAAACCCCAAGAGAACAGAAACCCTAAAATAGAAACCATCCCGGTAAGGTCTCAGAGGGAAAAAATGCCTTGGCTACAGAAGCACCAGGAAGAAATAAAACAAGAAATACAGAATGGAAAAGTTAAAGAGAAAAATATGGCAAGGACTGTAGATATCTTAGCATAGATAGTGGAAAATTTCCCTCAAGAACTGAATATCCTGATAATGAGATGGGTCAAAAGGAAAATGATTCAATAAGATAATAAGAAATATCAAAACAAAACCCAAAATTAGGGTGAAGGGGGAAGAGAAGAAAATCTAAGTATGATATCAAAAGTTACTGACTTGGAAAATGGCATACAAAAAAAGACAGTCTACGAACTAGTGAATTATCTGAAAACTCTGATCAGAAAAAAAAAGTGTGAACATCACATCTCAAGAAATCATAAATAAAAATTACTCAGAGCTCTTGGAACTATAGGGCAAAGTGAAAATAGAAAGAATCTAGTGGTCATTTTTGTAAAGAAGCACCAAATAAAAACTCCCAGGAACATTATAACCAAAATTCAGAGTGCCTAGATCAAAGAAAAGAAAATACTTCATTCAGCCAATAATAAATAAAAAAGGGAGAATTCATATATAAAGAAGGTATATCAAGGATTACATAAGACTTAGTATCCAGTTGCCTCTATAAAGAGGAGAGAATGAAAAGCAGTATTTCAAATAAGAGAGAAAGGTTTATAATGATAATCTCTCTGGCAAAGCAAAATATAATACTACAGGGAAGGAAATGGATCTTTAATGGAATAAAAGGTTGTCACACATTTCTAATAAAAAAACCAACATTGCGTACACATTTGCAAATGCAGATTGCAAGAGAAACAAAAATTTATACGTTTATAGAACTGAAAGAGAATATGTAGGGATGAAGTTTTACATGTTGAGGGGACAAGTAATAAATTTATTTTCAGAACCCTAATCTCTTTAAAAGTCATAGGAAAAGTCACAGAGGCTCTGTGAGTGCTTTTATTCTGTTTTAATGCTTTTAGGAGAAGATAAAAATAGGAGGGGATAGATGCCTATACTAAGGAGGAAAGGAGGAAGAACAGGAAATAAATCATAGTTACACAATAGAGATACATAAGATGAAGAATATTTGCAACTTGGTTGTTCCATCACACACCATCATACTGGCAACGAGGACAAAGATGAAAATGACAAACGTTGAAGGGCGGCAAGAATATAGGTAAACTAAGCAATGTACTGTTGGTGTAAATTGACCCAGGCATTCTGCAAAGCAGTTTGGAATTCTGACCAATGCATTAATAAAACAAATTCAGAAGAATGAAGATGAAACATGCCATTCATCTCCTGACAGAGAGGTTGTAACCTTAATATGCAAAAATAAACATATATTTTAACATGGCTAATATAGGAAGTTGTTTTGCCAGAGATTTTTAAAAATATTTCATTTTTTGAGGGGGTGAGTAGTGAGATAAATTAGTACATATGTACATAGTTTGAAAAATAAAGATGATAATTCATAAAAAGAATCCAATAAAAATAGATAATTGTGGTATGTTTGACTATAAAATAATATTTTGATTCCTAAACTTTTCAATTTGGTTTTCATCTCTGTTTCTGATTTTGTTTTAAATTATTTGCTTCTGAAAATCTTAAGGGAAATTTTAGACGTTCAACTCTTGGTGGGTAGCCTAGTCCCTCTAAGTCAGATAAATAGATGTTCATTGTCTTATCTTAAGGACCATGTCCATCTCTCTGCAAATAAACAATATGAAGGAAAAAAAACCAAAATACAGTTATGCTTACCATAAATTAGCAAATTATTCTACCAGCATGATGAGGGCATGTGATAGATTAGGTCTTAAAGCACTCTGTTTCAGAGAAATCAATGGGATTTTTCACATTATTCGTTCTACAAAATGACATAGGATCAATGGGACTGACTGATAGTTGCTGAGTAAACTCACAAATCAGGGAAATTTTTAAAAAGAAAAAAAAGAAAAGAATAGAAAAATCATACACGTGCTTGCTAAATGGACTCAGAGATGTTTTCTCCCTTTGTAGCAAATGACTCCATTTTGAATAGTCTAATAATAAACAGTTTCTTTTTTCTATGCTTGTCATTATAAAATGGGCCTAATTCAAAAGATTTTTATGACCAGTAAGGATCTATCTTTCAGTATTTCTTCCTGTATAATTTACTATTATGA
This sequence comes from Bettongia penicillata ogilbyi, assembly GCA_023548195.1. Lineage (NCBI taxonomy): Eukaryota > Metazoa > Chordata > Mammalia > Diprotodontia > Potoroidae > Bettongia > Bettongia penicillata. The sequence continues at coordinate 4,417,477 of JAJHZJ010000061.1, forward strand.
TAACAAAATAATGTTAAGGATGATATCACTAGGAACATTCCTATCAAATGTTAACTCTTCATCTGGGAATAACTCCTGTGTGGAAAGTGCGTAAGAGCCATTGGTGTCTCTTGCCTTTGAGTTAGAAATGTGCAACTTCACTCTAGTTTCTGAGTTCCCACCTTTGACTGTTCTTTGGACATTTATGAATAGCTGTGCAGTGAAATAACTAGTAGTCTGGCAGTTTGCTATGAGTGGTGACTGAAGATTTAACTGCCACTCAACAGGTAGAGAACATGGCTACAGGAACTGTTTGCTGTCAAGTTTTCAAGTGAAAATTCTCAGGTAAAGTCATCATATCGTCTTTTTTTTTCTTTACCTATAAAATGAGAATGGCAATAATGCCAATAATGTCTTAGTATAGTGACTAGAGAACTGACTTTATAGTCAAGAAGCCTTGGCATCAAGTATCATCTAGCTACATATGTAACCTTAGGCAACTCATTTAACTCAAATTTAATTTAACATGATCTGCCACAGAGTGCTACAACAGAAGGAGCTCCATGCCTGGGGTCAGGAAGACCTAAGTTCAAATCCAGTCTCATATACTTCCCAGCTAGGAGACATCAGGCAAATCACTTGAAGTCTTTTTGCCTTAATTTCCTCATCTGTAAAATGGGATCGTACTGCTTACCACCCAGGGATGTTTTGAGGAGCAAATGAGATAACTAAATATTGTTTAACATAGTGTCTGGCATATAATAAACACTGCACAAATGTTAGCTATTATTATCATAGGCATTGGTAGAGGATGGGGTGGCTAGATGGCACAGCGGATAGAGTTCTTGGCCTGGAGTCATCAAGACCTGAGTTCACATCCTGCCTCACTTACTAGCTGTGTGACCCTGGGCAAGTCACTTAACCCAGTTTACCTCAGTTTCCTTATCTGTAAAATGAAATGGAGAAAGAAATGGCAAACCACTCCAGTATCTTTGTCAAGAAAACTCCAAACGGGGTCACAAGATTCGGACACAACTGAAGAATAAGAAAAACAAACTGATAGAGGAAGTGTCTCACCTGGAATTCCTCACACTGATAAAATCAAAGATCTAGTCTAAGAAAATTACTTTCCTCACACGATTGCTGTAAAGAGTAAATAAGATGTTTGTAAAGAGCACCATATATGTGAACTGTTATCATTCCCTTTCTAGAAACAACTATTTCAGGAAATCAGGTTAAATTCTCCTACGCTCTGAGAGTTACAGTGGATTATACTTAATACAAAGGACCAATTTTTATTTCAAAATTGACATTTTTGTCAGTTACCACCCCTCAGGCCATCGCCCCTCCATTGTTTGGGCTCCCCTCTCTTCTCAATATTATTTGCTTGATGAGTTCAACTCTACAGTTGACCACCAGGTGGCAGAGCTCACGTTCCAAAGAGATGCCTAACCCAACCAGCGCCCAACGAGTGCAGTTGTATATCCCTTTACCATCTAGTTTTCAGAGATCATTTATACACTGCCATTTCCTCTTCTTCACTGCATTTACAGTTTTCCCTGAACAACAAAGAAGTCTCATGTAGAGGAACTTAGAGGCGGAGTTATGTTTGGACTGCTTTCAATTCTAAGACTTTTGTCCCCAGAGGAAATGGATGTGAAGACTGTATACATTATTGAATATAGCATTTCAAATGTATGTATGTGTAAACCATTTCAAGTCTGGTTCCACAACAACTTGTTCTATTTTTCCCCATAAACCACCTTCTTGTCAACAAAATTCTTGTTGTTAATCCCATAAAGTTTACTTTTATCACTTTAATAATATTATTCAGTTTATTTAACCTCTTACAAAAACAGATAGTAAGGGTAGTTTTATGGAAACCCAGCATCTTTTGTTTAGGTCTTAGCATTTTGAGATTCAACTAAAAACAAAAATAAAAACTCATTCTCTATGTAGAAAATAAATGATTTATAAACTGGGCATTGATGATTACTGCATTTGCATTGGAGATAGATGCTAAACAGATATATCATTATGTGAAGCCTAAACAAGAAAGTTATTTAAAAAAGATTAAATGATGTGGAATAAAGCTTCCAAAAGCTGTAATTGAAAGTGTCAGAAACATTAACTTTGAAACAAGTAACATTTAATCACAGAGATAATGCAGAAGCATAAATTTTTGCAGGTTGTTTTCTTCAGTCAAATTTACATTTTAATATGTCAAGACAGTTCATTATTTTGGCTGTCTGGTACCAAACCACGTGTCAAAAGTTGTACATACAAAGACTTAGGTTAGCAATGGGACTTACCCTTCCAAGTGCCAAGAAAATGAAAAGTTAATTAGAAGCATCTCTAAGATTAGATTGGAAAGTTAGTCATTTTAGAATGATGAGCATTCAACCATCTACGTGGTTTTGGTTATTGAAAGGTAAATATTATAATCATCTGTATGAACAAAATAACTGGTCTGAGGGAATCTTAATTCTCCTATAAAATATCCCACTTTACAACTGTCTGTAGACAAGATTACTACTCAAGTATTTCTATAACGCATTGCAACAGACAATGGGAGAGAGCTTATAGGTACATGGTGAGGGCGTCTTGAAAAGTCAGAGAGTTAAAGACAGGCTTCTAAATTTAAATTTGTACCTTGGCTTTATGGTAGCAAATATAAGTCAATTAAATCACTCCTGAATTTGATTTCATTCAAGAAGCATTGATTAAAAAGTATATGTTCCAGGTTCTATGCTAGACCCTGAGGATATAAGGACAAAAGTCAGTTACTGAAGGTAGAAAGGAGTGGGAAGGGCATTTTAGAAATGGTAATAACATGAGCAAATGCTTGGCGTTGGGAATGAGTATGAAATGTTTAGAGAACATAAGCTAGAGGGAACTAGCCTAATTATACCAAAAGGCTAAGAATTTAAGTAGATAGGTAAGGTGGGGACAAATTGTAAAGAACATCGGATGCCAAAATAAGGAGTTTGAATTGATTCCTGTGATAGGGAGCCATTATATATTCTTGAGCTGGGGAACAACATGATAAAAGTGTTTCATATGGTTTGTTTCCTAATTTTCAAACATTTCATGTCTACATTTATAAAACATTAAAATTCCAATCTATCATCCAATACTGAAAATATTCTTCTGCAGTGATAGTTATCAGCAATAAAATGGCTTCAAGGCTGTCATTAGTGTTCCCAACCTGAAAGAAATTAGTAAGAGCATGATATCAAGCCAAGGGCAAGCAAGAACTTTCAATTAAATGAGAAACATGTCCCTACCACATACTGTAGGTATTCCTAGCACTGTTGCTCTCTGTCATCACATGCTGGCAGATAGCATCACTAAGACATTAAGTGTGGGAAGGAGACTGGAAATACAGCAAGCTGATGGGTTTTTAGAAAAACTGTCTATAAGATTGATACTTCATTTCCTGAAACATTTGTCTTTCTATGCAAGAACTCATCAATTCTTTTAACTGGCTATTCACCAGCCAAACTTCCTACTTACAAGGATAAAAAGTATTGACTGTGTATCTGGGCTAGTCAGATACCCTTCCTCTGACTTGAGGGTACACACCTCATCCTTTTTTCCTAGTGTTCCTCAATCTCATTCCCATTCATCCATTCATTCGTCACCCACTTATTAAGTGTCTTCTATATGCAAAGCACTGTGACAATACGTTTATCAACAAACAAGTGGTATTTAGAAAAAGTTCTACATTGGGAATTGGCTCTGAGATTCACTTTAAATTAGCACTAAACTTTGATTTCACCCTGTTTTAGATATCAGTCAATAATCCACAGGTTTCTGGAGTCAGAAATGATCTCTCTCCAGATTAGTAGTGCCCCAGCCTCCTAGTTTAAAATAGGCCATGAACACTGATTCTCAGAGTAAACCTAGATATATTCTTAGATCAATCCCTAAGAACTGAAGAGTTAGATAAGTACTGGAGTGGAAACTCAAACTCAGGTCATCATATGCCAAATTTGATGTTTTTTGCACTGTAAAACCTTATCTCTCTTATAGTATGAAAGTAGTTGGAAAGCAGCTAGACTTACAAAAGCAATTTGGTAACTCTAAATCCAGCTCTGTATTAAGTGTAATGTTTTAAAATTCATACAGTATGATTATACATATATATGTATGTATACATTTACACATGAAGTGTATATATACATATAAGCATGCAGGAATATGTCTGCATACTTATATAAGTACGTGCACATATAGGTATACACACATATAAGTTGTTCAGTCATTTCAGTCGTGTCCAACTCTTCATAACCTTTGTGTAAATGTATCTCTATATTTCTATGTCTATCTATCTATCTATCTATCTATCTATCTATCTATCTATCTATCTATCTATATGAATTCATAAGATTCCCAAAGGAGTTTAGGATTTGGAAATGACTAAAGTGAAACTCATAACCCTAAGGCAATGTGGAGTGTCTTATGGAGAGAAAGGGCTTTTAATGAAGCAGACAGGAAAGACAAAGCCATGTCCCACTTCAGACCTGGAGATGAAGCTCCAAGAGAATCAAAGAAAAGAAGCTCCTGCCATTATATTGTACTAAGCTTTAAGAGCTTTATAACACTCCAGCAGGAAAAAAAAAAAAAAGCACAATCACACTCCAAATGAAGAGGGCACCCTTCTACCCAGCCTAAGCAGGGCTAAAAGTAGAAAAATCCTGCAGCTGCCCATGAAAGAGCAAGCCCGAGAGACCAATGGATCCAGCAGAGATACTTTACCTTGAGAAGAGCCCAGAAGTCAACCTGCCTAGTCCTGTCTGGCAGCCACTGCCCAGTGACTTAGTGGACCTTCCGAAGAAATAAAGGACATGAAGCCTTGAGATGTGTTGGCTTTAATCTTTATCAGGATTAAAATTGCTCTTTCTAAGTATTCAGAAATCTAGATATCTAAGATATATCTCCGGTATGAATCTCTCCAGAGGAGATCAAAGACCTCCAAATGTTCAAACCAAACCAAACTTAATGAAAATGTTCATTGTAGCACTTTTTGTGGGAGTAAAGGGCTGTAATCATAGAAGGAACCTATCAAGCAGGTACCTAAATAAATGTTAGTGCATAAATGTAATGAAATCTTGCTGTGTCATAAGAAGTGATGACGGAAGAATTCAGATAAATTGATGCAAAGTGAAGTAAGCAAAGCCAGAAAAATAATTTGCAAAATAATTAGGACAATATAAATAGAAAGAGCAATAAAAGAAAACTGAATACTGTGCAATTACAGTGACCAAAGTTGGCTCTGGAGAAGAAACACAGTAATTTTTATAACACAACAACATTCGATTGGCTTCATTTTCTTGCTTTTTACATGGATGAGTATTTTCACCTCAGGAATCAGCAAACATGACAAATAAAAGCTTCATTTATTGTTCTGTTAATGGTCTTGTCCTAAGAAAGTGATGGAGAAAGTGTTAAAAATGTTGACTAAACTTACAAATATCTCATGCACACTTTTCCCCACTTCTCAAAGAGCAGTTATTAAACATACACCAGAACACTGCTGACTCTACCCTGGCACACTGGGGCTTGGTAAGTGAGCTTTTACGTTAATATGTCTGTAACTGGAAAGGCTAGCCATTTCACATCATTTTGTCTCTTCCCTTTTCTCTCCTTTTTTTTTCAGGTTCACTTTATATATTAACTTCCTCCATTAGAATGTAAACTCTTTGAGGAGATAGGCCTACCTGACTTACTATGCTTAGTAAATTCTCTGTCTATTTAATTTATCTGTCTTGTTGTTTTCAGTTATATCTGACCCTTCATGACCCCACTTGGGGTTTTCTTGGGAAAGGTACTGGAATGGCTTGTCATTTCCTTATTTAACTCATTTTACAGATGAGGAAACAGAGGAAAATGGTGTGAAGTGACTTGCCCAGGGTCACACAGGTAGTAAATGTCTGAAGCTGGATTTGAACTCAGATCTTCCTGACTCCAGGGCTGGCACTCTGTGTATTGCTCCACTTAGCTGCCCATCGATTTATCTACCTATCATCTATTTTCTGATTTTCAAGTCCTCTTGAAGCTTTATTTAAGATTCTCTTCAAGAAACTTATCAAAGGAAGGTGTTCCTTAGAATATTGAAGGGGGGAGGTGGAGATAAGATGGTAGAGTAGAAAGATGGACCTGCTCTAGCTCTCCCCCCATAGCTCATAAAATACCTGTAAAAAATGACTCTAAACAAATTCTAGAGCAGAAGAAATCACAAAATGTAGAATGAAACAGATTTTCCAGGCCAAAACAGCGTGGAAGACCAACAGGAAAGGTCTATTGCACCAGGCTAAGTACAGCCCAGTCTGGGTCACGTGGCATGGACAGGACTGGAGCAAATTTCAGGGCACAGAATCACAGGTAGCAGCTGTGGTTCCCAGATTTCTCAACCCACAAATGGCAAAGACAGTTTCAAAGGTTGGTAAGAAAGCTCTTTCACATGTATAGGAGGGGAGCATGAGTCTAGTGCCAGCCCCAGCCCCAGGGCACTGGCAGCCACTGCAGCAGCAACCTCCACTATTGGAACCCTCAGCCTAAAGATCCTGGGGAAATTGAGCAGCAGATCTGAGTCTTAGTCCCAAGCAGGGGTCCTAGGGTGAGGAGGAGTGCTGGTGTGATAGAACTGGTGGCAGCAATGGAAAGGGAATCCTACTTGCAGCTCCAGGGCAGAAAAAAGTGCTTTTAGGTGCTTACAGACCAGAGTCAAGGCCAGGAGAAGAGTAAACTCCTCTCCCTTCATTGGGCCACCTTGGAGGAACTGAGAACTTAGAGGTCCCTAGAGATATCTTAGAGAACAGGTGCACAAAACCTCTGAAGCCTAAGGTAGTATACCCTCCATTTGACAAAGGACTCAAAAGTCAAGTAACTGGCAGAGAAAATACCCCCAAAAGGGGAAAAAATAAGATGGTAGAAGTTTACTTTCTTGGTGAAAACTTATTTTCTTCCATCATTTTGGATGAGAAAGAATAAAGCATACCATCAGACAAAGACATCAAAGTCAAGGTTTCTACATCCAAAACCTCCAAAAAAAATATGCAGTGGTCTCAGGCAATGGAAGAGCTCAAAAAGGATTATGAAAATCAAGTAAGGGAGGTGAGGGGGAAAAGAACAGAAATGAAAGCAATGTAAGAAAATCATGAAAAGTGAGTCAAAAACTTGCTAAAGGAGACCCAAAAAATGCTGGAGAAAATAACACCTTTAAAAACAGACTAACCCAAATGGCAAAAGAGGTACAAAAAGCCATTGAGGCAAAGAATGCTATAAAAAAAAAGGATTGACTAAATGAAAAAGGAGGCTCAAAAGCTCACTGAAGAAAATAGTTCTTTAAAATCTAAAATAGAACAGATGGAAGCTAATGACTTTATGAGAAACCAAGAAATTATAAAACAAAACTAAAAGAATGAAATAATAGAAGATAATGTGAAATATCTCATTGGAAAAACAACTGACCTGGAAAAGTTGGTCTGAACCTCAGTCCTCAGTGAAGGCTTCGCCCCCACCCAAAGCCCTTGGGGAAATTGAGCAGCTGGTCTGAATCTCAGCTCTGAGATTGGTATTGGGGGGATGAGGAGCACTAGGACCCTCCTCTTGACAAATGATTCAGAAGTCAAGTAACTGGCTAGGAAAATGCCCCAAAAAAGGGGGAAAAATAAGACCATTGAAGGTTACTTTCTTGGTGAGCAGGTATCTCCTTCCATTCATTCAGGTGAGGAAGAACAAGGCATACTGTCAGAGGAAGTCAAGGCTTCTGCATCCAAAACCTCCAAAATGAATATGAAATGGGCTCAGGTCCTAGAAGAGCTTGAAAAGTGAGTCAGCAGCTTGCGAAAGGAGAATCCAAAAAATATTGAGGAAAATATCACCTTTAAAAATAGGCTAACTCAATTGGAAAAAGAGGTCCAAAAAGCCAATGAGGAGAAGGAAGCTTTAAAAAGCAGAATAATCCAAATGGAAAAGAAAGTACAAAAGCTCACTGTACAAAATAGTTCTTTAAAAGAGAGAGTGGTGTTCAGGGAAGTTAATGACCATGAGATAAACCAAGAAGTTACAAAACAAAACCAAAAGTTTGAAAAAAATAGAACATAATGTGAAATATCTCATTGGAAAAAAACTTACCTGGAAAATATATCCAGGAGAGACAATTTAAAAATTATGGGACTTCCTGAAAGCCATGATCAAAAAAAGAACCTAGACATTATATTTCATAAAATTATCAAGGAAAACTGCCCTGATATTCTAGAACCAGAGGGCAAAATAAATACTGAAAGAATCCACCAATCACCTCCTGAAAGAGACCCAAAAAGAGAAACTTCTAGGTATATTGTAGCCAAATTTCAGAGTTCCCAGGTCAAGGAGAAAATACTGCAAGCAGTTAGAGAGAAACAATTTGAGTATTGTGGAAATACAATCAGGATAACACAGGATCTGGCAGCTTCTACATTAAAGGATTGAAGTGCTTGGAATGGGATACCAGAAGTCAAAGAAACTAGGATTAAAACCAAGAATCACCTACCCAGCAAAATTAAGTATAATACTTCAAGGGAATAAATATGATATAGAGGACTTTCAAGCACTCATGATGAAAGGACCAGAACTGAAGAGAAAATTTGACTTTCAAATACAAGGATCAAGAGAAGCATGAAAAGGAAAATGGGAAAGAGAAATCATAAAGGACTTTCTAAAGTTGAACTGTTTATATTCCTACGTGGAAAGATAATATTTGTAACTCTTGAGACTTTTCTCAGTATTTGGGTAGGTGGAGGGATTATACATACACACACACACACACACACACACACACATATAAACAGAGAGTACAGGTTGAGTTGAATCAGAAGAGATGATATCCATAAAAAAATAAAATTAAGGGGTGAGAGAGGAAAATATTGGAAGGAGAAAGGGAGAAATAGATTGGGGCAGGCTATCACTCATAAAAGAGATAAGAAAAATCTTGTTCAATGGAGGAGAAAAGGGAGGAGGTGAAAGGGGAAAAGTGAAGCTTACTCTCTTCACATATGGTTTAAGGAGGGAATATCATGCTTACTAAATTTGGTATGAAAATCTATCTTACACTACAGGAAAGTAGGAGAGAAAGGGACAAGTGGGGTGAAGGGGATGATAGAAGGGAGGGCAAATGGGAGAATGGAGTACCTTGAAGTAATCACCTTTGGGAAAGGACAAGGTGAAATGAGAGCATAGGAAAAAAAGGGGGGAACAGAATAGGATGGAGGGCAATATAGCTAGTCTTACAGAACACAATTTTTATGGAAGTCTTTTGCAAAATGACATATATATATATATATATAGCCTGTACTGAATTGCTTGCCTTCTCAGTAGCAATGGGTAGGGAGGGAGAGAAGTGGGAATTCAAAGTATTAGAAACAAATGTCGAAAACTATCATTATTATTATTATTATTATTATTATTATTATTATTATATTGCAATCCCAGTTCCTTTGACTTCTGGAATATTATTATATTATTATTGCATATAACTGGGAAATAAGAAACACAGGTAATGGGGTATAGAAATTTATCTTGCCCTGTAAGAAAAGAGAGAAGATGGGGATAAGGGAAGGTGGGGTGTGATAGAAGGGAGGGTACATTGAGGGAAGAGGAAATTAAAATGTATGGTATTATGGGGTGGGAGGAAAGGAGAAATGGGGAGAAAAATTGGAACTCAAAATTTTGTGGAAATGAATGTTGAAATCTAAAAATAAAGAAATAACTAAATAAAAGTAAAAAAAGAGCCTAGACATCATCTTCCAAGAAATTATCACAGAAAACTCCCCTAATATTCTAGAACCAGAGACTAAAATAGAATGGAAAGAATCCACTGATCACCTCCTGAAAGAGATCCCAAAAGGAAAACTCCTAGGAATATTGTAGCCAAATTCCAGAGTTCCCAGGAAAAGGAGAAAATATTAGAAGCAGCCAGAAAGAAACTATTCAAGTATTGTGGAAATACAATCAAGATAACACAAAATTTAGTAACTTCTACATTGATTGGAAGGGTTGGAATATGATATTCCAGAGGTCACAGGAGATAGGATTAAAGTCAAAAATCACTTGCCCAGCAAAACTGAGTATAATACTTCAGGGGAAAAAATAGAATTTCAATGAAATAGAGGACTTCCAAGCATTCTTGTTGAAAAAACTAGAGATAAATAGAAAAGTTGACCTTCAAATATAAGAATCAAGAGAAACATGAAAAGATAAACAGGAAAGAGAAGAGTTAAGGAACTTATTAAAGTTGAACTGTTTACATTCCTACATGGAAAGATGTTATTTGTAACTCATGATACCTTTTTCAGTATTAGGGTAGTTAGAGGGATATACATATATACATATATTTTTGTATATATATATGTATGTGTGTAATATGTAGGTGTGTATGGCTATGTATATGTATACACACACAGACATAAAAGGAAAAGGCACAGGGTGAGCTGAATATGAAGGGAAAATCCCTAAAAAAATAAAATTTACTGTTGAGTGGAATGTACTAGGAGTAAGAGAAAGGGAGAGGTGGAATGTAACAAATCATCTCACATAAAAGAGGGAAGAGTGTGGAGATGAAAGGAAATATTTGAGCGTTACTCTCATGGGATTTGGCTTAAGGAGGGAATAACACACACTCCACTGGATATGGAAATCTATTTTACTCTGCAGAAAGGCAAGGGGGAAAGGGATAGGAGAGGGAAGATAGTAGAAGAGACAGCAAATTGGGGAAAGGGATAATCAAAAGTAAATACTATTGTTTGGGGACGGGTGGAGAGAGAGAATGGAATAAATGGAGGGCAGGATAAGACAGAGGAAAATGTGGTTAGTCTTTTACAACATAGCTATTATGGAAGTGCTTTGCATTGTTACACATGTACAACCTATGTTGAATTGCTTGTTTTCTCAATGAGGGTGGGTGGGAAGGGAGGGAGGGAGAGAATATGGAACTCAAAGCTTTAAGAATGAATATTAAAAATTGTTTTAGCATGCAACTGGAAATTAAACTATACAGGCCTTGGAATATAGAAATCTATTTTGCCTTATAGGAAAATAGAGGAGAAGGGGGATGGATGAAGGGTGGGTAATAGAAGGGAGACCAGACTGGAGGAAGGGGTGGATGGGTGCATGCTCTCCTAGAGGGAGAGATGGGGAGAAAATTTTGAATTCAAATTCTTGTGGAAGTTAATGTTGAGAACTGAAAAATAAATAAATTGTATGTTTTTTAAAAAGAATATCAAAGGACTCCAAGTGAATTTTGCTTGTGTCTCTTTGTTTTTAAAGCATCTATTTCATGGTTTACAATACAGTGTTAAAATGATGTACTGATAAAAAATAAGTTTACAGTTGTTGAGGTCAATGAAGCTTGCTTAGCTGAACTAACTACCAACCACAATGACATTTCTGGGCTTCAAATACTATCATCTCATGCTAACCCTTTCTCCTACCATATAATCACAATTCTTAATGACTAAACAAATAAAGGAAATAGTTTTTTCATCCATGACTCTGCCACCTATCCTAAATTGATTTTTTCAGTTCAGTTGCCTCTTAGAAGATGAGATACATGACATTTGTTTCAATTATTTGTTTTTGGATTTCCTCCAGAAGCTTTTGCAGTAGCACGTTTATGTCTTTCATTCTAGGTATAACTTAGAACAGAAGCTATAAGAAGATTTCAAACATGGCCAACCTTGCCTTAAAATTGTACTCTATAGGAGCACATGGTCTCAATCTAGAACAGGAGATCTTACTCTGGGGTCTGTAGACTTATTTTTTAAAAAGACAATATTTTGAGTATTGTATTCCAATAGGATTGGTGTCTTTTGTAGTCCTATGTATTCTACTTTATGAATTTTTTTATTTTGTTCATTTTTAAGAACATTATTTGGAGAAAGAAGTCTATGAGCTTCCCCAGACTTCCAAGGTGGGCCATAAAAAGCTCAAGAATTAGTCAAAAATAATTTTGGAAGTAGTACTAGGCAAATTATGGGTAGGGGTGAGAAATAGGTGCAGTTTCAGGAAGGAAACCTTGCTTGCCCTGCCACTTTTGTTCAAGTTTGATTTATTGTCCATTGGTAGTTTCTGTCCAAGATATATGTGCTGATGGCTAAACTCTGGATGTGTATCAGAGAACTACAAAGCCTCTGGATAATAGAAGTTGAGAATGTTTGGACAGTGGAGAGGTGCACAATGGACATGAGCAGGCTGCAATATTTTAGCAATAAGGAGGAGAGAAGAGGTTGAAACACATTACCAGAGTAGCTTACAGAGTAGAAACAGTGTAAATGTTATCAGAGAATTGTATGACTAGAAAAAAAAAGACTGATTACACAGCAAGAGTAATGTATGCAGTTTGGATCCTAGCATTTTGGATGGACCCTTTGTGGCAAATCAACAGGACATAGAATCACAGAATTACAGAGTTGGAAGAAACCTCAGCTGCCATCTGGTTCAATTTACACTCTGAAAAAAAATGCTATTAACAGTCCCTGATATGTGGTCATCTAGACTTTGCTTGCAGCCCTCTAGTGAGAAGACACCTGTTACCTCCCAACCATTCCACTTTTGGGGACCTACAATTGTTAGAAAAATTTGTGGACAATAAACCTAAATTTGTCTCTTTGTAATTTCAATGAATCAAGTATTTATTAAGCACCTACTATGTGCCAAGAATTGTTAGAAGTTGGGGATAAGAAGACATAATGAAACAATCCTCTCCTCAAGGAGCTTTCATTCTATTAGAAAAGGCAACATGTACATAGATAAGTACATAAAAGATAAATACTAGGTAATTTGGGGGGGGAGGGAAGAACTAGCATCTGGGGGAGGATCAAGACAAACTTCATTTAGAAGGAGATGTTTAATTATCTCACATAAAAAAGGCAGGAAAAAGCTTTTACAGTGGAGGTGAGGGGGGAGTGAGTAAATCCTACTCTCACCAGAATTGACTCAGAGGGAATAATAAACACTCAATTGGGAATAGAAATCTATCCTACCCTACAAGAAAGTGGGAGGGGGGTAAGTGATAGAAAGGAGGGTAGTTTAGGGGAGGGGATAGTCAGAAGCAAAACAATTTTGAGTAGGATCAAGGTGAAAGGAGAGAGAAAAGAATAAACAGGGGTGGGGGAAGTAGGATGTAGGGAAATACAGTTAGCAGTAGTCACTGTGGAAAAAAAATTGAAGCAGATTTCTGTGATAAAGACCTCATTTCTCAAACATTGAGTCAAATTTTTAAAAATAAGAGCCATTCCTCAGTTTGATAAATGATCAAAGGATGTGATCACTTTTCAGATGAAGCAATGAAAGCTATAGATAGCCATATGAGAAAAAATACTCTCACTATTAATTGGATAAATGTAAATTAAAATAATTCTGAGGTGCTACCTCATACCTATTAGATTGACTAATAGGACAGAAAAAGTAAATGACAAATGTTGCAGGGGATGTTAGAAAGATGGAATAATGCATTATTGGTGGAATTCTGAACTGATTCAACCATTCTATAGAACAATTTGGAATTATGCCCAAAGGACTTATAAAACTATGCATACCTTTTGACCTTGCAAAACCACTACTCGATCTGTATCCCAAAAAGGATAAAAAAGGAAAAGGACCTAAGTGTACAAAAATATTGATAGTGATTCTTTTCTGGGGGCAAAGAATTAGAAGTTGAGGAGATGCCCATCAACTGGGGAATAGCTGAACAAGTTGTGGTATGTGATTATTATGGAATGCTATTATGCTATAAGAAATGATGAGCAGGATGCTCTCAGAAAAACCTGGAAAGAGTTGCATGGGCTGATGTACTTGTCTACAAAGTAACAGCATTATTGTAGGATATTCAGCTATGAGTGACTTTGATTTTCTCAGAAATACAATGATCCAAGACAACTCTGAAGGTTTTATGATAAAAAAAATGCTACCCATCCCCAGAGAGAGAATTGATGGAATCTGAATACCTTCTGGAGATCAATTTAGAACTATGCTTAATGGGCTATAAATATCCTTTGACTCCTACAATACCACTTCTAGGTCTGTGTCCCAGAGATATCATAAAAATGGGGAAAGAACCCACATGAACAGTTCTTTTTGTGGTGGCAAAGAACTAGAAATTGAAAGGGTGTCCAAGAAGTGGGGAATAGCTAAACAAATTGTGGTATAGGAATGTAATAGAATACTATTGTGTTATAAGAAATGATGAGCAAAGAGACTTCAGAGAAACCTGGAAAGACTTATATAAACTGATGCTAAGTGAAATGAGCAGAACCAGAGGAATGCTGTCCTCTAACAGTCACATTGTGTGATGACTGACTTTGACAGACTTTGCTCTTCTCAGCAATGCAAGGATCTAAGATAATTCCAAAGAACTCATGATGGAAAATGCTGTCCACATTCAGAGAAAACTTTGGAGTCTGAACAGCAGACTATTTGCTCTCCTTTTCTTTTCTTGTTTTGTTTTTTCTTTCTTGAGGTTCCTGCCATTAGTTCTAATTCTTCTTTACACCATGGCTAATGTGAAAATATGCTTAATATGAATGTAGAAAAAGAGAGAGAAAATTTAAAACTCAAAATCTTAGGGAAGTAATTGCTGAAAACTAAAAATAAATCAATTAATTCTATTTTAAAAATAGAAGGTAAACAGTTAACTGGAGAAAAAAATCTTTGCAAGAAGTTTCTCGGAAAAAGATCTTATATATAAGATATATAAAGAACAAATTCAAATTTATAAGGATAAGAGCCATTGTCCAGTACATAAATGGTCAAAAGATGTGAACTGGCAATTTCAAAATAAGAAATCCAAACTATCAACAAGTATACTTAAAATGCTCCAAATCACTAATAATTAGAGAAATGTAAATTAAAGTAACTGAGTTTCTACTTCAAATTCATAAGATGAACAAAGAAGATGAAAAATAAAAATGATAAATATTAGAGGAGCTGATGGGGAAAAAGGCATACTGATATGTCATTGGTGGAAATGGAAAGCATTTTGAAACCATGTCTCCATAGTTGCTCAACTGTATATACCATATACCTTTTAGAGAGGTAGAAACCAAAATGACTCTGAGGTACCATATCACACCTGTCACACTGGCTAACATGACAGAATAGGAAAAGGATAAATCATATACCACTATTATTATACCCCAAGCACAGATACCTACAATATTCTACTGGAGACATCCTTCCACGGGCACATGGAATTATTAACAGTTAATTATTGTTTTTAGTATAGCCATTCAATCAGTCAAAAATCCTCCTAATTCTACTCTTCTCTAGCCCACATTTCTTAATTTTTATCACAAGAATAGCACATGATACGTTAGCAAATGATTTGCTAAAAATTTAAGGAAGCTATATTTCTCTAGATCTGCATTTTTAAATAAGTCTGTCAAAAATGAAGTATTTAGTCATGCGTGATATGTTCTTGATGAGACCTTTCTAGTTATTTGTGATCATTGTTTCTTTTTCGAAATGTTTGCTCACTATCTATTTAATAACATGTTGAAGAATTTTACCAGATATCAATGTCAGTCTGACTGGACTCTAGTTTGCAAATTCCATTCTCTTTCCCTCTTGCTTTTCTTCTCCCCCAAATGTAACATTTTCCCTTGTCCAGGACAGTAGTACCTCTGCTATTCTCCATAATCTTTTAAATAATACTGATATTGTTCAGCAAGAGGATGTCATTAATCCATCCTGGATCACCTGAATTCATCAAGGACAAAGTAGAGTTGCAAAAGATAAGGAGGTACAAATGAACTGCTAACTATATCTTTGGAGGAAATAACTACAGTGATGAGATCATGGATCTGTTGAAATCTAATATTGATGTCATAGACACAGGTCCTAGCTCACTCATTCGAGTCTCCCCAGAGATTTTCTCTGACCAGTTATTGGAGTTTATTCAATCAGACTCTATGTACATATCAAAAAAAAAAAAAACAAAAAACTAATAGCACAATGATTTGGGAGTAGTAACTTCTTATTGACACAATTGATTCCTCCAAACCAAAGAGTTCGTAAAAATAAAGACTAGTCTCTGAGTGAATGTTGCTTTGGTGTCATGTAGAGAGAAAAAAAAAGTCGGAATATAATTGTCTACAATTCAGATGAAGCTGACTACACAGAAGAATTAGAATGGTACGTTCAAGGGCAGTATGGGTACTCCTTCTTCAATTGTGAAGCCTGTCAAGAACAGCTGAAAGGGGAATTCTGTAATAGAGGTTGACCTTGAATTGATATCTGTAGGGTTAAACCATGGTCCTTGAGATTCCCATACTCTCTCATAGGTTACTTTTCTTTATTTCATCATTTACAGGGAAGAATAAAATGCCTTTAATGGAAATATCTGAACATATTTCTTTCCCTGAGGGATATTTTCTTATACAATTCAAGCTATCTTTTCTATCTAACATGTTACAAGAAAATTAGAAGTTGAGAGGAAGTAGCTTAATGGGAATATCCTCAGTGAATCTCCAGAGTATGGAGAATTCTTTTAAACCAGGGAAACTCCTCTTATCTCCATTTAGTTGCAAGACTTTTATACTTTAGATGAAATATTGCCATTTTTTACATTTTATTAAGTTTCTATAGCAAAAACTTTCAAAATTTTAGTTTCAGAGTCTGACTCTGGAGTCAGAAGACCACCTCTGACACCTAATGTCTCTGTACCATTGGTCAAATCACTTAGCCTTCCTGGGCTTTGGTTTATTTCTAAAATAAGAGAATTGGATAGATGGTTTCCGATACTCTTTTTGGCTCTGCATCTATAATCCTGTGGTCATATGATCCCAATATCTGTGGCTTAAAAGTATCGTTCATTTAGTCAATAAAAATTTGTTAAAAATCTGTTATATATAAAACACTGTGGTAGACCCCAAAGGAAATGCAAAGGAGGCATGATCCTTGTCTTAGTGGAGCTTTCAGACTTAGTAGATGAGATCTATGCAAGATAGCTTTAATATAAAATAGAATATGAACTTGAAAAATAAGGGAGATACAAAAGCAAACAGAAAAGGCAAGGACATTCAAGGCATGACCAATGAATAGCATGTAATCTGTTGGGTTAATTATCATACACAATGAAGAATATTGGAAGGTGGCAACCAGAAAGGTAGACTGTGGTTAAACCATGAAGGAATCTTAGCTGTATCCTGAGGCTTTTTATTTTATTCAGTAGATAATGGGGAGTCATTGACAATTTTGGAGTTAGGGGTTGGTATAACCGATTTATACAATAAGAAGTTATTCCAATGGCAATATGTAAAGAGGTTTCAAGAGGAAAGAGACTAGAAGACAGACCATTATGAAAGTTATTATAATGATCTAGACAGGGAAGGAGACAGATATGAAAAATGTTTGGTTGCTCAGTCATGTCAGACTATATAGCACGTCAGGCATTTCTACTCATTATCTTTCAAAGTCTGTCCAAATTCATGTTTATTATTTCCATGATACTATCTATCCATCTCATCCCCTGTTCCTTTTGCCTTCAATATTTCCCAATATCCAAGTCTTTTCCAGTGAGTCCTGTCTTCTAATTATGTGGCCAAAGTATTTAAACTTCAGGTCCAGTATTTGACCTTCCAATATGAATTTAATTCTCTAAGTATTGACTGATTTGATCTCCTTGATGTCCAGAGGACTTTCAAAGTCTTCTCCAGCACCACAATTTGAAAGTATTAATGCTGTGGCACTCAGCTTTCCATATAGTCCAACCCTCACAGCCATATGTTTCTACTAGAAAAACCATAGCTTTGACTTTATGGACCTTTGTTGGCAAAGTAATGTCTCTGCTTTTCAGTAGGCTGTCCAGGTTTGCCATAGCTTTTTTTCCAAAGAGCAAATATCTTTTACTTTCATGGCTGCAATGCAGTCACTGTCTGTAGGGATCTTTGAGCCTAAGAATATAAAATCAGACATTCCTTCCATTTCTTCTCCCTGTTTGCAGGAAGCGATGGGACTAGGGGCCAAGATCTTATTTTTTTTTATGCTAAACTTTAAGCCTGCTTTTATACTCTCTATCATGAAGTTCATCAAGAAGCTTCTTAATTCATCTTCACTTTGGGGCCATCAGAGTGGTATCTTCTGCATATATTTGAGATTGTTGGTATTTCTACTGAAAACCTTAATTCCAGCTTTTGATCCTTCCAGCCTGTAATTTACAGAAGTAGAAATGATAAGACTTAGGAACTAATTGGATGTTGGGACAAAGGAGTGTGAAAAGTACAAAATTCCTCCATGGTTTCAGATCTGAGTCAATAGAAGTCTGTGGTACCATTAATAGGAATAAAATAGTCAGATGAAGCAAGGTTTGTGAGAAAGAAGGTTCATTTAGTTTAAGACATTTAAGCTTAAGGTATCAGAGAGATATTGACATGGAGATGTGGCTACAGAATTCTAGAGAGAAATTAAAACTAGAGATGTGATTTGGTAGTAAAAATGGATGCATATAAAACAAGAAGAAGCAATATAAGATGATGCAATTAAGGGTTACATTTTAAGATTTACATGTAAGAGTTACATCACTGGCTTTTAGTTTTTTCTTCTTCTTTCTAAAACATGAAGACCAAAATGAATATAGAATGTGTCAACCTATCACATTATAGTCTGAAACAATTTGTACTGAGACAGACATCCAAAATATACATATTACCAAACTGGATACCACAAACCAATTTTTTTTCATTTCCTTATACTCTGATAAGTCTTAAAGATTAGGAAGTTTAATCAGCTCCATAAGCTGCATGTTGACAAATTATTTTTTCAAAGTCTAATGATTAGTTATGAATCTCATTTTAAGATATAGTTTTAGAAGATTCAGTAATACCTATTCTGTGAAAACAATTACATTGAAAATATAATCTTGATCCACACAGATGTTATTTCATTCAAGGGGCCATGATTTTGTGAACATCACTTTTCATTATTCAACTTTGGAGAGATGAAGGTTCATGACCAAGTTTCAAATGAGTCCCTAATACCACACATGCAAATCTGCACCTGCATCCATTTACTCACGCAAAGGATTTCCATCTGCAGGCACAAATTGAGTAATTAAGCAGCTAACTAAAAGATCAGCAAATGTAAATGCTTATTAGCCCATCAGTAAATTGATACTCAGGCAGCCTTTCTAAGCACGGTTTATAGTCCCATTTTGTTTCCCCTTCCAAATTGAAATAAAATGCTAATCCTGCCTTGGATTTTCTAAGTTTCATAATATAGTTGCTAGACCAAACTATCATAATGTTATAGGTAGAGCTGTAACCAGGAATTTTTGTGCCCCAGGAAAGTACCACAAACCATATCCAGCACAAGTAACATATAGTCCTGAGCTAAATGAAGAGTTGTGGAAAAGAGAAAAGGTGGAGAAGGAGAACATATCATTTGATAGTTTCCTTTTTAAATGATTTATTCTTACTAACTAGATGCTATGCTATTTTGTTTCTGTGATGCTAGATGACAAGTACTGTCAGTATCCTCTTATTTCTGAACTTTACAAATTTAGCACCTTGAGACTAGTGACCCTGCCCTAGTTATAGTTCTATTTAAGAAACTCTAAAAATATTTCTAAATGAATTTTACATAAAGATTTCATAGAATTGGCAGAATCTCATTATTTAAAGTGACCTCACAGGCCATCTAGTCCAATCTTTACCTAAACAAGAATCCCCACAATAATATACCTGACAAGAGTAAACAAGTCCTTGCTTTAAGTAAGGAAGAACCCACTACCTCCTAAGGCAGCTTACTTCAGCTCTAATTATTGGTATATATTCTTTCTCACAATAATCCACATTTATGTGATGCTTTAGAGTTAATGAAGCGCTTTCCTCATGTAACAGGGGGACTACACACATACCAATTCAGTGAGGCAGCTAAAACAAATACTAGTCCAATCTCCATTTTATAGATGAATAAATGGAGGCTCCTAGTAAATGCCCACAGTTAAACAGGTAGTAGCAAAGGCTGGTTTCAGATCCAAGAAGTTTTTGTACCCCACTTGAGGTCTCTTTCCACCATATCAATTTTCTCTTTGACACTTTAGGAGAATTATCACATCCTCTAAAAACAAATAAGCTTGGTACCCATCTCATCAAAAACTGAATATTTAAAAATAAAAAGAAATACCCAAGAGTATAAAATTTTAAATTTCAATGGAGCTTCAGATATTATCCATATGAAATGAAGGCTCCATGAAGGCAGGGACTGTTTCATTCCCTCTTTGTGTCCCCAGCAACTAAGTCAATGCCTGAAAAATCATAGGGACTTAAAAAACGCCAGCTGATTGACTTGTTTAGTTCAATCCTCATTTCACAGACAAGGATGCTGTGTCCCAGAGAAATGGAATAAAGATAAAATAAAACATAGGCCTTGATCTCCTTTGCAACTCTAAACTGCTAACTTTGGGAACTGGGACTTAAAAAAAAAAAATCTGGGCATTCTAGAATAAGAATATTCCAGGTTTTGGAATGTCTAATTGGTGAAAATTAATAAATATCAACATAAAGTGGGCTCACATAATGAAGGAGGTATAATTAAGCAACAATTCATGTAGAAAAGAACTTAGATGTTTTAGTGAAATGAAAACTCAGTGTCTTACATAGTAGAAAATACTCCATACTAGGAACAAAGGGAGATGAGTTTGAATTCTGGTTTTAGCATATCCTATGTGACCACAGAGAAGATGCCTTACCTCACTGAGACTCAGTTTCCTCATCTGTAAAATGGAGATAATAATGTATTTGTCTCCTCCCTCTCCTCCCACCTCACAGAGTTATTATGAAAAATACACTTTGTAAATCTTAAAGGATTATATAAATGTGAATTGTAAGTATTATCAACAACACATTGTGGCAGCCAAAAAGCTACTGCAATCTTAGTCAAAGCATAGTCTCCTAAATGAATAAAGTTAGAGTGCTAGAGTACTCTTCCTGGGCCAGGATCCATGCAGAATAATGTGTTCTTGTTGCTGCATTTTCAGAAAGGCAGATGGGAGGATGCAGAGGGAAGTGGTAACCAGGATAATGAAGGGACTAGAAGCTATGCTAGAACATTTGAAAGAATCAGGAAAGCTTAACCTGGAAAAGTAAAAAGTTGAGGACATGATAGCTGTCATAGTTTTTGAAAGGCTACCATATAGGAGATGAATTAGACTTGGTATGCTTGTAGCATTAGGGTAACATTAGGGGCAAGAAATGATAGCCACAGAGCAACAGATATCAGTTAATATAAGAAATATATCTAATGATTAGAGCTATTCAAGAATAGAATGAGCTACCTCCAGAAATATTGAGTTCCACCTCACGGTAGACATACCAAAAGAAGCTGAATGACTCACTGTTTGTGGTATTATAGAAAGGATTCCTCCTTAGGGCTTGGATGTGTTGAAGGAAATGACCTCTGAGGTTCCTGCTAACTCTGAGAATCCATGATTCCATTTAAAAAAAAAATCCAAGAAAAAAATTGATGGAAATCCAGGGCAGTCTGTTCTTTCAAGAAATTATTATTCCAATTTATTCTAATGGACTTCCTTTGATTACTTTCCACTGAAATAAAAAATTTCATTAGGAATAGAAAATATAACTTTGCTTTGAGCCCATGAATGCCTTGTCCTGGCTCTGGAGCACGCATATGTTTGTGTTTCAAATAGAAAATGAATGTACAAATGGAGCCCTGTGGACATTCAAATTCATCCTCTCTCATATTGAGTGATTACCTTTTCTACTCCATTTATTCGAGATAATGAAAATAAATGGACTATTTATGGTATCTACTTGAAATTGTTTTCTTTTGAGGACTTAATTTATAGCCAAGGATGTATTCAAAATGGTTTGAACATATCTTTTTCCTTAACCAGCTTAACATGAAATTTGATAGATTTATTGTAGACCAGTGGCTCTTTGTGTGGTTGTTGATTATAAACCTACTAAATACCCATAAACTTAATAAAAAATAAAATAAATAATATGTATAATTACACACAAATTTTTCTTCAAAGGATAAAAAGAAATGGGGCTTTTATTTTGGATAAAATCTTTGACTTTTTAATCTCCATTACAGTCTGCCAGAGGACCACCTATATAGCTTCTCTAAAGTCTTAGAAATTAAATTCTAAGTCTTATAATAAGCTTTTCTTCTAAATAAATATTCTAAAAGTTAATTTCCATTCTTCCTAGCATACTTACAGTGTGCCGTCTAATTGGCTCTTCAGATTTCTCCAGTTTCCTTTTGTTCTTCTTCAAGTTACTTGAACAATATTACCTACAAAAAAAAACAAACAAACTCAAATGTGAAACTGACCAAACTGTAGGTTGGAAATAGTCATTGTGCCACAAGAATGTGGAACTGATATTTTAACTGTTATCAATACTTCTATGAATGTGATCTTGTTAATGTGGATACTCAATTCAGTCAATGTAAAGAGAAATTCCCCTCACCAGTGGGAATCTCGTTCATGCCCTCCCATAAATGCTTCATCCCCAAGAACTGGAACTGGCATACAGAAATGAGGGCTTTGCTAAAGTGTAAGTATGGAAGGGGCATGTTTCTTCTACTCCAATAATGTTCATTCCATTCTGTCCAAATCTTTGTTGCTACAATCTGTGGATTTCCAGTTTACTTTCCTTCTCATTAATAGATGCAATACTTGGTTCCCAGTCTTCTTCCCCATCCCAGTCCACACACCATTCCAATACTCTGCTATCCCATTTGCTTAATTTTCCCAATTCTCAGGACCTCAGTTTTCAGGTTATCTCATCTATGCTAGTAATGGTCATTCTTAGTTTTTTACCTCCCTTGACTCAATGCCCCAGCTACTCTGAATTTGTTCCAGGTACTGTAATTCATAACTAGAGTTATAATGATCTAATGTACTTAGAGCATTCCCCTACATCTCTTGACAGTGCATGTGTTATCAGTGGAGCACTCATGCTGTCCAGCAGTTATCACATGCTCTCTATCAGTACTTATCAATAATCAAATATTAATTCATCAACTCCTCTGTTCAATACACTGTGCTATGTGCTATGACAGTGACAGAAATACAAGACATTGAATTTTGACTTGGATACAGATCAAGTCAAGAAGTATTTAAATACCTACTGTGTTTTTCTTTCTTTTTTCCTTTTCTTTTTTATAATCTTAATACATATTTATGGAATAAAACAAACATTTCCATAATATAGTATAAAAGATGATTGTACATGAAACTACAAATCTCCTGTAGACTTGTTATTTCTTTCAAATATACAACAAAGTTGTTATGTAAATTTCTTTTTTTCTTCTTTTTTCCTACCCTCCCCCACCCTGCCCTAGAGATGGCTACCCTTTGACACAAAAAGGTCTATATATGAAAAGTCTTCTATTCATACATATACTCATCAGTTCTTTCTCCATATGTAGGCAGCATCTTTCTTCCTATGTTCTTTATAGTTAATTTGGGCATTTATGATAGTCAAAAAAACTTATTCATTCAAAATTGTTCTTAAAACAATATTGCTGTTACTTTATACAATATTCTCTTGGTTCTGCTTCATTATTTTGTGCAAGTCTTTGCATGTTTTTCCAAGATTTTTGAGTTCATTGTTTCTTATAGCACAGTATATTCCATCACAGTATACTCCATTCCCCAACTGATGGACATCCCCACAATTTCCAGTTCTTTGCCACTACAAGAGAACTGCTATAAGCATTTTAGAACATATAAGTTCTTTTCCTTTTTCCCTAATCATCTTTGGAAATAGTCCTAATAGTGGTATTGCAGGGTCAAAGGCTATATGTAGTTTAATAATTTACCTAACTTTGCTTTCTATCCCTTGTTCGTTTATAAATTGTTAGCCATCCATAAGTCTGATAACTAATATGTTCCATGTTTTTCTAATTTCTTGAACAATTTTTACCAAATAATGAATTCTTATCCCCAAATCATAAGTCTTTACACCTGTCAGACACAAGGTTATTATGGGGGTTTTTTGCTGCTGTAAATTATATGTCTACTCTATTCCTTTGATCTACCTTTCTATTTCTTAGAAATTAGAACTACTGCCTATAATATAGTTTAAAATCTGGTGCTGCTAAACCTCATTCCTTTATATTTTTCCCATCATTTCCTTTGATATTCTTGACTTTTTGTTCTTCCAAACAAATTGTGTTATTGTTTTTCTAATTTTTTTTGTAATTTAATCGGAATGGCATTGAGTATGTAAATTAATTTAGATAAAATTGTCATTTTTACTATATTGACCCTGCCAACAAAGTGTCTGTTTTATGTTAGGCTCTGTGTTACGTACTAGGACTACAAAGAAAGGCAAAATTCAGTCTTGGCTCTCGAAGGGCTTACAGTCTAATGGGGGAGACAATAAACAAACCGTGCACAAACAAGAGATATACAGGACACACTGGGGATAAATCAAGAGAGAGATCTGAAATTAACAAGAATTAGCAAAGGCTTCTTGGGATTTGAGCTGGAATTTAAAGGAAACCAGGGGAAACTAACACGCAGAGAATTCCAGGTATGGGAGATAGCCAGTTAAAAGGTCTCAATTCAAGCTCTTCAACTTTCACCTTAATTAAGTCATTCATCCTCCCTGGGCTCTTTTACCATAATCAGATAAGAAGGGAAGTTGAAACATGGAGGTGAAAGTCATCAGCTGTCAGCAATAATCCTGATAAGGACACCGGCTTCTCTCTCCTTCTGATGATGCCCATAATGCAACAGAGAAATCTCTTATCTCTGGGCTGGTGTTAGATTGGTCAATCATATTGTGCTAATAGAACTTAGTGTTTTGGGGGGAAAAAAGGAGAAGGAGGAGGAGGAAGTAGAGGAGGAGAAGAAGAAACCAACAGAGCCAGGTGAGACCTCCCTGTGACACAGTAGTGGGGCTTCAAGGAGTCTGGTTATATGGGTGGTTTTTCTTATGAGTGTGCTTTTGTGTTCCCCTGTGTTGTATGTGTATCTCTGGAGAAAGCTTCAACACCAAGCCCACAGCAGGAGGTAGGAGACCCTTGCAATCAATGACTGTGGAACCCTGACACTCAGATTTGTTATCTTCTATAGAATGAATAAATTGGACTAAAAAATATCTAAAATTCCTTTCTGTTCTAATATTCTATGAGTCTTAGCCTGTGAAGTACTTAACAATCTAATTAGAGGGGATAATAATAGAAGTATAGAAAACCTGTTGAATTAATGTCTTTTCTATCACATCTAGAGCCTATGTAAATGATCCTTCAGAGGTCTGGGATTCCAGGACATGAAAAGGGTTCTATAACCCATAACTTCAGCAAATTCAAAAATTATTGCTTGACATTATCCCTAAAGTATTTTTTAAAAGTTAAATTATAAAGATATCTAGAAATAATCTAACATGTAATAGCTTGTTCAGCCTGGATTGCAAAAGTTTATTAATGGGGTTGGGTTTGGTTTGGTTTGGTTTTGGTTCATCAAACTCAGTGGAATGCTGAGAAATCTCATCAATGGATTTTTTGGGATTATACTTGTTAGAAATGAAAAATCAATGAAGTTGCACCTATAAAATCTTGGCATCCACACAATAAGATAAGGGAAAGATATTCTGGTCTAGGGATAGACATACAGAGAGTACTTTATAATAGTAATAACAATTTTTATATTTACATGTTTAAAGGAAAAATTTCCCCTCTACATGTTGAAAAGGTTGTGTGTATGTGTGTGTGTGTCTGTGTGTGTGCACGTGATATTTTAAGTCCCACAAGCCTCCTATGCTTAGAGAGACAGACAGTTTTCAAACTTTGCCCAGGTCACACAAATCTTTTGCACTGGCTCTGGAATACATACTTAACATTTGTGTTTCTAAAAGAAGCTAAATTTGCAAATGTAAGACTGAAGTTTTAATTTCTTCTTTTCTCATATGGTATTTGCCTTTCATACTTAATTTATTATACATAATGAAAATAAATGAACTATTTCTGGCTGGCTTTGCATCTACTTCAGTGTCTTGGAACCTAGTCAATATTGACTAATGATATAGTGGAATCTGCATTGCAGCAATAGGAAATACAATTTGCTAACTTTTAAAAATCTTGTTGAACTTCTTAGGGTCTCAGACAAAGTAAAATGCAGCATTTCTAGCTCAGAGTCCATTTAGCAATGATAATATGACATTGAGTTCAAAGAGAAAAAAACTTAAAATGTTTATGGAAAAAGTTCATTAAGTAATTTTTTAAAAATCTAACAAAATGATGAGTTAAGTACCAATGAATCATTAACATAGGCATTAAATTTCCTTTGACATATAGGTTTTCAAATTAAGGAATTTATTTTTAAAAGTATTTGATATTCAAAGATTTTAATTTTAAAAAAATCACTGCAGCGAGAGAAGACCTATAGAAAATGCAATCTGCTGAGTCTTGCTTCCATACTGGGAATATATACGGAATTCGTTTTCCTTTTCCAAAAGTATATGCTAAAATTAACATTTTATAGGTATTAAAGGTTTTAAATGTGTTCCCAGAGAACTTTAACTTAAGGATACGAGTTCAACCCAATGAATAATGGTTTGATTTTTATCAAGATTGTTAATATTATTGTTGTGATTTCATTTTAAATTTTTCCTTATATACAGTTTTAGTTTTTCAACTAACAAGCATTTTTTTAAAAATTCTTTTCTTCCCAAATTATGCAAACATTTTAAACCACAAAAAATAAAAACAACTCCTCAATACATAGCTGCACAGTCCAGGAGATGAAAATTCCATATCAGACATACTCAAATATATATGTTTATTTCTTCTTTTGGACTCATGTTTTATCATTGCACTGACCAGAGTTTTAAAGTCTTTCAAAATTGTTTTTCTCTATAATGTTACTCTGGAGAAGGCAATGACAAACCACCCCAGGATCTTTGCCAAGAAAACCCCAAATGGGATCACAAAAATCAGACATTAACTGAAACAAATGAACAACAGTAATAACAATGTCATGGTATAAATTTTTCTTTTTCTGGTGCATTTATTCCATATCTCTTTACAGAGATCTTCCCAGTTTCCTTTGAAATTATCCATTTCAATATTTCTTACGGCACAATAATACTTCATTATTCACAATACATTCATATACCACAATTTGTTTAGCTATCCTAAATAAAGGGACCTCCTTCCCCTTATTTATATATCCCTTTCTTCTTTGAATTCTTGAGGGCTAGAGGTATAATAGGATAGCTACTATAAAAGTAGTATAGTATAATAAGCAAAGAAAATTTAGTAACTTTTTCAGCATTCTTCCAAATTACTTCCCCAATTTGCTAGACCATTTCACAGTTGCGTCTGTAGCTGTGTAGCTATTTTCCCATAACTTCTCCAACATTTTTCCATTTTCCTTCTTTTGAAATCTTTTTTCAGTCTGACAGGTATAAATGAGATGGAAATTCAAAGTTATCACTATTTGTATTTCTCTATTAGTGAGTCAGACCTTTTTTCCCATTGTTGTTAATAGTTTGAAGTTCTTTTGAAAATGGCATTTATTCATTGGCACAAAATATACTCAAAAAAAATAACTCTTTAAAAACCAGAATGGGCCAAATGGCAAAAGAGGTTGAAAACCTAACTGAAAAAAATAATTCCTTAAAATACAGAAATGATCAAATGGGAACAGAGGTACAAAACTTCACTGAAGAAAATAATTCCTTAAAAATTAAGAAACTAATGACTCCATGAAACAGAAAAACAATAAAACAAATTCAAAAGAATGAAAAAATAGAAGAAAATGTAAAATCTCATCAGAAAAACAACTGATCTAGAAAATACATTAAGGAGAGAAGATTTAAGAATTATTAGACTAACTAAATGCCATGGCTTTTTAAAAGAGCCTGAACATCTTATTTCAAGGAATTATAAAGGAAAATTCATATACCCAGAACTAGAGTACAAAATATAAATCAAAAGAATCTACTTATAACCTCCTGAAAAAGATCTCCAAATGAAAACTTCCAGAAATGTTTTAGCCAAATTTCCAAAGCTCTCCTGTCAAGGAGACAATATTGAAAGGAGTCGAAAAGAAATCATTCAAATACCATAAAGACACAGTCAGGATCACACAAGATTTAGCAGCTATCACAATAAAGGAACAGAGAACTTAAAATATGATATTCCAAAAAACAAAGAAACTAGGATTACAGCCAAAAGTAACCTACCTAGAACTCATTACAGTCTTTCAGGAGGCAAAGAGATATTTCATGAAATAGAAGACTTTTAAGCATTCCAGATGAAAAGACCAGAGTGTATATAAACTGTGACATTCAAAGACAATGCTCAAGAGAAACATAAAAAGACAAAAATGAAAGAGAAGTCATAAGGTACTTGAGAAGTCACACTGTTTATATTCCTATGTGGGAAGATGATACATGTAACTCCTAAGGACTTTGTCATTATTAGAGCAACATTATTATTGAACTCAGGTCATCCTAACTCCTGGCCCAGTGCTATATCTGCTGAGCCATCTAGCTCCCTTTAATCAGATTTCCAACTATTTTACAAAGTAATAATAATGAAAACAATCTGATGCTGGCTAAGGAGCAGAGTGGCTGGTCACTGAAATAGATTGGGTACACAATATACAGAAGAAAACAACCATAGTAATCTGTTGTTTGATAAACCCGAAGATGTAAGCTTTAGGGTTAAAAATTCACTTTCTAGTTGCTTAGTCATGTCTAACTCTTCATGACCCCATATACCATAGCACACCAGCCCCTCCTGTCTTCTACTGTCTCTTGAAGCCTGTCCAAGTTCATGTCCATGGTTTCTATGACACCATCTATCTCATCCTCTGCATCCCCTTCTCCTTGTGTCTTCAATCTTTCCCAACATCAGGGACTTTTCTAGTGAGTCCCATCTTCTTATTATGTGGCCAAAATATTGAAGCTTCAGTGTTAGTATTTGACCTTCCAGTCAATAGCCTGCATTAATTTAAGTATTGATTGATTTGACTTCCTTTTGTCCAAGGGACTACTGAATCAAAATTTCATGCCTTTTTCTACTATATCGTATATGATTTACTAAATGAAATAGGATATTTTTTTAAAAGTCTGATGCCTCCCTCACTAAGTTATCTTTTGTTAAAAGTAATGTTGTCACATCTATAGGAAGAAGATAGGGAAAAGAGTCAGAATCATATGCAAAAACAGCTTTATTTATCCTTTTTTGGGGGGTAATAACAGACTCTTCTCTGTAACCTCTTACTTCCTCCTACACATAAGATGAGAGAATCTGCCATTACAGGAGAAAATAAAAGGAGAATTGAGCTTCTATTTCAAAATAGAAAAGCAAAGGTTCTTAGAACTCTTGTTTTTGTATTTTTTTTAGTTAAATTTATTTATTTAACTTTTTACATTTATTTTCACAAAATTTTGGGTTCCAAATTTTCTCCCCATTTGTCCCCTCCCTTCACCCCAATACGCCAAGCATTCTAATTTCCCCTATTACTAATCTGCCCTCTCTTCTATCCTCCCTCCCTTCTCTTATCCCCATCTTCTCTTTTGTCCTATAGGGCCAGATAACATTCTATTCCCCATTACCTGTATTTCTTATTTCCTAGTAGCAAGAAAAATACTCGACAGTTGTTCCTAAAACTTTGAGTTCCAACTTCTCCCCATCCCTCTCTCCCCCCCATTCCCTTTGGGAAGGCAGACAATTCAATATAGGCCATATCTGTGTAGTTTTACAAATGATTTCCATAATAGTCATGTTTTGTAAGACTAACTGTATTTACCTCCATCCTATCCTGCCCCCCATTGTTTCTATTCTGTCTTTTGATCCTG
Organism: Bettongia penicillata ogilbyi; assembly: GCA_023548195.1. Lineage (NCBI taxonomy): Eukaryota > Metazoa > Chordata > Mammalia > Diprotodontia > Potoroidae > Bettongia > Bettongia penicillata. The sequence continues at coordinate 4,447,281 of JAJHZJ010000061.1, forward strand.
TCCCTCCCCAAGAGTGTTGATTTCGAATTGCTCCCTCCTCCCATTGCCCTCCCTTCCATCATCCCCCCCCACCCTACTTATCCCCTTCTCTCCCTCTTTCCTGTATTGTAAGATAGGTTTTTATACCAAAATAAGTGTGAATTTTATTCCTTCCTTTAGCTGAATGTAATGAGAGTAAACTTTTTGTTTTTCTCTCAGCTCCCCTCTTTTTCCCTCCACTTTTTAGTCTTTTTAGTCTCCTGCCTGCCTCTTCTATGAGAGATAATTTGCCCCATTCCATTTCTCCCTCTCTCCCCCCAATATATTTCTCTCTCACCACTTACCTTCATTTTTTTAAGATATGATCCCCTCCTATTCAATTCACCCTGTGCTCTCTGTCTCTGTGTGTGCATGCAAGTGTGTATGTGTGTTTGTGTAATCCCATCAACTACCCAGATACTGAAAAGTTTCAAGAGTTACAAATATTGTCTTTCCATGTAGGAATGTAAACAGTTCAACTTTAGTAAGTCCCTTATGGCTTCTCTTTGCTGTTTACCTTTTCATGCTTCTCTTCATTCTTGTGTTTGAAAGTCAAATTTTCTTTTCAGCTCTGATTTTTTTTTAACAAGAATGCTTGAAAGTCCTCTATTTCATCGAAAAACCAGTTTTTCCCCCGAAGTGTTATACTCAGTTTTGCTGGGTAGGTGATTCTTGGGAGCCCCTGTCTGCTGCTGCCTCTGCTGCCTCCCAAGGGGGCCTGAGTTATGGAGACACCACTCTCCCCTCTTGGCCAGCCATAAAGATTCTCTCACTAACCTTTGGTGTCTGTGGGTGGAGGGACCTGTGCAGCCACTGGAGATTCCATCCCGAAGTCTGCTAGGATCTGCTCCTCCTGGTGCCTCACGGCCAAGGCAGGGCTGGGCTCTGCTCTGGGTCTGGTACTCGATGGACCTTTGGTGTCAGTTTTTCAGGTCTCTCTGGAACAGAAATCTCCTCCACTCCATTGCTGTGTGGCTTCCTCTGCTCCAGAATTTGTTGGGAGTTCTTCTTTACAACTATTTTATGGGCTGTGGGTTAGGAGCTAGCATATTTCTACTCCACCATCTTGGCTCCCCCCCTGGTTCTTAGAACTCGTTTCCAAAGAGATAGCTGTTCCCTTCTATCTTTCTCCAGGATTTCCCATTCCCTACCATGCAGAAAGAATTGACATGATTAGAGTAATGACCAAAATAAGAAGTTTAAAGTAAACAGTCCTTTTTAGTAGCTAGATGTGACAGTAGATACAGCATTAGGCCTGGAGTCAAGACAACCTGAGTTCAAATCTAGATTCAGACACTTACTAGCTATGTGACACCCTTCCGTGTGTTTCAGTTTCTTGAACTGTAAAGTGAGGATAATAATGACACCTATTTTCCCAGAATTGTTGTTAGTCTCAAATGAGATAATATTTGTAAAGAACTTAGAACAGTGCAAAGCACATTGTAGGTTCTGTATAAATTCTTGTTCCCTCTTTCTCCTGCTCCCCACTGCTTTGACTCCCATTAAGTAGTAATCAATCAGATCCAAAGGATTTTTCTCTTGTATCTAGTTAAAGGGGCAGCTGGACAGTACAATGAATAGAGAACCAGGCCTGGAGTCAGGAAGATTTATCTTCATGAGTTCAAATATGGCCTCAGATGCTTACTAGTTATGTGACCCTCGACAAATCACAACCCCATCTGCTTCAGTTTCCTCATATGACAAACCACTCCAGTATATTTTCAAGAAAATCCGAAATGGGGTCACAAAGTGTTGGATTGTGTTCATCCTTTGTTGCCGAAGAAGACCATGGCATCAGAAAAATGATGACATGACTTGCACTTGACTTTGTTTTGAGTGAAGGAGGGCCGAACAAAGAGTTGGACATAGCTGAAAAAGGACTAAACAACATCTAATTAAAGAAATAATCAATTTCAGCTCACACAATGTATACTGTCAAATCAAAATTCTTCTCTTCTTCCCTGGCTCAAGGATTGAGCTAAGTGATTCAGGTAGAAGTCAGCTGTCTTTTTTTATCAAATATTCCAAAATTCTTTCTTTATTTCTTTGTCATAGCTAAAGATGTTTATTTGATTGATTTCTTGGTCAATATGTATTTTTCTGGTCATCCTTGTGCTTGACAATTGATAAGAACTAATTTGCTTCCGTGTGTTTGGAAGACTCTGGCACTATTTGAGTGAAGTACTGATAGAGTCTAGTTTTTAAAGTGATTTTTGGGTTTTCATTTCTGCTCTTTTAATTTGCTTATGGAAGATAATTGTGTCTATATCTAGGCAATGAGCACTATGCAGAAAACTTTCAGAACATTTTTAATTAAATAAGGTATGTCTAAGAAGAAAGGATTTGGGAATTTTGGGAAAACTCTTACAAAACCTTTCCTCTCCCTGACCCCTATCTTCAAGGAGTGAATTAAACATTTGACAAGGCCCTTTTCATTACTTCACTAGATACTCATTGCTGCATGATACAATAGTAATAGTGCTGAATTTGGAGTCAAAAAATATAACTTCAAATCCAGGGTCTACCACTTACAAAGCATATAACCCTAGGCAACTCACTTAACCTTTCTGAGCTTCAGTATCCTTATCAGTAAAATGATTGTGTTGAACCCTATGATCTCTGAGGTTCTTTCAAGCTCTGAGTGTGATTGTGCTCCTATGATCTCATGAATTTACCAGTATGAGTGGTTTGTCCCAAAGCCAAGAGAGACAGTTAATAAGTTTGGTGACAAAGTCAGAATCCAAAATAAAAGATATTCATAGTCTAAGACCTTCGGATGAATCCAAAATAATGAAATTTAATAAAAATAAATGTAAAGTCTTATAGCCAGGTTCAAAAAATCAGCTTCCCAAGTATCAGATAAAAGATCTGTGGCTAGATGTCAGATCATCTGAAAAAGATATGTGATTTTTAGTGAATGGCATGTTTAATATGAGTTGACAGGGAAGTTTTTCTTAACCCCTTAGTCATAATGCTTGTTCATTCTGCCTCAAATTATCATACATACATATAAAAATCTAATACAATCATTATGAGAAGCATGTTCTCTAGGACCAACAAGCTGATAATCCCATTTTGTACTCTGCCTGCTTAGACCAAACATGAAGTATTGTGTATAATTCTGAGTGCCATATTTTAAGAAGCACATTGCTAATTACAAGTAATCATTTATAGAGTATTTTAAGATTTACATATGTTATCTCATTTGATCCTCATAGCATAGCAATAGCAATAGGTAGGTGCTATTGTTATTCCCATTTACAGATGAGGAGCCTGATGGGAAGTCCAGACTGTCAAAACTGACTTAAATCTCTAAAGGTTAAGTGACTTTCCTAGGGTCATGCAGTAAGTGAGTATATGAGACAGGATTTGAACTCAGGTCTTCTTGACTTCAAATCCTATGGTCTATGTACTGCACCACCTAGCTGCCTGGAGAATATCCAAAGAAGATGACCAGGATGGCAAAGGGCCTGAATGGTCATGCTTTATGAGAATATACTAAAGATGTTTAAACTAGAGAAGAGAGGGTAGGGATTAATAGCTGTATTCATGTATTTGAATGTCTGTCAGTTGAATAAAGATTAAATTTAGTCTAGTGGGATCCAGGGGGAAGTTAGGTGATACAGTAGACAGAGCACTGGACTTGGAATCAGCAAAATTTCTCTTCCTGAGTTCAAATCTAACCTCAGACACTTAATAGCTGTGTGACTCTGGGCAAGTCACTTAACCCTGTTTTCCTCAGTTTCTCATCTGTAAAATGAACTGGAGAGGGAAATGGCAAACTCTCCAGTATCTCTGCCAAGAAAACTGCAAAACAGGGTCACAAAGAGTCTGTTACAAGTGAAATGACTAAACTACAGCAACTGAGACCCAGAGGGCAGGACTGTGAGCAATCTGTGGAATTTATAAAGAGGTAAGTGTAGGCTTAATTTAAGGAAATCTACCTAACAATGAAAGTGATCCAAAAGGAGAATGGGCCAGATGAGGAGAACATACATCTCATCCCTAGAAGCACTAAAACAAAGGCAACCACTTGTTGGGTAAGTTGTAGAGAGAACTATGATTCAGCTATGAGTGGAACTGGGTATCCTCTGGAGTCTCTTCCATCTCTGCTTCTAGGATTCGCTGATTTCTCTCTAAGTCTTGACTTAAGCATGGGGACTGAAAATATAACATCACAGAGAGCTCTACTGGGGCTCGGTGACTTCAAGAGAAGTGATCCTCCAGAATCCAGATGCTGGATGGTTGGGGAGACTCAGGAAATGAAGCCATTGAAATCATAGAATCAGCCGATGTAGCCATGGAGCAGGAACCAAAAGTTTATAGTTTTGACTATTTTTGATTGCTAATGACCAACAAGGGGCAGTAGGTGGCCATCACGGGAGCCTGTCATTTGCTTACATTTTCTTAAGTGATCTGTAGCTGAAACTGAAAGCAAAGACTAGTGTGTATATTTCAGTATGCTGCCATCTAGTGATCGGTTTAGAGACATCTCGATGTTCTCTGAGGCCACTTCTGTCTTGTAAAATTTGGACTCTATGATTGTTCCTTATTTCAGGGCTGGTACTGGAGCCAACTGGACTCAACCCTTATTTACAACTACCCTTTTATAAAGGTGGCCATGCCCAGCTTTGGTTTGGTCTAAAGGAGAGGAAAATGGTCAGGCAAACTGGCATTTGCTAAGCACCTACTACGTGCAGAGCACTGTGCCAAGGGATGGTCTAAATCATTTCGTTTCTAGGTGCTGACATTTTACCTTATCATCGGCTCCCTTGGCAAACTGTACATCAGTCCCTGCATCTCTAACTTGAAGCAGGATATTTCCTTAAAGCATGAGCCTGAAAAGTCATAATCAATAATCCAATAAGGAACAAAAGACTAGGATTAACGTCATAGTAAGTAGAGAATGACCTTGTCCACTTGACCCAAAGAGAACCAACCACATATTCATAGCCCCCAGTGACCTTCCAGCCACAGATGAGCTAGGTATGAGAACCAAGGAAACCATGGGAAGTGGTTAAGACCCTTCCAAACTCTTTTTTTTTCAACTGTCCAGACAATTCAATAAAGTACTTCACTCCCCTTGCACAGAATAATTTAGATAATATCCAACTCAATTCAAAAAGCTTTAATTATCTACTGGGTGAAAAGCACTATGTTAGACACTGGAAGAGTTTAAATGAAAGATAAAATAGGGCCTTTGTTCTCATGTAGATTATAATATATTCTGAAGATAGAATACAGCTAACTATAATGTAAAATTAATTATAATAATTGCATTAGAGTATTGCAAAACAAAGTATTATGAGGTCTCAGGAAGAAATTGATAATTGAGAGCATCAGGAATGCCTTCTTGGAGGAGATGAAAATTCAGTTGAATTTTAAAGAATTGGCAGGAATTTACCAGAAGAAGGGAGGGAGGGCATGCCAGGCATGGAGGAGAGCCTGAGCAAAGGCAAGGAGACAAAGGAGTGCGGTTCATGTTAAGAGGACAGAGAACAGTCCAGACTAGTTGGGGCATAGATTGCACGGAGAGGGTTAACATGAGATAAGCCTGAAAATCAGAGTGACTCCAAACTGTGGAGGGTCTTGAATGTAAGACAAAGGACTTTGAACTTAATCCAGGAAGCAAAGTTTTTGAGCATTAGTGGGACATTAATTATTTATGTATTTTTTCTGTAATAGAATGGAAACTATTGGAGAGCAGGAATTATTTTAATTTTTGTATTTAATTTTGTATTTAATTTAATTGTGATTTATTAGTTTAATTGTATTATATTAATTATAATTAATTGTATTGTATTGTATTAATTGTATTTCATTTAATTTTGTATTTAATTGAATTTTTGCATTTTTTTATTTGTATCCCTGATACTTGGCACCATAGTAAAGCTTAATAAATGCTTATTAACTGACAGACTGACATAACCAGATCCAAGATTCTAAATGATTCATCTGGTAGCAATATGAATGATGGCTTAGAAGGAGGGAGTGGAATTGGGAAAGATCTAGCAATGTTGCTAAAAGGAATGGTAAATTTTGAAATATTATATTTGATACTACCTGGATAGTATATTTTCAATAATTTGAATAGTAACCAAATATATCTATGCTATTTTCATATTGTAAAAAAAAAAAAAAAAGAAAATAATGGAGTTCAGTGCCTTTCTAATGGGACATGACACTCAATGAAAAAACACATGAATCAATTCTTAGAACTCCTTATAGACCACTATATACTTCCTCTGGTATTAGTTAGCAAAGCATCCAACTGGTAAATTTAAAAAGGTACTAGAGTTATTCTGTTTAAGCTATTTGATGAACTTTATATCCGAAGAAAAACTGGTATTTAAAGACCAAAGAGAATCTACTTTGTTGATAGAATTTGATTTAGAGAAGTATATAATTTCCCTAAATGTTAGAGCAAGACACAGGTTGTTCTTTTATAAAGACTAAGAATCTCATGCAGAACTAATATTAGATGAAGTGATAAAGTAGAGCAAAGTTTACAATTCAATAAATATTTATTAAGCATCTGCTATGTGGTAGACACTGTGCTAAGCACTAGGGATACAAACCAGAAGAAGAAATATGGTTCCTGCCTCCAAAGAGTTTACTATCTAATGTTGGAAGACACATGGAAGGAAGCCGAAAAACATGGGGACAAGGGAGAGAAGAGGATTCCCACCTCAAGGACATGATGATGGTGGAGGAGAAGCCAAGTAATACAGTTGGTGGAAAATGAAGAGTTGGTGGCTGAACTTCTGGGCTCTCTTTAAAGGGATAATTTGAGAGGAGTTTTATAATTAGATAGGAGTACCAAAGCTGAAAATGATGACTGGTCTGTGATGAGCTTAACATGGGAAAGCAGAGGGAAAGGAGGGCATAACGATGGTAGAGTCAAAACCAAGCAGTAAATCTAATGGGAAATGAAACTGAATTCATTCAAAATCATTTGATTCATTGACATTTGTCTTCAACATCTTTCTAGTTAAGTGTATGTAGAGGAGACAGAACTAAAGTTATCCATTGACCTAAGTAGTTTTGGAAAGGAGAGGACAGTGTTCTAACTTGAAAGGGACTGACCCTTGATGAAGAATGAAATGGGAACCAGGAAGTTGTCTTAGCAAAGGAATTGGGCATGACAAAACTCCAGGAAGCCTGATAATACAAAATTAGTCCAGAATACCAAAAGTTCAATTCTAAAAACCAAAACAAACAAAACTTTTGAATATATTTAATGTATTCAATTAAATATTTCCTAATCAGATGTAAAAAAATTGACATTCATTTTTAAAAATTTTGAGTTCCAGATTTTCTTACTTCCTCTTCCCTTTCCCCCCTTCTTGAGGAGGTAAATAATTTTATATTGATTATACACATGAAATCATACAAAACCTATTTCCATATTGGCCATGTTGCAAAACAAAACACAGGCAAAAAATCCAAGAAAAATAAAGTTTTTAAAAATATGCTTCATAAAAATGGGAAGAGGACCCATGTACAAAAATATTTATAACAGCTCTTTTGGTGGTGGCCAAAAATTGGAAATTGAAGGGATGCCCATCAATTGGGGAATAGCTGAACAAACATAATGGAATACTACTGTTTTATAATAAAAAAAGAGCAGTTGAACTTCAGAAATACCTGGAAAGACTTACATGAACTGATGCTGAGTAAAGTGAGCAGAACCAGAAGAACACTGCACGTAGTAAGAGTAACATTGTACAATGACTAGCTGTAGTGCCAATACAATATTCACAATGCCCGTAGCAACTATGAATATGCCAGTGTAATTCTGAATTGCAAAAATATAACAGACTCTCCACATGGAAGATAGAGCCAAAACATTTATTTAAACACCAGAAAGCTGAATCCATTTTAGCAACAAAGAAATATTTACACAATAGTAATGCAGAGTGCATCACTGTCCCCAAGCCTTCCCTTCCCACTCACAGTTTGCTACCTGCTTCCTCTCTCTCCCTCAGTTCTACCTGCTGTGTCCGACTTCCTTTCAGCTCTGCTCTACCCTTCCTGCTCCACCTGTTTGGCAAGCTCCTCCCACCACAGACTCATTTGATTCATGATTCTATGTGACTCAAGCAGGTCACATGGATCTATTAATAGATGGGAAAGATCTTCCTATTATGCAAAAAATATATAAACAATACACTAGCTATGATAGACCTAACTCTTCTCAGCAATATAAGGATCTAAGACAGTTCCAAAAGATTCGTGATGGAAAATGCGATCCACATCTAGAGAAAGAACTATCGAGTCTGCAGATCAAAGCATACTATTTTTCTCTCTCTTTTTTTTGTTTCTTCTTTCTCATGGCTGTTCCCTTTGGTTCTAATTCTTCTTTACAACATGACTAATGTGGAAATATGAGTAATTAATTGTACATGTATAGCCTATACCTGATTGCATGCCATCTTGGGGATGGAGAAGAAGAGGGAGAGGGAGAAAATTTAGATCTCAAGTCCTTATAGAAGTGATTGTTGAAAACTAAAAGCAAACAAATAAATGTTAAAAGTATGCTTCAATCTGTGTTCAGAGTTCAGTTCTCTCTCTGGAAGTGTTTCAGCATGGGTCCTTTGGAATTGTCTTGGATCATTGTCTTAGGGTAGTTAAATCTTTCACAGTTGGTCAACCTTACAATAGTGTTATTACTGTGTATAATGTTCTCTTGCTTCTGCTCACTTCACTTTCATATAAATTCATGTAAGTCTTTGCAGATTTTTCTGAAGCCATCCTGCTTTTAATTTCTTATAACACAACAGTATTCCATCACAATCATATGCCACAACATATTTAGCCATTCCCCAACTTTATTTCCAATTCTTTGCCACCACAAAAAAAACTGCTATAAATATTTTTTGTACAAAAATGTCCTTTTTCCTTTTCTTTGATGTCTTTGGAATACAGAAGTTTAATTCTTGAACAGCAGGCACAACATACTACAAATAGTAATAATGAACTGTTTGATCATCTTTAGTCTGAAACCTCTCTGATGATGTTCAAACAATAAAATTCTTTGTGTTTTAAGTAAAATTAAAAATATAGATATTCTTTAAATTTTAAATAAAAGTTTTTAGATTAAATCAAAAAACAAACAATTAACAAGATAATCAAAAGAGAAGACACGAGACAAAGATAGGCATTGGTGAAAAATACCATGGATCACAGAAGGTATAACATAGAAAAAAGGATAAGAGTAGAAGAATTGCCCATTAATTTACAACAATAAAGATCAGCAAAGGGGATGCAGTCAATTGTTATGATGTCTGATTTCTATGTTCCACTGTACACAAGCAAACTGGCCTAGAAATTTCAATGCATGTAATTGAAATTTTACATTTTTGTGCCTCACTCTGTTATGTCTTATTTATTCATAAATTGTTCACCTATCCATAAGTTTGATAGGGAATATATTCCATATTCTTCAAATTTTCTTGTAACATTTCTCTTTAATCTATGTCAATTATCCATTTTGACCTTATCTTGGTACATGGTGTAAGATATTGGTCTATATAATCAATTTCTGCCAGACTGCTATCCAGTTTTCTCAACAATTTTTATCAAATGATGAATTTTTATCTCAGAAACTTAAATTTTTACACTTGCCAAATACAAGGTCATTATATTAATTTGCTACTGTAAATTGTGTGTCTACTCTGTTCCTCTGATCTACCTTTCTATTTATTAGCCAGTACTGGATAGTTTTGATAATTACTGTCTTACAAGGTAAATGTGATCTCCTAAGAATAAAGGAGATTTATTGAAAGGAATTGAACTATAGTTGACATTACTCTACATACACTTCTATACAATCTGTGTTACCACTCATTAATTAAAATGGTAATATTATAAAGATCCATATCAGCCAAAATAGGATCACACATGAAAAACTTTTTTCTCCTTCAATAGGTATGTTGAGTATGAGAACAGGTACAAAAGAAGGGGTTTCTCTTGCTTCTTTATTTTGTGTAAGGCTGAACTCTGATATGCCATGTAGTCTTCAGTGTATATGTTAGTAAGATTTTCTCCAATTTTTACATTTAGCAACATTTAGGGTTGCTAAGTAACTTACTTCACTGCCATATATAGTCTTGATGTGCCTCCACTAAGTGCAGCCTATGCTTGACATTTTCATACTCAGTTCAGACCTATTGTGTCTAATTCTTGGGCATGGACTTGACTTGGCATTATCACAGTAATGTTTGGAGAAAGATGTAGGGAATAAGGGAATGAGCTTCCCTTATGCTGGCTTTTCTAAAGATGTAATTCTACCATTTTGAAGCACTTCCTTTGACTAAATTTCAATATAGTCTTGGGTTCAACTTTTATATATGAATAAGTTTTCAGAAATATTCTTAACCAAGATCAAAATTCATTACAGCAAATCCCATTACAATAGAAATCTCTCCATATGAAAAAAATCTTCATCCTCTAATCCATGTCTTATTTAATAAATATAGATACAATAGAATTCCCATACAACAAAACATCTTCATCAATACAGGGGCAATTGATTTTCACTAATATTATATTAATTTCTTGTGTTTTGCTCCTTGGTATTCATTGTGAATTGGCCTATAAAGCCCAATTGAATCCACTATTTTAATGGCATATTGCCATTATGGCGCTGAAATCATCAACATCCTTGTGAAGAAGGACAATTAATCTGAGGATAAAAGAGGACCACAACAAAAACATAGTGAAGTGAGATTAGAACAGTAATGAATGAAATCTGCTTTTATACACTTGGTTGCTTGGTTTGGTCTTTTATTTTTTAAGCATGTCATATAATAACAATTAACTCAATTTTATTATCCACAGATTAGAGGCTGAGGTGGCATAAGCCTACATAAGCAATTTGGCTCTTTCTGTGACAGCAGCTGCCAATGGAGTAGTTGGCAGCATAGCATAGAGCTAGAATTGAAGTCAGAGACCTGGGATTGAATCCCAACTCTTCTGTTTCTTGTGCAGCTTTAGGCAACTCATTTTATTTGTTGAGACCTCAGTTTCTCCATCTGTAAAAGAAGGGATTAGACTAGTTGGCCTCTGGGGTGAACTCTCACTCTAAGACCATATGATCCTTTAAGAATTCAAAGGAACTATTTTACCTAGAAGAATAATCATTTCTTTACCAAATATTAATTGCATTCCTCTTTGGTACAGGAATTGTTCAAGGTCCTTTTTAAAATACCTATGTATAAGGTATCTACTCTCAAGTGCTTAAAAATCTACAATTTTATATCAAGAGGAAAACTTTCCATTTGGGAGGTAATTTCAAAAATAAAATATTATTTCATTAAAATTCAGAATTAGAAGCACTGTAGAAAAACAAGCCCTGTGGGGCATCTTGAGTGGGACTCTAGAGTGGAAACTTTTTAGGTAAGTGAATAGAAATTGCCAAGGATAGTCACAAAACTAAAGGTAGCTTTGGATCTGCCAATTCTATTGTAACAGTTTTATCTTATGATGAAAAAAATAGAAAAGTAGATATGTCAATATGAAATTATTCTTAGATGTTCCATTTGTAACAAAAAGAAAATGTAAACAATCTATATATCCAATGCTTACAAAAAGGCTGAATAAATATTTATTTTAATATAAGAGAATTGTCATTTCCTCCTCCAAAGAGAATAAACTAATCAAACTGTGAGTATGGGGTCTGTGATTTCCTCATAGTTGTAGTTTATCTTGTAAGTTGATTTTATACCAACTTATAACTCAAGAGAAGGAAACTTACCAGAATCCACTGAAAACTGCTGAATGGCACTGACAAGGCCAGTCATATCAACTGAAGCAACGGAAGAGGAAATAGCCACAAGAGGAGCTTTAATAATAAAATTCTAAATAATTCCTATATTAAAGAATGAATCTTAGAATTAACAACTGAAAAAACTAATAATGAGACATTATTAACAAAATTTCTGGGAAACAGCTGAAACAATCCATAGATTAAGAAATGTATTTCCCCAAAAATATATTAACAAAATTTAAAACCAAGATTGACAAAGTGAATATACATTTAGAAAATTAGAACATCAATAAAGTTAAATTAAGAATATAAGGGGAAATCATCAAAATTAAAGAGAAAAGACTTTAAAATTCTTACAAAAAAGATTGCAGCAAATCATTTCCCCCAAAGTCATCCCTTTATCATCATAATCATCATAATTAAATTAGATTTATCTCAGGGATATGAGGAAGGTTCAGCATTAGAGGGGGAAAAGATTACAATCTTACTAAAAACAAAAGTATCCCAACACAAAAGACTATCTCAGTAGAGAGAATTTGACAAAGGATAACACTCATTTTTGCTCAGAAAAAAAGTAAATAAACATATCTTGCAAATTATAAACAGAGATGAATTATTTTAGTATAATAGAAAATCTCTAAAGGCATTGTGTGAAATGAATAAATTAATGAATAACATATAAATGAAAATAAATGGAATGAATAAATGCCAGAAGCTTTCCCAATAAAAGCAGAAATATAACAAAGATACCCCTTTCCTGGCTAGTTTGACACAGTTCAATAAATTCCAGTCATAACAATAAAATAAGAGAAAGAAATTAAAGACATAGACAAAGAAGAGAGAAAACTATCCTTATGTTCTCATGACATGATTACCTAGAAAATTCTAAGTAATCAGCAAAGAAATTAAGTGAGATAATAATAGCAACACAAAGTTTGAGGCTACAAATAAATCTATAAAAATCAATAATATTTCTATATAATAACAACAAACCCCAGGAAACAATAATAAAAACAGAAGCCCCTTCCAAAATAACTACAAAATGCATGGATTATCTGACTGTCAATCTACTAAAGTAATAGATACAAATACTAAGTACTCCTTAAAGAAAGAAAGATAGGGCTGAAGAACTATTCAATCAATATATCATACCAATATATGCTTATCAATATAATAAAAATGGCAATACTCTCAAAGTTAACTTACAAATTTAATGCTATACTAGATGATTGAGATTCTTTTCAAAACTAGACAAAATATGTCAAAATACATTTGGAGAAAGAAAAATCTAGACTATCAAAGAAAATAATGAAAAAGGTAGGAATAATTATATTTTTTTAAAGAGAATGGAACTTTCAGAATAAAAGGAGGAATAGCACTTTTAGACCTTGAACTATATAGGGTGTCCTAAGAAGTTTTAGTATCATTTTACACTTAAAAACAAATTTGAGATGTTCTGTATTGTGATGCTGCAATCATTAAAGTATTTAATCCTGCTTAAGAAACAACCAAAAAAGCAAATCAATATGAAAAAATTACAAACATATGAATCAATATTCCATTGTTCAATGAATATGAAAACACAAAATACGTAAGAACTTCTAAGAAAACTTGAAGGCAATCTGACAGATACTATTTTTAGACCAGTAGCTAATACCATATTCTATAATAGATTTTAAATGGCTCTATGACCTAAATATTAAATTATACCTTAAGCAATTAGAAGATAGGTATATCAAATATGTTTCATAGATATGAGTAGGCAGTGATATCTTAACCAAATAAAGAATAAAGGCAATTACAAAAAAAGAGAGATAATTTTGATTACATAAAATTGAAAACCTTTTGCATGAACCATTAGAACAAAAAGAGAAGCACTGAACTAGGGAAAACTTTTTGTATTAAATATCATTAGATAAGAATCTAATATCCAAACTATAGGAAGACAGATCATATATATATATATATATATATATGTATATATATATGTACATAAACAACTAAAATATGAATAGATAAGACAAAATTCTTAAATAGAGAAGTGATCAAAGCATATGAACAAACTTCTCAAAATAAGAATTTCTAGTTATTAGGAACCATACGAAAAGCTTCAGATCACTAATTGTGAGAGAAATGAATGTTTAAATAACACTGAGATTTCACCTTACATCTACCAAATTAGCCAAGAGGACAAAATTTAGGAATAATTGATTTCAGAGAGGTTGTGGGAAGATAGGTATGCTAATGCATTATTGGTTGAGCTGTCAATTGATATAATCATTCCTGAAAACATTTTGTAATTAGCAATGAAAGTGACTAAAATGCTGATATTTTTGAGTCATTGCTTAGCTCAGTGCCTGGCAAATAATAGGCCCTTAATAAATATTTATTGACTCGCTCTCCTACTAGGCATATATTCTAGGTAGATCAATGATAAACAAAAGGACAAAAGACCTATAATGCAGTAAAAAGTACTTATAGCTACACTTTTGCATTAGCAAATAGCTGGAAACAAAATAGACTCATACCAATTAAAAATGGCTAAATATATTGGGTATATGAATATAATTTATTATTACTGTGCCTTAAGAAATTATGAATATCATTAATATAGGTAAACATGAAAAGATTTATATGAAATGATACAAAACTAATTAAGCAGAACCAGAAAAAAAAATAACTTACACAATGACTATAGCAATGTAAAGGAAAAGAACAGCTATCAGAAACAATAGAAATGAATGTTGCAAACTTACAAAGAACAAACTTGACCCCAAAGGACAGATATAATTAGACTCACTTTCAGAAATGGGAGGCATTGAAAATGGAAGGATAGAGTATTGATTAACTCAATCAAGTTACCACCCACTCCACTTAGATGATATTTATAAAATACTTAGGACAGTGCCTGGCACACAGTAGGTGCTTAATAGATGCATATTCTCTTCCCTCTTTTGCCCTCAAAGTTAAATATACCTTATTTGATACCTTAATGAGATCAGATCAAGTCTCAAATAAAACTATCACTCAAAGATCTTATGTTAAGTATAAAAAGTCTTTATTGAATCGCAATGACTTGACAGAAGAAATGTTCGTACTAGTTGATTAAATGTAATCTCACTTTGTGGATGTTTTAGAAAATAGCAGACTAGTGTAAAACTGAAAGATAAATATTTGGAGCCAAAAGAGTTTTTAAAGGCCTGGAAGTGGAGAAAAAAGGAATGGGAACATCTAGAACTGAGCAATAATGAACTGACATCCCCAAGCAGCCAGAGAAAGGGAAAGTAGAACTGAGCTGTGGTAGAAAAGGGAGCTAGACAGAGCCATTGGCCTAAGAGGTAGAAGACTTGGGCTGACACTAACAGTTGTAACCATCTTCCAGAGGACTGGGAGGGTTCAGAGCGGGGTTGGGGGGAAAGGGCCAAGGTCTATTTTTTAATTTTCTTTAACTTCTTCTCCCAGTACCCTTCTATCAAAAGACCAAGTAATATATTGTTTCTTTACCCAAACATTTCTAATAACCTGAATCTTACTAAAGCAAAAAGAACCAATACTCTGCCTAAATGTTAGGGATTTTCCTAACTGGAATTCAGAGCAATTGTGGCTATACTCCTATGTTTCATCTAACATAAACTCCCTAAAGCAATAGAAGAGGCAAATTGTGGACCTGAGAACATAGCTAATGAAGGCCTAAAATCAACTTTCTTTCTTTTTTCTTTTTTTCTTTTTTTTGGTATTTATTTAGTGTTTTATTTTTCTCCAGTTACATGTAAAACCATTTTTAACATTTATTTTTAAAACTTTGAGTTCTAAATTCTCTCCCTTCCTCCCTCTCCACTCCATGCCCCCATTGAGAAGACAAGCAATTCAACATAGGTTATGTATGTAGAGCCCTGCAAAACATATCCATAATAGTCATGTTCTGAAAGAAAACATAGACAAAAAAAGAAAACCTCAGGAAAAAATAAAGAAGTTTAAAAAAAGTGTGCTTCAATCTGTATTCAGACACCATCAATTCATTTTGTGGGGATGGATAGCATTTTTTCATCATAAGTCCTTCAGAGTTGTCTTGGATCATTGTACTGCTGCGAATTGCTAAGTCATTCACAGCTGATCATCTTACAATATTGCTGTTACTTTGCACGTAGTGCATTTCACTTTGCATCAGCCTATGCAAATCTTTCTAGGTTTTTCTGAGAGCAGCCTGATCATCATTTCTCATAGTACAGTAGTATTCCATCATAATCACATACCACAACTTGTTCAGCCATTCCCCCACTGATCGACATCCCCTCAATTTCTGATTCTGTCATGAGAAAAGAGCTGCTATAAATATTTTTGTACATGTATGTCCTTATCCTTTTTTGTTTTTTAATCTCTTTTGGGATACAGACCTAGTAGTGGTATTGCTGAGTTGAAGAGTATGCATGATTTTTTTTTTTTTTGCTGGCATCCTTTGGACATAGTTCCAAATTGCTCTAAAGAATGGTTGAATCAGTTTACAACTTCACCAGCAGTGCATTAATGTCTCATTTTTCCCATATCCCTTCCAACATTTGTCATTTACCTTTTCTGTCCTTTTGGACAATCTAATAGATATGGGGTAGTACCTCAGAGTTGTTTTAATTTGCATTTTTCCAGTCAATAGTTAGTTAGGATATTTTTTTCATATAACTATAGAAAACTTTGATTATATCATCTGAAAACTGATAACATGTTTTGATCATTTATCAATGGCTTGTTTTTTATAAATTTGAATCAGTTTACTATATGTTTGAGAAAAGATGCCTTTACCTGAGAAACTTGCTTCAAAATTATTTTCACAATTACTATTGCTAACTGTATTTCCCTCCATCCTATTCCTCCACACCTATTTATTTTATTTTCTTTCCTTTCACCCTGTCCCTCCTCAAAAGTGTTTTACTTCTGACTACCCCCTCCCCCATTCTCTTCTCTCCTTCTCCTCCAATAAACTTTATCTTTATTACAATATTGTTTCCCTTAGGTTTGAAAAGAAATCTTCTTCTTTAAAAGAATTTTTTTATGATAAAGATTGTTTCTCTGGGAGGAGGTAGGAAGACAAAATAAGAAATATATGTAATCCATGAACAAATATAGCAATAAAATCTATTGTTATTGGAGTTAAATCACAGTATAAGTGAGAAGGCAGTAAGTATAGACTATATTCCAGTCTACTGAAAGAATTAATATGTTATTGCTCAGCAGCAGTTGATCATTGAACAATAAAAAATAAAAAAAACAAGAATGATATTCTAGGATTAGAGATGGTTAAATATTTGCCCAGTTTTCTAAAAAGAGAAAAGTGTAAAATAACTCAACTATAAAAAAGTGACTTGATTTTGATGCTTGGCAAAATTCCATTTCTCTCTAAATTTAGCATTTAGATGGGAATCACTAAAACCAGAATAGATTCATCAAGAAGAGGCCATAGTATCATAGGAGTTAGAGTTGGAAAGTCATGCCAGGATAACCTTATTTCCTTTTTTGACAAGGTTACTAGACCAGTTGATGAGGTCAATGATATAGACATTGGATACAGACATAGATTTCAAAAATAAATTTAAGTCTCTGAGGAAATTTTTGCAGAAAAGATGGAGAGATACAGGTTGAATAACAAGATGGATACAGAACCAATTGAATGACTGGTCTAATAGAGTGGATTAGTGGATTGAGATCAACCTAAAGGGAAGTCTCTAGCCTTACAGATCAATCCTTGAGTTTTATGCTATTTTACCATTTTTTTTATCAGTGACTTAGAGGAAAGCATGGATAATATGCTTTCAAATTTCATGCTTAACAAGTCATATCAAGAGCATGGCATGCCAGCAAAAAAAGTAAAATGATTGGTAGCATAATGAGTGAAGAAATAGTTACATTGAACTCTACACTTTTCAAACCAAAAAAAAAATACATTTAACCAGAGTGCTACAGTTTAAGAAGGGTTTTGTCAAGTTCAAGCGTATCTAGAAGGAAACCTAGATGATGAAAATACTCCTAGAGATAATTCCATAGAAGGGTCATTGGAATCAATTGGGGATGTTTAGCATGCAGAAGAGAAGACTTTGGGAGAACATGATTCATATCTTCAAATATTTGAAGAGCTATCATTTGGAAGAAGACTGAAACTTGTGCTTAATTACTGAAAACAGAACTGAGAACAATGTATGGAAGTTTCAGAGAGGCAGATTTTGTCTCAATATAAAGAAAAGAATTATAAATACGTAAGGCTACTTTCAGGAGGTGTTGGCTTCCCCATCCCCAGAGATCTTTAAGGAGAGGCTAAATGATTCCTTAGGGATGTTGTCAAGGGGATTTCTTTGAAGATGCAGATTGGAGTGGTGGACTCCTTTCCACTCTGAGATCATATGATTCTTTGTGTTAATAAAAACCAAGATGAGCCTGTTTAAGTGAGTGATGGATTGTGTTGGTAGATTCTGTGCCAAAAGAATTCAGAGAAGAAAAAGACCTTTGTGGGATGAGGTTAATAAGGAAAAGATAATGAAAGTGATAGGATTGTAATCTTTCCCAGATTCATTTCTTCTTTTTAAAGGACTTTTAGTCCCTACCTAAGGTAGTTCTGGGGATCAAACAAGGTAAAAAAATATAAAACACTATAAAATTTCAAGTGTTCTACCACTTTTCTGGCACAACAAAGAGAGCTTTGGATTTGGAGTCAGGAAAATCCAAGTTCAAATCCTTAGTTCTGTGATCCTAGGTAAGTCACAAGCTCTCTCAACTTGTTTCCTCATCTGTACAATGGGAATAATAATACTTTTTTCACAGGGTTGTTGTAAGGATCAAATGAGTTAATATATGGAAAGCATTTTACAACCCTTAGCAATGCTAATTATTATTATTATTATTATTGCCAACTTAATAGTATTATTAATATTAATTAAATTTAATATTTTACCAAACAATAGTTAATCAATATGGATTATTAACATGTTATAATTATTACTTTGAAACTAAAAATAAACCTTAAAATTGAGTGTTTTTGAGAGTAATGCACTTGGCTTTTCAATTGACCCACAATCAATGCTGGTTTACAGACAACTTATATAGTAATACTTATGCCAGTGAGTATCTAATAGGCTCAGGAGTTACTCATAATCCTGACATTAAAAGAATATTTTTGTTTTTCATCACAAATCAAAAATTAGATGCAGTTATTGCACTATTGGCAAGATTAAATCAATTGAAGTGGAGGGAAGAATTCAGTTAACACAGAACTTAGTCCATTTATTATCAGTAAACTCATGAGACTGTGGAAAATTCTTACATCAAAGCATTTATTTTAACAGAGAGTATTCAATCAGTTTAACTTACATTGATAGCATTCTCTGTGCTTCCATGTAAGTATCACAAAGTACAAATTTGATGACAGCATTTAAGAATTAATAAGAGTAATCTGATTTATTATAATATGAAAACCATTATATATTTCACCATCATTATTCTCATATTTTCCTCTCATCATATGTCTATAGGATTTTGTGTGTACCACTCATATAGTACTTCCTTGTATCATGGCTATTTGTGTCTTTCTTGTATCATTCCTTCTATGTTTTAAGCTATCTGAACATAAGCATAAGTATTTTGTGTAACTTTGTGTCTGTCTCTTGCATTGCCTAGCATTGCACCCTATACTGAATTGGATTAAAAAAATGTGTCATATTTAGGCACCCCATCTCATAGAGATGCAGTGGGTTTCTGATGACCCTTACTTTCTGGGTATAAGCCTATTCCCAAACCTTCCAGGCTAGCAATGCCATGCAACATCAAAAGCTTTACCTGGTTCTGTATAAGCTAAAACTAGTATATCCCTTGGTCTTTTGACCAAATCTTTTGGTCTCACTTTTTGACTGAAATGATTTTTGAATTTTGTCAAAGGCTCAGACTCAATTGCCCTCTCTTGCTTTTTCTTTGGATTCTTCTCAATCACATAACTGCAAATTAGAAATGGTTTTATGATTATAGCATAATTGTCCACAAAGTTCCAGTAAATCCAAGAAAAATATTTGTTTGAAGTTCCGAGGCATATGGTCAATTGCCTGTTTCCATCTTCTCCGAATATGTGCTCACTCTCTTTTGAAATATTATGTAACTCATTTTTGACAGTAGTTTTGCAGAACATTAACAGCTTTAGACCAATAATTTCCAGATGATCTGTCTTTCCTTGTATTCTTCCTTCTAAAAAAATTTTTTTACATTCTAAATTCTTTTCTTCCTTCTACCCCTCCCTCACACAACTGAAATGGCAAGAAATATGATACTCATTATGCATATGAAGTCATGTACAATTCTTATACTCCTCTAGTGTCTTCACAAAGTCAGTAAAATCATCAGGATAAACCAAGTCCTTAAGTTAATTCTTGTTTTGAACTACCTTCTTCAAAAGCCATTGAAAAAGCACCAAGTGAAACAACTGAGGAGATAAAGAAAGGTTTTTTTAAAGAAAAGATGAGTAAGATAGACAAATCATTAGATAATTTGATCCCCAAAGAGAAGGAAACCAAATTCCCAGATAAAAAATTTTAAGGAATTAAAATGGATGAAAAGGAAATAAAGAAAATTATCAGAAAATACTTCTGTCAATCATATATGCCAGTAAAACTCATAACTTAAATGAAATACTTACAAAACTATAAAATACCTAAATCAATAAAATAATAAATAGATCATTTAAACAAATAATTCTTAGAAAGTTCACATACTATACCAAGAAAAATGAAAGATTTCTATCAATACAACCACAAAACAGTCTTTTCAAAAATAAAGGAAGTCTTAAATAATTGGAGAGACATTCATTATTTATGGTTGGACTGTCCCAACATAACAAAAGTAACAATACTACCTAAATTAATTTACAAATTTAGTGTCATACTAATTAACCTGCTGAAGACTTTCTTTGTTGAAGTAGACATAATAATGATAAAATTTACTTGGAGAAACAAAAAGTCAGTCATTTCCAGGGGAGTAATCAAACACTGAGAAAGAAAGGGGCCAACAGTACCAGATTTCAATTTATACTACAAACTGATAGTCTTCAAAACTATTCGGTATTAGTTAAAACATAGAAAAGTTGGTCAATGGAATAAATTGGGAATATAAGATTTAAAAGCAATTAAACATAGTGTAGTATCATATTCTTCATTTAACTCAAGGATCCTATCAACCAGACTAAAAATAATTTATTCCAACTTTTAGTAAAACTAAGATCCTCTGAAAGAAATTAGGTTTGAACAAATATCTTATACTGTATATGCCGTACTCAATGCCAAATGAACATTGTGATTGAAAGATGTACAGTCACATTTAAAAAAATCAGAGAAGAAAAGGAGATCTTTTTCATAACTATGGATGGGAAAGAATTTCTAACTAAACAAGGAATTAAGAACATTGCATATAAGGACACTGCATAAAATTCAAAATCTTTTGCACAATAAGGTTAGTACTAGAAGGGAAATAATGAAGTGGGGGGAAAAGTCTTTGTAGTAACTTTCCTGATAAAGGGATTATATCTATGATATAAAGGAAATTTCCATATATAGAGAGGAATATATTTTATACAGTTATGTATAAACACTCATATATGCACATACTCCCTATATACATGTTGAGGTGTATACACGCATATAATCCCCCCATTAGATAATCTGTCACAGTACACAAACAGCCCATTCTCAAATGATTAAATGAAAACTATCACCATCTATTTGAAAACCACTCTAAATCAATAATAATAATAATATGAAACTTAAAGCAATGATGAGGTTCCATTACCTACCTATCATATTGACAAAGATGACAAAAGATTAAAATGACAGTTATGGGTAGGGTTTTGGGAGGAAAGATACACAAATGTACCTGTAAATTTTCAGTTCATTCTGGAAAGCAAATTGGAATGATAGACAAAAGTCACTAAACTGTACAACTATACATTTGCCATACTCCAATTCTGCATATACCCCAATGGGGTCAAAGATAGAAGAAAAGTACCATATGTATACAATAGTATTTATACTATCGCCTTTTTATTGTAATAGCAAAGAACTGGAAATAAGGATTCCTGAGCAAATTGTGTTAATAAACAGTGGTATATTATTTTGCTTTAAGAAATAGGGAAATGACAGACCAAAAAAAAGACTTGTATGAGCTGATTCATTATGAAATGAGCAGAACCAGAAGAACACTTTCTGTGATGATCATTATAATGTAAAGCAGAACACCTCTGAAGGACTTCAGAACTCTAATCAAAGCAATGACCCATTAGGATTTTAAAAGACTAATGATGAAGCATGTCTCCTACCCCTTGACAGAGAAGTGACGGACTAGAGATGTGGAATAAGATATACATTTTTAGATGTGGCTAATCTGTTCATTTGTTTTACTTGACTAAATTTATTTGTTAATAATCTAGGGCTTCTATTCAGGGTTGGCAGGCAGGGATAGTGGATAGTGACAGAGATACAAAAATATTTAAATACCAATAAATCATTAAAAATACATTGGAGAAAATAAAATAAATTATGTAGGGAATCCAAACAGGACAATTGTGTTACTACCTTGCTTAGTAAAATATACCCTTAAAAAACAAACTTCACATAACATTTTTACATAAGATTTTTTTTATTCTTTGTTTCTCTGTCTATTCAAATATCTATTTTTTATAGTTAAGATCATAATTTTTAAAAAAAAGAATGAAGTGCCATGAAACTTCTATACTTTAAGAGAATCCTGCTGGACAGATGAATGATGCTTTCTTGTCTTCCCCTGACATGGCGATCTGAGGGAATCCCCTGCACAGGTTCAATATTGAAAACCGATGGTTTCCTAGGAAACAATTAAAGGTACCTTATATTCACGGCATGCTTCTCTTTTTCAATATGTGGTAATGTGTACATATTTCAATTGTCACTGCCTTCTTCCTCACTACCACTATTGGTGATATATCCAGGTCACAGAATAATGTAGTGATGTTGACCTTGACTAGAAGATCTTTCAGCTGGTCCTTCAGAGGTTTCCATCTCATAGGGAGCAGTCTTCTGAGACTCCCTGAAAAATGGTTAGGAATTTTTGAGGAGAATTCTGCATGTTTTACTGTGTACATGCTCATGTCCCACTCTTGCAATAAAGGTATACCAGTCCTCACTTAGAGTTTCTTCATTCAGTGATGTTTGATCATCGGGGTGGAAAGTCATTATAGTTAGATAACTCTGGATCTCCCTTTGAATGAATGGACCTTCCATGTTTCATCACTTTTTATTTCCTCTTCTCATTTAACTTGTGGCACAACAACTCTCTGTTTTCTCTAGAGTATATATAGGACTCTTTATGTCCATCCAGGGCAGCTGTAACAGATTGTAACCTACATCTATTATTGTTATACCACTGCTGATCTCTTTTCATAAGATTGACATGACCTCTGGTCCCACATTTTTTCAGAGTGGAGCAGCCTACCCCATTATTCCTTTTCACAGCAGAATTTGCATGAATTGCTGCCTTAGAGCCCAGGGGAACAGGAGCAGTCACCTTCCTTGATTCCATAGTTCTCTAAAGAATAAATTTTTTAGAAAGTGATTTCTCTGGGTCAGCTCTCTTTCTCTCTTGACTTTGCCAACTCCTTATCAACAGCCTTCACACCCTGGAAAATGGCTCTGTCCTGAGGCTCTCTTCTGATGACTGAATATAACCTTGACCATCACTTCGTGTAAGGGCCTAGT
This sequence comes from Bettongia penicillata ogilbyi, assembly GCA_023548195.1. Classification (NCBI taxonomy): domain Eukaryota; kingdom Metazoa; phylum Chordata; class Mammalia; order Diprotodontia; family Potoroidae; genus Bettongia; species Bettongia penicillata. The sequence goes on from JAJHZJ010000061.1 coordinate 4,470,816, forward strand.
CGTATTTTTGCTCAGTTCACCACCTGAACTTCTCCATATCCTCACTAAAAACCTCATCCTCTCTCCTCCCTTTCTATTTCCACTTTATATATTATCTTGCCTCATTAGAATATAAATTCTTTGAGGGTAGGGACTATCTTACTTGCTTTTTCCTTATCACATAGGACAGTGTCTAGTCCATAGTACTTTAAATGCATTATCAATCCATTTATCTGTCTCTGCTATAGACCTCTCTGTAGTCAGTTTTTTCTCAAATAATTTTACTGTGTGCAGCAGCTCATTCAATCAAATATGCTATTTTTGCATTTTCAAAATGGATTAGGTGCACTTGTAGCAATAGCTGCTTGCCATCCAGTAGTCCTGAATTTACTCAAAATAGTCTAATGAAATCTTCTTCTGACTTCCTTTCCAACTAGACTCCAAAAACCATCTTTTCACATTCAGCAAAACTCAAAAATACTCTTTCTATTCTCCCTTGGAACTGTGATTGCTTCTCTAGCCTCTTCAAGCATTCAAACACTGGGATATCAGGGTCCTATGATTTCCTATATCCTACCAGATCAAATACTGTTCCTTTAAAACTTTCCATCATTTTTTTCCATTTCATTTGCTCACCCCAGCTATCATATTTTGGTGGCATATGCTATATAGGACTCAAATGGTTCCTCTCTAGAAAGGTAATGACAGCTCCTCTAAGAATTATCAAATTTCGCATAGAAAAATCCTGGCACTGGCTGGTATCCAACACTGGCTTGTTTTCTATCACCACATGTTTCATTTCTCCCATACCCATTACTCACAGCATTTTAATCCCCTTTGCAGGAATGCCTTTAATTTTATTTCTGTCTATTGGGGGGGGGGGTGTCTAGTGACGAGTTTTCAGAGATTCAACCCAAGTTCTATCTCCATCATGATGCTAGAATGTGCCACTGATTCACCTAACTTACAAATCATAGACAGGACTTTATATGACACCTTATAACATTTGCAAAGTATTTCATATTCTTGTCCCCTCCTTCAAAAACATCATTCACAGAACTTTGAAGGGCATTCTTAATGTACTTCCTTGATACCAAGAGGCACTCCTCATTTCAAAAATCTTTTACATGAATTCAATTCTAAAGCCTTGCACCAATGCTCTGGAGATTAAACATTCATTCTGCTTATTTTTAGCTTAATTCATAATCACAACATACCAGCTCTGAATACTAAAGCACACAATCCTGCACTGGTTATGGTAGAACAACTTGTCAGAAAATCCTCCTGACCAATCTAAGCCTAGGGAAGGAATTGAATCTAAAAGGAGAAAGAAAAAAAAAACTTCAACATCTCTGCAGTGCTAACACATTCAAAAACAGAAAATTCAGGCAAAGTTCCACACCCCAGTTCATATGAAGGCACCTGGAAAAGTATCACCAGTTTGAAGTACTTCGTGAATTATCTATAATTCACAAGCCCTCACCAATGGGTTTACTTTTGCCAGTAGGCTATAGGACACACTAGTTTAGCTCTCAAAAGATAATAAAACAGCAAAACAAATAACAATAAATATACCTTCATATAAACATAAGGGGCACATTTTTCTATAGTTTAACAGACTGCAATCAGTTCATATGGAATTAGCTGAGTGATCAAACCCAAGGAATCATAGTGAATAGATCAATTTCAGTCTGGAAGGTGGCTTCCAGTAGAGCCATGGGGCTTTGTCCTTAGGATTGTTTGTTATTCATTTTTTCAGTGACTTAGATGAAATACACACACACACACACACACACACACACACATACACACATGTATGTGTTGTTGACTGGTCAGTCATTTAAATTGTGTCTGACTCTTCATGACTCCATTTGGGTTTTTCTTGGCAAAGATACTATAGTGGTTTATCATTTTCTTCTATAGCTCATTTTATAAATGAGGGAACTGAGGCAAACAAGGTTAAGTGACTTTCCCTAGGTCACATACCTACTGTAAGAGGACAGATTTGAACTCACAGAGATTAGTTTTCTTTCACTTTCTTCGCCTCAAGTTCAGCATTCTGCCCACTGTGCAGCCTAGTTCCCCCATATATACACACACATACATATACATACATACATGTCTATATGTATATGTATATATATATATACATACACCCAAATATATAGACACACACATATAAATTTAATAGGGTTGGTATATCAACCCTATTAAATTTGTGAATGACAAAAATCCAAAAGCAAAACTAATATGTCAAATGATAGAACCAAACTCCAAAGGGATCTCAAGAAGCTAGAATGACCCAGATCTAATAAGGAGAAATTTCGCAAGGATAAAAGTTAAGTCCTATATGAGTTAAAAAAATAGTAAAATACATAGTGTCAGTCCTTAGATCTTAGAGTGATACAAACCCAGTTTGTGTCAACAGTGAGACCTGACTGATGGAAACAAACCAACCCAAATGACATTTGAGGTAGAGACATAGTATCTAAAGGTAGGGAAGTGATAGTCCCATCATATATTGCCATGGTCAGAATGGAAATATTCTGCTCAATTCTTGGGTCACAGAATTTAAAGCAAGACAGGGTTCTAAATATCATCTACTCAACACCCTCCCCCATTTTATAGTTCTGGGCTATTTTAGGAAATACCTTCATGAGCTGGGGTGCATTCATTGGGGAGCAAGTCAAGTCAATTCAAATCAACAAGAATTTGTTAAGTGCCTACTATTTGTCTACACTGTGCTAAGCACTAGGGATAAAAAGTAAGGGAAAACAACAATAGCAACAATAACCAGTCCCTACTCTCAAGGAGCTCACAGTCTAATGGAGGATAAAACATGCAAACAACTATGTGCAAACAAGATATATCTAGGGCAAATAGGAGATCATCTTAAGAGGAAGGTAGTAGATCATCTTAAGATTAAGGGAAGGTATTAAGAGGGATTGAGAAAGGCTACTTATAAAAGAAATGATTTTGGTTGGTACCTGAAAGAAGTCAAAGAAACCAAGAGGAGGTGAAGAGAGAGAGCATTCCAGGCAAGGGAAGGAGGGGGACAGTGTAATGGTAATTTAAATGAGAAGATCTTTCCCATTCATTAATAGGCCCATGGGACCTGCTTAAGTCACATGGAAGCCTGAGTCACATGGAACAGGAAGGGGTGGAGCAGGAAGGATGGAACAGGAAGACACAGAGCTAGAGTAGACCTGAGAGGAAATTTGGTCAGAGTAGTCACAACTGAGGGAGAGAGGAGGCAGACAGCTAGGCTCCTGAGTGTTTGTTTATGGGAAGGCCCCAGCATGGGGAAGGCTTGAGGGTAGTGTTATCCTCTCATTGTTATTGTGTATAGATTTTTGTTACTATGATGGATTTGGCTTTCTGGTGTCTAAATAAATGTTTTTGTTCTTTCTTCCATGTGGAGAATCTGTTGCATTTCATGATTCACAAGTAAGCTGTGATATTCATAACCACTGTGGGTACTGTGAATATCGTACTGGCGCTATGGACAATGAAAATAGGCCACATGTGACTTCGAGGCCCTAGGTTCCCCACCTTGGACTACACCTTTGTATTTAGACATCTGTGGTTATGAATGTTATTACTATGCCTCTTCTTGGGTAGAAGACTATAGTCTTCTGTGAATTTCTATGCACTTCCCACAAATGTTTCTATGTCTTACCTGCTTCTTTCTCTGTATCTGATTTTGCTTGGGTTTTTGTGGGCATTTTCCTCTTCATATCCCCATTTTCTATTTCAATCCCTCTTTATCAGATCAGAAAATTTCTAGGCAAATATTCATTTTTACTATCCTGTCAGATTCACTCCATCTCTTCTCCATTTTTTCTGTATCTGAAATTATAGTACAAATGTCCAAATCCTATTCTCAAAAACCATTTTCACAACCAGCTATTTTATTCCTTATGTCTGTCTTTCCTTCTGAAACTTCTTCTCTCATTTTTCAGACCTGATGAAACAAATACTTATGCCAGTTAGGTCTTCAGTTTCTTCCTTAGTGTTCCAGAATTTCAAGAGATACTTTATAGGTTCCTTCTTATATTATCATTTGCCCCTGCATGAATAATGAGAGGTGGATATTAGTCCTTAATTTTTACAAGTCTCAGAAGTACCCCACAGGATCACAGATCTAGAGGAGAAAGGAATGGCAGAAGTCATTTATTCCAACTCCCCTCATTTTACAGATGAGGAAACTGAGGCTCAAGGCAGTTAAGTAGCTTACTCAAGGTTCATAAGTAATAATTGCCAGAGGCAAGATTTGAATTTCGGCCTTCTGCCTCCAGAGTCAGTGACTTTTTGCCTGTGTGTTATCCTAGACACATGTTGTGGTAAGAAAATATACATCTTACTTGTTCCTATAAGGTTGTTACAGACCACCTCAAGTAGAGCTCAGCAAGGACTGGTCAACTAATGCTACCTCTCCCTTCTTCCAGAAACTTTTAGAAGAACCTATGTTGCATGGGAAGCTGCATTTTCTTTAGAGGGTTCAACTCTTGTCTATGGAAAGAGACTAAAGGTTAAAGTGGCTAGGTGGTGCCATAGTGCACAGAGTGCTGGACCTGGAGTCAGAAAGACCTGAGTTCAAATATGGCCTCAGACATCTACTAACTTAACGACCCTGGGCAAGTCATTAACTGTAAAATGGGGATAATAATAACACTGACCCAATAGGGTTATTTTAAAGATAAGCTGAGACATTTATAAAGTGCTTAGCACAATACCTGACACATAGAAAGCACTATATTATTAGGCTATTTTATTATTATTGTTATGAATTTTACTCCAGTGCTCTAGCAAGTCAGTTGTCCTTACCTTTCATCTCTATGTCACATTCTGCCACCCTCTGACCTCATGACAAAGGTTTGAATCCTCCTCTGATTTTGCAGATTTTTTAAAATTTTTTATTTTCCTTCTAGATCACTTTTTTCATTCTTACAAGAAATGTTTCATTCTCTCTGATAATCCAAAAAAGTAGAAAGGCATTCCTGTAACTTTCTGCTTTGGGTATACACACGGATGTTATTAGGTGCTATAAGCAAAGTAAATATGGTTCCACCTATGAAATTCCCTTGAAAAGTCCTCTCATCCTCCATATTTGTCAGAGCTGATTGCCAGTTCTTGCTACTGATTCTTTCCACCAGCTGCCTGTTTTCTACACCTATTTGCTCTGCTGAAGACTCTGTCACCAGGAGATCCTATGTAAGGATGTTTTTAGACAGCAAGTTGTCCTACTTTTCTCTTTTCTTTTCTCTTGATATCTGAAAGTACTTGTTCAGATATATTTGATCTTAGCAGACTCCTGCCAAAACCCTAAAGTGAACAGTAGCTGCTTTTAGCTTGTCATCTATAGGGTGGGTTTTTTTTTTCCTTTACTGAATTCAGCTACTATTTATTTATCATCTCTTTCTTTCTCATTTCCTCTCTTATTGCTGATATCAGGTACTCTCTATTTGATAATTTTCTTTTCCCTGTGTAACTATCTTCTCTCTCCTCTCCATAAAATGCTAGTAATATATTCTTCCCACCCAGTCAGTACAATAGATGAAAAGATTAATGACCTAATATCTTTAAATTTAAATCTATAGAAGTAGAATTCTCTGCAAGTATTCAATGTTATTCTTAATCTTTTGAAGTTTTGATATTTTATTTTATGACTTATTTTAGAAGTCATGAAAAAAGGATACTTAGGATATTATAATAGAAATGCTTAATAACCTATTTTGATTTTAATTTGGTATACTTTGTATATCATATGTGTTAATTATCTAATGCTATCATTAGACATCTCACCACCTTGGAGTTGGCATCTGCTAAAACCTTTAATAATTAAGACAGAAACAATTCCTATCCACTGGTTGCTACAATGGGAATGAAATACTGAACAGTAACATAATGAAAATTATAGGAATGGTAGAGAGTACCTTGGTATTGGCCTACTACCTTCTTTAAAATTCCCAGATAGTTCAGTATATTTTAGCCTTGGTGAAATCAACAAAATGTATGCTCAACTGAATTGAATTTGTATCATCTATTCATCCATCCATCTATCTATCTGTCTGTATGTCTACAAATAGAGTTTTTTTCATTTCTCAAGATATAGTTCAACAAAGCAATACTGTTAGACATTGCCTCTTTTAAAGATACTGAATATGTGTGCATAGTCTATGTCTGTGGTGAAAAGGACAGATAAATAGATAATCAGATACAACATAGACTATATTATATATTATTTATATCTATATACGTGCATACATATATAATTATTATCTGTAAGAGAGGCATCATGAAACATTACTGCTTTTAAAGCTTGGTCTGCTTCTGAAGGAGATGAAAACATATGGAAACAATTATTTATTTGGTGACTTCTGCTTTAAATACATAACAGAAATACTGAAAAACTGGAAGATAATTATCAGCAAGTATGGAGGATACTTAAAATCAAAGGTTGAATCAAATTTTCAGTGAAGAGAGGAGGAAGAGGAAGAAAATTGCCAGAAGACGGTTCTATGATATTCCTTGTAAAGAGTCTGGTTAACAATGATTTGTTAAAACTGCTTATTTTAAAAGCCAATGGATTTTATGAATTTATGTTTGAGCCTGGCTCAGTTAATATGGTCTGCTATCAAAGCTAAAATAAAGATACAAGAATCCTCGAATGATATTGCTCTCAAAGACAAGTATTTTCCTTAGGTGATCTTTAACTCCTATGACTTCTATGCTAATAATGATAATAACTAGCATTTATGTAACACTTTAAAAAGCACTTTGCACATATTATTTAATTTGATCCCCACAATCACCTTGTTATGTGTTATTCTGATCTCCATTTTGCAGTTGAGGAAACTGAGGCAGAGAGAGGTTAAATGACTTGTCCAGGATCACTGAGTGTCTGAGGTGGATTTGAACTCAGGATCTCTTAACTCCAAGTAACTTTAGTACTCTTGCCACTATGCCACCTATGATGCATCCATTAAAAATTTAGTTGTGTTCATCTTTGAGTAGCACATTGGACTCCATGCAGGTCTCTTCTAACTCTGCAGTTGACTCATTTGGCTAATTTTGCTTATCCTCTTTGCTTGGGCAACCCACTTATGATCAAGGCATGACAAGAAAGTGAGGGAAGTATGACCTTGGATATTAAAAGCCTTTAGTGGCCTTCAGCAGCTTTTCTTCTTATACTCAGTTTATCTGTAATTGAAAAGCAGGCAAAAGAGCATACCTAAATGAAAATGGCACTATACAAGTTCTTTTCCCCCTGCTTAATTACTTGCATCCATGTGGCTTAATGTTGGGAGGAAAATCTACAAGAATTTTTTCTCCTTTATATTCTGAGCCAGAAAATGTTATCTCTATGTACTCCGACTCAAAAAGCCAATTCTCACCCGAACTAAATTCAAGTTCCAGTATAAGTAAGAAGATAGAGCAGGTTATTTTCAAAGAATTCAAACTATTTTGGTGTTACATAAAAACGTATATATCATATTTTAAAATCTGGCTTTCTACACTTGCCTTACTTATGATTCAGATACATGTTCATTCAATCCACAGGTATTTATCCTATGTTTACCATGGGCTTACTATTATCTTACCAGCAGAGATAAGCAAAGGACTGCCTTAAAATTTGTTAGGACTTGCAAAGTCAGATCAGCCAAAGAAGCCTTTTATAACTCACCTCTTCAACTCCTTCTCCACCCCCATCCTCCACCCCTAACCTCGAACAGAAATTCTTTTAGAAGGTTATCTCAGCAATAACACAGGATGCTCACTAACCCTTGTCCAATTTCCAAACTTCAAAAAAGATGCAAGAACAATGTTTTTAACAGTACAAGTATTCCCACCACTAATTCAGATTGCAGCCCCTCCTTGACTTGGTTGTTTCTACACCGTGGTAATTTTTTTAAAGCCATTTTCTGATGGTCACTGTTTTGGTGATGACACTCTCTGAACTTAGCAAGGTTGTCCTTGGGGGGCAGACATAGAATCCATACCTGAAGCCTTCCCAGGCTGATTGAACCTAACAAAGCAAGTGCTCTATTGCCATAGCCTCTGAGAACTTTTGGTGACCTTCAGGCAAAAATGACAGATAAGAGTGCCACCTTAATTCTCACACACAATGTTGAATTTCTGTTCATTCTATTATACACATTTCCCTATCCTTAACTTTGCTCCTGGAGATTTTAAAGAAGCAGCTAACAAAATATAATTGGTCTTGGGGGGAGGAGCCAAGATAGTGGAGTAGAAAGACTCATGTATGCTAGCTCTGAACCCACAGCCCATAAATTTTCTGTAAAAAGAACTCCCCACAAATTCTGGAGCACTGCAAGCCTCGCAGAAACACAGTGGAAGAGATTTCCATTCTAGAGAGCCCTGGAAAGCTGTCCCTAGAGATCCATCATGCTCCGGACAGCGGAGCCCACCCCTGCCCTGCCCTGCCTGTGTGGCCCCAGAGGAGCAGATCTGAGCAGGCTTCAGGGATGGAATCTCCGGCAGCCGCAAAGGTTCCCTCCACCCACAGGCACTACAGGTCAGTGAGAGAGACTTCTGGGCTGGCCAAGAGGGGAGTGGGATGTCTCCATGACTCGGGCCCCCTCGGGAGGCAGCAGCAGCCAGGCACTCCCGGAGCAGGCAGGAGTTCTGCTCCATTACTGAAGATCTCTCCATAACCCCCCTGAGGGAACTGAGCCTGGGAGGCGGCCCTGCCCCCACCTGAGCACCAGAACTTAAGCTCACATTGAATAGCAGCCATGCCCATGTGGAAAGCCCTGAGGCTGGGGAGCAGCATTTGAATCTCAGACCCCAAGCACTAGCTGGGAAGATCTAGGCGGGGGTGGACAGGAATCTCAGAAGACAAGTAACTGGCTGGGAAAATGCCCAGAAAAGGGAAGAAAAATAAGACCATAGAAGGCTACTTTCTTGGGGAACAGATGATGTTTCCTCCTTTCATTTCCAATGGGGAGGAACAATGCTTGCCATCAGGTAAAGATGTGGAGGTCGGGAACTCTGTATCCCAGACATCCAAGGTGGATGTCCAGTGGGCTCAGGCCATGGAAGAGCTCAAAAAGGATTTTGAAAATCAAGTTAGACAGGTGGAGGAAAAACTGGGTACAAAAATGAGAGAGATGCAAGAAAAGCATGAAAAACAGGTCAATACCTTGCTAAAGGAGACCCAAAAAAATGCTGAAGAAAATAACACCTTGTAAAATAGGCTCACTCAATTGGCAAAAGAGGTTCAAAAAGCCAATGAGGAGAAGAATGCTTTCAAAAGCAAAATTAGCCAAATGGAAAAAGAGGTTCAAAAGCTCACTGAAGAAAATAGTTCTCTCAAGATTAGAATGGAACAGATGGAGTCTAATGACTTTATGAGAAACCAAGAAATCATAAAACAAAACCAAAAGAATGAAAAAATGGAAGAGAATGTGAAATATCTCATTGGAAAAACAACTGACCTGGAAAATAGATCCAGGAGAGACAATTTAAAAATTATGGGACTACCAGAAAGCCATGATCAAAAAAAGAGCCTAGACATCATCTTTCATGAAATTATCAAGGAAAACTGCCCTGACATTCTAGAACCAGAGGGCAAAATAAGTATTGAAGGAATCCATCAATCACCACCTGAAAGAGATCCAAAAAGAGAAATTCCTAGGAACATTGTGGCCAAATTCCAGAATTCCCAGGTCAAGGAGAAAATATTGCAAGCAGCTAGAAAGAAACAGTTCCAGTATTGTGGAAATACAATCAGGATAACACAAGATCTAGCAGCTTCTACATTAAGGGATCGAAGGGCATGGAATAAGATATTCCAGAAGTCAAAGGAACTAGGACTCAAACCGAGAATCACCTACCCAGCAAAACTGAGTATAATACTTCAGGGGAAAATATGGTCTTTCAATAAAACAGAGGATATTCAAGCATTCTTGATGAAAAGACCAGAGCTGAAAAGAAAATTTGACTTTCAAACACAAGAATGAGAAGCATGAAAAAGTAAACAGCAAAGAGAAGTCATAAGGGACTTACCAAAGGTGAACTGTTTACATTCCTACATGGAAAAACAATATTTGTAACTCTTAAAACTTTTCAGTATCTAGGTAGTTGGTGGGACCACACACACACATATACGTACACACGCACACACATGTACATGTATGCGCACATACACACATGCACGCACATACAGAGACAGAGAGCACAGAGTGAATTGAATAGGATGGGACTAAATCTTAAAAGAAATTAAGGTAAATGGTGAGAGAGAAATGTAGTGGGAGGAGGGAGGGTGAAATGGAATGGGGTAAATTATCTCTCATTCAAGAGGCAAGCAGGAGACTTTTTAGTAGAGGGAAAAAGAGGAGAGCTGAGAAAAAAACATGAAGCTTACCCTCATCACATTCAGCCAAAGGAAGGAGTAAAATGCATACTCATTTTGGTATGAAAACCTATCTTACAATACAGGAAAGTGGGGGAGAAGGAGATAAGCAAGGTGGGGGTTATGATGGAAGGGAGGGCAATGGGAGGAGGGAGCAATTTGAAGTCAACACTCTGGGAGGGACAGGGTCAAAAGACAAAATAGAAACAATGGGGGGCAGGATAGGATGGAGGGAAATACAGTTAGTCTTACACAACATGACTATTATCCAAGTCATTTGCAAAACTACACAGATAGGGCCTATATTGAATTGCCTGCCTTCCCAAAGGGAATATGTGGGGAGGGAGGGATGGGGAGAATTTGGAACTCAAAGTTTTAGGAACAACTGTTGAGTATTTTTCTTGCTACTAGGAAATAAGACATACGGTTAATGGGGAATAGAAAGTCATCTGGACCTACAGGACAAAAGAGAAGATGGGGACAAGAGAAGGGAGGGATGATAGAAGAGAGGGCAGATTGGTGATAGGGAAAATTAGAATGCTTGGTGTATTGGGGTGGGGGGAGGGGATAAATGGGGAGAAAATTTGGAACCCAAAATTTTGTGAAAATGAATGTAAAAAGTTAAATAAATTTATATTTAAAAAGTAAATACATATATATATATATATATATATATATATATGTAATTGGTCTTTAATGTTCAGATCTTAACTCAATATGCATACTTAGAAGCCAAGGAATTCTTAGGTTGGATAAATATCAAACCAATTCTGAATTGAAAAGTTACAGTTCACTGCTGTGCTTTGTGACACACCAACATTGACAAAGTAAATCTTGTGTTGAATCATCCTATGAAGTCAGTCCATGTTTAATTGGCACCACATCCTATTCTTGTGGAACAGTTTATCTATTGAGGCCTAGAGTTATGACCAGGGGTAGGTCAGGCAGATAGCCAATTAAAGCATCTTCAAGAAGCTAAACAAAGTCTCATGTATAGGAAAAAGAGTAGCTGCCTACTTTTATTATCTCAAGCCTAGAAAAATTATATTGCTTCAGTGTATCTTCTCCTCCCCCAAATGTGGAACAGTATTTGAAATTACATTATTGGAGATTCATTCTTTTAAATTTAGCTTCTAGGTCACTCATAAAATGCAACTGTTCTCTCAAAAGTAATACATTAAACTAACTCATGCTAAAGTGATAGTAATTTATCATATCTATTTTCCTTCTGAAATGAGGACAGATAAAAGTGCTAGGCACCAGAGGAACGAGAGAGAAGGGGCAGATAAGAAGGGGGGCAAAGAGGAAAAACTGGGAGTTGGGAGACTTTGCCTTTGCAACTTTGCCTAAGAATTTGCCCTGGGATTGAACCTAGTTATAATTGAGGCTTTGGGCCACTACCCCCAGATCTCTGTGACATGGCGCTGCTGAGTGGCCACCGATCGGGTTGACTAAACTTGTAAAAAAAAAAAAAACAAAACTCTTCATTTGTGTGAATAAAGGAACAGTACAAATTTAATTCCCTTTTCAAATATTCAGTTACTGATATCTAATCCTGTTGTTATTTGAGGACTGTGATCTTTCTATAAAAGGTCTTTTTATTTTTAAAGCTTTTTTGAAAAGCTTTGGTCAAGTTGAGGACAATGGCCAGTAATTATACATAGCAAGCACACCTCATCTTTGTCCAGTCAGATCAGTTTGTTTCTACAGGGCTACGGGTTGTTTTGCCGATTCTGATATGTACATTTCCTTTTCTAATCATATTCCTTTCCACTGGGGCTGATGGCTTTTTACAAGATTAAGAATGTATTTGTGCTGCATTTCATTAATCCCCTATGTCAGTTAATTGAACTGTGTTTGTTTATGCAGCTGCTCCCTCCCAAGACACTCTTTTGGAAAAGAGACAAGAGTTCTGAATGTGCCTTTTTGAAAATCAGCAAATAGTTTAGAGTCTAATGCAAAAAAAAAATCAAGGATTCTATTTATCAAGCTCTGAAAACAACAGTTATCAGTGTATATGAGTGCATTTTATTGCTGCTCAATCGTTTCAGTCATGTCCAACTCTGTGACCACATTTGGGGGTGTTCTTGGCAAAGATACTGGAGTGGTTTACCATTTCCTTCTCCAGCTCATTTTACAGATGGAGAACTGAGGCAAACAAGGTTAAAGTGGCTTGACCTGGGTCACACAGCTATTAAGTGTCTGAGGCTGAATTTGAACTCATGAAGTAGAGTCCTTCTGACTCCACGACCAGCACTCTAACTCCTACTGCTCTATATTGATATATACAAGTATGGAAAGATCTTCCTTTTCAACTATACCCCCTGCCCTGCAATAGCACTACAGTACCTCAAAATATTACAGATTTAGGAGTGGTTCATTTTCACACACACACACACACACACACACACACCACTCCCTACAAGGTTTGTCCAAGTTGATAAGCAAAGGCTGGAATAATTTAACTTTGCATCCTGATTGTCAAACTGGATGTTAACATATGCCCTAGCCCAGAGTTGGATGACCTGATTACTTTCTCATTCATGAAGTTGCTTTTAATCTCCCTGCAAATTTTAGATCCTTTCACAGTTAACTTTCTGCCTAATTCATTCTTATTTCCTCTTCTCCTTAAGCAACTCAAGACTGACCCAACTGTCTACTTTCCTAAAATATTTGTGTGTGTGCATGTGTGCGCGCACGTGTGTGTGTGTGTGTGATAACAAACCCTTTTCTCCATCGATCACAGTGGAGATATCCCATTTGGATCCTAACATCACAGTCCATGAAATAGCACATGAATAACAATTCTACCTACTCCTAGCCCTTTCCTTCCCCTTTCTCTACAACAGAGTGTAGGTTTCAATCACTCTCCACATTTCTTTTTTGGTAAAGATTTTGTAGAGTGACTATGGAAGAGTCATAAACAAACATCCTCTGTATGTACCTCAATGGATTAATGATCTCATGGATATGAGTACTCTTCAACAGTGGATGCAATCCATCCACTTCTTTTCACTTGTTCATATGATCCTCCAGGAGAGAGGGTAGGATTTTCCTTTAGGTTCTTAATATTAAGAAGGGAAACAATGCAGCATGCAGGATATCCATTTGTCATCCCTGACTCTCACTACATGAGTGGTACATCTCATTTTCAGGATCCCCAAGCCAAGACCACCCATCTCTTTTCACTCCTGTTTTTTTACTATTAGAAGACACCCTGTTCTCCAGGACTAAAGCCCAACAAGCAAACTGAGCTTAGCATAACAATCTTTTGCTCCTACCTTCTGGATGAACTCTGCTGCCGTAAAATCTCAGAATTGTTTCACATTAGCTCCAGGTTGTCCCTGAGCTTTGATAAGCACCTGCAGGAACCACATTCAGGTCATGAAGCCCTGCGATGAATCATATTCCCCTCATCGTTGCTGTTTCCCCTCATCGTTGCTGTTTCCCCTCATTGCTGCAGCAACCGCTCACTGCATGTTTCTTTGTCTAGCCACCCCTACACGTATCAAGGTTTTGCCTCACTACAGTAGGCCTCTTCCTAGGGGAGACACTGGCATATACGTTTAGTCACTCTCTTCCGAAGGAATAAAGAAGGCTTTTTTGCCTATAACCTCTGTGAGTTCTTAGGTTTTATTTTTCAGAGTTTAACGGTTGGTACATGTGATCTCTTTAGTATTTTCAGAGTTAGCAATTGTTGCATAACCTCTGTGATTCTTTGGTCATTTATTTTTAGGTTGTGACATCTCTTTGATATATCTTTTATGCCCCTTCTTACATCCATTTAACAAGTAACTATTCACTATAACTTGCATAGAACGCAATTTTGATCTTGAAAGACTGTGATACTGCAGGATTCATAGTCAGATAGCATGATTGGAAGACCAAGACATGTTTCAGAGTTAAAAAAGAGAAAGTTTCAAGGAAGAGTTAGAATGATCAAAAATAATATAAAAATCTCCAAATGTAATGTAGCCCACTATTCATCCTTATCAATTCTAGGTCCAACTTATTGTACATCTGCAGTCTACATTAGTCATGTATGCTGATAGATAAGTTCAATGAGATGTCTAATTTCCTATTATAGACAGAACAACAGGCACTCTTCATTCTTTTGAGTTAGGCCAAACTCTTCTAAGTGATTATAAGCCTTATTTAAAAGGTTTTCCAATGTTCTATGCCTTTTATCTGTTAAAAAAAAAGAGCTTCTAGAAGATCAGTCTCTTAGATTTGGACCCCATGCTAAGCATCTTCCATGACAGTGACAGTTACCATTGACAAACATGTCTCCCTGTCTTTTAGCTTCTTGTAATATTACTAATCAGAGGATTGGACAGAGTTCTCTCTGCTGTTTCATCTTTTAAGGCATCTAATTAATTTTTTTAATATACTTGTGGAGTAGACTTTGTTGGAAGAAAGCCTCTAAAATCTCTAAAGGGATTCCTAACCTCTTTAATGTCATGGACCCCTTTGGCAATCTGATAAAGTTTATGGATTCTTTCTTAGAATATCTTTTTAAATATATGAAATAAAAACGCATGGAATTACAAACAAAATCAGTTACATTTAACACCATTATCAAAATATTTTAAGAAGTTCTAAGATCCCAGGCTAAGAAACTTACTCTAATGTTTCATTTTGTTTTACCATGTCAGATACTTATAGTCAACAAACAATAATTTCAATGAGATCTTGTATTTTCTGCACTATAGTCAATTGTGTGTTCAAATAATAAATAGACATCTGTTGAGATTTATTTAGCATCTACTGTGTCAGAAGCTGAAATAACTCCCTCCCATAAAGGAACTTACATTCTATTAAAGAAGTCAATGTGTCAGTGAGGCAGTATGTGTGTGTGTGTGTATGTGTGAGTGTGTGTGTGTGTGTGTGTATACACAAAATATGTAAAGCAGATTGGAAAGGCAGGCACTAGCAACAGCTATACGGATCTGAAAAAATTTTAGGTAGGAGGTGGTACTTCAGCTGAGTTCTGGAAGAAACTAGTGATTCCAAGAGGCAGAGATAAGGAAGCATTAGGTAGAACAAAGGCTGATATTCATGAGATGAAGAGTTAAGTTTTGAAAAGAAACAATAAGGTCACAGATCAAGGAGTATGTGTAAGCAAATAATATGTAATTAACCTGGAAAGGTAATTTTAAGCTAGTTTGGGAAGGTGTTTATAAATGCTAAACAATAGAGTTTTAACTATAAAAAAATGGTCTCTGGTAGGATGTTGTTAGCAAAAATCTTCCCATTTCCTTCTCATGCTTTCATTAAGTACGCCCTAAATATGTCATGCATATACTGAAAAAAGATGTAGTAGATGAGGATGTAAATATATGGGCTGGTAATTTTTAATCTTGATTGCCTTTGGTGGGAGGTAGTGATAATAGCTGTGATTTTTCCTAATCTTTTGGTATCAGACCCTCTCTCAGATGTCTTAAAAATTGATTCTTTTACGCCCTTACAACCACGCCACCTCCAGCATGATCCCCTTCATGCCTACTTGGCCTAGTTTAGCTACTTGTCTCATCTTCATTTCTTTAATGTAATCTCTATTTCCTCATAGAATACATTGAGAACTATAATATTGTTATATGCTGTTGTTCATCTGTGTCTTTCTCTTTGTGACCCCATGTGGCATTTTCTTGGCAAAGATACAGCAGTGGCCGCCATTTTCTTCTCTAGATAATTTTAAAGATGAAGAAACTGAGACAAACAGAGGTAAGTGACTTGTCCAGGGTCATACAGTTAGTATGTGTAGAATCTAAATGTGGTAACTTCCCTCTCATCGATGGAAAAAAGAATTTGTTTTAGAAATCCTTTTAGATCTTTTCTATTTGAGGGACTATGTATTGCTCTTCTTCCATTTTTATCCTAAAATTTTACCTTCATAATAAATTGGCTTAGTTGGGGAAGTTACCAAGCTTTTGGTAAACTTACTTCCCCCTCCACAGCTTCTGATTGTCTTATAAAGCAATATTTATATTCTCAGGAAGACAGACAACAGGATATACTAGAAATGGTCCTGAATTTGGAGTCACAGGACCAGGGTTTGTATCAAAGTGGTACCACATGCTACTTACGTCACCCTGGGGATGTCACATAACATCTCTTAGCCTCATGTTCTGTTCCTGTAAAAGACGGTTGGACTAGATGACCTGTAAGATCCCTTCAAGTTCTAAATTTAGAATTTAGAATGATTCTGACCTGCAACATGGTCATAATTAAGATTTAGGAAAATTATTCATGTATTTATTTTTATATGATGACTTTTTACAGTGGAAGAAAGGTTATATTTGTTCAATTTGGTCCTAGATGGTAGGAATATGGGGTAATCCATGGGAGTTATAAATATATCTAGTTATATCAGCCACATTTTTCCTGTCCCTCTTGACTCGTCTCTCTTTTTAAAGCAAATATGCTGAAAGCTTTAGCTGCACAGTCATAGTCTGGGCTGATTAAGGTAACCATGTTGTGGAGCTAATATTTAGCCTTCTGGGAGATTAACTCCACAGAAAATTTTTCTCCCAATGATCAAGACTGTCTTGGCATAAATCATGGTAGAAAAATAGAATACACTCTTTAATACAAAAGACATTTTGTCATGACCTAAAGAAAAATATCCTAATAACCAAAGCTGTCCAAAAATGGAATGGGTTGCCACAAGAAGTAGTAAGTTTCTCTTCATTGAAGGATTCAAATAAAGGCTAGAACAATAAACAAGAATTTATTAATCATTTGCTATATTCCAGACACTGGGTTAAGCACTTTTGGGGATACAAAAAAAAGACCAAAACATAGTCCCTGACCTCAAAGAGATTCAATATGTAAACAACTGGTAGCTGGCCATTTTTGGATATCTTGTGAAGGGAATTCTTCTTCAGGCACAGATTGGACTAGACAGTCTCTGCGCTCCCTTCTAAGTCTGAGATCTGTGACATTGTGATCATAGGGTCTCACAACTTCTCATCCAAAGAAGGCTTCGCTCTCTTCTTAGCCTGTGGGAAAGCTACCTTTTTGTTGTTGTAAGAAACTGGTTTTTATTTTTCTGCTGTGTATTTTGACTCTAAGACCCACTGGAGTAAAATTTAAGACTACCCTGTGGTAGTTCCTACCCTCCCCGCCATGGCCTGAAGACAGAAGAAGCTGAGAATCAGTCTTCAATAGCAAGCTGAGCACCCCCATATTCACTAGGACACTGTGAATGGGCACAGATAGGACCTGAAGTCCTTCAGATTGCTCTGCAACTCAGGTCAAGTAACAGTCACTTCTGGAGATGGGTCGGCCTATTCACCCTAAAACTCCTGTTTTGTCAATACCTTTTTAGCTGCTGTCTTTTCCTCCTTTTCATACTCGATAGAAGAAATGATCAGTCATGAACTCCTATGGTTTCCCACAACAGATGGCACCACGGCTATACAGAATGTCTCAGGCCAGCATCTATCTATCACCTCAGACCCCCAGTGAGTTCCCTTATTGGTGCAATGAATAGCAATGTCTACATATCAAAAGTCGCCGTTACTGAGTGGAATGGTTGAGATGTCAACAAAAGATGCTTCAATCAAAGGCTTTTGATTAGCTCTAAAGAGAAGTAATTACCAAGAGGCAAGGCTCCCGGAGAACTGCCTGGATCTGACTAGTGGGAAATGCCCAGCAATAGATGTGGCACCAATGGCAGCAGGAAATTTCAAAATTGCAAGTTAATCAGGATTTCTTTATGATGTACTACTCCTCAGCCGGATTTGCACAGATGCTTTTTCCAGGTTCTCTTCAGATTTAGCATGTAGATGCCTTCATTATTTTCTAAAAGCAACTTTTAGTTAATGTCTTTTGTTTTTTACACTAACATATTTTTCTTCAATTTTCCTCTCTTTCCCTTCCAGGAGAACCATGCCATAAAACAATTTTTTTTAATTTAAAAATTAAGAGATGGAAAAAAAAATCAGCGTAACTGCTCAGTACATTGAAAAAAATCTAAAAATAGGTGCAATGTACCACAACCCTGTACGTACCATCTCTGCAAAGAGGTAGGTGGATAGAAAATGTCATCTTATATCTTTTCTTTACTGCCATTCTTGTACTTAGTAATTTTACAACATTTACTTTTGATTTTTCTGTGTGTGTGGTAGTTTTTTCCATTTTTATGTCTGTAATCATGTATCTTGTTTTCTTGGTTCTGCTTTACTCTGCATCAGTTCAAGTAGATCTTTCCTTGATTCTCTGTATTCATCAAATCCATCATTTCTTATGACAAAGTAACATTCATGTGCTGGAGTTTATTTTACCATTCTCCAATCATAGATATCTATTTTGTTTCTAATTCTTTGCTACCACAACAAAATACTGCTATCAATATTTTTGTGTATAAGGAGACTTTCTTCTTATCAGTGATCTCCTTGGGGTATCAACCTAATAGTAGAATCTCTGAGTTAAAAGCATAGGCATTTTATTTGCATAATTCCAAATTGCTTCCCAAAATTGTTGAACTGATCCACAACTCCATCAACAATGTATTAGTATGCCTGTCTTCTCACAAGTCTTCCAACATTTACTATTCCCATTTTTTGACATCTTTGCCAATTTGCAGGATGTGAAATGAAATCTCAGGATTGTTTTTCTCATTTGTCTTGTTACTAGTGATTTGTCACATGTATATATGTAAATACATAGGTACACATATACAATTTCATATATAAATATATATGTTATGCATACACAAATATGCAGACACATTTGTTGTAAAAAATCCTCCTCTAGTAAGGGTATCTTTGTATCTAAGATATATACATAATTAACAGAGACACACATATACATCCTTCCATCATCAGTTTTCCATTTCTTTTCCTGAGCTCTGCTAAAGCAGAGTGTCACTAGGCTCCTGTACCAGCCACAAGCAAGTTTCTGCCTTTTGGTTTTCTGCAGCACAGGGGGCAGAGGAGAAGAGCTGAGTTCTGTTGTGAGACAGTGGGTTGGCCTATGTAGCCCTGCCAAAGTATGGTGGCTAGTGGGAGAAGGTGTTCTGAATGAGAGCAGTAAGGGTTATGAGTTACCCTTCTTTGCTCTTGCTTTATTGGACTATTATTACTTCATTAAGATCCTTGATATCTTAGACCAAGCAGAAATGGGACCACCAAACCTTACATAAGAATTCCTATGGGCAGCATTGACTTAGAAAAGTCACATATTAACATTATCAATATTCTATCATATTTTTATCTATTTTGTTATATATTTTCCAATTACATTTTAATGTTTCTGTTCAACTAAGGAGTATAGTCATTGTGTTTGACCTCTCTTTCCTATACCACAGAGACACAAGGAATTGTTTTATTTAATATACACAGTTCCTATTTTGCAAAGGTTTGAGGGAGTGTGAAAGTTTCTAGTCCTTTGTCTTGTTGGTTACGTGACTCCAAAGTGCCACCACTCTTTCTTTTGTAGATCTATTCTTCTATTTAGAAGATCAGATTTCCTAATACCTAGTTAGGTTCCTGCAGAAAAGAGTTTGAAGATATTCTCCATCTTAATCTGCAAGACACACAGGGCTTTAGACAATGTAAAGATTTCCTTCTAAAATTGTGATGAACACTATGCACAGCACCATATAGGATCTTGTTCTAGACAACATTAATACCAAAAACTTCCTTTCCCAATGTTCCTCTATCTTTTTGTCACCTTCCTCTGGCGGACAGGAGCTATTGCTGTCACTGTCATTTACATAGTGCTTCAATGGTTTGCTAAGAGTAACGTCTTTAGTGGAGGGAGTCAGGAAGACTCCAGGTTCAAATCCCACCTCAGACACTCACTAGCAGCGTGATCTTGGGCAACTAATTTGAAATCTCAACTTTGGAATCCTCATCTGTAAAATAAAAGGATCAGAATCAATGCTCTCTGAGGTCCCTTTTATCTTTAAATCTGTGATTCTCACAATAATCCTATGAGGTAGGTCAAGAAGTAGGCTGGTAAATGTTTTACACCTCAGCTCTCTGTGAGGAAAGGGGTAAGGTGGAGAATATATATGTGACACACTTTTAAGTCTAATCTGCAATATAATTTTTTTTTACTGCTTTCTTAAGTCAAAGACAGGAGTGGGGAACCTGAAGCATCCTCAAGGATGCATGTAATCTTCTAGGTCCTTGGGTGCGACCTTTTGACCTTTTGACTGAGTCCAAGTTTTACAGAACAAAAATTTTTATTAAGGGAATTTGTTCTATGAAGTTCAGATTCAGTCAAAGGACCGCTTTTGAGGATCTAGAGGGCTACCTGTAGCTTTGAGGCTGAAGGCCCTCCAGACCTGGTCCAGGCAATCAAAAAAGTCAAGCCCTGGAGCATTTGAAGTATTTGCTGATTTCTGAGGTATAAATACTTTCACTGAAAATTTAACAATTATCTCTTGAAAGCTGGCACAAATCACTGTTCTTATAGAAAATCTTATCCCCATGGTCTCATATGAGGAAACTGATGTTAAGTGACTTCCCCAAGACCACACAGCTTTTAAGTATCAAAGACATGATCTGAACCCAGATCTTCCTGAATCCAAGTCAAACTCCCAATGCATTACAATATGGAAAAACTTGTATAAGAGGTAGAGAACATTATGAAATATAAAATGAATAATTTTGATTACATTAAATTTAGAAGGTTTTGCACAAATAAAACCAATGTAGCCAAGATTAGAAGGAAAGCAGACAATTAGGGGAAATTTTTATAGAGTTTTTCAGATAAAGGCCTTATATCGCAAATATAGAGAGAATTTTGTTAAACTTATAAGAATATGAGTCATAGAGCTCTGTTGAAGCAGAGTGTTTGATAAATGGTCAAGGGATATGAACAGGCAGTTTTCAGATGAAGAAATCAAAGCTACATATAGTCATGAAAAATTGCTCTAAATCATTATTGACCAGAGAAATGCATATTAAAACTACTTTGAGGTACCATCTCATACCTATCAGATTGGCTAAAATGATAGGAGAAAAAGACAAATGTTGGAGAGGATATGGAAAAATGGGGATGTTAATATACTGTTGGTAGAATTATGAACCTCTCAAACCATTCTGGAGAGCAATCTGGAATTATGCCCAAAGAGTTATAAAACTGTGTATACCCTTTGACCCAGCAATGCCACTATTAGGTCTATTTCCCAAGGTGATCAGGGGAAAAAGAAAGAACTATTTCTAAAATATTTATAGCAGCTTTCTTTGTGGTGGCAAAGAACTGGAAATTGAGAGAATGCCCATCAATTGGGGAATGGCTGAATAAGTTGCGGTGTATGATTATGATGGAATACTACTGTGCTGTAAGAAGTGATGTGCAGGTTGATTTTTAAAAAATCATGAAAAGATTTGCATGAAATAATGAAGAGTGAAATGAATATAAACCAAAAGAACGTTCAGTAACAGCAATATTGTTTGAAGAGTATCTGTGAATGACTAAGCTATTCTGAGTTAAATGAATATTCAGATCAAATACAAAGGATCTATGAATGAAGATGCTATCCACTTCCAGAGAAAGAACTGCTAAATGAAAGTGTATATTAGACGGTTTCACATATACACATACATATATACATACACATACTTATACATATATCAAATGTTGGCCTTCTCTAGTGTGGGATTGGGAAGGAGAGAGAAAAACAGCTTGGAACTCAAAATGTAACAAAAAAAAGTACTTGGTAGACTGATTGGCACTGGTTTCAGCACATATTCACTGTATTAGCATTCGTTAAAGCTCCCTACAAAATGGTGATACTTTGTGATTTTGTTTTTGTGACTCATAAATTCATATTGTGAACAATTAAGGATCTGAGGGCTTCAGGTTGAAGCCTGGGCATCCTCTAAGGGGGCAATGCCCCCAAATGTCCCAGGGAGATTACTGCTCCATATACTGAGGAGGTATACAGAAATGTGCATTGGAATGGATATTGCACAGAAGGATAGACTCTTACTGCAGGGAGGACTCCTGGGAAAAGTAGTATGCTTCACTATCACCTGTAGCAATGCACTCCCTCAGCCCTGCTCTCCATTTTCAATTATTTATTAATAAGTTATTTAAGTTGGTCTCCTGGAAATTATTTAGACATAGTTCTCACTTTCAAAGTTTTAGAAGCAAAATTTTATCCGTCCACCAGTGCCTTTTACATAGATTGAATGCTAATAGGATCATAAATATAGAGCTGGAAGGCATGTTAGAGAAGATCCAATTCATCTGAGGCACAGAGTCATATACCTAATAAGTGTCTGAGGTAAGACTTGAACGTGGGCCTTCCTCACTTCGAATCCAGCTCGCTATCCTCTACACCAAGTGTTTATTGAATGTTTGTTGTTCAGTCACTTCCGTTGGGGTTTTGCCATTTTCTTCCCAGATCATTTTACAGGTGAGAAAACCGAGGCAGAGTTAAAAAAGTTAAATGACTTGCCCAGGGTCACCCATCTAGGAGGTGCCTGAGGCCAGATCTTAACTCAGGAAGATGAGCTTTCCTGTTTCCAAATCTAGTGCTCTGTCCACTGCCCCACCTGGCTGTTCTTCTTGTCAAATGACTGAGATATCTTTTGATCATGAAAAAGCTAACTTCCTGGCTTCAGAATGCATGCCTGATATTTCACAAGATAAAAAATGGCTCTTGATTATTGCCTCCTACTCAACCTTATTGCAATGTGGAAGGGATCTCCTCCCAAACTAGTAATCCAATAAACATTTCAATTCAATAAGCATTATGAAGTGTCTACCATGTGCCAGGCATTGTGCTAAATGCTGGTGATTAAATCAGTAAAAAGAAAGCCAGTCTTTGCCCTCCAGGAGCTTGCAACCCCAAGACTCCAGGCTCTAGCTGCCAAGCCCTTAAGTTCACAAGGCTCTCTCTGCCTCCTCTGCTTACCCCTTTGCCCTTTCTCTTACCTGGCTCAATGCAGTCCAAGGACAGACTAACTAATTTTACCATAGGTACGAGTACACACAGGAGATTGTTCAGAGTAGCTTTAGCTTTAAATTCTGAATCTTACATTTTTCAGGATTTCTCCAGGAAGTCTCTTCTGACCTCCTGACCAAGGCTAGCACATGTCATTTTCTTACAATTGCCATCTCCTTCTTTATATTTGCTACTTATGTGACCTGAGAAAAAACATCTCACATCTCTTGGGGCTCACTTTGTCATCTATAAAATGCGTCAGTTGCCCTAGATGATATCACAAAGCTCTAAAGCCTATAAGCTTATTTTCCTAGGATGCTTCTTAGTGCTCTAGTTTGCTCTGATCCTGCTTGACTGCGCCCAACATTTTTTGAATGCCATTGTGACTTTGCCTGGCTTATTGTATAAGCCTGCATAGTACAATGAAAAATATGCTGACTTCGAAATTGGAGAAGCTGAATTTGACTTCTGGTTCTTTCCCTTATACCTTGTGTGACTTTAAACAAGTTATTTATAGGTACTCTGTGCCTCAGTTTCCTTATATGGAAGATGAGGGGATTAGCCTGAGGTCTCTTCTAGCTTCCAAATCTACCACCTTTTACTTTAAAACTTATTGAGTCCCTTTTTCACACTCCATGTCTCCTGTTCCTCCTGATGTGCCCTTTTAACTTTAGTCTAATGAGCATCCTTCCCTGAGACCGAACTCTCCCAGTTTCACTTTCCTCATCTGTAAAATGAGGGTAAGAGTAGTATCTACCTCCTAGGGTGGTTGTGAGCATCAAATGAAATAATAATTCCAAGAACCTTACAAACTTTAGAGTTCTATCTAAAGGTTATCAACTAGATGGCGTAGTAGAGAAGAGTGACAGTTCTGGAGTCAGGAAAACCTGAGTTCAAATCTGGCCTCAGATGCTTACTAGCTGTGTGACCCTGGGCAAATCATTTCAACCAGTTTGCCTAAGTTTCTTCATCCGTAAAATGAGCTGGAGAAGGAAATGGCAAACCACTTGGGAGTCTTTGCCAAGAAAACCCCAAATGGGGGATGAAGAGTTATCAGAATTAAAAATGACTAAACAACAACTTTGTTAATGTTACTTCACAGCATTGCTGTGAGGGTCTAATGAGACCACATATGTCAATTGCATTGAAAAATTTAAAGCATTACATAAATACTAGCCAGATAATAGGATCAGTGTTATGAATAAATATGGTTTATAATTCTTTTGGACTATTGATATTGAAGAGGCTATACCATCAGCCCATTGGTATTAGGGGTGGCGGAAAGTGATTTGAATGAATAAGAAAATAAGCATGGTCTGGCAGCTCCTATGGCAGTGGTCTCCAAAATGGGCCATGACCTGAGCCCAAGGCATGCGTGATCAACTGAGAGGTAAAAGTAAGTCAGTCAATAAACATTACTAAATATCTGCTATGTGCACTATGCTTTGAACACAGACAGAGACAAAAGACAGCTTCTGCCTTCAAGGAGCTCACGATTGCATGGGGGAGACAACCAGAAAACAAATATACACAAACAAGCTTTATACAGGATAAACTGGAAATAACTAAAAGGGGAAGGATGCTGGAAAAGAAGGATTAGGAAAGACATCCTAAAAAAGATGGGATTTTAGTTAGGACTTAAAGGAAGCCAGGAGGCAGATGTGAAGAGAAATAGAATTTAGGACATGGGGGGCAGCTGGAGAATTGATAGACAGACTGCGGTTTGTGGAATGAGTAGGACACCGAGGTAAGTGCGCCAAAGAGTATGTGATGGGGAGTAAGGTGTGAGAAGACTGGAAAAGGGGGAGGGGGGCTAGGTTATAGAGGACTTTGAGTGCCAAACCTAGGATTTTGTATTTGATCCTGAAGAAACTGGAATTTATTGAGTATAAGGCAGGAGATGACACATTCAGAACTGAGCTTTAGGGAAATGACTTTAGTGGCTGAATGGAGGATGGATTAGAATAAGGAGAAACTTGAGATAAGCAGACCCACCATCCTGCTATTGTAATTATCCAGATGTGAGGCCTTGAGGGCCTATACCAGAGTGGTGGCAGTGTCAAAGGAGATAAAGGGGTCTATTTGGGAGATGTTTCAAAGATGAAATGACAGGCCTTGGCTGCAACTTGAATACTGCAGAATCCAGGATGACTCTTTGGTTGTTAACCTGAAGTACTGGGAGAACGGTGGTTCACTCTATAGTAATAGTAAAGTTAGTAGGTAGGAAGAATTTAGGGGGAAAGATAAGGAGTTCAGTTTTGGATATGTTAAGCTTAAAATGACTGCCGGATATCCAGTTTGATATGTGTTAAAGGCAATTGATATGCAAGGTTGAAGGTCAGCAGAAAGGATAAGACAGGATAGGTAGATTTGAGAATCATTAGCATATCAAGAATAATTAAATCCATGGGAACTGACATGAAAAGAAGCAATATAGACAGAAAAGCAAAGAGAAACTAGTACAGTTAGAGGGCAAAATATAGATGAGGATTTAGCAAAGGATAATGAGAAGGAATGGTCACATAGGTAGGGGAACCAGAGAAGAGTCATGTCCTGAAAACCTATTAAGTATCAGATAGAAGAAGGTGATCAATATGATTAAAGGTTGCAAAGAGGTCAAGGAGAAGGAGGCTTGAGAAAAGGCCATAGTTTGGGGAATTCAAACATCACTGGTAAATTGGGTGGAAGAGATTTGGTGGAATGAAGAGGTCAGAAGCATCCCTCCTCCTCCCCAGGAGGCTAAAGATTAGGCTAGAAACAAATGCCCAGGCTCTTCCGGTCAGATGGGAGGCCCTATCTTACTACCCCTCTTCCCTCCAAAACAATGCGGCAGGAGATAAATCAAACTTGGACTGAAGGAAATGGAAGTCTTTCTCCCTACAAACTTTTCTCTTCCTCTTCCCTCAAGGGACAGATGCAGCAGGAGATGAAAGGCCTTAGATCCAAGGAATGGTTGCTTCTCTTTGCACTGGAGGCTCTCTACATCATGGTTGGGAGGTGAAGCTGGCAGCAGGAAGTGGAAGTTGCCTTGTGCTGGCACAAGTGGAAGTCACTTTCTCCTCTGGAATTATATGGGTCCAGTGGCCTTTGATGCAGTGGGAGACCTTGGTCTTTCTAAGCTGAGGTCTTCAACAGGTCTCAGTTTGACTGAGGCAAGGGTGATTAAGGATAGGTAAGAAATGAGACAAAGAATGGCCTCTTTTACTTAGTAAAAAAAAAAAATCTATCTGGGAGGGGAAGACCCTCAGGGTTTCTGGCCAAAACAGAAACAACTGCTATCTACTTTCACTCAGGGCCATCAGGACCCAAACAATGACCAATTGAACTTGAACTGGGACTGCACACATGGCATCAACTACACTAGTGTTACTGGGAAAATCAACACACATACCCCCAACCCTACACTCCAAGAGTGTGGTGAATGAGTAAGGGCCCTGCCCCTCCTTGTTCTCCTGGGAGGGAGAGAGGAATATTTGTGTGTGAGAGGGAGAAGGCATGGATAGGCTGCATCCCAGTCATTGTTACCTTTCCCTCCAAACTCACAACTCTTCCAAATTTTTCTGTTACTCTAAAAAGCACCAATCTCCTGCCAGTCACCTAGGCTATCACTCAGATTTTCAGTCTCACTTTGCCCACATCATTTAATTAGTTACCAAGTTTTGTCATTTCTACCTCTACCTTCTATTCTCCACTCTCCTAAGCTAAGCTTAACATTTTTGCCTCCTTTTCTGTCCTGTTAAAAGTGCCCCTGCACTCCCCCGCAAAAACTAAAGCTGTATAATTTAGACATGGATCAGATATTTTCTATGCAATGCCTTCTTTATTTTGGCCTTTCTTTCCATTGCCATTGACATGATCATCATCCAATGTACCACTTTAGTTTCAGAATGCCCCAAACCATGATGTTCTCTTATTTTTTGTTGTTCTTTGATCATTTCTGACTCTTTTTTCATGACCCCATTTAGGGTTTTCTTGGCAAAGATACTGCAGTAGTTTGCCATTTCCTTCTTCAGCTTATTTTACAGATGAGGAAACTGAAGCCAACAGGGCTAAGTGACTTGCCTAGAGTCACACAACTAGTAAGTTTTCTGAGGCTATATTTGACTTCAGGTTTTACTGATTCCAGGTCCAGTGTTCTATCCACCACGACACCTTGCACAGGTAAAATAGCATAGTGGACAGGCCATTTGACTGGGTATCAGGAAACTGTTCTTCCTGGAATGCCAGTTACTTAGTACATCTCTGCTGTGGGAGGCACTAGGAGAGATTGGGAAATAAACAAGATGCCTTGCCCTCATGGAACTTACAGTGTCACAAGGAAAATTCAATTTACATTTACTGATGTCTTGCTACATTCCAGGCATTGGTGAATCATAATTATATTAAATTTAAACTTTATTGGGGGGAGAAAGGTGAGATGCATATAATGAAAGCATAGACCAGTAAGAATTTCTGGACCCAAATAAATCATTCCAGGAAACCATTTCTCCTTCTACTATCATAGAGTAGTAAAGCAAAAAGGAATGCTTTGATGAACACACCTTTACATTTTTGAGCTAGTTGTTCATTTTATAAACAAAAATGAGAACATTTTCAATCCATCAAACAACACACAAGTATTAGAGTCATATTTTAGTCTGCCTTCCATACACAGTGACCCATTTCACAGTTATTGATGTACTTTGTTGAAATTTCTTGCCTCCTCAAAAAGTACTTAGAAGCAGTTATTCATGACTTTTTCTAGGCAGTCATTGAAACGGGGTTTTTTTGTTTGTTTTTGACCAATGGATGTGAAATAAAATATGAAAGGCATGAAAAAAGAATTAATTCTATTATATGTCTATTAAAGTTGAATCAAAAGCTAGAATACCTCCATGAGCAGAAGGTTTAATCAGCTCCCCAACTTCACTCTTCTAGATGAAATGTGAAAGATATATGATTTTGTAGGTATGGCAACTCCCTTTACCTGTAAGGTTACAGTATGTATATAACTTACAGTCTTATTAAGTTTAAATGACATACCATGATTCCCTCAGAGCAAGTTAGTGTGAGTTCAGTTTTCTATATGTTATGTTGCACAATATCCAACTAATACTATTTCAATTCTTTTTTATCTGAACCTTTGGTTTCATTCATGTAAGAAGCTCTATGGTGAGAAAACTCCTTCTATTAATGCAGAGCTTATCTTAAAGTGTTGCCTGAGACACTGAGATGTCAAGTGATTTGCCTAGAATCATGTGTCACAGTGGGGACCCTAGTAAAGGCCAACTTTATCCACTAGAGCATACTCCCTCCTGTTTCAAAACAGTGTAATAAAAGTGGAAAGATACTATAGACTGGATGGTAAAACTCAAACAAGAATTGTTCAATAACAACAGCAGCTGTTATCCTGGAGTAGTATGATTTCTTACAAGAATTTCTTACAAGTTATATCTGCCTTAAAAATACAATTTTATTGTGACTACTTTTGTGCTATATTTGACACTACTATACATTGAAATTGTAGTGGATGTATGTGATTTGAAGTTTCCTTTGAAAATTAAGGTCCAAGAGCTAAGAACAAAGTGCTGCTGTTCACCTGTCACATTTTTTACTAGTACAATTTAAATTGTACCAGAGGAAGAGGCTTATAATGAACAATATATAGTGTTAGGAGTCAGGGATCCTGGACCTTAGCTCCAGTTCTGCCATACAGATAGCCGTAAGCAAGCTATATAATCTTTCTGGGTCTCAGTTCTCTTGTCTGTTTATATAAGAAGTAGTGTTCAGCCATGGAAAGAGCTCTGGACCTATATAAGGAGACAGGATAAAATCCTGGTTCAGACCTGTGATGACAAGCAAAATAGGATTTTTTGCTGTTTTTTTTTTTAGTATAATCAAGTGCCTCTGACTGAATCTTGCCTTTATCAATCAAGAGTCTTTAGTAGGAGTAAAGTACAGAAATAAGAGTTTTTTAAACTAGAAACAGTATATGTATTTGTATTGTTAATTATTTTAATGTGATTAAAGATCTTCCCCACCCATTAATGGGCCTACCCATTAAGGGGAATTTGATTAGGGAAGATTTGTGGGAAGGCCTAAGCCTTTTTGTTAATGAGGCACTGGTTCTCAAGTGTTATGATGCCCTCTAGTTCCAAAAAAGGTATAAATACTCTGAGCTGAGGATTTACTTTGGAACTTACTGGAAGTGTTTGTTTGGCTTTGGGACTCTGGGAAGCCACTAAGGAGCCCCCAGATTTGGAAAACCCAGATGGTGGTGCTTCTCTTCCTGACAACTATGGTCCGACAGTTGGACATGTCTGTTGATGGTCAGGTAGAGGAAGCCATGTCTGTCGATTTTTCTTTTCTCTAAATTTTCTTTGAAGTTCAGGGTGCTGACTCCCCTGAACTAGGTGGATGACATATGTGCTTGGTTAAAGTTATTGCTAACCCCTCAAAAGTTGCCTTTCCTTTTATGAATGCAGCTCTAAGAATCTGTGACAGCAGACCCCCTGTGTAGGTTGAGGTGTTTACTGATACAAGACCTTAGTTGTGTATCTATGGGAAGGGACTTAACTTCTCTGGGTCTGTTTCTTCAGGTAAAATAAGGTATGCAGACTTGCACCTCAGAATCCTATGAACAGAAGACATCCAAAGTCCCTTTGGATACTATCATCCATTTACATTGTTGACTGGAAAACTAAGTGAAAGTAACAGGTAGTTTTACATTTTGAACGGTGAATTAGCAAGACATGAGTCCCAATCCTGTCTCTGACACAACAGTTATACAACCTTAAGCAAGTCCCCCTATCTCTCAATGTTTTGGGCAATTCTTATGACTGAAAGTTTCAAAGCAAGTATTATGCCCATATTGGTAGAGCGTGTTTCCTCACTGGAAGCCCTCTTTGCCTCCAAAATCACAAGTTCTTTTTTTCTGTCTAGGCTTGTGGGATATCTTTGTTTTTTTGTGAACATTGAAGTGTAGATTTCCCTTTATGGTTAGGTTAACAAAAGTATGGAAAGCAGTTCTTCCAAGGTCAAGCATGAATCATTTGCAGAAGTTCAAGTCTGAAGTTTTCAG
Source organism: Bettongia penicillata ogilbyi (assembly GCA_023548195.1). Lineage (NCBI taxonomy): Eukaryota > Metazoa > Chordata > Mammalia > Diprotodontia > Potoroidae > Bettongia > Bettongia penicillata. The sequence continues at coordinate 4,501,143 of JAJHZJ010000061.1, forward strand.
CTACTCAAATGAGAGCATAACTTTCTCCTCCACAGGATACAAAATAAAGCTGAAAATGTTCGTGTATTGTAATGTTGAAACTGAAGTTATGTGTCCAAGTTGGTAACTAAGCAGTCAGTTTTAGAAGGTATGAACAAGGAACTTGACCCATCTAGCTGTGTTGCATGTGCTCCCAGTAAACAGAGGAATGCCTATTTCCTCTGTCCACCTCCCTCCTACCACTTTTTAGTTTTTCTTTGATATGGGTAAAAGGATATACTCTCTATCTTAGTTGGTGTCATCAACAGAGATCACTTTAAAACCCAGGTTTCAAGTAAAAGCTAAGATTTCCTAGTAATAATAAACTGTATTCTCCACTATAAAGCCCTCCCTCAATACTTCATTGTGGCATGGAGGTGACTGTGGGATCTCAAAGGGAAAACAAGCTCTGACAGGTCATAGTCCCTCTGGAAAGGCTTTGGGGGCAATGCTAGGGACAGACTGTAATCTGAGGACCAGCTGAATTGAGTTCAGAGGTGTTGATCCCCAATAGGTGGCAAATGTTGTTGGGGTTTTTTTCTACTCTGAGGATTACCATGAATTTATGCTGAATCTTGTTTGTACAGTTGTTTATATGTTGTCTCTTCCATAAAACTGAACTCCTTGAAAGCAGAGGCTCTCTTTTTTCTTTCTTTTTATCCCCAGTGCTTAGAATAGTGCCTGGCACATTGTAGGAGTTTAATAATTTTTTACTGATTATAGCAATTTAGAAAAATCTGTTTTTATGAAATAAAACAAGCATTTCCATAAAATAATATAATAAAAAGATGGTTGTACATGAAACTGCCCATCTACCATGTATAACTTGCTATTCTTTTTAAATATACAACAAAGTTACCATGTAAATTTCTTTCCTATATAGGGCACATAGGATTATCATCACCACTTAACATTTTAGAAAACTGAGGCACGCTGCAGAGGTTTATTACTTTGCCTGAGATCATACAGAAAGTAGAAAATGAATATCTGGGAATATTACCCAGGTGAGGCCCTTCATCATACTGGGTACCCTCCTCCAGAAACTCAGTGACTTATCAATGTCCTTCTTAAACTATGATGCTGGGAACTGAATGTAATACTCCAAACAAGTCTGAGGAAAAGCAGAGTATTACCTTCAATTCTTGGGTGCTATGCCACTATAGATTAGTAATTATGTACATTATAAAACTTACACTAAAAATAGACATTTTAAAAGATTCTATGGTGATGGGGGGACAGACAGTGGAATGCTGGGGATGGGTGGGGATTTTACTTACACAGTTGCTGTTAGAGGCCTAAGTTGGGTTAGGTTATAGCTTCCAACAGGGCCTATTTCTAAGGTAATGACTTGGGAGGCTAGTGGGAAAGATTGGAATAGGGCAAAGTTGAAAGAGGTGGGTGATGGAGCATTGAAGGTGGAATGGGATTCACCATAACCCCTTGGGCCAGTTCCACAGTTCCCTTGGGCTCATCCCAGAACCCTATTATAAATACCACAGCTCTAAAATAGTGTTTTTAAACTGAGTACTGTGAAAGTCCAGGGCTCCACAAAGCATCTTTAGGTTTTAGTAAGGATAAAGAATATTATCCTGGTTTTTTGTCTTGTCTAAATTTCCATTATCTCCAGACACCAATTCAACCTTGGAGTATAAAAGTAAGTATGAAAAATAACCAAGAATTTCCATACCTCCATAAAAATAGAAAACACTTGTTTCAGAAGCCTCTGCCAATATGTGGAACCCAACATGGTTCTGAATTGGATTTGCCCTTAAGTTATCAGTTTAATCCCATTCTTCCTGAAAGCTGAAATCAAATGAGTAAGATCTCCATATAAAAGCAGTAACCTCGTGTATAATGCCACTGAGGTTTTAGCTATAGAAGCCCAATTGGCAAGAAGGCCCATCTTCATGACAAGTCACAGGCACAATTATCCTCTCTGCCCCCAAGGATTCGTGAGTGTTAAAGTCACGAACAGTTCCATTCTAGTCTACCTAATGGGAAAATACTTCCCTATCTCTTTAATTGCTGCATAAACCCACAGAGATGGGTTAGGGAATACAAGGCTTAGAGCAGAGCATCATCCATTCATGGAACTGCTAATATCACAAGGGCACTAGGAGGGCGTGGAGTTGCTTTGGGTGGTCTGGGAGAGCATTTCTAGGATCCCAAGGATTCAAAAGATCAAGGAGAAAATTTGGCTGACCTTTAGAGGGAAATTCCTAACAGTTAGAAATAACAGTCCTATTATGCTGTAAACAATCTCCCAGAGGAAGTGGTGGAAGCCCCATCAGCTGAGTCATACAAATCTGGACAGTACAGGGCACTTAATAATGTACTTTGGGGAACAATCTTGCATTATAAGGCAAATTACTTCATGATTTCCATCTCTTAAAAAAAAAAAAACTCCTTGTGGTGACTTCACATCATGGGTGGTCAAAATATAGTCAGTGGACAACAATGTAAAGATGAATCAAAAATAAGATGATTTCTGTTATTAAATTTTTTCATTCTTTTCCTTTCCCCTTGCTTGACCTTCATTTTAATTTTCTTTCCTTCCTTCTTCCTTTCCTTTCTCCTTCCCTTCTCTCCTCTTTCTCTTTCCTTTCTCTCTTCCTCCCTCCCTCCCTTCCTTCCTTCCTTCCTTCCTTCCTTTCTTCTTTCTTTCTATAGAGCTATGATTTAATTGGTATAAGGAGCTCTGTGCAAGAAAACTCCTTTAACCCATGCATATTGATTTTTCTGGAATTTATAGTCATAATTTCTTCCAGCACTGAGTAACTTGCTCAAAGTCACACAGTCAGTATGTGTCAGACATGGGACTCTGACCCACGTTTATCTGACCCTGAAGCCATCTCACTGTCCATTCCACACTACCTGCATCTAACAGGACTAACATTGCTTGCTCTATTTTCATTTCTAGACTGTCCATAAATTTACACTCCTTCCCCCTAAGCACTCACAGTCATCCATTTCCATTCCCTGGAGTTTTCTGTTACCAAGGGTTTTTCTTTATATCTATCAGTCTTAGAGGACATGTTAATTAAAATACAAAACACACTGACAGCTGGGAATCACACATCACTTATACCTCCTGGTGAAGATGTAGAAAAGAATCTGTCAGGTGCAAACAAATTGCAGAGAAAGTTTGCCCAGACCCTGACTGCCATTCACAGTTTTTCTCATGTAGGTTTTGGCAACTGCCCATTTTATATTCTTGACAAGAAATTAGCAATTAGATTACCTTCAGAATATTTTCTATGTTTCTGTTCCATACAGGGATTTTTAATGTTTGTCATTTGCGGGCAACTTTTAAAATTGCTTTTGAAGCAATTTCCAAAAAGAAATTTAAAGAAGTCAAACAGCAGTGAACAGAGATCTACTTGCCCTGATTAAAACTGCCACACTGATGGGTAAAAGAAATAACAAAGTCAAAGCAAGGATGAAGAAGACATTAGGAAGATTATCACCTGGTAGCCAGGCAGACCAGTTTATCATCAACTATTTGCTGAAAGGAAAAGTCTGAATGAAATAAAGACAACCTTCCAGGGAAGTAAGAAAAGCCCAGGATAGTTCTTAGCTTAAAGGAGCATATTCTGAAGATCTAGCTCCTCACAGGCCTAACACACTATCTCTCATGGCAATGGACTCTCAGGGTGCAAATGGGGTTCTGAAAGGGCATCAATATCCTTCCTAAATATCCATAGCTTGCTAATTAGGAGCAGTGAGACTGTGTGTGTGTGTGTGTGTGTGTGTGTGTGTGTGTGTGTGATCATCAAAGAAAATGATAATGAGACAAAAAAACTTTTGGGATACAACCAAGCCACTCCTTAGGGGAAATTGATGAATTTGAAAATAAAATGGAACTTTCAACAAAAGAAAGAATGAACAGACTCATGAATCAGGCATGCAATAAAGGGAAAAAAGAAAACTGGAAAAGCAACAAATCAAAAAACCCCAAGTAAACATAATACTAGAAATTAAGAGTGCAACAAAATTTAAAGCAAAGCATTTATTGAATTGACCAATAAAACTAGGAACTGATTTCATTTCTAAAAAACTAATTAAATAAATTATTAGGTAATGTGATTTTTAAGAAGAGAGGGGAAAACCAAGTTGCTAATATAAAATTGAAAGAATTTACCAAAAAATGAAAAAGAAATAAAGAAAATTATTAGAAACTTTCACCTAATTATATATCCACAAAATTGATCATTTAAATAAAACAGGTGAATCTTTTTAAATGTAAAACAACTAGATTAACAGGAAAAACATGGAGTTCAAGTAATTTATACTCAAGGAAACAAAATGAGCAAGTCACAAATGAATTCCCAAAGAAGAAATCCCAGACCAGTTGGATTTGCATGTAGTTTTTAATGAATATTCAAATTACAATTCTAGTACTATGTAGACTTTTAAAAATCCTACATGAACCCCAAGTTTCCTTGTATCATACAAATATGGTCTTCATGCCTAATCCAAGGAGTAACAAATTAGAAGAAAACTATAAACCAATATCATTACTGATTAGTGACATAAAAATATCAAATTAAATATTATACACTATGACTAGGTGTGATTCATACTAAGAATACAGTTAGTTCAATATTAGGAAAATTATAGACACAATATACCATGCAACATTTTGAAGTCCTTAAGAGCAGAGATTGTCTTTTGCCTCTTTTTGTATCACCAGCACTTGGCTCAGTGCCTAGCACATAGTAAGCACTTAATAAATTTTTATTGATTGATTAATTATTAATGACAAAATAAAAACTCACTATCTTACTAGATGTCAAAAAAAACTTATTTAAAAACAGCACTAATTCTTATTTTTTTAAAACACCTTTAAAAGCATAGGAATAAAGGAGTACTTCTTTAATATGAACAATAAGAGCTACAAAAAATTAAGAGTTAGCATTATCTATAATGGAAATGTTCTATAGATTTTTCTAATGAGATCAAGGATAAAACAAGGATGAAAATAATCACCACTAGCATTTGACATAACTCTAGAAATGCAAGGTATAGCAATAAAACAAGGAAAAGAAATCATAGGAATTTGCCTTGGCAAAGAGTGATCAAAGTTATTGCTTTTTGTGAATGATATAATCAATCTACAGAACCTTAGAGAGTCACTAAAAGTTAATTAAAATAATAACTATCAAGGCAGTAGAATGTAAAATAAATCACTTACCTTTCCAAATACTATGAAAAAAAATCTGGTAAGGCTAAATTGAAAGTTTCTTTCAAAGTGATTATTTATATATTAAATAGCTAGAAGATAACCTACTAAGATATACATTAGAATTAAGTGAATACAATCATAAAACACTCTATAGAAATAAAGGTATACTTAAATAATTGGAGAGATACTAAGTGCTTATGATGAGACTATGACAGTAAAATAAAAAAATGAGGATACTACCAAAACTAATTTACTTGTTTAGTAACATATCAATTCAACTATCAGATTATTAATATGCAAAACTAGATAAAATAATAACAAAATTCATCTGGAAAAACAAAAGGACAAAAATTTCAAGAAAAATAATGAAAGAAGAATGGAAAGGAATTGAGCCAAGCTGTTTCAGATTTCAAATTATACTTCAGAGTAGTAACTGTCAAAACTAGGTAGTCCCTGCTAAAAATAAAGTTCATCAGTGGAACAGATTAATACCAGAAGATCCAGAAATAATCAGAGTAGCATAGTATTCAACAAACTTAAAGATTTCTTTTAGTGAGTTAATGACAATAAATAAAATACTGGGAAAACTAGAAAGCAATATGGTAAAAATTAGATTTAGAGTAATATTTCACATCATGCACTACAATAAAATTCAAATGGATACGTGACCTAGATGTAAATGATTAGAGAAACAGGGAAAGGTAATTTTCAAAACTATGAACAGAGGAAGAGTTCTTGACCAAAACAAAATAAAAATAAAGATGCATCAAAGATATGGATATTTTGATATAAAATATATATTTTTAATACATAAAGTTGAAGTATTTTGCACAAATTAAATATATCTTAAATAGAAGATTAATATTTAGCTGACAAAAATTCTTGTAGCAAATTTCTCTATTAAAGTTATGATATTCAAAATACAGAGAGAGTAAATTTAAATATGTAAGAACAAAAACCATAATCCCCAAATATAAATAAAGAATGCAAACAAGTAGTTATCAAAAGAAAGAAAATAAACTGTCACCAACCATATTTAAAAAAGAAGTCTAAATCACTAATCATATGAGAAAAGGAAATTAAAACAAATCTGTGGTTCCACCTCATATCTATCAGATTGCCAAATGTATCAAAAAAGGAAAATAACAAATGAGAGGGACAGAGGGTTGTGGGGAAAGAGTCACATTATTTTACTTTGGATGATGCTGGGAAATGGTACAATCAATCTGAAAAGCAATATGAAACTATGCTGAAAAAGTTGCTAAATTTTGTATGCCTTTTGGTCCCAAATGCTACTATATTTTATAGTATGATACAAGGACAAAAGACAAAATAAAGAGGGAAATAACATATCTGCAAAAATATATTAATATTAGTATTTTTTGTTGTAGCAAAGAAATAGGAACCAAGGGATATTTATCAACTGAGGAATATTATTATGCCGTAAGTAATGATAAAGGAACAGATTCTGAGAACCTTTGAAGATTTCTATAAACTAACGTAGAATGGAGTAAGAAGAATCAGGAGGAAAATTTATAACTATTTTTATACAATGTCATTTTTAGAATAACAACTTTCAAAGAATTCTGATCAATGCAATGACCAGCTACAATTCTGGAGTACCTATGATGAATCTTACTTTCCACTTCTTGACAGAGAAGTGATGGACTCAGTATCCAGAATAAGACATATATTTTTGGACCCGAACAACGTAGAGATTTATTTTGCTCGACTATTCATATTTGTTACAAGGACTTCCTTCCCACCACAGGAAGGGGGATGGAGTAAAAGATGCACATTTTTAGACATATCCAACGTATAAACTTGTTTTACTTGATTATGTTAACTTGTTACAAGGGAGGATTTCTGTTTGGGGCAGAGATGGGGAATAGTGACAATAATGCCAAAACGATGAGGAAGAAATTTTAAAAATGATCAACAAAAAATGAAACAGAATCACAGAAGTCAAAAGGAGCTTCAGAGGGTGACATAAATAAGTGAAACAGCTTTAGAACTAATGTGATGCATTGAATATGTGTCCTCTTACAAATGTGCTATACGCAGTGAGATCAACTTTTTTATCTCACTCCTTATTTTCCATTGTCCTTTGTTTAATAAGGGAAGTACCTGATCAATTAAGACCGAGTCCTCAGAGCATGCACAGTGTGGTCTTCCTGTTGCAGAAACAGATGTGTGTGTGGCATATCTGCCTGAAGTCATGGTGAGTCTGCTTCTGGAAGTGCATGATGGAAGGACCCTCTCAGGTGCAGCAGATGCTCCTATATCCTAACTCTTTCCTGTCAGCTTACTGTGTGGCGATGAAAAACTTTTTAATTAGCTGCTGGGCTGGCACTGAGTTTATATATAAATGACTCAAATGAACAGAAAAAGCTTTCTAGTGAAGGGAAAAAGAAATGTTGCAAATTTCAGTGTGGGGAAAGACAGTCCCTTCACTTAATGAGAAGAGGATGATGATTCACTTCATTTAATGAGAAGAGGATGGTGATTCAATATAGTAGTGGGATTGAAGGAAAGTTTTTGTTTTTAATGAAAAAGAGATTTTAACGTGTTTATAATAGAGGCACAGGAACCAGCTAGGTGCATAGTGCACCATAGTGCACAGAGTATTGGATCTGGGGTCAGAGCTTCAGAAACTTACTATGTGGTGCTGGCCAAATCATTTAACCTTTATATATTTCAATTTCCTCATCTGTGATAATAACACTACATACTTCCCACACTTATGTTGTCTGTTGTTGTTGCAGTAGTGTCTGACTCTTCATGATCCTATTTGGGGTTTTCTTGGCAGAGATACTGCAGTGGCTTGCTATTTTCTTCTCCTACTCATTTTACAGATGACAAAACTGAGACAAACAGGGATAAGTGACTTGCCTAGGATCATACAGCTAGTAAGTGTCTGAGGTTGGATTTGAACTCAGACTCTTCTAACTCCAGGCCCAGCTCTCTATCCACTGCACCACCTAGCTGCCCTTCCCAGAGTTATAGGGAGGATAAAATGAGTTAATAATTGTAAAGTGATTTGCAAACCTTCAAAGTGCTAAGTAAATACTACTACAGCCAATCCTCAACATTCCCCCTTTAACTTTCAGGACTTCAAGTATTCCCTTTCATATTGGCAACCATGCACATTTGAGGCTATGTGCAGTAGAGAAAAAAATGAGACATAATGCAAGCAATTTTGTGGACTCAATGTCCTCTGCCAGTAGTAACTAAAGTCCCAGCAGTCTCTACCTTGGTTTTCAAAGGGTGGCCTGGGTAAAGAGGTTTATACAGTATACAATACAATGTCCTCACATCACACACACACACACACACACACACACACACACACACACACACACACACCCCCTCCAACACAGTGGAGGTTGAAAAAAAGGTTCAGTTTTAAGAATTTTATTTGCTGTCCAGTATTTATGGTGCTGTAGATTTAATGTGTTATGAAAAGTGATTATTGTCTAAAATCAATATTTTTAAAAATTGAGATGTTAGAACAAAAGGTCACTGAATTCTAGGGAATTACTAGCTAGAAAAAATGTTTGCATGTCACCAATTTTATTTTATGTATTGAATTTTATGGGTTATTTCATGGTTACCATGTTAGGAAAAGTGCATATTATCAGATTTAATGTTTTGTTAAGAATTATATTCAGAAAAGTGTATTTTTAGTAATCTCTAGCAAAAGTTTTTAGTGATCAGAATAACCTAAACCCCTACTTCCCACAGGTTCAACGTATCAACATTTGCACTTTTTACTTTCCCATCATATTTTAGGAACGTAGCTCCTGCAAAAATTGAAGATTGACTGTATTTAACCAGAGAGAAGGTGATTATGTATACAATGGGGGAAGAAGGTCACTGGTGAAAGAAAGAATCCGAGGAAGACTAGATCGAAAGCACAGGTTTAAAAAAACTACCCTTGGGAATTAACAGGGACAGTTCCTCCTCTGGGACATAATGGAAAAAAGAGAAATTTTGAAGTGAGAAAAGAGGGTTCTGGTGTCATAGGAGCTGTAAATAGAGAGAGGAAACGTGAACAGACTCAGACTAGATGGACTTGCTCTTATCAGTAAAATATAAAGTTAGGTTATCTGTAAAACTGAAGCAAGAGAGATTTGAGAATAGAGAATGGAACAACTGAAGTGGGTAATGAAGAGCCTACTGTGGATAAGTGGACACAGTTAGTGTGAGATAGCATGAACTCACTGTGAATTAGTCAACGTGCTTTCAGGAGTGGGGACTCTGCAGTGTCAAGGACCTAGAGGGACACATGTGACCTCCAGACTGTAGGTTCCCCATTTCTGGTTTAGATGTTCTGTAGCCTGAGAACAGAAATGCAAAGAGAAGACTGCAGAGCTAGCCCAGAGCAAAATATGGAAAAATGTACTGTGGTTGGATAAGGAATTATATGATAATTGGTTTAAAGCTATAAGGGACTTTGGCAATCAACTAGATCAACCTTATTTTACAAATAAGGAAACCAAGGTTCACAGATTTTAAGTGACTTTCTCATGGTCTTGCAATTAGTATTGGCCAGGGGCAAAATATAAATTGTAGCTTTCCTAACTCCAGATCTAGCACTGTTACCACTATGCTAGGCTGCTTTTGTCAGGGAGTAAGGACTGTGCTGAAATAGCTGGCTTTAGTGACTGGGAGAGGAAACAGGTGAAGGTAGGGTAGCTGACCTCTGGGTACCTGTTCAACGTGGAGATAATGTGGTTCTGCTTAGAAGGCTGATGGTCCATAACAATGGAGTGGGAATTGATAGACATATTGGATGTGGGAGAGGCTGAGAATGTTCACAGCGACTCTGGGGGCTAATGAGTGAAATGAAAGAATGGTGATATTGTTTACAAAAATAGGGAAGGCAACTATGGATGTGAAGGACAGACTCTGGGTGTGGAGGATATTTGGATCTGCTGTGAGTCTAACTTAAAGATGAGTCTCATATCTAGTTACTGACTGAAAAGAGTAGGACAGGTAACAGATGTTTTTGAGAAAGGAAATAAAAAAGGGTCCCAGACAGAAGAGGCTAAATTTGTACCAGACATGGAGATCATATTTTTCCCCTTTTGGGGAAGACGAGAAAAGAATTGGAAGCTAAACAATTCATTAAAATGCATAAGAGATAGATGGCACAAAGAGCAAAGGGGACCCCTGGGTAGGCATTAGCAAGGATTGCTACAGTAAGCAGAATTTATTATGTTGTGTAAGTGCATGAGAAGAACTAGTATAAGCACTTATTATAAATTAATGAAAATTGTGTAAGAATGTTTGATACTGCATTACATTTGTATCCAATCCAAAGTGTATGACTGTCTACATATGTATGTTTGTGTGTGTATATATGTGTGTTTGTGGGTATGGTTATGTGTGTCGACTTCTCCAAGGGTTTAAGCCACAGAAAACAAATTAGAGTGAGCTGGGCTAATCACCATCACTATCTTCATACCTTTGAGCGACACAGAAGAGTAGAAAGGGATCAGCAAGGACAGATGCTCATTTGTCACAAAAGCAACAAAGGAGTGGGAGAAGTCAGAGGTGAGAAGGTTATGGCCAGAAAAGAGAAGGTTCAGTTTCTAAATAATGGAGATACAGCAGGTCTATATCTGATGGCAAGACACAAGAAGTGACTGTGCCCAGGACTGGCTGAAGATAAATAGAAATAATGATAGTTGAAGCTGGAGACACTGAGAAATGAAATGAGAATCTTGTATGCCATCAACATGGATACTGAGATTACTAATAATGAAACAAGAGGAGAGAGAAAAAGTTTGAACTGATGTTATTAAAGAAGGCAGAAGAGCATTTCAGAGAACCACATATGGTTGTGATGATGGTTGTGATGAGAATTGGGAGTAGGTAATATTGACAAATGGTATGGATTACAAAAGAGAGATTGTTGAGTAATGGCAGTACGATAATAGTCTGAAAGTGATGCTGGGGAATGTGAAATATGCCCAGTAGGATGAGGTATTGGGGGGAAAAGGGAGTAGGCTTCAGAAAACAGGGTTGAAGGTGAACTTCAATCTGGGAAAATAATGTGGGGAAGGATAGATTTTCAGTCAGGGGAAAGAGGAGATATGAGTTTGAGGATACAGAGGAGTTTACTGATGAAATAAAAAATTTAGCAGGGCTTTATTCCAGGAATTAGTGGAAGGGCGTGCAGAGAAAGGATGGAGCTGAACTAGATAGGAATGAGAACCTGGGAGAAAATGGACAAGGGAGTTACATCCACTTATGAAGGAGCCTAACCAAAGTGGCCCACCCCCTGACAGTGCATTTCATATGTGCTTAACACATGTTTGCTATATTGAATAAGTATCTTTACATCAAAGGAAACAAGGAACTGATAGGCAGACACACATTAGTGACAGGGAGAGTAATTGAGTAGGCAGTAGTGAATAGGCAGATTTTTTTGTATTGCTAAAGTTTGGCATATTGACCCACCAGTTGTACTCACCCACCAATTGACTCACAATACTCCAAAAAGAATGCTAATTTCCTCTCACGTGTGCATGAACTTTAACAATGAATAATCCATAAAATATCTTATTGAAAGGGTAGAATGTGACCAATTATGTTATCCTGTGCTGTAACTAATTCGGTGCATGCCACTTACTAGCCAGATTAATTTCTGACGTTAGGCAAGTCACTTAACCTATTTGGATATTATTTTATTCATCAATAAGATGGTGGGAAAAGAGGCAGATCAAAAAAGGGATAGGTTTGCTCTTCAGGATGAGTGGGATGATGGACAATGGACAAAACATAAAGCTGCTCAACTCGCCTATCACCCCCACCATAAGGTGTTTTTTTCTATTTTATTTTTTGATGTTCTAGATTTGAAAAATACCAACAAACATGAAATTTCCTATAAAATATATTAAAGGTTCTGAACTCAATTTATCAATTCCTACTTTCATCGGTAAGTCAGGTCCCCAGAGCAAAGCTGACTATATCCACTCAATGAAAGGGGACTTTCTAGTACTCAGAAGTATCTATCTGGTCTTTTCTCACTATATCACCATGGTTTGCCATCCTAATATCCATGTCACCAGGTGATCTCTCCTCTATATATGTAGTTGGTTTCTAGGAGTATAATCTCAAAGTGAAAATGGTTATTGAACAGAATTATTGGAGTCTATATTAACCTGTATTTCTGTAGTACCTACCCATTCCTTAATGCAATCTGGCATGCCCAACTACTTACCTTGATCTTTTTGCACTGTTGACAACCTCCTTCTTGAAGCCCTGTCTTCCATTGTCTTCAGCTCCCATGATGCCTAGCATAGCAATATGTGTGTGTGTGTCCACATATGTGTGTGTATATAAATTTTCCAGGTTATATGGCAAGAGAAGGTTATCCCCCAGGAGTTCAAGGATGCCTCCCTTGTCCATCTCTATAAAGGTAAAGGTTGTCTGGTGACAATCACAGTGGGGTCTCTCTCTTAGTCGCTGCTGGCAAGACTCTAGTTTGCTAGAGTCCTCCTTAATAGGCTGATCCTTCACCTGGAAGATGATCATGTACTGAGAGTCAGTGTGACTTCAGAAAGGTCTGAGGAACAGTCAATATGGTGTTTTCTGCCCAACAACTCCAGGAGAAATGCAAGGAGCAAAACAGAGGTCTGTACACGACATTTGTAGATCTGACCAAGGGCTTTGACACCATCAGTCATGAGTGTTTATGGAAAATTATGTCAAAATTTGGTTGCCCAGAGAAGTTCATCAGTATTGCACGTCAATATCATGATGACATGTTTGCCCGGGTTCTGGATAATGGACAAAACTTTCGTGGCTTCTCAGTCACCAATGGAGTGGAACAGGGCTCTGTGCTTGCTCCCATGGAAACATCCCATGATGTTTTCAGCCATGTTGTCAAATGCTTTCAATGAGGATGAACACAGAATAAAGGTCAACTACCATACTGATGGTAAATTCTTCAACTTGAAAAGGCCACAAGCCAAGACCAAAGTGGAGGGAGTGTTGGTGCATGATTTTCTGTTTGCAGATGATTGTGCACTCAGTGCAGCCTCTGAAGCTGAAATGCAACACAGTATGGATCAGTTCTCTGCTGCCTGTGCTAATTTTGACCTAATAATTAACACCAAGAAAACACAGGTGCTCCATCAGCCACCACCACAACATCCATACATGGAACCATCAGTTACAACAAATGGAAAAGTTTTGAATGCTGTGGATAAGTTCACTTACCTTGGTAGTGTATTTTCCAGGGATGTAAACATTGACAATGAGGTTGATACACGCATTGCCAGAGCTAGCTCAGTGTTTGGGAGGCTCCAAAGAAAAGTTTGGGAGAGAAGATGTATTAGACTTACTACCAAAATGAAGGTTGACAGAGCCACTGTGCTGACCTCATTGTTATATGCCTGTGAAACATGGACAGTCTACCAGTGTCATGCCAAGAAACTGAATTGCTTTCATTTGAATTGTCTTAGGAAGATTCTGAGGATCACCTGGCAGGATAAGGTGCCAGACACTGAGGTCCTTGCTTGAACTAAACTGCCAAGCATTCAGACTATGCTTCAGAGAGTGCAACTCTATGGGCTGGTCATGTTGTTCAAATGCAAAATGTATGCTTGCCAAAGAGACTATTTTATGGAGAACTTGCATGGGGCAGGCAATCACATGGTGGCCAGAAGAGGTGATACAAGAACACTTTCAAGATCTCTCTCAAGAGCTTTGGTTTTGATTGTGTGACATGGGAGACACTGGCACAGGGACCCTCAGCATGGCGTGTCCACATTAGAAAGGGTGCTGTGCTTCTATGAGCAAAGCAGAATTGAAACAGCACAAGGGAAATGTAGGATGTGCAAATTTGGAGTACCCACCCCAAATGTTCACACAGACTATCTGTGCCCAACCTATGGTAGAGCATTCCAAGCTCATGTTGGTCTGATCAGCCACAGTTCAACACATTGAAACTTCACTTTATCCTGGTGATGTCATTTTGGTCTTCTTTCAGAACAGACAACAACCAACCATATATAAACACACATTTATATATAGGCAATCAATAAATAAATTCGTAGAATGAATGACTGAATGACAACTCTTATAAAAGGTGCAAATTCAAAGTATTATCAGCTACTGTTAACTATTTTTACCTTTATATGTTCTGCTTTGTCAAAGTCTACCAACTCTTAACAGCTTATGATCACATGGGCATGGTGGAAAGAGCACCACCTCTAGAGTCTGAGAACCACTGTTCAAACCCTGCCTCTGACATTTTGCTACCTCTAACAAGTCACCTAACCTCTAACAAGTTACCTAACCTCTGTGCCCTTCATTTTTCTCACCTGTAAAAAGAGGGAGTTGACCAAATAGCCTCTGACCTCCCTTTCTTCTCTAAATCTAGGATCCTACTATTCTCACAAGGGACAGGTTTGTAAATGTGAGTGACAGAGTCTTAGGACAAGCAGTCAGGGATTTTGAGATAGGAAAGGAAAGTATGTTTTTGCCAATTCTTTTACTTCCTACAAAGAATTCAGTCACATAAAACCTTCAGCATTACAATAGATTGCTGACTCCATTTCTCATGGACTGTGCTTTCTATGTACAGGATCATAGATTTGAAGTTGTAAGGGCTCTTAGAGGTCTTCTGGTCCAACCCTCTTATTTTAAAAGTGAAGAAAGTTACTGGGGTCCAGAGATGAAGTGACTTGCCCAAGGTAATGCCATTATTAAGTGGCAGAACAAGCATGTGAGCCAGAGTTCATATGAAAGGATCCTTTCACCTCCTTGAGTAGTTCCGCCAACACTGCTTGTGAGTCATTAGCTAACACAACACAAGTCAGGAGCACTAGAATAAAGTCTTGGATTGTAGCTGATACATATGCACTCTTTGATCATCTCTTCACCTCACTAAATAATTGTAACTTCTTTTTGCATAGGCCCAAATTTCTGCTGTTTTCAGTCATCTGTCCTGTGAAACCTCTCTAAGCTTTTAAAGTTTTATGTTTTTTTAAGTGATAGAGACACAAACTGGGTATAATTTTCTAAGTAAGATCCCACCATTGCTGAGTCTTTTGATAGTTAAAGTTACTGGTTGGTGTACATTAGCATAAAATTTAGATTCAATTTATAAAATCACCATAGTAATTTTTATAGCTATGAATTTAATGTGTGCACAGAATATTTCATTACATACCGCTACATTTAGATTAAAGTGCTTTTTAATAGAATATGTAATTTAGGAATATTAAAGTGCATTTTAATTGGCCACAAATGAGATTTTAAAGTACTTAGAAGTGTCAGGACTATAAAATTTAAGTGATTAGATGAATGACACTATTATAAGTAATACTTTCATTTAAATAGCTGTAGATGTGTAGATAAGGGACATTTATAAAGTGATGAGATCAATTTGCATAAACCACCCATGAAAGACAGACTTCTAAATATAGAGCACCCTCATAGATACACATTGTTTTTCTTCATCCTTGAAGATGCCTCTCTTTCTCCACATGCGTGAGGTCACAGTGAATACTTTGTACCCTCATCTACTCAGAAAGATGGTCACACCCTTAATCTAGACATCAGCCACAAGGGGTTCCCTTCAATGATTAAGAACTCAGATATTTCTATATTCAGTTATAACTGCCTATCTTTCCATCCCTCCCTAAGCCCTAGTTCTCCTAAAGCTATTTTTCCTCTGCATCATTTCCTCCAATCTCTCTTTCCCTACTTCTCTCTACTCTCTCAAGCCATGCCTCCTGATGTAATGTCACTGTCTTCTCAGTCTTGATCCTTTAGTTAAGTAGGTCTATATTATCTTCTTGATTCCCCTGTTCACTTGTCCTTTAACTGCTCATGACTTCTCAAACAACAACTCTGGGTGATTCCCCCAGATATATACATATACCAGATGTATACATACAGACATATATATATATATATATATAATGTATATATGCATACACATATTTACAAATATATACACATACATTCATATGTGCATGCATACACACTCAGACACTCACACACACACACACACACACATATATATATATATATATAAATTTTTCCCCTAATCTCAACTGGGCCCTCACTGCAGTAATGCTTATTGCACTGTCATCCTCCACGCGGTTTTTCCAACTCTTCTCTTCTTTTCTTAAACCTCCCTTTTCAGCTCAGAGCTGAAAACCTCACCTCATGCTTTTTTTAAAGAGGCTATTAACCAAGAATCCTCTTCTTTGCTCCTTCTCTTTTTTTATTATTTTATTTGCTCCTTCTCTTAGTCTAATAACCCCTTGATATCAATTCCCATTATCTATTTCATCCTTTAATACAGTTCTTGATAAGGAACTTTCTTCTTGCCAAGACAAAAGCCATCTAGTTGTGCCCTTTATTCTATTCCCCCCTCCTCTTCTTAAGCAGACTGCCTCCACTATCCCTCTTCCCTCTCTTCCCCCTTTCTCTTTTTCTCTTTTTCAATCTCTAGCCACCAGTTCCTTCCATTGTCTATAAACATGTCCCAGTCTTCTCCATCCTTACAAAATCTTCCCCAGACTCTACCACTTCATGTAAGCTATTTTCCTATACCTCTACATCACTCCTCAGACAAACTCCTTTATAAAGCTTTCAGAGCTCGTTGCCTTTATTTCCTCTGCTCTCTTTTAAATCCCCTACGCTGACATTACTCAAGTTAAAGCGCTTTCTCCAAACTTCTCTCTCTTGATTGACAAATCTAGTGGCCTTTTCTCAATCTTCATACTTCTTGACCTCTCTGCAGTATTTGAAACTGTGTGTGTGTGTGTGTGTGTGTGTGTGAGAGAGAGAGAGAGAGAGAGAGAGAGAGAGAGAGAGAGAGAGAGAGAGAGAGAGAGAGAGAGAGAGAGAGAGAGAGAGAGAGAGAGAGAGAGAGAGAGAAGAGGCAGAGATGCCCTATTGTGGTTCTTGCTTTGTCTTATAGGTCCTTCTCAGTCAGTTTTGCTGAGTCAACATCCACATTCCCCCTAACTGTAGGAATACTTTCAAGACTCTGTCCTGGACCCTCTTCTATTTTCTCCTTCTATTTCTCTGTCATGGTAACTTCAATTCGTATGGATTTATTTATCTCAATGCTGATGATTCTGAGATCTATATCAAACCCTTGTCTATCTCCTAAACTGCAGTTCCACACAACCAACTGCCTACTATATTTCCCATAAATATCTCAATCTCAATATTTTAAAAAACAGAATTCATTACCATCCTCGCAGATCTGCCTGGGCAAAATTTACCTAGTTCTGTCAAAGGCACTACCATTCTTCCAGTATCCCAGATTTGTAATACTCTTCTCCTCACCCTATTTACCCCATATATCAAATAAGTTGCCAAATCTCACCATTTCTGCCTTCACAATATCTCTTGCTTAAATCCCTTTCTCTCATAGAGAGAGACACCACCTTATTTTAGGATTTCATTACCTCTTCTGCATTATTGCAATATCCTCTTAATTGGTGTCTCCACTTCAAGTCTCTTACCCTTCCAATTTATCCATTACAAGGTGTTAAAACTGATTCTCCTTAAGCACAAACTTGATCATACAACTCCTCTCCTCAATACATTTCAGGGGCTCCCTATATCTTTCAAGATTAAATGTCAATTCATATTTTTGATGTATATGGTTTTTCACAACCAGGCCCCAACCTTCTTTTCTGGCCTTATTATGCATTATTCTCCCCCATGCACACTTTAATGTAGTCACATGGGCTGTATTGTTGTTCCCTGATATATAGCATTCCATTTCTCCATTTGTTTTTCAATCATTTCAGTTGTGTCCAATTCTTCATGATCCTGTTTGGGGATTTTCTTAGGAAAGATATTGGAGTGGTTTGCCATTTCCTTCTCCAGCTAATTTTACAGATGAGGAAACTGAAACAAATAGGGTGAAATTACTTGCCATGAGTTGCATAGCTAGTAAGTGTCTGAGGCTAGGTTTGAACTCAGGGAGACGAGTCTTCCTGACTCCAGGCCCAGCACTCTTCTGTACCATCTAGCTCCCCCTGTTCCTGAAATGCAATCCCTCCTCACCTCAGTCTTTCAAGTTCAAATGCTACTTTCTATATGTAAAGTAGATTGTCTGATTCCCCCAGATGTTGTAATCTTTTTCCTAAATCATTTTGTGTCTATTTAGCACATATCTTTATATAGACATGCTGCCTCCCTACGTGAATGTTAGCTCTTTGGAAGGTTTTCCCTTTTTGTGCTTGTGCTTTTAACAGTTTGCAAAGTACCTGAGATAGGCTACTTCCTTAATAAATATATGTTGATTAATTAAGAAAGGCATATTGTCCAGGATAAAGGAGGTGACAGTGCCACTGTAATCTGTCCTGGTGAGACCACATCTCAAATACATTGTTTAGCTTTGGGCATCCTAGTTTAGGAAGGATATTGATAAGGTAGAAAATATCCCAAGTAGGGCAACTAGAATACTGAAGCCCTAAAGTCCATGTCATATGAAAGTGGAAGTCTTAAAGAAGGAAATTTAGCCTTGATTTCAGGCAAAACAAACAAAGTGGCTCATAATTAGTGTTATCTGTAAGTGCAGTCGTTTGCCTCAGGAAGTAGTGATTTCTCACTCATTGGAAATCTTCAAGAAAAAGCTAGAAGGTCATTTGTTTGGTATGTGTCAGTGGGGATTCTTTTCTGGTATATAGGTTAGAACACTTGTCTATATACTGAGAATCTGTCTATCTCTGAAATTTTGTGATTCCATAATTCTGAGAATTGCATATCAGGTTTCCTTCCTCGCATTTCTCCTGACTACTAGACAGACAGCAGTTGGCCTATTCCGGCCCACCATATACAGCTACTTAAGCCCTATCATTCTCATTTCTTACCTTCCCACAGGTAGGAAAGGGACATCAGACCTTCAAAGTCAGTCATTTAATATCTTTTTTGTTTGACATTCCATTCTTGTCAACTAATGTTAGGTCAGGTTCATGGGTGATCCGAAAAGATGCTTGAGCCCCTATCAGTCACCAGAAGAACAGTTTCGACAATAACAGCAATGCTGTAAAGAAAAAAAAACACCTTGAAAAACATAAGAATTTTTATCAACACAATGACAAACAATGATTTCAGAGGACTAAAGATGAATCATGCTACCCAGGTCTTGGCAAAGAGGTACAGATTGAGACCTAAGTCTTTTGAATATAACCATTGTGGGAATTTGTTTTGCTTAGTTATGCATATTTGTTACAAGGATTTTTTTCTTTTTTAAAAATTTTTGTGAGGGAAATTGAGGCTAGTAAAAAAGATCACCAAGAAAAGAAAGTCAATCAAGTGTTATTAATAAAGCTGGTATTTATATAGCACCTACTGTATGCCATGTACTGTTCTAAGCATGTTACAGGTATTATCTCATTTTAACTTTACAATAAGACTTCGCAGTAGGTGCTATTATTATCCTATTTTTGCTACTATTTTGCTATTGGATCCCAAAGTCCAAATAGTCCAACAGAAATTCCTTCTACAATAAGCCCCATAAGTAGCTCTGCTTGAAGTCCTTCAGTCAGTCTACTTCACATAAGAGGTAGCTTATTCTAGTTTTGTATTGTTTAAATTTCCAAAGGTGATGCTGACCAATAGTTACCAGAATGCCTCCCTCTTAAGATTAAATCTTTTATTTTTAATACCTAAGTTTAATTACAGATCATTATCCCAGAAAAACTATTTGACTTAAGGTTGGAAATTTCACAGGTCCTCTTTGCCTTAGCATGCAAAATAATTTGATTCAGAACAAAAACACTACAGGAAGAAGGCCAGGTTGTTGATTTTTTCTTTTCTTTCTCCTCTCAGGACCTATGTTCCTGCCCTCATCATGTCTATAAATGCTACAACATCCTCCTCTTCCCTTCAGCACTACATTTTGGCCAAAGGAAAAAATCTCCCTATCCTACTAGTGCTTCAAGCAGAAAGTTATCATCATACAACAGCTTCTGTGGACTTTTGATGTTCTCTACAACTTGTAGGATGAAGATCCCAGAGGACTAGAAAGACAAGAAAATGCTAGTTTTCCAGTTTCTTGCTGCATTTTTAGATATAGCTCTATAAAGGATGTAATCGGTACCTTCTGAGATTGAATAAAATTGAATCTTTTGTGGTATCCTACCATATTCTGGATATTAAAGTTTTTTTCAAGCATTTATAATTTATTCCTTTTCCTTTAACTCCTAATTTGTCCCCTCAATCAAAATTTTAAAAAGAAAAAGAAAACCCTCATTACAAATATGCAAGGTCTGGCAAAATATATTCTTACATTTGCCATGTCCAAAAATTTATACCTCTTTCTTCATTTTAAGTTCATTGCCTCTCTGGCAGGCGTTATATTGATCGGCGTTTTAAAGTCTTTTAAAGTAGTTTTTCCTTTATAATGTTGTCATTGTTTAGCCATCTAAGTAAAGCTTAAATCGTTTCTGTCAATGACCTACTTTTGCTTCAGTGACAGGAAATGATGATATGATGGACAAAAATAAATGGATATAAACATTTGAGTAGAGGTAACAGTAAGTCAACTAGTATTTATTAAACACCTGTCATATGCGAAACCTTACAAGGTTGCACCAATAATGAAGAGAGCAGAACTGGGATTTGAACTCAGGTTCTCTAAATCCCAATCTATTACTCTTCCAATCTTTTCCCTGTACCATGTGTATAAAACGTTTATAAGCATCTTTGTGAAAAGATTAAGGTTTTTCCTAATATCTTCTTCATCTAAGTAAATGGTATCTGAGTACTGTTCCTTAACACATACTAAATGATAGACTCTGCGCAAGTCACTCTCTCTAAACCTAATTCCCAAGATTGTCATGAGGAAAGGGCTTTATAAACTTTCAAGTGCTATTTAAATGTATATTATTATCTGTGCCCCATAACAATGCAATTATTACCTGCATCAGCAAACATCCAGACCAGAAAGTTTTGCCACCAACTGGGAAATAATTGACTATATTAGGTCTACCACAATTTGGGAAAGGAGCAACATAAATGGGAATGAAAGAAATGGTCTTTTAGTGCCCACATCTACCGCCTTGGTTCCGTTCATATATGATGATGATGATGATGATGATGATGATGATGATGATGATGTCTTCTGACCTCTTAATACAAACTGTTGACTATAGATTTTTGCTTGTTACCATTTGCCTTGAATGATTTTATAGGGTCATAGAATTTAGACTAGACAGAAACTTAGGGTTTAAAACCTTATTACTTGTGTATGATTCTGTGATTTTGTGGCTATCATTTGTAGGTATAAAGTTCTGTGGGTTCAATCTTCGAAAAAAAGAACCCTACCTCAGGGTACTAAGAATATGGATTTTTCTCTGTGTTGATCCAACCCTAGCCATGGCTAAGTCAATTAGAAATGCTCTTGCATCATTGATCAAGAAAATACAAGGTTGATGTTTCAGATGCATTATGGAGATTTGAGGATTAGAAAGCCCATTATAATCATTATCTCTTTAATTCACTAACAAGCCACAAAAAAAAAAAAATTTAGGGCTTTCATACTGACCTGGTCTCACAAGTTCATTTTCAAAGTATAAAAAGGCAATTTAATAAATCGGTAAGTATTTATTATGCACCTACTATGTGCCAAGCACAATATAAATGCAAAAGTGAGACAGTGCCTGGCAAGATAAAGAACTTGCATTTTAAAGGTTGAGTTCACATGAAATCATCTCTTAATCTCATCAAAATACCAGACTGCTGTAGAATAGGCAAGATGGTCTTTACCAGGTTCAAGTTTACAAGATGGGGCTAACTTCTTTATCAAAATGCCCAAGCAAGTCCCGTGAATTTTAACAGATACATGTTAGTTCATATAGTTTAGAATTCTAGCTACTGTCTAGGCAAGCCACAATCTTTCTGTGAACCTCAGAAATGGAAACTGATGGCTGTATAAAGCAGTTGATTACATTCTACATATGATCTATTTATTCATTGATTTAAATGTCGGCGTAAGGATAAACCACACATAAGTTGAGCAAATGATCACTGAAGGTCACTATGTTCTAAACACCAGGTAAAAATGGAATAAGTCACACACTTAAAACCTTGCACCAAGTAGTTCACATCTTTGCAGCAACACTTGTGAGCAATATGATCTTGGACCAGTTATCAAAACTCAGCTAACTGCCTCTCTACCCACAAATACAAAATCAGAGAGTCTAGTTAAATGCTGGATGAATATTAGAGCTTGGTAATTAGCAAAACACCAAGAAGCACCCAGCTCTATAAACAAAAAAATCCATATTGCAGAATTAACCATAGGCCATGATTCTGCTGAGTAAACTATCACAGTTGATAAATGCATATTTCTTGGTCACATAATACCTAATGAGCATTTTAAAGATTAGACACATAGTTGGGATTAAGGCCAGAACCTCCTCAAGGAATTTTCCATTTAATGGAAAGATTAACTAGAGAAACACAGATTAATGGTCTGTGTGAATATAATTTCTATATTATGAAATATTAAACTAAAACTAAGTTGGAACTAGAATCTACTCAATTATCTAGGTTAATGAAGGTAAGGAGTGACAAAGATAACCTAAATAATAAGTAATCCAAAAATCCTTTTGAATTGGCTCTGGAACACATTACAGGAAAACTTCCAGCAGCTTTTTCTTTCTAATTATGTTTTGATGAGGTTAATACAAAAAATTGTTTTGCATTCCCTGAGCGTACCCGAGCTAGCAAGCCGGGTGGTCCAGAAACACAATGGGTGGCCAACCTGGCATCCACATTTTTTTTGTAGGTAACACACATGGTGGATAATCCACATATGGATAATTAAGAGCTGACTGTATTGAGGTTTGTGAGACAGCAGAGTGGTTTCCTGTAAACCAGGGAAGGTCTTCTTGAAGGAAGCTGATTTTGTGTCGGTAGGAAAGTAAGAGGCATGCTTTGGGAATTAAGCCTGTTCTGTCTGTGGGAACAGGCAGGGTATGGATATAAACTAGTAATAATAACTGTCATTTACACAGCACTCTAAGATTTGCAAAACACTTAACAGATATTATCTCACTTCACAACAACTCTGGGAGGTGGAGGTAGATGCTGCTGTTATTCCCATTTTCCAGACAAGGAAACTGAGGTAGACCGAGGTGAAGTGATTTTCCCAGGGTCAAACAGATAGCAAGTCTCTAAGGCTGTATTTGAACTCAGCTCTTCTTGATCCTCAGATCCAGAACTCTGTCCTAACTATCTAGTTGCCTAGCATATGGATATAGATCTTTCCTAAGCAGAGTTGAATATTGGTGGCTTTTTTTGATTCCAAGAACATGATGGGGGAAAAAAACGACATCTTACCAGATGTAGACTAGTCAACCATGAAGAAGAAAAGTTATGGAAGATGCCTTCCCTTGGAGAAAGAGCAAATTTTTTTTCTTCCCCAGGATAGACATTTCCTTTCCAGGATATGTGTGTGTGTGTGTGTGTGTGTGTGTGTGTGTGAGTGTGAGTGTGTGTGTGTGTGTGTGTATGATCAGTAGCAGCATTGAATGCTAGTACAACCATATTATACATGGTTCTGGCTACTTAAGGATATCAACTATTCTTTAAATTACACAAAATCCCTCAATGTATATTATTAGTAGAATTCATTATTATTGTAAATCAAATGATATACTTAAAGAAAACAAAGACAAAAAAATGAAAATCTTTTTTTTAAGTTATCTAGTTATGTGACCCTGGGCAAGCATTTAATCTTTCAGCACCCCAATCAACTCTAAGACTCTTACTTTTAGAACAGTTGGTTACTTTGCATTGGTAATGGGAATTTCCTTACCAGGAGTTCTCTATATCAATGAAATCATAGATGTGCCCCTCCCCCAAAAAAAACCCAACCCCTACTCTAATGTTCTTCTCATCGTTAGTAACGTAAATCAATGTACAAAGATATACTAAGTAGTGATAAACAGTAAACTCAGAAATATTTTTATAATACATTTGTATTGATATATTTTTTTACTTATATCTTGTATCTTTTCTCCCAGTACCTTCCTCTTTACTCCTCCCAAGGAATCATTCTATATAACAAATAATTAAACCAAAATATTAGAGAATTCTTAATCTTACATTGGTTCTCATGAAGGAATTGTAGGTGAAGATATTTGGGAATGACAACTGAGAAGAAGGTACTAATCTAAGGATTGAATTAGTGGCTTTCTATCCTCCAATCATTTAACTATGAAATCCTATAACTGAAAATAATGGGCAACTTGTGAAGCTGAATAGACTCAGCTTTCCAAAGAACTTCAGGAAAAAATAATTACGAGTTTTTAGGTGGCCATGGATAATAATGCTGAACTTGGAGTCAGTTGGATATGAGTTCAAATCCTGTCTCAGACACCAGCTCTGAGGGCAAGTCTCTTAGTCACTCTTAACTTTAGTTTCCTTCTCTGTAAAGCAGGGGTAATAAAAGCACCGATTTCACAGGATCATTGTGTAGATCAAATGAGATAATATAGGTGAAGTGCTTTGGAAGTTTCATTTCAGTCTTGTTCAACTCTTTGTGACCCGATTTGGGGTTTTCTTGGCAAAGATACTGGAGCAGCTTATCATTTCCTTCTCCAGCTTATTTTACAGACAAGGAAACTGAGGCAAAAGGGGTTAAGTGACTTGCTCAGGATCACACAGCTAATGTGTCTGAGTCCAGATTTGAACTTTCTGACCCCCACGCCTGGTAGTCTATCACCTGTGCCACCTAGCTCCCAACCTGCTATATATATATATATATATATGTATATATGTACGTACATATATATATATATATGTAAGATACATATATATATATACATATGTATCTTAGCCATTATAACTGAAAATTGACTTCATTCATCAGTAAATTCTGTGTCTGCTAAAGAGATCAGAGGATTCCTTAGAGGGTCATAGTGTTGCTTGGACAACATCTCTGGACTTAATTACTATTTACCAACAATCATACTTCCATGTGCCAACCACATTGTGAATGACAAAAATCCTGTCATCGTAAAATAGAAGATTATAGGTAGAAGTATAAAATGATGGGTTTTTCAAAGGGATTCACGGTTCAGCATTTACTTTCAACAGTGAAAAATAAATAAAAGCACCGTCACCGCTGCCCACCCACAGCCCACAGATCCACCTTTTGTCATGGGGCTACATTTAGAGGTCGTTGTCAGTTACTCATTCGGGAACCACAAGGTGGCACTGTTGGACTTAAGGTAAACTGTGATAGACGACCACCTGGGCAAGCTCCAAGTCTGATCAGAAATAATTAAGACTATGTGCCAAAGGCAGCAATATGTTTGTAGTCTGCAGGTGTTTACAGCATGGGCATCATCTCAAGTACAAAATGCTAAAGGAGACTAAACAGCTTTTTGTCCTTGCTGATGTCTTCACAGGAAGCTCACTTTAACAAAATGGAACCAAGTTTGCTTGTTTTGACATAAAATTGATAAGGGAAAAAAATACAGTTTGTGGTCCTTGGCAATATCAAGTAGCTTTCTAGTTCAGCTTCCTGTATTCAGATAGCTCTGCACCTGCACAGTCTCAGTTCTGGTTGTAAGCTTCCCAGGAAGGGAGATCTGCCTTCTCCCTTGAGTTTCCATTGCAATGTTTGTTCAACAGTCCCCACTGTCAAGAAATTCTTTTTCCATGTTTCACCTAAGTTTTCTAAGTGGTAAAGGCATGACCTCATTTTCTGTCTATGTAGTGGAGATAAGGAAAAGGACTCTTCCTTCAAGGACCAGCCCATAGACTACTACCCAGGGCAAAGCCTCTCCTGATCCCCTCATTTGATAGTACTCCTTTATATATCATATACATATGTGTATACGTGTATGAGCACATACATGTGTGCATATACATATATATACACATATATACATACATGCATATATATGAATGATATTACAGGCTGCTAGGTGACACAGTGGATTGAAGTCAGGAAGACTCATCTTCCTGAGTTCAAATCTGACTTCAGACATATACTAGCTCTGTAACCCTGGGCAAGTCACTTAACCCAGTTTGACATAGTTTCCTCATCCATAAAATGAGCTGATAAAGGCCATGACAAACCACTTTGAGTATTTTTGCCAAGAAAACCCCCAGTATGGTCACTGAGTCAGATGCAACCAAACAACAGCATGAAAGATTATATATCATAGATTATCTTAAGAAGGAGAAAGTATGTCAGCGTCTGTCTATTTCTATTTACCTGTCCACATGCCATATCTGCCAGCAAGATAAAAGTTTCCTGAGGGAAGGAACCTTTAGTTGTTTTGTTCTGGTATTTCCAGTATCTATCCTAGTGCCTTGCACATGTACTTAATGAATATTTGTTTATGAGGGAGGAGGAGCCAAGAAGGTAGAGTAAAGGTGAGGGCTCACCTGAGCTCTCTCCCAGATCCTTCCAAATACTTTTAAACAATGACTCTAAACAAATTCTAGAACAGAAGAACCCATAAAAAGACGGAGTGAAACAATTTTCCAGTCCAAGACAATTTAGAAGGTCGTGAGGAAAGGTCTGTTGCACCAGGGTAATAGAATAGTGCAATTCAGTACAGGCTGTGCCAGGGCAGACCTGGCCCCAACAGACCAGGAGCAGGCCTCAAGACAACCGAAGCAGAGGCAGCAGCTGCTTCTGGATCTCTCGAACCATAGATGGTAAAGAGGCCAAATAACTGGAGATTACAGTGGTCCCTAGAACTGAGGCAGGACAATGTTGCTTTTCCCATACTCAGATCCAGGTTTCAGATCTAAGTGACAGTCCCAGGGTGAGGAGGAGCACTAGCACACCAGAACTTGCAGCCCCAGTGGAGTGGGGCCCACAGGCGCATAGGCTCAAGCATAGACCAGAGTACAGACCAGGAGAGTAGTGTATATCTCTCCTTAGCTCAAATCACCTTGGAAGAATTGAAAACTTATAGGTCCCTAGAAGTATCTCTGGAAATAGCTGCACAAAACTCCTGAAGATTGGGACAGTGTGCCCTCTGCTCTGAAAGCAGAACCCTACTTTAACAAAGTGTTAAAAATGAAGTAATGGGCTGGCAATATGAGTAAACAACAGAAAAAAATTCTGATCATAGAAAGTTACTATGGTGATAAGGAAGATCAAAACACACATGCAGAAGACAACAAAATAAAAGCTCCTATATCCAAAGCTTCCAAGAAAAAAATAAATTGATCTCAGGCCATGGAAGAGCTTTAAAAGGATTTTGAAAATCAAGTAAAATCAGAAGAAAAATTAGGAAGAGAAATGAGAGAGATGCAAGAAAATCATGAAAAATGAGTCAACAGGCTTACTAAAAGAAACACAAAAAAAAAAAATTGAAGAAAATAACACCTTAAAAAACAGGTTAGGCTAAATAGTAAAAGAGGTGCAAAAAGTGAATGAAAAGAATGCCTTAAAAAGCAAAATTAGCCAAATGGGAAAAGAGGCACAAAAATACACTGAAAATAAAAACTCCTTAAAAAGTAGAATTGGATCTACCTAAATTAATTTACTTATTCAATGATATACCAAACAAACTATCAAAAAAATTATTTTATAGAGCTAGAAAAAAATAACAAAATTCATCTGGAGGAACAAAAGGTCCAGAATATCAAGGGAATTAATGAAAAGAAATGTAAGGGAAGGTGGCCTAGCCATACCAGATCTTACATTGTATTATGAAGGACCAATCATCAAAACTACTTAGTATTGGCTAAGAAATAGAGTGGTGGATCAGTGTAATATGCTAGGTACATAAAACACAGCAATTAATGACTATACTAATATACTGTTTGGTAAACCCAAAGACTCCAATGTCTGGGATAAGAATTCCCTCTTTGACAAAAACTGATGGGAAAACTGGAAAATAATATGGCAGAAACTAGGCATAGACCAACATCTTACACTGTATACCAAAATAAAGTCCAAATCGGTACACAATTTAGATATAAAGACTCTAAGCAAACTGGGAGAGCAAAGAGCAGCTTACCCGTCAGATTTATGGAAAACAGAAGAATTTATGACCAAATAGATACAGAACATTATTAAATGCAAAATGAATAATTTTGATTACATTAAATTGAAAAGGTTTTGTACAAAGCCAATGCTACCAAGATTATAAGAAAATATAAGTAGGAAAGAATTTTTACAACCAATATCTCTGATAAAGGCCTTGTTTCTAAAATATGTAGAGAACTGAGTCAAATTTATAAGACTACAAGTCATTCCTCAATGGATAAGTAGTCAAAAGATATGAACAGGCAGTTTTCAGAGGAAGAAATTAATGCTATCTATAGTCATATGCCAAAATACTCTAAATCACTATTGATTAGAGAAATGAAAGTCAAAACAACTCTGAGGTACCATATCACACCTATTAGATAGGCTAACATGACAAAACAGGAAAATGTCGGATAAGATGTGCAAAAATTGGAACACTAATGCATTGTTGGTAGAGTTTTGAATTGATCCAATCATTCTAGAGAGCAATTTGGAACTATGCCCAAAGGATTATAAAACTGTGCATACCTTTTGACCTAGAAATACCACTTCTAGGTCTATATCCCAAAGAGATCATAAAAACAGGAAAATGACTCACATGTACACAAATATTTATGGCAGCTCTTTTTGTGGTGGCCAAGAACTGGAAACTGAGGTAATGCCCATCAATTGGGGAATGGCTAAATAAGTTATGGCATATGACTGTAATGGAGTACTATTGTTCCATAAGAAATTATGAGCAGGTGGACTTAGAGAAACCTGAACTTACATAAACTGATGCTGAGTGAAGTGAGCAGAACCAGAAGAACATTTTACATGGTAACTAAGACAACTCCAAAAAGTTCATGATGGAAAATGCTATACACATCCAGAAAAAGAACCATAGAGTCTAAATGCAGATTGCAGCATACTATTTGCACTCTCTCCCACTCTCTCTTCTTTCTTGTGTCTTCCTCCATTAATTCTTCCTTACAACATGACTAATGTGAAAATTAAAAAATAAATAAATATAAATTAGAACTGGCCAAATGCAAAAGGAGGTCCAAAAGCTCACTGAAGAAAATGATTCCTTAAAAATTAGAATTGAGAAAATGGAAGATAATGACTATGAAAAATCAAGAAAAAAATTAAACAAAACCAAAAGAATGGAAAAATAGAAGACAAAGTGAAGTATCTCATTGTACAAACAACTGACCTGAAAAATAGAACCAGGAGAAATCATTTTAAAATTATTGGATTCCCTGAAAGTCATGATCAAAAAAAAAAAAAGAGCCTAGACATCATCTTTTGAGAACTTACCCAGGAAAA
Organism: Bettongia penicillata ogilbyi; assembly: GCA_023548195.1. Classification (NCBI taxonomy): domain Eukaryota; kingdom Metazoa; phylum Chordata; class Mammalia; order Diprotodontia; family Potoroidae; genus Bettongia; species Bettongia penicillata. The sequence continues at coordinate 4,530,662 of JAJHZJ010000061.1, forward strand.
CTCCCCTGATATTCTAAAACCAAAAGGTAAAATAGAAATCAAAAGACTACCAATCACCTCCTTAAAGATATCCCAAAATGAAAACCCCCATGAATATTATAGCCAAATTCCAGAACTCCCAGGTCAAAGAGGAAATATCATAAGCACTCAGAAAGAAACAATTCTAGTATCATGGAGCCACAGTCAAGATAACACAAGATTTAGAAGCTTCTATATTAAAGGACTGGAGAGTTTGGAATATGATATTCCAGAGGGCAAAGGATCTAGTATTACAACCAAGAATCACCTACCTAGCAAAACTGAGTATAATCCTTCAAGGGAAAAAATGGATATTCAGTGAGATAGAGGACTTTCAGACACTCTTGATGAAAAGACCAGAGCTGAATAGAAAATTTGGCTTCCAAATACAAAACTCAAGAGAAGCATAAAAAGCTAAACAGAAAAGGAAAATAATAAGGGATTTAATAAGGTTAAACTGTTTATATTTCTACATAGGAAGATGATACTTGTAACTTAAAATTCATAGTTTTTTCATTATTAGGGCAGATAGAAGTATATATCAAGAGAGGGTACAGGTATAAGTTGAATATGAAGAGATAGTATCTAAAAAAATAAAATTGAGGGGTGGGAGAGGAATGTACTGAGAGAAAGGTAAAGAGAAGGATAGAGTAGGGCAAATTATCTCACATAAAAAGGTCAAGAAAAAGCTTTTACAGTGGAGGAGAAGAAGAGAGAGGTGAGGGGGAGTAAGTGAACCTTATTCTCATCAGAATTGACTCAAAGAGGGAATAACATACACATTCAGTTGGATATAAAAATCTATCATGCCCTTCAGTAAAGTAGAAGGAGAAGGGGATAAGAGAAGGGGGTGGTAGTAAGAGAAACAAATTGGGGGTGGGGGTAATCAGAAGCAAAATACTTTTGAGGATGGACAGGGTGAAATGAGAGAGAAAATAAAGTAAATGTGGGCAGGGGAAAATGTAGAGGTGAAATACAGTTGTCGATAGTAACTAAAAAAAACTGAAGCAAGTTTCTGTGATAAAGGCCTCATTTCTCAATCATGTAGAGAACTGAGTCAAATTTATAAAAATAAGGGCCATTCTTCGGGTGTTAAATGATCAAAAGATATGAACAGTTTTCAGATGAAGTAATCAAAGTTATTGCCATATGAAAAAATGCTCTAACTTGCTATTGTTTGGAGAAATGCAAATTAAAACAATTCTGGAGTACTACCTCATACTTATTAGATTGGTTAATAGGATAGAAAAGGAAAATAACAAATGGTGAAGAAGATGTGGGAAAAATGGGGCATTAAAGCACTCTTGGTGGAATTGTAAACTGATTCCACTATTCTGCAGAGCAATTTGGAACTACACCCTAAGAGCTTTAAAACCATACATACCCTTTGACCTAGCAATATCTCTACTAGATCTATATCCCAAAAGAGATTTTTTAAAAAAGGAAAAGGATCTATATGTACAAAAATATTTACAATGGCTCTTTTCTGGAGGCACAGAATTGGAAATTAAGGGATGCCCATCATTTGGGGAATGGCTGAACAGACTGTGGCATGTGAGTGTTATGGAACACCATTGTGCTATGGGAAAGAATGAGCATTTTTTTGCTTTATTTTTCTTGAGGGTTTTGTCTGTTTTCTTTCACCAGATGACTATTGTGGAATGCTTTGTATGACTACACATGTGTAACCTATATTGAATTGCTTGCCTTCTCAATAAAGGGAGATGGAGAGAGAGGGATAGAATTTGGAACTCAGAGTTTTAAAAATGAATGTTAATTGTTTTTGCATCTAACTGGGGAAAAATAAAATATTACATAATAAAGCTTCTTCATTGTAGATGTAATATTCCAGAAAAAAGCACTGACTTAATTCTAGCACTGATTATGCATACACTAAATATCAGTGTCCTTGGTTACAGTATTCAATCTTTTGGGACCTCAGTTTGCCCATTTCAAAAGTAAGAAATTTTGGGTAGATGATCACTAAAGACTCTCCTAGTTTTAAGATTCTGTGACAACTTCAGTTAGAAAATCTTTGACAAATGCTCTTGATTATTCAGATTCCTTTTCTCCCTAGATTGAATAAATCCGGACTCTTTTGTATTTCCTCAGAGATTTTATTTCTAAATTTTTAATCTGTCATGTTGATGGATATACTCTGAGTCTGCTTCAACTTCTTATACTTTAAAAGGGAAAGTTTAGAACTCCATAGTAACAGTTCTAAATTCCCACAAAAGCATAAATGTCAGATTCCTACATGCTGTTCCCTCCCTGTGAATTTGGCAATTTTTGAAAATGTTCTCTGAACCTCAACTAAGAGCACTAGCCTTAAAATCAGAAAATCTGACTTTTTATTCTGGTCCTACCACTAATTGTAACCTAGAGCAAGTCATTTCACCTCTTGGAGCCTCAGTTTCCCCATCTGTAAAATAATTGAGTTGGATTATACATTATTTCAAAAGTCCCTTCTAGATTCACTTAGTCTAGATCCATAGGTCTAAAACCTATGCAGTTAGAAGAGTGCTTCAGTTTTCACATCTATAAAATGGTATGTGGACCAAGAAGACCTGGTCTGGAACTAGGCACATATGTCCAACAACACAAACTGGGCAATTTAAAATAACAAATACTGCTGCCCTAAAATGGAGGCATCACTGATATTGTGTCAATGCTGAAGCATATTTAAAGAAATATTAAAATATTTCTGTGGCTAGATGAGAACACTCCCTCCAATATGCAGGTCACACCTCATCCATGCCTTCTTTTTCCACAATATCTCATCAGTTTCTTCCTACATATAAAAGGATCCACCTACCTGAATCTCTAATGGCCTTCATTTAGGGTTGTTGCCATTGTCAGTATTGTTTTGCTATTTTAAGCATTCCAAGTATAGTACTCAGGCTCTATCTTGTCTATCCCTGCTTTTAGATACATAGCCAACACTCCTCCTTTTTTAATGCATTCCTTGGCTGAGTTATGTCATATCAGTTCTTTCCTCCAAGTCACTACAGTAATATGCCACAGACTGCTTAGATCCATCATACATCCATCTCTGGCCCTTTGGGCAATTTGGGGGGCAAAATCTCTAATTTTGATTCTTGATAATAGTGTTGTTCCATGGTTTGTTGCCATACAACGTTGTCAGAAGAATATTGATGCAAAGATGATTTTTTTGGGAAACAGATGGGGGAAAGCTGAGAGCAGTATACTAATTGCTAAATGCAACCTGGGCCACTCTCTTCTCCTATTTCATTCTGGGCCTACACCAAGGGTAGGGAATCTGCGGTCTCGAGGCCACATGTGGCCCTCTAGGTCCTCAAGTGTAGAATGAACCCAAACTTCACAGAATAAATCCCCTTAATAAAAAGATTTGTTCTATAAAACTAGGACTCAAAATGCCACACCTGAGGACCTAGAAGACCACATGTGGCCTTGAGGCCACAGGTTTCCCACCCCTGGCCTAGGGCATTATCCATCTACAGTATCTAAGTTATACAGTTGGATGGATCCTCACTGCAGCAAAGGAAACTTTCTATTCCTCTCACTGTCCCACCGTGGCTGTTCCAAACATTCATGTCTCTCCTCCAACCTCCCAGAGCTCCTACCTCCACCATCGCAGCTAAGAACCTTGTTTCATATGCCACTAAAAAAAAAAAAAGACCTTCCTCTTCTCCCTAGCTCCTCATTTCATATCATTCAGATATTTTTATCCCATTATGTCATCTTCTCCAGTATCAGATAAAGAGATGGCTCTTCTCCTTTTCAATATGTACCCTTGATCCAATCTCCCCTGACTGCTCTATCAGTTTCCCCTATCATCTCTCTTATCTTCAATTACTCTTTCTCTACTTGATTCCCTGTTGACTACAAACATTTTCATGTCTCCCCTATCCTTAAAAAATCCTCACTTGATCTCGTAATTCCCACTAGTGATCATCCTATATATCTCCTCCCCTTTGTGGCTAAACTACTTGAGAAAGTCAAGTACTATCCAACCATTTGGGAGAGTAATCTGGAATTATGCCCAAAGAGTTATTAAACTGCCAATACCACTACTAAGTCTACTTCCAAAGATAATTAAGAGAAAAGGAAAAGCATCTATATGTTCTAAAATGTTTATAGCAGCTCTCTTTGTAGTGGCAAAGAACTGGAAATTGCAGGTATACCAATCTACTGGAGAAGGGTTGAACAAGTTGTGGTTTATGACTGTGATGTAAGAAATGAGTTTGATGATCTTAGGAAAACATGAATAGACCCTTCATGAAATAATGAAGACCCAAAAGAGCAGAACCAAGAGAACATTGTATACAGTGAGAGCAATACTATTTTAAGAGCAACTTTGAATGAAAAAGTCATTTTAACTATTAGAAACACCCAAATTAACAATAAAGAGTATATGAAGAAAGATTCTAGCTGTATCCAGAAAAAAACCTGATAAATAGAAGTATGTATTGAATAATTATATACACACACATATATCTATATACATACATGTATGTGTGTGTATATATGTGTACATATGTGTATAAATGCCTGCTTATACATATATACATAGATATGCATACCTATATATACATATATATATGTGTGTGTACATATATATAGATATATATACCTATTAGTGTCTAACAGTAAGCATCTCTATGGTGAGAGGGAGGGAAAAAAAAAGAAATGTAGATGATAACTTTATTATAGATTTAAAATGAATAGCAAGTTGCGAATAATAGATTTGCATTTCATGTGCAATTTTTTATTATACTCTGTTATAGAAATGCTTGTTTTATTCCATAAACTAAAACTAAAATTTTTTTTTAAAGAAAACAGAGAAAAAAAGACAAAGCTTAGTATACTCTAAGACTCTACCTTCTCTGTCTTTCTTCTTTGAAACACTCTAGAATCTGGCTTCCCACCTCATTATTCATCTGAAATTGTTCTCTCCAAAGTGATCAATGGTCTCTTAATTATCAGATTTAATAGTTTTTCCCCAGTCCCCATCCTTCTTTTCTTTTTTGCTTTTCTTTCTATTCCTACCATTTAGCACACTGCCTGGCACACAGGGGCTTAATGATTTCTCCTCCTGGTTATTCTTCTCTCTTGGTTTTGGTAACACTTTTCTCTTCTGATTTTCCTACTGTGTGTGGGACCTTCTCTTATTCTTTGTTAGTTCTTCATGTCATAGTCAAAAATGGTGGATATCTGTGAGTAAGGTGGATTTTAGTGTGCATAGAGTGAATTTTTGTTATTTTTCTCAGAGTTCAGTTTCCCAGGATCCATAGCCATAACAATATCCTGTTCCCAGGTACCAGAGATGAGTTCCCACAGTTATGGTACAAAACATCACCACACTTGCACAGAATTATATATGGTAAATAACAAACATCCATTGAGGCTGTGCAGTAAGGTACAGGGATGAGGTGAAGGAAACGAGAGGCTATTGCTGGCAATATGCCTTCTTTGTCTGTTGGTCTATAAAACAGGTGGTCACTAGACAGTAAATGGGGAACCCTTAGGGTTGAATGTACAAATGTTGTGTGTGCCTCAACTGGCCCCCCCATGGAAGTTTGGGGGAAAACTTAGGGTTGAATGTACAAATGCTGTGTGTGCCTCAACTGGCCCCCCCATGGAAGTTTGGGGGAAAACTTAGGGTTGAACGCCAAGCTAGAATGCTGTGTGTGCCTTGATCAGCCTCCAAGACTTGGAAGGAATCTGTGTTTACCTCAGCTGTCCCCCACTGAGGCTTGAGGGGGAAAAGCACAAGCTGTGCCTGTCTTGATTAACCCCATTGAGACGTAGGGGTAGTTATCCCCACTTCTTGACGGCCCCTGTGGAAAGGGTAATTAGGAAATGCTGTAAGAGTCTGTGCTCTCATTATCAGCGACCTCTTCTGCGAAAACTAGACTGGTGAAGTAAGATATTTAACTCCTTCTTGGTGTCTTTCCACTTTGAGCAAATCAAGAGTGAGCCTGTGCTAGCAGCGGTCAGCTGTGCTGTGCTTATCTGCCTTACAGCATGTGCCGGGGTTCTGACGCTGGCCCTATTCTCCGTTTTGCTCTATTATTTCACCTAGTGATTTTTTTCCAGTTTCTATGGTTTTGATAATCATGGTTACTGCAAATGATTCCCAGATGTATATATCCAGTCCCAACATCTCCCCTGAGCTGGAATGAATTTGCCTTTTAGATACCTTGAATTGGATATCCTATAGACACCTCAAACTTGACAAATCTCAGAACTCAACCTTTCCCCAACCTCCTCCCCACTCCCCCCACTCCGTGTGTCTCTTACTTTAGAGAAGACTCACATCCTCTCACTGTATCCAGACTTGAAATCTTAGTATCATTCTCAACTCCTCATTCACACTCACCCCACATATCCAATCTGGTCCTGACACAAGGAATGAAGAAATGGGTAAAAATGCAGAAAATGAGGCTGAGAATCCAAGTAATGATTCTGGTAATTCAGACTCTAAAGTTATCTTACCAGAAAACTCAAGAAAAATGTGGTGATATCATCTTGTTCTAGCTTGAATTATTGAGGTAATGGACAATTTGAAGCTGCTTTACACTTTCCTTCCCTAGTATAGTGTTGACCTTAAAGTCCTAGTTAAGGCTGATGAGGAAATCTCACTTGAATATGCAACTCTTGAAAATGAGCAATTAGGCAAACCTGTGAAAACCCATGTACTGTGCTCCAGCTGAAGTCGTGATATCATTTCCAAAATGTGTTTCTGTTTAGTTGTCATTTCAAAGTCATTTACAAGGCTAATTAATGTGCATCATAGCATATAGAGAAGCTCCATGCTCTTATCCCCAAATGAGACATGGCACTGCTATTGGGATCTACTCGAGTCTTCAAGAATTCACTCACTAACCTCTCTACATCTGTCCCAACTCACACTGTTTAACAATAACCAAACACTGTAATTTCCCCTAGTGTCATGTGGAATGTATTCAGTTGTCTGTGTTTATTCCTTGTGTTTCTCAATGTAATGAGGTTTTCATTTCCCTGATTTTACATCTTCTTGTCTCATAATTTCTTCTCTTTCATAACTTCATTTAAAAAATATTGGAGGAGCTACTTCCCTCACAAATTCCTGGGGGCAGGGGGTGAAGTAGCACTGGAACCCCTAGAGTTAGAGGAATGTGATTTAGAGAAAAAGAACACCTGTCATTTTGTTACTACATTTTGTGGTAATCTTTCCAAAAAGAAAACTGAAGGGAATATTTGGACCTCTTTGTGATCTCATGGAAAACAAAAGGAACTGTCCTTGAAAAAAATGTAGCATTTCTCTTCCCATTCCTAACAGTGGGTACACTGGTAGACTCCATGGTCCTAGGTCTGCCACTTTCTAACTATGTGATCTTAAATAAGTCATTCCACCACCTGCGTCAGTCTTAGTTTTCTCATCTCAGAAATGAGGGATCTGTACTGGATGTTCTCAAAGATCCTTTCTAGGCTCTTCTATTTAGTGATTCCTGTTTCTGGAGTTCATCAGATCACAGAATTTAGATTTGGAGCCCCAAGGGACTTTCTTCCGCATCTCTTCTTCTAGATAAGCCTTGTTTGCTAACCCCTTCTGAACATTCTCCTTCTTTCTCTTCCTTACCTTGTTTTCCTACTTTTTCTTCTATATTCTCTATCTACTCTTTCCCAGAGATACCTGGGGGCCAAATGTTCCTTTTCATTCATTGCATAGTTGCAGCCAGTCTAAGAATTCTGTTTTCATCTTCTTTCCATCACCTGATACACCTTAGTGTCTACACTTTCATTGATGAGGCATACAAAGTGATTGCCATTCTTCTACCATCCTACAAGAAAATAAACTCAACAAAAATTCTAGAGCTGCAATGAATCTTAAAAATCACCTACTCTCAATGTCTTGTTTTAAATTATAATAAATGGTTTTCATTTATATAATGCTTTCAGGTTTACCAAGTACTTTCTGCAACTCTGAGAGACAGGTAGTGGAAGTATAGTCATTTGCATTTTCCTGGTAAGAAAATGGAGGCTCACAGGAAGTGACCCTACTTGAAATCACACAACTTTTCATTACTTCCTAATACATAGCTTGTTTGTACCTAGTTGTTTATATGTCAGCTCCTTGAGGGCAGGGACTGTCTTTTACTTCTTTTTGTACCCCCAGCGCTTAGCACAATGCCTGGTCCATCTTTGTTGTTGTAGAGTTTTTCAGTCATGTCTGACTCTTTGTGACCCCATTTAGGGTTTTCTTGGCAGAGACACTGAAGTGATTTGCCATTTCCTTCTCCAGTTCATTTTACACCTGAGGAAACTGAGGCAAACAGGGTTAAATGACTTGCCCAGGGTCACACAGTGTCTGAGACCAGACCTGAACTCAGGAAGAGGAGTCTTCCTAACTCCAGGCCCTGCATTCTATGTACTGCACCACCTAGCTGCCTTCCTGGCACATAGTAGGAGTCTAATAAATGTTTTTTGACTGACTGACAAGAATCTGACTCTTGAATCTGACTCACATATTTCTCCCCTTTATACTCTACCATCTCCCCTTATGACAGAGACATGAAAGTATTCTATGGACTGGCTTGATATGGTAAAAAGGTTTTCTTGACTTTTTTGAGATGGAAGGCTAAGAGAAAATGAAAGGAATGTAAGGATTGCCTCAGTAGGTGAGACCCATGATTCATCTAGTACAGCTTTTTATCTCTGACAGTGGCACCAAAGAACATTTTTGAGAATTGCATGGTTCTTGACCTTGATGTTAATTAGTCTCCAAAATTAGGAATATACACTCCCTTAACACATTGTTTCATAATCATGTCCCCATTTGTTTGGGAGACTTAGAAACTAAAAATAACAGACACTTTTTGACCATCTCTTCACAGCCTTGCCAAAATACTTCAGTGCCCACATCAGAGACCACATGCCCTAGAGATTTTTACCTTTTCATCTCTGGAATTTCAGCTCTGGGGCCTCCTCTGTCCTGACTGGTGAGCGCCTCTCTTGGCTTACTATTTTGGGATACCCTCACTCATGCTCCACTCCAGTCTCTGCTCTAGCCATCTCCTTTACAGCCTCTGCCTTGAGTGGGTCCAGTTATAAAATCATAGTCACGTTAACTCTGGAAATGTTCCTGGGGGAAGCTAGCTTCAATTTACTTTCCTATGACCTTATTCACCATCCCTAGTGCCCCTCTCTGGCTACCATTCCCTCATTAAGTGTAAGCTTCTGACTTTGTCCTTCTTATCATTTGCTCAGTGATTAGAATAGTCCTGGTCACAAAGCAAGTACGTAATAAATGATTTTATATTTATACTCTGAGATTTGAGGGAATATGTTCTCTAACATATAGTTGATTTAATAAACTTTAATCATATTCCAGCCTGTTTGATGGACTTAGAAATATTTTCGAGTCAGATCAGTCATTAGTACTAAAAAAACAATTTGAACCTTTATTCTCACACATTTTATCTTATTTATAGGAAGACTTGAGACAAAAAGGGACACCCAGGGGAGATAGTATGGAGGGCAAGGCAGAGGTAACAAGACCAAGACTTAGAGAAGTTAGTTGATATGTTGGGGAAGAAGAAGAAGGAGGAGGAGGAGGAGGAGGAGGAGGAGAAGAAGAAGAAGAAGAAGAAGAAGAAGAAGAAGAAGAAGAAGAAGAAGAAGAAGAAGAAGAAGAAGAAGAAGAAGAAGGAAAGGGAGGAGGAGAAGGACAGGGAGTGGGAGAGGGAGGAGGAGAAGAAGAAAGAAGAAGAAAAAGAAAGAAAAAGGAAGGAAGGAAGGAAGGAAGGAAGGAAGGAAGGAAGGAAGGAAGGAAGGAAGGAAGGAAGGGAGGGAGGGAGGGAGGAAGGAAGGAAGGAGAGCCAGAAGGGACTCCTTTATTTTAAAATCACCAAAACTGGCTCAGAGTGGTTAAGTGACTTGTCTAGGGTCACACACCTCATAAGTGCCAGAGGAAGGATTTGAATCTAGGTCTTCCTGAGTCCAAGTCCAGCACTCACTACTAGAGGAAGAAGAGGATTCAATAGTAGTCCTCTGGACTTGGTGCTCCCCACTTCAGCTCCAGTCTCCCCTTTCAATCAGCGGCAGCTCATCTTCCTGAATTACCACCAAACAGGTCAGGATGAGTAAAGGGAGGCAAGGCATCTAACACAGACCAATCTGTTTTCTCACCTCCGATGTCAATGGCATTGAGGTATCCATTAACAAGTTTACACAAAGCAGGGACATTTCTAGCATGTATGGCTTCAGAGAGAGATTCCAGAAAAGGCAGATGGTACCATACAAGAGGAGGAAGAGAATCTGGAGCAGAGGCAGCCTACCCCATGAAGGTCAGGTCCCTCAACTCTTTGCTGAGGGGTTTTTTTAGACTAGCAGAAATCATACCCATGTTCTATCTTCATCTTTCTAAACTGAAAGCTTGAATCTTTCTCATTCATTTTCCTATTAACAATCCTCTCCTCCATCCATTTTAAGGCCCCTTCTAGTCCAAAGTTTCTAGTTCTCTATTACTCCTTCAAGTCAGTTACATTTCAATTGATGCTCTGGACTTAAAGTGTGCATAGTATTCCAGGTTTAAAAGGGCTAAGAATTTAGAGAGGTCATTGATGCTAATGGTGCTCAGCCTTTGCTGGCCTTGTGCTGCTTGCTTTATCTACCCATTTTTCTTCTTATGAAAGAGGGTAGGTGAATCAGTGAAAGAGACTGAACTTGTATGTTTTGTATATTCTTTCAGACAAATCTTGGAAGTTCATCACTAAAATGTAAATATGCAAGTCATAATGTGTCATTTAAAGAAATTCCTTTCCAAAGCGGCTGTCCCCTAAGGGAAAAGGAAAAATTAGTGCCTTAAGATAAGGGGTGTTGACAGAGGAGATGCCAGTTCAGTGAGTTGAACTTGGCTTGGCAAGATAGGCTTAATTCAGGGCTTCAGTGTAGTTTCCCTACTTAACTTGGTCTCTGCTCCCTATTTGCTAACCAAAGTATGTTTTCCCCAGGTTGTTCTCCCCATGCCCACCAGAAATAACCACCAGATTTGAGATCCCTAGAAAACTTTCTTCTACCTCTTAATCCTCAACCTAAACAAAGTCAAGTGCTTTGTTTTGTTTTGCTGATTTGATTCTTTCCATTCCCTTCTCCAACCTTTCTCCTCTTCTCCTTCCTTGTCCCCCTCCTAATCTATTCTTCTACCTCACCCCAAACCTTATTTAGGATCTGGTTAGTACATTATTTTCTAACATATTCTCAGAGTAGCGGTGATATTCGGGTGGATATTGTCCTAGATATGGAATCAAGATGTTGGTTCAAACTCTGCCTCTGATTTTTTACAAACTGTGTGTCCCTGAACAAGTCATTTAACCTCTCTGGGCCTCAGTTTCCTTATCTGTAAAATGGGGACAATTAATATCTACAGTGCCTCTTTCACAGAATTGTTGTGAGGCCCAAATGAGAGTACACATTAGTGGCCATAATAAATGCAAATCTAGATATTGGGCTCTGGGTCAGTTTGCTTCTGAAGAACCAACTATATTGATGATGGATATAATTCTCCACCCATCCACACTCATCCAACCTCCAGGTCTTTTCTACCCTAGCAGAATATAAACTCTTCGTGGGTGTTGACCAGCATCTATTACAGGGTTTGGCATTTATATACTCAGTAAACACGTTGAATTCAATTGAGTTGAAAATGTTTTCAGGTGGAAGAGTAAAGATGACTTTTATTTTTTTTTTAAAAAGTAATCATTTGATATGTGAGGAAGAAACAATCAGGTGACTGTTAATGGTTGTAACTTCTCGGTCACAGGAGCCAATCAGGACTTTGCCTTCCAAGAAGCCATAGAAGAAAGCTAAAGCCAACTGTGACAAATCCCTTTTTAAGTTGGGTATTCTCTCTGACTTCAGCAGCAAGAGGATAACATAAGCTGATGAGATGTGTCCTGGTAAGAGGATGTGAAAGCAGCGTGCAAGTGTCACTTTTTTGTTCACTGACACCAAAAGAGGCCCCTTGCTGTGATGATCTGCCATCTCCTAGAAACAGGTGATGAAACTTCATTGCCAAATGTGTCTGTGGGGCTGAGGGGTTGAAAGCTTTCTGCTTAATGTTTTCCTTGCTGTTTAGGGCATGGAAAATGGAAGTATACTAAGTTGTGGGCAGTCTGCCTCTCTTCTCTTGGCCCTTTTGTACTACAGTGGCAACAGTCTTCAAAGATTCTGGGCAGGCGCCTTTCCATGTATACAAAGAACCATTTTTGTTATGGAGAATTTGCTCCTGCTGAGCCTTTAAATCTGTAACCTTTAAGGATTTGAATCTTAAAACAGGGAATCTTTCAAAACTTTTAACTGTAGGACTAAAGGTTGAGCCTGAGTTCTTTTTAAAAAATGTTCCTTGGGCACATTTCCCTGGTCTGGCTCCAGTCTATCACCAAGCTGACTCTTACCCAAGCTGACACCTCATGAATAATTCACACTTATGGAAGTACAAAGACCATGAAAAAATGTATTTTTTTTTTTTTTTGCTGCTGAATTGAATAGCTTCAGGACTTTTGCTCTCTCATAATTAATTTTTGATGATTTGCTCCTTGAATAATGGAAAAATGAAGCCACAGTGGGCCAGCAGGATAATGGACACACCCATAATATGCCAAGATGCACACAGTACTGTGTTTCTTTCTCTGAGCATGAATAAAACTGTGTGAAAGAGGAGACAAGGGAACCAAAAGAGTGTTAATCCCGAAGTGGTGAACAAAACAGAAATTCAGCTTTTATTTAGACATTCAGCTATATAAGAATTTAGGAAATCACCCTAATATTCATACAATTTTAAAACTAGAAGTGCCCTTAGATGTCTTTTAGTCTAACCTTCTCATTTTACAGATGAGGAAAGTAATTGTTTTCATTAACTAAGAAAGATTTAAGTGTCTTACCCAAGGCCCCAAGACAAGTAAGTGGCAGAATTGGGTCTAGAACCCAGGCTTTCTGATGTCTTACAGTATTATTTTCAGGGTATTACATTGCCTCTTATTGGGAGACTTTAAACAATCAGCTTCCAATGTTAGACCTAAGAGGTGAGAAATTGAAATAACAACTGAATACATTTTCAAAATCAAAAAGTTTACTCATTCAAAATGAGACCACACATTGGATGTTGGAAGGAGAGTAGGAAGTAGACTTCCCAATCTTTTAGAATTTCACATGTTTTTTGTTAAAGCTGATTAGTTGATTTTTCTGTCCCAGAATATCTTCAGTCAGTATATTTTTCCCTGTTCTGCTTTTTCTCTGGACTAAATCAATAGAAGTATACATGATGCAGGAAGAATAATTTCCTTTATTTCATAGCATGCTTTTCTTTTTTTAACCAAAGAGTTCGGAGACCTTCCAGACAGTGTATATGCATCCTGACAAAATTTTATTACACTGTGAAATGGCATGTATAAAAGTTTTAAACTCTCTCTCTGTGGGCCAAATTAATTTCTTCCTTTATTTGACTTACAAGAAATGGTTTACTATGTTATCGTGGCTGCATGAGAAAGGGAGGGGAGATGGATCATTTTTAACTAAGGGCACATGGAAAAGATGATACCTGAACTGAGCTTAGAAATGAGAGAAGTCATTCAGCAGCCTGAATTATGGCGGGAATGTGTTCCATGCATGGAGAATAACTTATGTGAATGCACATATGGAGGAGAATAAGTATCTATATAGCATAGACTGTGTACTACCATACACTATGCTAAGTAGTACACTTGCCGCTGCTGCTGTTATTCCCATTTTAGAATTGAGAAAACTAAGGCAAATAGCAAAGATTAAGTCACATAGCTGAGAAGTGTCTTAGACCAGATTCAAATTCTGGTCTTCCTGACTTCAGGGTCAGCATGCTATCCACTGCTCCAACTAGCTGCCTACTCTTCTATAGGTTGAAAACAACCAAAGCATTAAAAACCACTGGTAGTCAGTGAAGGGGAGGGAGGGGACAGTCAGTGTAAAGGAGTGACATTGTCTAACCTGTAGATTAGAAACATGTATTTGGAATATATTTGAATGATGCATTGGAAAGAAGAGAGTCTAGGAAAAGTGAAGCCAATTAGATTGGAACATAAAGAATGATGATGGAAATGAAAGTGAAATAAGTATGGGAAAGCAGGATGGAATCAGATTGGGAAGAGCCTTAAATATCATGCTGAAGAGCAAAGGGAGAAAAGAGTATCAGGAAGGAAAGGGTGGTCCGTTGTGTCCAATGCTACAAAAAGGACAAAGAGATTGAGGACTGAGAATAAGTATGAAATCTGGCAAGTGAGTGATCTCTAGTGAACTGTTTCAGTAGAATGGTAGGGAAAGGAGCCAAGTGGCAAAGGACTGAGAGATGAATGGTGAGGAAGTAGATGCAGTGATTATCAATTATTTTGTGGTTAATTTCTTTTATCCTCCCAATCTTATAAACCCCACAGAGCAAGTTCTATTATTCTCATTTTAAAGATGAGGAAATTCAGTTTGACCCACAAATATATCTAGTAAGTACCAGAGCCAGCACTTGAAGCCAAGTCTAGCACTAGACATGGTCCCCAAACAATACAAAGGAAAGGAACTGAAATAACCCCGAAACTTCCAATAGTTATATGGAATGAGATATTAGATGTTTCAGGCTGCCTGAGCCAGTCCAGATCTGCGAGGATGGGATAGTCATTGGCTGGGGACCTCAGAGGCTAACAAGTCCAATTCTCCCAGTTCTCTTATTCTGTAAATAATTAAACCAAGGCCCAAGGGGCTAAGTGATAGTATCCTCTAAATTGCCTGTGTAGCAATTGTAGAGTAATAGAAACTACTCTAACACAGTCACAACTAAGATATTTGCAAGTCTTTTTTGAGAGTTCCTTTCTGAGTGCTATGTTTTAAGTTTTATTGATGCCTTTTGCTTTTTGAACCACAGACATTTCCTAGAATCTCCACCCAACACCATTATCCCCACTTCTACCACTCCCTGCCATAGAACCCTCCCTTGTAACAAAAAATACAATTATGCAAAACCAAGGGATACAGCTATCTTGCCTGCCAATGTGGGCATGGTTCTATATCCATAGTTCACTCCTTCTCATCCCCTTTTCCTTCCCTCTAATTACTGAAAAGAGGAAGTTGTATTTCATCATCTGTCCTTTGGAACCAACACTGGTCATTCCTTTTCATCTGAGTTGTCATAGTTAATAGTGTTTTCATTAATATCAAAGTAAACTCACTCTAAGTGAGCAATAAGTATCTTCAAAACTCAGGAATGAGGCCCTAAATAGATTAAAATGTAATTGGGAAATGTTTAGCAAAATAAATTTGTGGTTTTCTTAGTCAGTATGCATCCAATAGGGACCCACTTTTCTTTGGGCTTGATATCACTGATTGACATTATTGTGACTGTCATGTATATTTTTCTACCATTCCTGCTTTCTTCATATGTCATCAGTTCATACAAATCTTCTCATGTTTCTCTGAATTATTCATATTTCTTCCCATGAAGAAAGGATATCTCTTGAGTCAGGGAAAAGGAAAGGACTAATGTCCTCATTTGCAAATATTGAATGAGAGAAAAATTATGTTTCGGTTAAATCTGCACTTGCTATCACTAATACCATTTTCATAGCCCTTCAAGCTTCCCTTTGTTATTTTGTACAAAAGCTTAGATTACCTCCAACTAGTCTACTCTCCTTTAAAAAAGTAATAACAATTTCTCTTGATGTCCTTTGTTTTTACATTTCTTAAATTTCCCCTAATATTCCTTCCTTTCCCCCTCCCAGAGAATACCCCACATAACAAAGAATATTTTCAAAGAAAAAAAAAGAGAAGAGGAGAAACAATTAGCAAAATTGATGAATACATGAAAAAATATGAAAATATATGCAGTGTTTTACATTTGTGACTTCCCACCTCTGCAAAGGAAAGAGGATAGATCTATTTTTTTGGAACCATTATGGTACTTTGTCATTTTTCAACATTCACTTTCAATTATTTTGTAGCTTTTGCTCTTTCGATATATATATTGTAGTAGGGTCTGGGTATACTGTCTTCTTGGGAGACACTGGCACAGGATCGCTCAGCATGACGTGCCCACATCAGAAAGGGTGCTGGGCTCTATGAGCAAAGTAGAATTGAGACAGCCCAAAGTAAACATAAGATGCCCAAATTTGGAGTATCCACCCCAAAGGTTCACGCATGCTATCTATGCCCAATCTGTGGTAGAGCATTCCGAGCTCATATTGGTCTGATCAGCCACAGCTGGACACACTGAAACTTAACTTTATCATGGTGATGTCATTTTGGTCCTCTTGGAAAACAAAGGACAGCAACCAACCAACATATACATACACAAAATAAATGCATATAGGAGAAGGGAACCAGCCAAGCAAAAAAAAAAAATCTTTGTATCAAATATCTCAGATAAGGGTTTGGTATTCATAATATATAGATGTGTGTGTATGTATGTGTGTATGTGCATGTGAGACAGAGACAGAGACAGAGAGACACAGAGAGAGAGAGAGAATATATATCATATCCCAAAAGTTTTACTGTATTTTAAAGTTTCAACAGCTCAACAATTCGCTAAGAGTTTTGGAACACTCAAACTCTTATCTAAGAAATTTGATGCAAAGATTTTTTTTTCCATTTTAATATTTCCCTTCTCTGAGATGCATTAATTCTGTCTGTACAAAAGCTTTTCAATTTCATATATTCAAAATTATTTTGTTTTTCTAACTGTATCTATCCCTTGATAGTTAAATATGCATGCTGTATTTAGAGCTGTGAAAGGTATATGATCTGCCTTCTCTTCTGATTTTTTATGGTATGAGCTTAAATGTTCAGGATAGATGTCCATTTTGAAATTATTGCAGAATATTATGTAAAATGCTGATCTAAGCCTAACTTCTGCCAAACTGCTTTCTAATTTTCCCATCAGTTCTTATCAAAGAGGGAATTCTTTCCTAAGAATTTATGTTCTCTGGTTTATCAAACTGTGGAATATTGAGTTCCATTATTTCTGGTTCTCCTTTGCCTAGTCTTTTCCATTGATTTACTTCTCCATTTTTAACTAGTACCAAATAGTTTTGGTGACTACTATTTTATAATATATTTTGAGGTGCGGAAATATCATTCCCCATTTATTTCTCTTCTTTTTTCCCTTGATATTCCAGATGTTTTATTTCTTTAAATGAATTTTGTTATCATTTTATTAAGTTCTGTAAAGTATTCCTTTGATAGTTTTATTTATATGGCATTAAAACTATAAACTAACTTTGGTAGTATTATCACTTTCATTATACTGGCATGGTGCAAGATTTGCACACCTTAGTATTTAGGTTATTTTTATTTCTTTAAGGAACACTTTTAAATTGAATGTATGCAAATATTTCATATGCTTTTGTAGGCTGATCCCTAAATATTCTATTCATTTTATAATTATGTGAATGAGATTTCCCTTTCTACTATTGCCTTTTGAAATTTGTTATTATTATATAGAAATGTTATTGATCTTGTGAGTCTATTTTGTAGCCTGCAACTTTGCTCAAGCTATTATCTAAGTTAGTGCCTTAGCTGATTCTTTAGGACTTTCTAAGTAAACTACATCATCAGAAATTATCCCCTCTTTGCCTCACTTTATCTTTGTAATTTCTTTGTCTTGTCTTAATTGCTAACATTTCTATTACTGTATTAAATTGTAAAGTTTTTAGCATAAATAAGTGTTCAACTTTATCAAAGGCTGGAAAAACTTTGTATCCTCTGAGATGATCATGTGGTTTTAGATGTTTTTATTTTTAATATAATTGATTACACTGATCACTAATGTTGAACTTGCATCTTGGTATAAATCCAGTGTGTTTATAATGAGTAATGTCTTTGATGAATTGTTGTCATCTGTTGAAAAGGATTTTGTTTTTTCTCACTTATTAAGATAAAAGAAAAAAAGAGAGAGAGGGAGAGCTACACCTGAAAAGAATCTAAGAAACCATATAATTTAACACCTTTATTTTATATGTGAGGAAATTGAAAGGAGGTTAAGTGACATGTCCAAGGTCACTCTGTTAATAAATGAAAATGCTAGGATTTGAACCCAGGTTCTCTGACTATAGACATAGTAGTATTCTTTCCACAGTATTACACACACCCTCCTTTTTCATGTTGCATTTGCAGTATCTTTTGGGGGAAGGAGGTGTCTTAACTTCCAGAACCCCAAATATTACAGAGTCTAATGTAATTGGGGATGACGCTTTTTTTCTGATTCACAATTAACAGCTTCCATAACAAAGGTAAAGCAGGTCAGAAAGACTGCTCCTTAGAACAAAATCACCTTGCACCTGAGCTTTGGCTTCTTCTAATATACTTCTTCCTGGGCAACTGACACAACAGATGGTAGCCTGGACTACTGACTGTTCCAGCTACATCAAGGAAGCGCCGGCCTGGCCAAGCCAATTAGTTAACCCTAGCTTAGAGAGTGGGGACAGTAGAAAACACTGCACATTTTGTTTTCTAAATAAATATATAAATAATGATGAAAACAGAGTGAATAGTGGGTGGGTGGGAAGTAGGAGTGGAGGGACTGGCAAGATATACTTGATCTGGTTTTGCACAGACCACAGCCTTTTCCTTGGGTTGGTCTTTCAGGAAAGGGTTCAAGTGTGGAGATTATCTTTATACATCATGTTCTACACTTGGGCTTATTAGCCTCAAAGAAGAAAGGTCCCCTTATTAGACAGTGTTCTCCAAGAGCATGAAAGGACCTGCAGGGCTTTCTATATGGAGTGGCATGCAAGATACTGTTTTGAATCAAGCTGAATTCCAGAAACTGCGAAAATCACTGGGCTGGAGGCAAACCACTTAACCAGAGGGGAAATAAGGTTTGTTTCTTGCTTTGAGTGAACTCTTTCTATACAGTGAAACCACACTCATTTAAAATGAAGGAGTTGGGGGGAGAAAGTTTGTGTATTTTCATTTTGTTTGGTTTTTTTTTAAGAACAGTAGGGCAGCTAGTTATTTCAGCAAAGTTGCTTGGGATAATATGTGATTTTAACTAAACAGAATGAGAATTTGCTGTGATTCTTCTGGAAAGGCACCATCAATACTATATTTATAAGAAATAGTACATTTGCACAAAAGTGAAGAAAAGATCCCTAGAAAAGATGGTAGTGGTCTGTTGTTTTTCCCTTTCTTTTCTTTGGATCTAAAATTCTAAGTGTTTAAATATCTGTTTTAATATTGTTCTGTAAAAATGTCTTGTGATACTTTTTTTGAGAGGAAGAGGTGAAAGCTTAAAATGAGAAAGTCTCCTCAGCCTCTCAGTGAAGTTGGCACGGACCCTTTGGATATCGTCAACAGATGGTGTATGGTATTTATGAGCACAGTTGCTGAATGCTTTACAGAGTGACTCATAAACTGATAGCTGTTTATCGAAGGGAACTAGATGGCATTATCATGTTTTAAATGTTGTTCTGTTGTAAAGAGGATACAAATTCTCAGCTACCCTTATTTCTGTTTCCCTACTTTAGTTTTACCGTAAGCAAGAGCAATCTTTTATAAAAGTGATTTACTATATCCAGCTACATACTCTCATTCACCTCTGCACACGATGCTACTTGGCTTCACCAAGAAAACAAAAAGCAAATACAAATTATGGAGATGTTCCTTTTAAACTCAGCCTTTCCATGTGGAAGACGTGAATACATGCACATACATGTACATGTCTTAGTCTAGGATATCAGCCTCCAAAATAATGTTGAGAACAAGTAAACCACAGTGTTGTATGTTTTGGCTTCTGTTGAAATGTCGGTTGAGTATGGGAGACTTTGGGAAGAACTCATTAGTTTTCATGGACTTTTGATAATGTTTTCAAAGAAAAATATGAGTCTTAAGTAGGCAACAGATATGTCAAAATGGTATTTCACAACTACCATTAATTACAGCTGTTTGTCAGTAAACTATGACCCAGTGGTGGTGGAACTGGAATTCGAGTTCACAGCTGGTTGGAGTCATGGAGCTTGCCCAGAAACCTATGGGACTTGGGGGTGGTATTATGAAATATTTTCATAAAGGGGAACTTGCATGGGAATCATATAAGGGTTATTATATGTTTGCAATTTTTTCTTTCTTTCCATTGTTAACTTTGATTGTTGAAATTCTGCCATGGTTTAGATTGCTTATAGTGTTTGTGTGTGTGTGTGTGTGTGTGTGTGTGTGTGTGTGTGAGACGGTGGATGAAAGTGAAGGAATGTACAGTGATCTCTTCTGTAGGGCCATAGGATCATAGATTTACAACTAGAAGGGACTTCAAAGGCCAAGTCCAATCTCCATATTTCACAGATTCTAAAGCTCCAAGTGAAGTGATTTGTACAAGGTCGCACAGCTTGTAACAGAGCTGGTACTCCTGTCGTTCCCTACTCTTTTGATTCCAGGTCCAGTGATCCTTTCACAATGGCATTTGCCTCTCTATAACAAATCATTTTGTAAGAATCATTTTTGGATATTCAATTCAACAAATATTTCTTAAATGTTGATGCATGTGCCAAGTACTGTGTCTGTAAGGCAAAAACAAAACAAAATAATACCTGGCATCAAAAAACTTACTCTATTTTTACTTATATACAATATGCACAAGTAAATGCAAAGTAATACAAAATCATTTCAGTGGGGATTAAGTGCTGATAGCTAAGAATAAGTTCATTATAACATGCTGCCTCCATTTTTATTTCCCCAGTAGATTTTAGAAGAAATTTTAAATGCCTAAAGTTCTCATAATAATAAAAACTGCCATTTCTAGTGGATGGAAGGAACACTGGATAGAGTCAGGAAGACCTCTTGCCTCTAACAAAAGCCAAGGGACCCAGAGAAGTCACATAAACACTGATACTCAGTTTCCTCATCTGTAAGAAGGAAATAATAAAAATAGCATCTATCTCATGATTTTTAGTGAGGATCATGTAAGTTGTTTGCAAAGAACTGTGCAAACTTTAAGTTCCTATATAAATCTCAATTCAGACTAGACTTAGGAATTTCACTGGAATAGGGAACTCCAAATGAGCAAATTCCCTCTATCAGCATAGGCTGGCATCTTCTCTACAATTTATGTCTAGACTACTGAGAGGTTTAGTGACTTTCCAGAGTTCAGACAAAATATCAGTTAATATTATTATTGCCATTGCTCTTGTTGTTACATTTTAAATTTTGCAAAACTTTAAAAATCTTATTTAATTTGGGTCTTAATTCCATGTAGTAGCTGCCCAAAGTTACTCATCAGAAAAATGTCTCTTCCCCAAGGATGGTGTTAAGACTTAATAATTGAAATGTCCTTTTAGCCGCTGAAAGGAAAGCTGCTACATGCGTATAAAGTCAGACTATTATTTTTCTGAAGTTTTTGGTAGTAAGACAATATGTAAAGGCTAAATTAATAGTAAAATGAGGGCTTCATAGTAACCTTCTCCAACCCCTTCCCTTGCATTTCCCCATCTACCCAAAGAAACTTGGTTGTCCTTCTGAGAGCCACAGGATCTTCTGAGTGTAAGCTTCACTTTACGGTCTTAATTCTGATTTGTGGTTTGATGTAGTGAAGAGGTCCAGCCTCAGGTAAAGTCCTGTTTCTGACATGAAATGGTGGAGTGTTCCTCAGTGAGCTGGCTCTATAGTACACAGAGGGCTGGACCTGGAGTCAGGAAAACCTGAGTTCATCATCTGCCTCCAATGCTTAATAGCTATGTGACCTGGACAAATCACTAAACCTTGGTTTACCTCAGTTTCCCCTGTTGTCAGCTGGGAATAATAATAGCACTTACCTCCCAGGGTTATGGTAAACATCCTATGAGATGGTAGTTATAAAATACTTAGCTCAATTCCTGACACATGGTAGGCACTTAATAAATTCGTGTTTCCTTCATTACTTCTTTTGGTCTTCTGAGCAACTTTCTAAGACTCTATGTTGCACATTGGGTACCTACTTTTATTAAAAGGTAGAGTGAGTTTCTTACAATAATGAAAATATTTTATTATATATTGTATTGTACATTACGTTATAAGTAATATATTATTATATAATGTATTGTATTATTATATTAAAAATAGTGAAAGAAATATATGGAACTAAGAACTTGGAGCCCAGTGTTCTAGTCCTGGCTCAGCCATTAACTATCCAATCTCTGTACAAAGTAAGAGGGCTGGATTAAGACAAGATAAACCCCCAAGGTCCTTTCCAAATGTGAAGTTCAGATATGTTCATGTAAAGCTTTGTGGAGGCCTTTGTGGACACAAAGATCAGACCTGGTGGTGAGGGGCTTGCAATGGGGTGGTAAGGTCAACTAAGACAGAAAAATTGGCAGAAAGCACCAAAAAATTGAGCTAAAGAGGGAACTTTTGGACTTGGGTCCCTGGAAAGGACAATAGTAGATGATGCTGGTATTGATATGGTACTTTATCATTGCCAAAGTACTTTACATACTTTATCTTACTGGATTCTCACAATAACCCTGTGAGATAAGACACTCTTGCATCACTGGATTTCAGAAGGTTACGGCCACTTAACGCAGCTAGGAAGTGTCAGACCTGGGACTGAAATCTCAGCCTCCTCACTCTAATTCCCATGTTCCTTTCCCTCAACCACATTTCCTCCCCTGATAGAGTTTGCTTAATTATGGTTCATTAAGCAATCCTGAAAGAAATCATCTCACTCTGTCCCTTGTGACACACATATTGGTGTCTACCTTTCTATCCTCCTCACCATATTAGGTTATAATTTCCTTATTTATTCTTCTATTTTTTTTTATTTATTTGGTGAGGCAAACAGGGTTAAGTGACTTGCCCAGAGTCACACAGCTAACTGTGTCAAGTGTCTGAAGTCAAATTTGAACTCAGGTCCTCCAAGGCCAGTGTTCTATCCATTGTTCCGACTAGCTGCCCCTATAACTTCTTTATAGCAGTATAGGTTTAGAGCACCTAAAGGTCATCTAGTACAATCCTTTCATTTTATAGATGGGAAAGCTGAGACCCAGAGAAGTAAGCAAACTTGTTAAGGTCTCACAGAGAGGAGCCCAGATTTAAATCCAACTTTTCCGGCTCCAAACCCAACACTCTTGGGAATTGAGACCATGTTGTTTCTCATTTTTGTATGGCCAATACTTAGTCCATTGTACGTATTTAATAAATGCTTGTTGAATTTAATCAAATTAAAATGAGGGTGAAATGGAAGGAGAGGGTCAAAGTGTGGGAGGCAGCCTGCTCTGCCTTTAAGAGCCATGCTGACAAATCAAGAAGTCCACACCAACAGATTCTTACAGAAGTTTCTTTCTCTTTACATTAAAGTCCTACCCCCATCTCTCACCCTCAGCTCAAGACCCCTAAGGCACTGGGATTCCTGGAATTTTTAAGAGTAATTCTAGACATGCTAGCAATGCATTTCAGTCAAACTCCCTATCCCTATCCCCCCAAAATACATGAACTATTCCCTCAAAAGGCACTCCACTGGTCTTAGTTTAAGGTGTAAAAGGCGTCAAGTAAGTACTGCCCAATATCCTGTCCCTTGGTCTAGGTGTGTGTATATTTCAGTGGCTGATTATAAGTTTTGAAAGGAGTTGGCTGATCTATATAGATAGGGAAGTTAAGGCTGAATGATTTGTTCACATGGCCAGGAAGCAACTGAGCTGAGGCCTAGACACACACTTTTTGTCTCTTAAGTCCATGTGACCATGCTCTGAATTCAAAGAACCTAGTGAACGTTCAAATCCTGTCTGAGCAAGTCATTCCCTGGAGCCTCATTTTCCTCATCTGTAAAATGAGAGGGTTGACCTCAGTGACCTCTGAGTGGCCTTTAACTCCAGATCTATGTTTCTATTATCATACCTGGTTATGAGAACCTTTCCACTGTAGCCCCAATTCTCATTGTTGGTTGGTTATTTAAATGTTCATCACTAATTTATTTATCTCATTATTATCTCAATTTCTTAAAACAAAGAGTTGTAAATCCAATTTTGTAATTTTTTATATAATGGAACAAAGGGTTGGGAGGCTGAAAGCATCTAAAGAGGCCTCCCAGAGCTTGATATCCCTGTGTTAAAATCCTAAATTCATAGATTTTTAGTTAGAAATATCCTATAGGCAATAAGTGAGAGAATACTGATTTGAGCCCTGGTCCTCTGACTCCAAATACAGAGTTATTTTCATTGCTTTCTTCTACTTGTCTTTCCTTTTTGCAAAAATGAAGGATTAAAAAAACCGCTTCTCTAGATGTCTCCTTAACATGAAAGAGATACTATGCCCAGTAGTTATGCTAATTTTTATATATATTGCCATAATAATGTGTTCTTTTCACACTTACGGTCTATATCATATAGCCTTCTACTGAATATGTCAATATATAGTCCTAAAAGGGCAATGGGGGGGGAGGTTGGTTATTGTTTTAATTATCACATGGAAATAGTCAGAGATAAGCAGTCTAAGAAAAAATCAGGGTTCAGGAAAGGGCCCACAGGAAGGTATATGCATATACATGCATACGTTGCCGAGAAATTCTGAGTCATCGTACATTCAGGGGAGAACAAAGCAAAGAAGGCAATAGAAGTGATTTCTCTAGTTTGAGGCTACCAGGCAAGCAGCCAATCCCATCTCTTCTTGCTTCTGGGATGCTTTGGGGTCTGCTGCCATGCTGCTGGCATGAGACTGACACACTGAAGGCTCCTGACACTACTCTAAAAAGAAATCCAATACTTGAAATATCAAGAAAATCTGGATTGGGGGTCCAGGACTGAATTCACTCTGAATGTGTCTTTTTCTTTTTAATTATTTGCGTGCCTTTGCCTGAGATAATGTTGATGACTTTATGAGTATAGCTATTGTTGGCTTTCTATTTTTGAAAAAAAAAAGTTCTAAGACAGAACAAGCTTAATTGGCACAGAGAATGAAAAGAGCCAGGAAAAGGGGGGTGGAAGGAATAGATGAAGAGACAGGAAAATCTGCAACATTGTGTGGGAGAGAGCAAAAGAGAACATAGCATTTCAGTCTTTTTTATTTTTTTTTTTTGGCTTTTAAATTTCTCTTTGTTGTGTGGTCCAGGCAGCTTCATGGGTTCCTGTATGAGGACTAAGGGAAAATCATGAATTAGTATTTTACTGGCAAAAGCTAAAGTCTATCTGGGTGAGTGCTGATATCTGTTATCACCTGACAACCATGGAAGAAAGGAATTATCTATTACAAATAGGCAGTAGGCTAGGATTGGAGAGGTTTCTGGATTCATACATAGAAAACTTCTGTTTAAGAGAAAATTTCTGCCACAAACTTTTCTGCATACAATTTGGAATGTCAATAATATGCATATAAGTCTGAATATATAAGGAACAGAAATAGAAAAACTTTCACTGGACAAATCCCTCTGATCAGAAGCAGGCCAGGAAAACTGATGGCTTGAAATCCACCTCATCCACTCTTTCCTTCACACTCCTCTCTCCAGAGAAAGAACTCTCCTGGGGAAAGTGAGTACAATGTAATTCAGGATTTAAAAGGATTGAGATAGAGTTCACAGACTGTCCAAATCCAAGGATGTACTCAGGATATGGGCAAGGACTTTTTAAAAAGGGATCCAAATCTGGGAAAGTCAGCATGAAGTAGACAGAGAGTTTCAGAAACATGTGCCCCAATTATACAAAGACTATGGAATGGGCTTTCTTGGCATAGGAGAGTGCTGGTTTTGGAACTAGGGAGGCATAGGTTCAAATCCCACCTCTGACACTTGCTAACTGTGTAACCCTAGGTGAATGGCTGTAAAATGGGGGCCTTGGACTAGATAAACTTGCATTTCCAGATATACAGTTCTATGATCTTGTAACAAACTGGTTGGAGTTGCTAAGTCCACTCAGCTCCTCTGCTGAAAGGAGTTTTCTTGTTCCCTCTTCAATGAAGCCTTTCCGATGCCCCTCCTCTTTATGTTCTTTCTCAGATTTTCTCAGAGTTCTTTGTTGGTCTCTCTGCTTTACCTTATCCAGTTCCACCTTATATCTTATTTATGAGTATGCTTGCTGCATCCTTCCAATTAAACTGTAATTCTTTGAAGGTGGGGACCAGGACATTTTTAATCTTTGTATACGCAGCACCTAACGTACTTCACAGTGCGTTCTATAGGGTAGGCAATTGAACTAATGAATATTAGATGAATTAAAAATATTCTATCATACTGAAAATGAATAAGTTTTATTTCCTGGCTTTTCAGAGTACACAGCATCCCTTGCACAAAGCAAATATATGCATGATACTTACTGACCAGAGGAGTGTGCAGGAATTTTTTCTTCAGAAATATAAACAATGAAAGGGGTTGGGGAGAGAAAGGATGGGCAAGTGGTGACATATTTATAAGTAACTTTAATCCTATTTCATGCCCACTGCCTACAATTCTGTTTTAAGCTAGAATATCCTTTGTACTTGACCCCAAAGGCTTCCCAGGGAAGAATGATATGTCAGAAAACAACAAGGATGAGAAGCATTTCTCACATCAAGGCTGAGGGGTCCCACATCTTACAAAGTAACATAAAACATGCCATCTCAAAAGGGCAGGACCTTAGAAGTGGAGAGAGTGCTGGATCAGAGCATCAGAGGGCCTGCTGATTCCTTAGCATCTTCAAAATCCCTTCTTACAGGGAGCCTTGTCACACTCCATCTCCAAAGAGTACACAACATGCCTTTACAGCTTGATTGTCCTTTGCACTTTCCTTTGTCTCACAGGTTAGATATGAAATACCTTGGGACAAAGATGATTATAAGATTTCCAGAACAAAAAGCAAATACAATGTGTGATCTTTAGAATAACCTATAAACTGGCTTAGATCAAGTTTCTGAGCATAAAAACAAGGGACATTCTATGGATTTCTTCTATGGAGGTGTTAGATATCAAAGAGACTGGATCTATGAACTTCTGCATCCAAGATAAATTTGACTTATAGTTTTTGAAGTAACCAGTGCCAGAAGAAGGAGGAGGAGGCGGAGGAGGAACAAGAGGAGGAGGAGAAGAAGAAGGAGAAGAAGAATGAAAGAATAAAAAAAAGAAAAAGAGAACTCTATAAAGCAGGAACTGCAAGACAGTAACATAACATTTCCAAGATTGTTCTTATATATATGCTTGCCAAAATGAGTGAGAGTTGGGATTTGAGAGGCCATGTTGGCATGGAGGAGCATTAGATTTAGAGCCAGGAGACACCTCAGAAAGAGGAATGAATTTGAGAATATGAATCCTACCTCTGTTCTTTACTCTCTCTGTGACCTTGAATAAGTCACCTAGCCTCTCTGAACCTCAGTTTCTTTATTTGGAAAATGGGGATAATAATAGCACCTACCACATAGCATTATGATGTGGATTAAATAAGAGAGCTATGCAAAAGTGCTTTGCAAACCTTCAAGTGCTATATAAAATCCACTATTGTTAATCACTATAAGAAACTTCTGTCATTCTTTCAGAAATATCAAGCAAAATAAAAGAGGTAATGAACACTCTTGTAGCTTGGGGATACACAAAAGTAGGTCCTCCAGGCTAAAATAGCCATATGATATCTGTCAATAGTCATAATAGTTGGTATTGTTTAGAAATGGAAAGAAAACCCTAAAGGCTTATCTACCTTCCGAAAGGTAAGATTGACGGGTTAAAAGGATACATTTGCATTATTTCTTATTTAACCTGTGCACCTTGGCTCTCTAATCTTATTATTGTATAATGTAAAATCCACAGGCTTCCTCATTTTGTCACTTTGCCAAGGATGGGTATCTATTAGATTGGTGTGCAATTCTCCAAGCACAGCCTGATAACAGCCACTCTCTTAGGATTTATAACAGTTTGAGTCAATTGAATAAAATAAATGAAATTCTGACTTCGTCTTATTACCACTGTCTCTTCCTGTGGGATGGTAGGCTGTTTAAACGCAAAAAAACAAAGCAGAATTTTGAGTGTGTCTCAGAAGGCAAGTAATGAGGAAGACCTTTCCCATCAATCTGCTAAAATTTTGCTCCTATTTATTGGAAAGGATGCTATCTGCAGACTTAAGCTGCTAAGTGGGAAAAGAGGTACAGTATCCCCTTCCCTGAAAGACTTTAAAAGGAAGGTAGATTTTCCCATGATAATTGGGAAATTGACGTTCCCATGATAATGTTGAGAGACAGGGAAAGAGTCAATATGTAATCAAGGACACTGCTATTTACATGATTCTGCATACTCTGAGTCTTTTTAGCCTACTAGTTAGATTAAAAGCACTGAAATTAAGCTAAGAAGTTTAAAAAAATCTTGCAGTCTTGAATAGAAGAGAAAGCTCCCACTCAGATATCTACTGGCTTATGATCTGATGCTCAGAGGTATCCACTCACATGGGGGAATTGTTGCCAGCCTGAGGATCAAGGGATCTTAGATGTAAAATTGTAAGGACACTTAAAGTTCATCTAATCCAACCCCCTCATTTTAAAGATTGAGATGCATAACACATTGGAAAAAATATGTTAGGAACAATAACTCAGAAGGGGAAGCATCTGGTCAGGGAAAGAATATACCTGAATAGGAAAATTTCTTTGTAAAAATGGATCGTCAAATTGCTTTGTAAGTATAGAAGGACAGGCAAAAAGGAATCAGAGGAGGAGAGGTAGAGGGAAAGGATAGGGAGAAGAGGAAAGAAAAGGGAAGGAAAGGGAGAGACAGAGAAAGAGGGAGAATGAGAAGAGAGAAAGAAGAAAGGAGAGAAAAGGAGAGAGGAGAGATCAGCTCAGTGGGTAAAAGCAGCATGGTAACATGACCAAGGTCATTGGTTTGGCCCCAGGTGAGTTGGCTACTTTTGTTTTCTGCTACTGTACCCCTGATCCCAGCTGGCTGTCTTCCAAAGGTCTGCCTTCAGTTGCATGGCGATCTTGTGCAATGAATCAGCACAACTCCATTTCCGTTTGGGGATGAGAGGTAGGGGAACAGCTCAAAGTTCATTCTGTAATGGTGGTCGGTCAGTAATATCTCTACAATCTGAATGGTGATATTACTTTTGTTAGGAGTAAGGTATGCTATGCCCCTGGAGAGGGTTTTAATGGCTACATGTGACAAGGGCAAGATCATGCCTCCAGCATATACATTTTTTAGCCTTTCCTTCCATTCTGCACCGAACTGCAGATCCTGAAAATCCAATCCTCACTCCAAGGACATCCAAGGAAGGAGCTTTCCCAGGTTTTCTTGCCATTAATTGAGAATTTTCTAGAGAGCTCTCTTAGAACCCTGTGTATTTAACACTTGTATGTGCACAATAGAGGAGAAAAACAGAGAGACAGATAAATCATACTTTGAAGAAAGCAAGTAACCAGTCCCAAATCTTCAGTGTGGATAATCCAGACTCTTTGGGGAAGTTAAGGCTTGAAGCATCTGGTCAGGAATGTAAAGGCTTTAAAGGCTGGGTCTGATTTTGTTTTTTGTCTTGTTTAATGAAACTGATAATCAAAATAGTTTCCCTAGAAAAGAGACTTGTCATAACACCAAAAACACATAATATATGCTTGGACTGAAAGGCTTTTAATTGGTTCGGGTATAAACAAGAAAATGAGAACCAGCATATAGTACTACAGACCTTCAAATCAGTCCCTGGGAGGTAAGATTTTGACCGTCCAGTAAAGGGTCTGTTATTGTTCTAAATTTTCCTTTCATCCTTGATTTCAAACTGTTTGGTAAATAGCCTTTGTGTTTCCACACATATGTTCCCAATCAGCACTCCCACTTGAAGGGGAGAAGAAAGAGAGAGCTTTTCGAAATCACCATTTGAATGATACCTCAGGAAAAGACCTACCAAGTTAAAAGTTTATATTTCACTCATCTCTTGCATTTAGGAGTCACTAGTTGCTAAATTCAATAAGCTATAGCCCAAGATAGTATATGTCTTGTCTCTCAAGAAACAGTGCTCACTGGCCTGGTCCAACCAACTCATTTTGGGTCCAAGTGATAAAGAAAGAGAAATGATGACCAGCCTGACAGTCTAAAGTTTCTCCATGGCAGCTATTACTTCCCTATGATTCTGATGCCATGAATTGCATCTCCCTAATTCTTCCCATGATAAATCTGGACCTTTCCAAGGTAGAGTCAAGTGAATCTGTGTGTGAAAAAGAGCATGGGAAAGTCTTCCCAATTCAGTTACTGCAATGAAGATGGCGCTGCAGCACAGATCACTCAGAATTCTTAAACTGCTGTGTATGAGGAAAAGAGAAAGAATGCGTTTATTGTCAAAACATTCCCTGTGTATCCGTGACTGAGAGATTAAGGATGGCTAATGCTTATTAGTTTTTGAGATTGTGCTACAATAGCCTTTTAAGAGGTTTAAGCTTGCTGTCCAACAGATTCTGGTTACCTAGATTTCAAACAAGCTGTCACAGAAGTCATATCTCAGATTGGAAGACAAGAGTAAAAAATAAAAGAAAGAAAGGAAAGAAAAAGTAGGAAAGAAGAAAGAAGTAAGGTGGGCAGATAGTGTGCAAAATGCCTTAGAAGAAAACAGTCAACCCAAGTATACGTCTGTTGATTGGTGGGGTATAGGGAAGAGAAGCAAATTCAACAAGGTCCTGTTGTAGTGAACTTTGAATTGTCTAAAAAGGCATGGAGATGGAAGGAGCGTGCCTCAAAAGAGAATGGAAAAGAGGATTTGAAAACTGGCTGTCAAAATGCTGGACTAGAAAAGGTACAAAATAGCTGATAGGGAGGTTGAAATGACCACAAAGAGGTGTCGTAAGTCAAATAAAAGTTTTCCTAGGATGTTGATTGAAACAGGGGAAAAGAAAATAAGGAAGGAAGGAATAAAGGGAGGAAGGAAGGAAGGAAGAAATGAAGGAAGGAAGGAAGAAAAAGAAAGAAATGAAGGAAGGAAGGAAGGGAGGAAGGAAGGAAGGAAGGGAGGGAGGGAGGGAGGGAGGAAGGAAGGAAGGAAGGAAGGAAGGAAGGAAGGAAGGAAGGAAGGAAGGAAGGAAGGAAGGAAGGAAGGAAGGAAGGAAAAGAAAGAAAGAAAGAAAGAAAGAAAGAAAGAAAGAAAGAAAGAAAGAAAGAAAGAAAGAAAGAAAGAAAGAAAGAAAGAAAGAAAGCTCTGAAAACTTGTCTACTTAATTATAATGAGTGAAAGAGGCTATTTCAAAATTTTGCTTTCTTGAGACCTAACCTTGAAACCTCAAGTTCAGAAGTCTGGCCTCACAACCAAGCATTGTAATCAAATCAGATAACATATGAGATCTTGATATAATGAATGCAAAACACTTTGGAAATGTTAATGTGCTACATAAATGCTAGCTATTAATCAATTAATCACTGCCCAGCCCACTCCAAGAAAGAAGTCCCATAATTCCTGATACGGTCAAAGTTCCCCACCAAAAGAAAATGGCTTTTATATAGTGACTAATGTCACTATGTCATAGCTTATAGAGCTGTTCTATAATTAACATGTATTTGTTCTATTGGTGCACATACATTTTATTCTCATTTAAAAAAAATATTTATTTACTTTTAGTTTGCAACATTCAGTTCCACAAGTTTTTGAGTTCCACATTTTCTCCTCCTCCCTCCTCTCCCCCCTCCCCAAGATAGCATGCAATCTGAAACAGACCCTACATATACATTCATATTAAACATATTTTCATATTAGTCATGTTGCAAAGAAGAATTATAACCAATGGAATGAACTACAAGAAAGAATAAACAAAACAAAAGAGAGAGAGCAAACAGTATGCTTTGTTCTACTTTCAGACTCCATAATTCTTTCTCTGGATGTGCATAGCATTTTCTATCATGAATCTTTTGGAGTTGTCTTAGAACCTTGCATTGCTGAGAAGAGCCAAGTCTATCAAAGTTAATCATCACACAATGTACAGTGTTCTCCTGGGTCTGCTCCCATCACTCGGCATCAGTTCATAGAAGTCTTTCCAGTTTTTTTTCTGAAGTCCACCTGCTTATCGTTTCTTATAACACAATAATATTCCATTACATTCATATGCCACAACTTGTTCAGCCATTTGCAATCGATGGGAATCCCCTCAATTTCCAATACTTTTGTACATGTGGGTCCTTTTCCTATTTGTATGATCTCTTCAGGATACAGCCCTGAAAAAGTGCACATACATCTTGAACAGACTGAAGATGATTAGTTGAGCCTGGAATTGGAAAGGAGCAAGAGATAGGCTTACATTTGGACAATTGTACACTATTTTTAATAACTTCAAATGCTTCCTAAAGCAAAAACCTAGTTTTTTAACATCAAGATTTTTTTTTCTGATAATGTTCTCTGCCTGCAAGTCATGGAATATAATAATCAGTCAATCTGTAAATAAGCTTTTATTAAGTTCCTACAATGTGTCAGGTACTGTTTAAGCAGTGAGGATAGACCCAAAGAAAAAGGTGGTCCCAGCCCTCAAGGAGCTCAAAGTCTAAAGGGAGAGATGACTATGTGCAAACAAGCTACGTACAAGATTGGTTAGAGGTAACCAACAGAGTGCAATTATTAGTGGTAAGGGAGAAATCTCAAAAGAATCACAATTTCAGGCCACTCAAAAGTTAATGGACAGACATACTTGGTATGAGTAGTCTGCCACATACTAGCAAGAAAAAATTGCTCACCTCCCACAAAAGATAGATCAAAGATAAGATCAATGAGTGGCAAAGTAGATGGAATAATTACATAGCTAGATTGAAGGATAAACTATGACCATGCTTTAAGCTGCGTCATGTTTAAAAAAAAGATTTAGAGAAAGGTCCCTACACCCCTTGGAGAGAGTTTATGAGAAGACATAGACAGAATGAGAAGCCAATCCATATTACCATTGGAAGGATTACCCAGATAGATGAGTTTCCCTGTGCCAATATAGTGCCAAAGAAGGTACCATGTCATTACTCCCCATGTAAGGGATGAAGTATTGGAGGCACTCAAAAAAGAATTGTGTCCCCTAATTCTTAGCGTTCAATCCCTTGACTATATTTGAGCAATTCATTTTGGGATATTGTGTGTTCATGCACACATAAGCAACGAGGAGCCAGATTGCCAATATAGTATTTGCTGACTTTAGAGAAATAATTTTTTCCTGTGTCACCACTCAGGAGAAAAGCATAAATTTGCAGATTGGCTCTTCTGTGTCTGGTGCTCCCAGGGTTTTCATCAGAAAGAGTAAACTTTTTAGAAATAATTAGATCTCTCAGAGCAGCCAATAAGTCAAGTTCTCCTAAGAGGAATGCCATTTATTAGGGAGAGATGCTCATTGAATGTGTCAGCAAAATATCTGCATTCTGATTCTCGGGTTTCTAAAACCATTTATTTTAGACCCTTCTCACCTGTTTGTGCTAAGTATGGCCTTTGCTGCTGTTAGAAGCACTAGTTTATTTGATGGTCTGCTCAGATGGGAAAAAGCTGGGACCTGGGTGGCACAGTGAATAAAGGGCTGGACCTAGTATCAGAAAGACCTGAGTTCAAAACTGGCCTCAGGCACTTATTAGCTATTGTGTGACCCTGGGCAAATCACTAAACCTTTCTCTGCCTCAGTTTCCTCATCTGTAAAATGAGGGAATAATAGCATCTACCTCTTGGGATTTTGTGCAAAGTGCTTGCAAACACTAAAGTGCTATATAAATGCTACCTAGACTTGAGGACATCTAGGACTGTCCTATGATGGCAGATCATATCAATATGGTAAGCTCAAGAGATTTGTGGCTAAGAGATTATGAGTATGGACCAATTCCTTTTCTGCTTACTTTAGATACATGAGGGAGTTTTACAGCTCACTTAAAGGGTTTATTTATCCTTTTTTCATTGACATCTTTTGTTTTTACAACCCTGCAAATTCTTTGAGAGCAGGGATTGATTTTTGACCTTTGTTCGTATCCCTAATACTTAGCATAGTACCTGGTACATAGTAAGTACTTAATAAATACCAGCTGACTGAGTGGCATACATTTCCTAATATATCAATCCCACCTCCTACTCTAAGAGAGTCATCCCTTATAACAAAAAGAAATACATAAGAAGAAAAAGCAATAGTTCAGCAAAACTAACCAACATATCGATAAAGTCAAACAGATGCAATGTTCCACACTCACATTTCTCCATCTCTGCAAAGAAATAAAGGACATACAATCTAATTTTTTTCCCTTTGGAGTCAGGCTTAGTCTTTATAATTTTACAGCATTTTTTGAAATGCTTTGTTCTCATTTATGTAATCCTTATGTACATCATTTTCTTGATTCTGTTTGTTTCACTTTGCATCAGTTCATATTATTCTTCCCATGTTTATCTATAGTCACTTTATTCATTATTTCTTGTAGCACAGTAACATTTGATTACATCCATGTACCACAACCCTTCCCCAGTTGACAGATGGCTATCTTTTCTGTTTGCAATTCTTTGCTACTACAAAAAGTGTCACCATAAATATTTTTGTATGTATGGTACCATTTCCTTTTTATCAATGACTTCCTTATGTTCATCAATACTTAAACCAGATCAAAAAGCATGGACACATTAGTCACTTTATTAGCATCATTATAAATCACTTTCCACAACAGTTGGACCAGTGCACAGCGCCACCAATTATGTATCAGTGTATCCCTTTTTTTTAGGGAGTGCCATTACCTGTGAGGGGATATTGAAGGGGGAAAAGTGGTCTTACAATCCAAGCAGAAGGAATACTATCTTCTAAGAAACAAAACAATTCTTCTATATTTCCCTGGGCTTGGGTCAACTTAAACTGGCTCTGAGTCAGATGATGCTTGTCTAGATCTTCATTGTATCAGTCCTGCAGTCTAACCTTCACTAGCCTCATTTTCTTTCCCTCTGGAAGGTTTCTGATACTTGAGAAAGCCTCAGAAACACCTGCAAGAAATAGAAAACAGAAGAGTAAAGTTTCAGTGGAGATGCTTTGTAGAAGGAGAGCCCAAGTAGGATCCTATTTGATGATGTGAAAGAGTGGACCAATGCTGGGCCTGGAGTAAGGAAAACCTGACCCTGATACTCACTACCTGTGTGACTCTGGTCAAGTCATTTAATCTCCCTAAATTCCATTTTTCTCATATGTAAAATAGTAATTAAAATATCTCTATATCCCCCTTCATAGGATTAACATATACATATATGTGTTTTGCAAACTTTAAAGCACATATGAATGACAGCTATTGTTATTATGTCCAAGTGAAAAGAAGGAAACAAGCATTTTTTAAAGCACCTACTATATGTCAGGCCCTGTGCTAAGTATTTTATAAATGTTTTCACATTTGATTCTTACAATAACCTTGAGAAGTAGGGCTATTATCTTCATTTTATAGTCAGGGAAACTGAGGCAATGGCTATTAAGTGACTTGTCCAGAGTCTGATAGCTAGTGTCTGAAGCTGAATTTAAACCAGGGTCTTCCTGACTCCAGGCCAAGCACTCTATCGACTTTAATCACCTGTATGAGGAAACAGAAGCTGAGGGAAATCTTACCTCACATCAAACAGATAGTGTCAGACTCCAGAGGCATTGGTCTTTCCATTGTATTACAGTATTCCCCTATATCCTAGTATTATAATACACTGTATTCCACTGTATTACAGTTTGGTAAGAAGGAAGATGAAATCTCTGAAAATAGGGACAAGATCCTAGAAACAACCTCTGTCACTTTACAGTTTTGCTTAGAACTGGCTCTTTTATAGGTTTATGAGGTGATCACTGGCAAAGGTCATTGGAGGCCTCTGTCAAGATCAGCCCTTGGCCTTAACAAGCTACATATTTTAGATGGAAACAGATCTTAGATAACTCTAGGAATCCTTATTGCATTTCATTAATGTCACTGTAGTTTATAGCAAACAAATACTCTCTTAAAGAGAAACAGGCCCTCAGAGGTTTCTGTTGCAGAATGCTGGTGTGTCCACCTACTTACAAAAAATTTGATTCATGAGACAGTGTGCTTAGGAAAGACACCATAAGCAATGGGAGTTTCCACAGGCCTGCACAAATCTTTTGTTTTTCTTATTTAGGGACTTGAATATTTGTGTTTGTGGATGACTTTTAAGATTATAATAAAACTTAAATTAGAGGTTGATTACTTGTTGGGCAAAAAAAATTCGCCACAAGATTCTTTTAAGCAAATTCTCCTACTAAAATTTTTAATAATTACAAAATTTTAATTTATATATAACCTCTCAGTAGCAGGGCTACTACACAAATCAGAGTATTTTTAAATTAATTGAACCAACTTAAAAACCTTTTAACACAAACATTTCCGAAGCAGGGTCAAAGGGATTTTCTTCTAAGGTTGCAGGTCAAGGTGAAAGAACAGCTGTGACAGAATTAAATAGCTGACTAAAATTGTGTGTGAGTATACACACACACACACACACACACACACACACACACACACAAGTTAAGGAAGTCCTTAAGGGAAAGCATCAATATCTGCTCTTTCCTCTGAACAAAAACAACCAGTAATTATATTGGCAAGGAAGATTCACATCATTCATTACTCCTCTCATTTCTTTTTATTACAAAATTTCCCCCAAACACCCAAAATTATGTGGTCAGTAGAGGTTCACTTGGCAAAAATCTAATTTTTCAAGCTGTCTGAATGTCTCCTGCCAGTGCGGAAACCAGCTGTACAGGTTGAGTTTTTCCCTCAAAGGCTTTGGTAGTGATTTGTGCTGTGACCACTACTGTTATCCACAAAAGTGTTCAGGGCTAAATGTGGGACCCTGCCCCTCTTTCCCTTTCCTTGCTATGCAATTGAGGTTAAGTGACTTGCCCAAGGTCACACAGGTATTAAGTGTCAAGCGTCTGAAGTCAAATTTGAACTCAAGTCCTCCTGACTTCAGGGACAGTGCTTTATCCACTGTGCCACCTTGCTGTTCTCCTCTCTTTCTTGCATCGGTGAAAACACAGTGATATTTGGTAGTAGCCCAGTTTATACAGGTCCTTCCTTGGCTGCACCCACATTGGTTGACCGAACACACTCCATCAGCTGGATTAATATCCAACATAAAGGAGGCTCAGAAAGTCCAGATGTGGAAAGAACATTCCAGGGGCATTAGGAGCATTACACCATGCAAACTGCAAAGGCAACGTGCATACAAGCCTGATAAAAAATAAATGTCCACTATACCAATAGGAAAACTGGAACCTTGTGATGAAAATCTAATACTCTTCCCTTGACTCAGCTCAACAATGACATGAAGTGAAGCTAAGATACATTGTATCTCTCCATCATTTCTCTTTGGCCTTGGCTCAAAAGCTGTCTGGATAAGTGTCTTTTCTATGGTTTGTCATGAATGAAGCCTCTCCATTGCGAAGAGGGGCAAGGCTAGGTGTTTTAGCATTCCAAGTTTGCTATTATCCCCTTTGTTTTCTTTAGTATTAGACTTTGAACTCTAAAATCTTAGGTGGTTCCTTATTATCATATTATTATATAATGTATTGTGAATAATACAGATTATATTGTAATGTATTATATAACACAACATATATTTATATTAAATAACATATTTCATATACAATGTTACATAATATATAGCATATAACACATTGTCTTATAATCTACATTATATCATATTATATAATCATATATCATAATTAAATAATCACTATTATTTTATTATTATGATCTCAAGTCTGGCATTTAAAGCCCTCTACCATATGGTTCCCATCATTCCTTTCCAGGCTTATTTTATATTATTCCTCTTAACACATTATCAGTTCTTGTTAAATTCACTTGCTGTGTATGTGTTCATCCTTCGGTGTGGAAGAAAACCATGCCATAAGAGAAATAATGACATGACTTGCACTTGACTTTGTTTTGAGTGAGGGAAGGCTGTGCAGCTCACCAGCCTCACTCCTCCTCCAGAGCCATCTGAATTTAGTGACCAGATATTCATCAGGATGACTGGAGATGACCCAGGATGAGGCAATTGGGGTTAAGTGACTTGCCCAAGGTCACACAGCTAGTGAGTGTCAAGTGTCTGAGGTGAGATTTGAACTCAGGTTCTCCTTACTCCTGAACTGATGCTCTATCCACTGCATCACCTAGCTGCCCAAATTAACTTGCTAACTATTTTTCAAATGGTACATTCCCATTCCCATCTCTATACCTACAAATAAATGGTCCCCCATTTCTGGAATGTATTCCCTTTTCACCTGTATGTCCAGAATCAATCTCCATTGGGACACTAACACATTGTTGGTGAAGTTGTGAACTGATCCAACCATTCTGGAGATCAATTTGGAACTATGTCCAAAGGGCTATAAAACTGTGCATACCCTTTGACCGGTATCCCAAAGAAATTTTTAAAAAAGAAAACATGTACAAAAATATTTATAGCAGCAGTTTGTAATGGCAAAGAACTGGAAACTGAGGGAATGCCTATCAATTGTTGGATGACTGCACAAGTTGTGGTATATGACTGAGATGGAATACTATTGTGCTATAAAAAATGATGAACAGGATGGTTTCAGAAAAATCTGAAAAGACTTATATGAATTGATGTAAGGTGAAGTGAGCAGAACCAGGAGAATACTGTACACAATATTGTAATATGTTCTACTGTAAATGACAACTATTCTGAGCAATACAATGATTGAGCCAAAGCAATTTTGAAGGACTTATAATGGAAAAATCCTATTCACCTCCAGAGAAAGAACTGATGGATTCTGAGTGCAGATTGAAGCATACATTTTTACTTCATTTTTCTTGTTTTTTCTTTTGTCTGTGTTTTCTTTTGCAACATGACTAATCTGGAGACGTTTTGCATGATTTCACAAGTATAATCTATATCAAATTGCTTGCCTTCTTAAGGAAGGGGAAGAGGAGAAAGAAAAGAAGAGAATTTGGAGCTCAAAACTTTGAAAAATGTTTTTTTAACTTTTACAACTAGCTGAGAAAAATATAATAAGAATGAAAAAAAAGAATCAATCCCTAGCATCTTTTAAAGCACAGTTTAGTTGGAATGTCCTGTTTAAGGCCGTTCTGAATCTCTCCTCCCCTCTAAAAAGTACTTTGTATATTCTTTGTTTTTACTTATCACTGTACATGTTGTATTCCCCACCTCCGCCATTATGCCCAGTAAGCTCCATTTTTGTCTGGTCATCATCGAGTAAAGTGTATTGTACCCAGTAGATGTTTAATAAGTGTTTGTTAACTTGAATTGAACTCCATTTGACACACTATATCTCCTACCATGAATATTTTAAACATGAGATGAAATTATCAATATTACTGATCCTATAGGTCTTTAATAAAATGTTTTCCCATTTTCCAGAATGTAGCTCTCACATCTTTTTTTCCTCCACATCCTATGACCACATATGTCCTACATATAATTTCCCCAAAGGAAAACAAAACACCTCAAAGATGTTGCCTCAAGCAAATAGCTATTGGGAAACTCTACCAATCAAGTATCTTTGTGTACATAACAATAGAGTCTGAAGAGAAAAGAGAGCATGAAGAATAGTTGGTCCAAAGCGGGGAGGGAGATTACTCCATTCACAGGTCCCATAGTTCCTTGTTGCCAGGCCCCAAGGTCTATGAAGAAGTCTATACTCTAAGTCCCACACTCCTCTGCAAACTCCTCTGTCATTCCTGTGGGAGTGCTAATCTGTCTAAGAAATTCAGTTCTAAAGGTGATTTCAGGTCTATTTGGGTCACAGAATTGTAGCACTACAAAGGAAACTCTTTTCGAAAAGAACAAGTTCAAGTTCCTCATTTTAAGCTGGAGAAAGGAGATGTAGGGACAGTGGGATCTATCAGGGTGAAAAGGCTTCAGAAACAGAGGGAAGGATCTTCTAATGAGGGATCTTCTGGAGACTGGTAAAGAAAAAGTCCAGAGAGTTAGGGGCAGAGCCTGGAGAAGAATAAAGGAAGAACATGCTTTTGTTTTACACAGATGATTAACTGTGTAGACCACCATCAGTCCCATGGATTCAGGGAGGACTGGAAGGATTGGGCAGCATCAATCAGTTTTAACTCCAACCTTGAATCTGAATGTGGAAGACAGTTGCTGTTACACTGACTTTGTTTTCTCCGCCTGCATTAATTCTCTTTTCTGGAGCATGCTGTAACATGTAAATAAAGGCATGATGAGAAAGGACCCAAATGAGCAAAGGGTTTGCTCGGTCAGAACGTTCTCCCAGCATTGTAGTTCCCTCCCCTCACCACAGCTTCTGGCTAGCTTGGCAGAAACCTCAAACTCAAAATTCTCTGTCTGTCACCAGCTTGATTTTGCAATTGAGACATGGGGCAAACATGAATGTTGCCAATGGGCCTAGTAAGGCAAAGGGAATGTTTCCAAATAACATAGTAAATTGCTGAGGAGTGGGGGGAGAGGAGAAGAAAAGGAGAGGAGGAACAGTTCAAGAATTTTGGCTATGTCACTTTGGTAATAACATTTCCCATGCATTCACAGCTATAGAATCTAATCCAATAATGTATCCTTGCAATATTTCTCATAGAGAAATTTCCTAAGTGGGCTTGTTCAGTTGTTTCAGTCATGTCTGACTCTTCATGACCCCATTTGGAGTTTTTTTTAGAGTGGTTTGTCATTTCCTTTTATAGATAAGGAAACAGAGGCAAACAGGGTTAAGTGACTTGCCCAGAGTCACACAGCTAGAAAGTATCTGAGGTTAAATTTGAACTCAGGGAGATGAGTCTTATTGTATCCACTGTACCATCTAGCACCCCAAAATGGGTTATTAGGGTTTAACCATACAAGTCCCAGTCATGTAAGTCAAAATCACTTAAGAGGTTTCCTACATAGCACTACCTCCCTAAAAAAGACTCTCTATCCTGCTTTCCCTCTACTATAGAACATATAAACAAAGATGCAGAAATAGAAAGGATCTTAGAGGTCATCTAATTCAATTCCTTCGTTTTACAAATGAAGAAACTAAGGCCTGTGATGGGTCTTAGGGTCATAGATCCAGAGGTGGAAAGAACTTCAGAGGTCAACAAGTCTTGCACCCTCATTTATGGATGTAAGAGGGGTGCCCACGGAGCTTAAGTAACTTGCCCCCAGTCACAAGGATAGTAAGCATCAGAGGTGGAATTTGAACCCAGCCCCTCTGACTCCAGGTCCAATAGTCTTCCCACTGTGCTACTCTGCCTCTCTTAGTCATCTCAACAGGTGGGGCTCTACTTCTGGATCCCTGTAAATGGTCACACTGGTTTATCAGGAAGTCAATTAACAGCAAGCAGATTTCCACTTTCTAAAATAAATGAAGGACAGACAGTCCCATCTTACCAAAAGCAGAAAAACTGTTGATTGGCTGGAGGCTTTTTTTTTCTTCCCCAAGAGATTCCGGGGACCTCCACAATGAGGTGCTTTGTCTGACTCACGCCAAGGTTAATTTGGCACCTCCGTCACAAAGAGCATATGCTTCCTGTGACAGACTTCCAGGGAGGCAGCTTGCCACATGTGCTCCTCTAGTCTCCTCATTGGTGTTCAGAAAGGAGAGGGTGGGTCCTCCAAGGGAGCTTGTGTGTGTGTGTGTGTGTGTGTGTGTATGTATGACAGATGAGATTTTTTTTAATGTAAGAAAACAAAACCTGGACATTTGATGCCCTGTTTTAAAAGGCAAAGACTTCTTTGGACTTGAAGTTTACAAGGTAAGTAAGCAGCACTCTGTCACATAGCTTGAACTTTGAAACGGTCGATGGGTATGATCTGAGCGCATTCTCTAAAAGTCTTGGTTGTTTAGTGGCTAACTTTAACATGCAGCAGGTTCTGCTTCTACTTTTATAATAAGAGTTTCCTCCCTGCCCAACTACTGCACATCCATCTCTGATAAAGAGACTCACTTCTTCTTCTAAACAACTTTCCACAATGAAATAGTCATGAAGATCTGTGGTCATTTTAAACTCGGGTAGAAATGATTTGGAAAGGCTAAGTTTGCTTTCTTACCTCAGGGTAATAAATGTACTGAAACAGGTTCAAATTAGCTCTGCCATTTGGAAAATGGGTCTGTATAGAGGGAACAAATCTTGCCAACTGGGGGAGTCCCAGGGGAGCTGCCCTTCCAATGCCACTTGGGTCTGTGGATCTGTATTCTGATTGTCTTGGTGCTGGTTTGTGGAAGGCAATGGGGATTAACTGAGCCCTGCTATACTATAGTTGTGGTGGCCCTGCCCTAGAAGAAATGACAAATCTGTGAGTATCAGGTGTTGCTGTGCAGGCCAGTTTTTCATGATTGGGGCAAATGAAATTGAGACTGGAAGTCATTACTATGCAGCCTGAAAGTCGGAGACTTGTCACAGTCAAAATCATGCCGGACGTGTTCACCAGGATGTGGGACAACTAATCATCTGAGGCTACTCAGGAATTCTAATACTTCTTTCTGATATATTTCCCTCCTAATTTCTTTTCTTCTAGTTTTCTCTGATTATTGCTTAGGTAGAAAGGTTGGTTGTGATCAGTAACTTGAACAGTCAGCCTCTGAAAGAGGAAAAGTGTTGGGGCATTTTTTTTTCTGATATAAGAAAAGATAAGATAGCAAAGAGAAGACACTTTGGTAGTTCAGAAAATGGAAGGCATAGCAAATAATATAATTTATTTTTTATCTTTTCTCATCTGAACCTGTCTCCATTGCACAGCTACTTACATCATTTCTTGAGACATCCAAATGATTATTTATACTCTCTTTTCCTGTTAGCTCCAAACAATCTAAAATCCCATTTACCTCCTATACAAAAACGTTCTCCTACCTGCTCCATGTTGTTTTCCTACCTTTGATAAGTTGCTTATATTTATTCATTGTCTCTGAGCCCTCAAAGTACTTCATGCACGTTCTGAGGACAATGCTATCTCCAGTTTATTAGTTTGGGAAGGTAAAATACAAGCAGGAAGGCAGGAACAACGTTGCCCAAGGTCACCCAGGGAAATCGTGGTTAGACAACTCTAGACCCAGTTATCTAGATCTGTAACCAAAGATTCCACTCTAGGAATCAGGCTGCCTCCCCTGTTCTAGCCAGAATGATTTCCCAAATCTGCTCTGGAAATTAAGCTGCTGCTCTCCGAAGCTACATTAAGATCCAATCATCTAAGTGAGGTATTCATTCACTCTGAGGATTGCCCTGACCAGTTCACGAGCAATCCAGGCTCTGTGAGCCTGGAGG
Organism: Bettongia penicillata ogilbyi; assembly: GCA_023548195.1. Classification (NCBI taxonomy): domain Eukaryota; kingdom Metazoa; phylum Chordata; class Mammalia; order Diprotodontia; family Potoroidae; genus Bettongia; species Bettongia penicillata. Next base: position 4,573,752 of record JAJHZJ010000061.1, read on the forward strand.
AAGCAAAACTCTCTCCCCCAAACACCCAGCAGTAAAGAAGGTTGGGTCACCAGAACTGATAATGTCCATGTCCATATTTATCTCTCCTTCTTGCTAATCTCCACACGGTTTTAGAGTGAAGTCAAACAAAAGAGGAAATCCTTAGGAAGTGGAGCCAGGGGCATCTACTTGTATTGTCCAGAAAGAACCCCCCGGAATGATGAGGCTGAAAAAGCTAAGTCTCATTCCTAGACTAACATTCCAATATGTGATTGCCCCATTGTAAAGAGTTATTTTTAACTTAACTCTGTTTCCACATCTGCAAATACGATGCATGTAAAATAAATATTTAGGGAACATCTTAGTTCTATTAAACAGAGACAGCAGAACAGGTCTTGGGCAGTCTAAATTTTCTTTCTCTTCTTTTCCCTTTTCTTATAAAGAAGGCATGGAAATGAGGATGGAAAACCTCTACCTATTTCATTCAGGAAACATTGCACTGAATGTGAACATGCCCTCAAAGTTTCTTTAATCCTTCTATGGAAGCCCAGCTGCCCCACTTATTTGAAGAAAGCTTCCTCTGGTTCATCTGTTGTTTAACTGCGACAATCTCTGTTCTTTGAGACTGGTCTTTTGGGTGTGAATGCCTAATCAAATCATCCTGAAGTGATAGAAGACACATAGTTGTGTCTAATGGCAGCCATCAATAGGGCAAGGTGGGGAGAGGAAGGAAGAAAAAAAAAGGAATGCATATGATATCTTTATTATATATTTAAAAGAAAAAGTAAGTTGTGCATAATAGACTTGTACTTTCATGTACAGTCATCTTTTTATTATATTATGTTATGAAAATGCTTGTCTTATTCCACAAATTTAAAAAATAAATAAATAATGAAATTACATTAAAAAAGAAATAACACTATCTTTGCCCTCATATAGTTTTGTTGTTTTGAAAGGGAATAAGACACACCTACAAAATCACACATTATCAGTGCATTAGAGAGACACAAAGTGTTATTTGAGGGGGGAGGGGAGAGGAGGGAGTCATTACTGAGTCAGGTGGAGGGTAGCTGATAGGTGATCAGGAATGCCTTCAACCTCATACTTCATGTAATATATGTAAGCCATCCAGAAAGGAACCTTAGATAGTTTGATTGCATTGTGCTTTGGTTAGACAATATAGAGAGTTTTGTGTACAGTTCTGGACATCACAGTACGGGTTGACCACGTCAAGATGGAGCATGTCCACAGGAGTACATCCAGGTGGATGAGAGAAGTCAGAACCATGCTGTGTAATGATCTATAGAAGGAAATAGGCTTGTTTGCCTCAAATAAGGGAAGATTGTCCTTGTTTATTTGAAGGGCTGTCATATGGAAGAAGGATTAGGTTTATTTGCCTTCTCCCTGGAGGGCAGAACTAGAACCATTGATGGGAAGTTAGAGACTCAGATTTCACACGAAGAAAAAGTTCCTATTTAAAGCTGTAGAAAAACGGAATGCACAGAGAGGTAATGAGTTTCCCCTCAATGGGGAGCTTCAGGTAGAGACTGTGTGACCAATTTTCAAGTATTTTGTGGAAGGCATGTTGTAGGGATCTCAGATTAGACTAGCATGATGGAATCAGGGATTTGGAGTAGGAAGGTATTTCAAAGCCCATCCAGTGCAACGCCCTCATTATAGAGATAAGGAAACTGAGGCAAAGACTTCCATAGGATAACAGCACTAATAAGCACCAAGGCGACCTTTGAAGTCTCTTTCTACTTGAGATTCTCTGATTCCGTTGAAGTTCTTTTTTGTCTCCAAAGAGGGAGCTTCAGTATAGGCTTATAGCTAGATCAAGGGCTATTGTCTAGGAGTTCTATTTCATCTTTCCCTATGGTGAGGTCTCATCAACTATAGAAAACACTCATACAAATGCAATAAAAATTGGCTTATGTGGAGGCAAAGCTCATTATAAAATTACAAACTTCAACAAAACAAAATTAAGAGAGCAAGAGACCAGTTTACCAGGCAATGAGTGGGGAAAAGGAGGAGAGTAATGAGAAGAGACAAACTGACCAGGTTCCAGTGCAGCCACAAATTCTGTCTTGGCAGATCACTCCTTAAGTGTGTCAGGGAATCAAACAAGGCTCCAACAACCCATGATTCTTTACAGTTGGGGTGGCAACAGGTAGCTACTTCATTTCTTTGCAGTTGATTGGCCACTGACCTGTGCCAGGTATCTACCCATGGAGGCTCCAAGGCTTCCACTTCCCATGGTCCTTGCATCAATCTCTTTGAACAGCTAGGAAAAACTGTGCTTCCCATCAACTTCTTTGCTAATGGAGAACCAAACTATGATAAATATTTGCTTGGCCCGGTAGTCACTAGCAATTTTAGAACTAGTTTTCAGGTCTTTGGTCTTTCAACTCACTGCCCTTACCACTTTACCACAATACCCCTCCCAGATTAATATTTAGGATTACATACGTTACCATTCGATTTTGCACTTTGGTTTCCCTTATTCTTTCATCCACTTTTCCCTTACTTTTCCCTTTTGTCTGCTCTCCATTTTTTCCGAAAAGGGAAATAGACGCATCTTGAATGGAAAATGAAATTAAATAACACTGCTTCATGACCACCTTGAAAAATATTCCTTCAACTTGCTCAAACGTTCTCAATGAAGTCCCATGGGAGGGCAAGCCTACAGTTGCAGCAAATCAAAGAACTTCATGTATTTTAAAGTCACTATTGAAGGTCTAGCACCTATGGCATTAAAAAGTTGGTTCTCTTTACTGAAGACTTTTGAAAATAATCAAATAAACAAAATCAGATGAAATCATATAAACATAAACTGTCTTCTAGGTTTGCACAGGAGGGATTATTAAGAGAGGATGTGACCTCTCCTTGTTCCTTTGCAGAACTGCAGGTTCGTGGGCATGAAACACTGCATTTGTCAGATTCTTTTGATAGGTTGATTAGTTTTGATGAATACATTTTTTTCTTCATTTAAAAAGATGACTCTTGGAGGGGTAGATATAGCAGAAAATTCTGGTGTAAAAGCAAAAGACTATCAGTAAAAAGCTACTTTTAAAAATAAAGGATGTGTTGCCTAGGAAACCATGCTTACTGGGACTGCTGACGGTGGCCTGAGGAAGACCTAAAGAGCCATCTGAAGGTTGAACCCTTCCCACTGTCTGATCGCCATACAAACTCAGAATGTGGGACATTCTGTTCAGAGCTTAATACAAGTTTGTTGAATTGTTGATAAAAACGGGGCAAGAACCAGGCAGAGTTCCTAGCTGTGATTGCACTCTAGGTACTAAAAGCCTTTAGAACAATACTGTTTAAACAAATGAACAAACAAAAAACAGGGCAATTCAAGGGAGAAGGTGATATTTGAAGGTCTGCTGGCGATGAGGAACATCAAATGCATGCAGAGCAGCTTGAAACTGAATTTTGTAAACATTGCCAAGGGGAGGTGGAGAAGTTAAGCAATTGTAAGCACATTTCCCTAAGAAACGGTCAGTGTGAAATTCCAGGACTAGAGTGCTTTGACAACATCCCAGTTGAGTGAGAGAATGTTTATTTTCCTGAGTAAAATTTTTCCTACAGGAACTCTTATGAAAAGCCCCACGTTAGATTTATGATAAGGTTAGAAATAGGAACATAAAGACTTAGATATCTGATTTCATGGGTATAGAGATCTCCTGGGTCAAAAAATTCCCTCTGTAAATGCAACTTGGAACCTTCTCTGTAACTGGGTGACACAGTGGATAGAGTGCTGAGCCTGGAATCAGGAAGACACGAGTTCAAATCCAGCGTCAGACGCTTACTAGCTATGTGACCCTGGGTGAATCACTTCAACCTTATTTGCTTCAGGTTTCTCATCTGTAAAAAGCTGGAGAAGGAAATGGCAAACTAGCTCCAGTATCTTTGCCGAGAAAACCCTAAAAGAGGTCACAAAGGGACAGATACAAATCAACAACTCTTAGTTCCAATCTGAGATGGCTAAAGAAACATCAGGGTCATGGAATCATAGACTTAGAGCTAGAAGAGATCTTACAGACCATAGTAGTCTTATCCCTTCATTTTATAGATAAGAGTATACAAATTGTAAGTTGCAGAACCAGATCTAATTCAGGTCATCTGACTGCAAACACAGCATTTTTTCCACTGATTCACCTTTAATTTACCCTTCTCTGTCATCCCCCCTGCCAAAATTGCCTCCCAAAAATGTCCAATCAACTTGGAATCCTATGGATTCTGCTAAGATTGAAGCATTGTCACCCAGGAGTCCTTTCTCCCCCTTAGAATGCCTGTTCCATCCCCCAAAAGACTTATACTCTATAAGAGACAAGATCATAAAGATAAAAAAAAATAGCCTTTCCTAGCATAATTCTTTAACATGAGACTATACACAGATTGATGTATGAAGTACTCATTGGACATCTAGGGATGGATAAGCAATAGTGAGGAATAAACAACAGTCTAAGGCAGGCAAAAGAAAGACAAGATTGGTGTAAGCTTTCCTCTATCTGGGAAATGGAATCCTACTGAATTTTGTTAAGAGAAATTCTTCTCTTCCCTCAAGGACCACTTCAAATGCCTCCTCCTCCATTAAATCTTTTCTGATTCAACCAGTCAGAAGTAATTCCTCCCTCCCTATATTTCTTCTCTCTCCCTCCCTCCCTCCTTCTCTCTCTCTCTCTCTCTGTCTCTCTGTCTCTGTCTCTGTTTGCACCAAATGAATCCTATATATGTATCACATTCTAACTTGTGCTACAATTATATGTGTCATTTCATCCCTCTTATTAGATTATAAGTTACTTGAGAACAGAGGGCTGTGTCATTTTCATTATCATATGTCCAGGATCTGGAATAGTGCCAAACATATAATAAGTGCTTAATAGTGATTTCCAAATTAAGTGGAATCTACTTGAATTGAATTGAGAGATAGGTGATGCCATGTGGGCAAGATTACAAACAAAGCAAGAACAGAGTATAGAAGTCTGGAGACCAATAGATGTTTCAGTGGATAGAGCCCTGGAATGAAGGCATGAAGATGTGAATTCAAATCCTAGCTAGGATGCTTATCAGCTATATAGTCCTAGGCAAGTCTCTTAACCTGTATGTATCAGTTTCCTTATCTGTAAAATAGAGATAATACCATTACTTTCCCCAGAGGGTTGTTGTGAGGATAAAATGAGCTAATATATGTAAAAAATCCTGTAACCATTTAAAGCACAATAAATGTTTGCTATATTAAGGATGTAGTGAATCCCAGTATTATTAAGTAGGTAATATCCAAGCTGAGTGATAACATGGGAGGTGTGGGATCATATGATTTATCCCAGACATAACATAAATATAATACAATGATCATGATGGTGATGAGGTGGCAATTTGCTCTTCCAAGTTAAGAGTTTGGGGTCTTTTTATCTTTAGTGATTGGCCCACTAATGTCCAATAGCCAAGATACTGGGTTCAACAAATGGAAATAAGGGTAAAGACTCCATATAAAAAAAGCATAAAGATATAGGTACTTGAAGTTGCAATCTAGTCAAGGCTAAGATAGAAATAAAAATTTTGCAAACAGAATCTGTACCATCCAATAACCCTGGAAGTGAGAATAACCATTATCTTTCCTTGAAAAAAAAATAATTTTGCTGCTGAAAAGTTACATCATTGAAAAAATGCAGGGTCCAAAGACACTAGCAACACAACCAAATGAGATGCTTATCATACTCATTAAATTTCATAAACAAACATTCTGAGACTGCCAACTTACACTGATCCCACAAATGTATTCAAGCTGAATGTTGGTCAATAAACAATGTGACTAGTATATTTTTGTCTCTGATTTCCTGTGCTGATTGAATTATTCACCTATTTGTTGAAGGTCTCTTCATTCCTTTTCCTCCTGGGATCAATAGCTCACATCATGTAGAACTAGAAGAGCGATTCTTCTCTGTGCTTTCATCTTTAGTAGCTCCCTACTGCCTTTCAGATAAAATGCAAACCCTTCCACCTGTATTTAAGATCTTCCAGTTGGGCTCAAACTACCTTTTCAGATTTACCTTATGTTACTTCACTTTACATACTGTATAGTCCAGTTAAACAGGCCTAGAACCTATTCCCCAAACTCAACATTCCATCTCCCAACTACCCCTATGTATTTGCATAAGTCTTCCCTTTAGCTTGAATGTATAGCCCCTCTCCTCATCTCTACCTCTTATCTTCCTACAACTCCACTCAGTTGTCACATTATACAAAAAGCTTTTCCAGATCCCCCTCCCTTGTTAATAGTCTTCAAACTATATCTTGTATTTTTTTATACCTATAAGGGCAGCTAGGTGGTGCAGTGCATAGAGCACCAGTGCAGGAGTCAGAAGGACATGAGTTCAAATGTTGCCTCAGACACTTGACACTCACTAGCTACGTGACCTTGGGCAAGTCACTTAACCCCAATTACCTCATCCTGGGTCATTTCCAGTCACCCTGATGAATATCTGGTCACTGGATTCAGATGGCTCTGGAGGAGAAGTGAGACTGGTGACCTGCACAGCCCTCCTTCACTCAAAACAAAGTCAAGTGCAAGTCAAGTGCAAGTCATGTCATTATTTCTCTTACGGCATGGTCTTCTTCGGCAATGAAGGACAAACACACATACAACTTATACCTATATCTGCCATGTCCCCTCAGATGAAGATCTGAAGATCAGTTCCTTGAGGATAGGGATGGCTAAATTTTTTTTTACTTTGTATCACCTGCACCTAGGATATATGGCAAGAGGAGTTCAAGGATGCGTCCATTGTCCATCTCTATAGAGATAAAGGAACTAGATTGTCCTGCAACAATCACATGGGGATCTCTTTTAGTCATTGCTGGCAAAATTCTTGCTAGAGTCCTCCTTGATAGGCTGATCCTTCACCTGGAAGATGGTCATATACCTGAGAGCCTGTGTGGCTTCAGAAAGGGCTGAGGAACAGTCCATAAGATGTCTGCTGCCTGACAACTAAAGGAGAAATGCCAGAAGCAGAACAGAGGTCTATACACAATGTTTGTAGATCTGACCAAGGCATGTGACACTGTTAGTCATGAGGGCTTATGGAAAATTATGTCAAAATTTGGTTGTTCAGAGAAGTTCATCAATACTGTACATCAATTTCATGATGGCATGTTTGCCTGGGTTCTGGGTAGTGGACAAGGATCTCATGCCTTCCCAGTCACTAATGGAGTGAAACAGGGCTGTATGCTTGCCCCCATGCTTTTTAGCATGATGTTTTCAGCCATGTTGTCAAATGCTTTCCATGAGGATGAATACACTATCAAGGTCAACTTCTGTGCTGATGGTAAGTTCTTCAATTTGCCAAGGTTAGAAGTCAAGACCAAATTGGAAGAAGTGTTGGTGCATGATTTTCTGTTTGCAGATGATTGTGCACTCAATGCAGCCTCTGAAGCTAAGATGCAGCAAAGTATGGATCAATTCTCTGCCACCTATGCTAACTTTGGCCCAATAATCAACACCAAGAAAACACAGTTGTTCCATCAGCCACCATCACACCATCCATACATGGAACCATCAGTTACAACAAATGGAGAAGTTTTGAATGCTGTGGATAAGTTCACCTACCTTGGTAGTGTACTTTCCAGGGATGTACACATTGTCAATAAGGTTGATGCACATATTGTCAGAGCTAGCTCAGTGTTTGGGAGGCTCCAAAGAAAAGTCTGGGAGAGAAGAGGTACTAGACTGACTACCAAACTGAAGGTCTACATAGCCAATGTGCTGACCTCAGTGTTATATGCTTGTGGCAATCTATCAGTGCCATGCCAGGAAACAGAATCACTTCCATTTGAATTGTCTTAGGAAGATTCTGAGGATCACCTGGCAGGATAAGGTACCAGACACTGAAATCCTTGCTAGAGCTGAATTGCCAAGTATTCAAACTATACTTCAGAGAGCGCAACTCCGATGGGCTGGCCACATTGTTTGAATGCCCAATGTACACTTGCCAAAAAGACTATTTTATGGAGAACTCTCATGGGGTAGGTGATCACATGGTAGCCAGAGGAAGTGATACAAAGACACTCTCAAGGTCTCTCTCAAGAACTTTGGATTTGCCTGTGCAACATGGGAGACACTGGCACAGGATCGCTCAGCATGGCGTGCCCACATCAGAAAGGGTGCTGCGCTCTGAGGAAAGCAGAATTGAGACAGCACAAAATTAATGTAGGATGCCCAAATTTGGGGTATCCACCCCAAATATTCACATGGACAATCCGTGCCCAACCTGTGGTAGAGCATTCAGAGCTTGTATTGGTCTGATCAGCCACAGTCGGACACACAGAAACTTGACTTTATTATGGTGATGTCATTTTGGTCCTCTTTGAAGATGAAGGACAACAACCAACCAACCAAGAGGTTTCTTAGTTTAAAAATTTGCTGAATTTAATTAAACTGCTGGCCATTGATTTGAAGGGGACATTTCAGTTTCAAGCAGAAAAAAAATGACTTTCCTTAGAGCAGTTCCTAACTTTTTTTTTAAAGAGTCCTTTCTTTTGTAGCTTGGAGGCTCACATGGAAACAAAGCAGCATTTCGGCTACTGAATTTTCAGTACAAATACGAGGAACAGTCTCAACCTCCAACATGGAGGGCAATACAAAACAATAGGTGAAACTGTTCCTGTCTCTAAGAGCTCTCAGTCTAGGTCAGGAAAACTGGGCACATGCATGGAATGTCTTCCAAAGTATCTTACATGAAAACAAGAACTAGTCAGTTAAGTGCCAACCAAATATATGAATCCCAAAGGGGAAAAATAGCAGTTTCCGTGTGTAGAGTATATGAACCAGAGGGGCAGGAAGAGAGGAGAGTATATAGGAAGTCTTTAACACACAGTTTGAAACAACGGAGAATATAGAGTTTGAAATGCATGTTTTATTTCTACAACAGATAAGATCTTGTTTCTTTATAATCACTATCAAATATTCAACTAGTATTTATTATACACTCACTAAATCTCAGGGGCGAGGAAGGAATTGACATCATCATCATCATGGAGTTCACATATCTATAGGTCTTTAAAGTGTGCAAAGTCCTTTGCACATAGCTTATCTACTCTGACTTTCTCCTGATTCTGGAAAGGGAAATTGTATGCCATAAGCAAGTGTATACAAAATAAATACAATATAATTTCCAGGGACAGGGGAAGGTATTAGCAAGACCTTGGGGATAGGATGGATTGGGATAGACCTCATATAGGAGGGGGCACTTGAGTGTTCATGCTTGAAGGAAACTAGAGATTCTAAGAGGCAGAAGGGTTAGGGTTAGGGTATAAAGGACAACCTGTGGAAAGGCACTGAGAAAACAGATCGTGGGTTAACATAGGGTGCGCTGGAGCCAGTTCTAACCTACTCCCTAGAGTTAATTTTTAAATTAAATTAAATTAATTTCATTTTTTTTTTAATTTTCAGTGTGTGCAATGGATATTGGCAAACATTACATATTGGGGCTTGATTTATTATTTTGGTGATTGTCTAGACTAGGGTGTCAAACTAAAATAGAAATGAGACCACTAAACCATTCACAAAGATCCCTGCAGCCACATATTGATGTAGAAAACCACATATAGACAGACCTTATTTTATTCCTCTTTATTGTACTTTGTAGATGTTATGTTTTTTTTGAACTGAAAGTTTGTGGCAACCCTGTGTCAAACAAGTCTATTGGCACTATTTTTCCAATAGGGTGTGCTCATACCATGTCTCCATGTCACACTTTGGTAATTCTCACAATATTTCAAACTTTTTTTCATTATTATTATATCTGTTGTGGTTATCTGTAATCAGTGAACTTCGATGTAATTGTTTTGGGGCTCCATGAACCATGCCTATATGAGACAGTGAACTTAGTTGATAAATGTTATGTGTCTTCTCACCAACCACTGTTCCGTATCTCTCTCCCTCTTCTTGAGCATCCCTAGTCCCACAGACCTAACAGAATTAGAATTAGGTCAATTAATAACACTATAATGGCATGTGAGCATTTAAGTGAAAAGAAGAGACAATTAATGCAACAAATTTCACTGTTGTGAATTTTTTTTAAACTATGACAGCCACCCCAACCTTTAGCAGTCACCACCCTGATCAGTAGTCAGCAGCAGTAGTCCATATTGATACAAGACCTTCTACCAGCAAAAAAAAAAAAGACAGTGAAGACTCAGATGATAATTAGCATTTTTAGCAGTGAAATATTTTTGAATAAGTATATATATTTTTCTTAGACATAATACTGTTACACACTTAGACAACATTCTAGTATCAACATGATTTTTATATGCACCAGAAAAGCAAAAACTTTTGTGACTTAATTGTGATGTTCTAGAACCAAACCCACAATATCTCTGAGATATCCCTATTTTAACATTATTTATAGGATTTTTTATTTATTTTTACTTATTTTGTTAAGTATTCCCCAATCACTTTCATTTGTTTTGTTGCACTTGGGAATATTTGGGGCTACATACAGTCTAGGGAAAGCATGTTTGACAACTGTGGTCTAGATTTTTAAAAGGATAGAGAAAATGTTTATAAGTCAGAATAAACTTAAAAGTGTCATGGATCCTTTTTTTTTTTAAGAGTCAGTTGTTAAACATTTACCAGCATACCACTGTATGTAAGGAACAAGAAGTAGACCTGTTTGGCTGGAATGTAGAGAGTATAGAAGGGAGTTATATGTAATAAGCCTGGGGGGAGGAGGAGAAGGTTGGAGACAAGTTCTGAAAGGCTTAAAATGCCAGAGAAGTTTGTATTTGATCTTTAAGGCAGTGCAGAGCCACTAGAACTTCATGGTCAAGCTAGTATTTGCATAATAGATTGGGGATGAAAGAGAAATCTGGGAACAGAGACTGTCATTTGTTACTAAAGCTTTCAGGTATGTTGCAAATGAAGTAAACAGATGCAGAGCCTGCAGGAGGACACAGTGAAGATGAATATATGACAATAAAGGAAGAAGGATGTCAGGCTACCCTCATGGTTGGCATGTGCCATGCTGTGATGCCAGCTGCACAGTGGTTATACATCTTCAAGAACAGTGGTGTCCTTGTGCTCTTGGCTTTGTTTATGTGAAAGTCCCATTTGGAAATGTTTCGGCTCCTGTACTTCACAAACGTTGGTTATATACAAGTACATTTCAAGAACTGGCCCCAGAGAGAGGAATTTGGTGACCCTAAATGGGAATTCATGCCCTACAGCAACATCAGTGCAGCTGCAGAGGTCATACGATCCCTAAGGACAACTGGCCATTTCACCAGTGACCTGTAGAGTAGTCTGATCTTTCTGTACCCTAAGGGAATGGGAACAGGAATTACTTGCTGTTCCTGGAAATCTTGCAAAGTGTCCAAGTATCACAGGAATTTGTCCTGTCTGCTTCACAGAATAGTCAAGACTTAGCAGCTATTACTATTGCTCTTCCTTGCTAGAATGGCAAATAGTGGGAACACAGCCCAACACCATTTGGTCAAGCTGCAGGACCTGCCAGTGATGCCTCTAGAAGAATGACCCATGCTAGAACAGTTCCATGAACCTGATACAGTACATGCTCTGGAGTTATTTTCCAGCCCCCCATTGTTGTTGGTGGGATAGGTTCCCCAACATGTGGTTGCTTGTCCCATCTAAGAATATAGTGATGCATTTTTAAATGATCTGGAATAAGCCCCCACTGGTATGTTTCCTCCCAGTGATTATAAGTTTATGTCAATTAGCCAGCCAGACTTAATTAGCTCTTTACTAGAGATATAGAAATATATGACTATAATAATGTATAGATATATTGTATTATATACATGTAGATATAATACATCATATGATTACATATTTATGTAAATATATAAATATAAAATAAATACAAATATTGTAAATTATTTAGTCATTTTTCAGTCATGTTCAACTTCATGACCCCTTTTGAGGTTTTCTTGGCAAATATACTAGAGTAGTTTGCCATTTTCTTCTCTAATCCATTTTACAGATGAGGAAACTGAGGCAAACAGGGTTAAGTGACTCCCCAGGGTCACACAGCTAGTAAGTATCTGGGGCCAGGAAGAGGAGTCTTCCTTTCACTAGGCCCAACACTCTATACTCTACACCATCTAGTTGTTAGATATAATAGATATGAGTATAATAATGGTAGTATAAAAGATTCCCTCAAAAGTCTGTGACCCAGTCTTTCACCTGGGCATATGCATCAGGTGGGCTCAAGCTTAGACAGCACATGTGGCAGAAATAATTCACAGCTTTTCAAAATCCTTTTGCTGGAGTCCTCAAAATGTTTCTTTTTGGTATGGGGAGGCCTTTTTTCTGGGCTCCTCATAAATTACTCATTCTGCTTCTTTTCATTATAGCCAGTCTCTCCTTCCTGATGCAAATATGGCCACTAGTTCTATTGTCAAGAGGACACTGCTGAGATACTGATGAAAACGTCCAAATCCTCTGACCTGCTGAAAGGAGGGAAGGGCAAGCCAAGCTGGAAGCCCTCTCTTCTCCCCGAATGATTCTTTGTCATGGGCTTAATCAGAGGCTTCCATCACTGAGCTGCTCAAATTCTCAATTTTAACCTAATCCTCTGTTTTGGATAAACCCCAAAAGACATGACTACAATCTCTCAACCAATAGAAATGGGCAACATGACTCCAGTTTATCCCATGGTTTTCAAAGACATTTAAGTTGACCAAGAACACTCTGTATTTAGTCTAACAGCTTGATTGAGTCAATAGAATTTTAAATGTTAGAGTGATTTGAAAGATTTACTCAATCAACTCCCACCATTACACTTCCAAATGACTTCCCACTTGGGACTGTAACAAACAAAAATAGGAGTTTCATGAGACGCTGATAAAAGGTCAAAGTTTGGGGGTTTCTTCATTTTGATCTTGGTTGCCTTATTCTCATTGAGATCAACCTCTTCTCAAGCAACTTTAAAGTCCAAAAGCCATTATCTTCTAGTGGGTTAACCAGCATTAGTCAGTCTTCTAACTAGTTAAGCCTTGGTGCAAATTTATATTGAAAGGAGAGGGGACAAGGAAAACAAAATAAGGAAACAAAATTCTTGTAGGAAAAAACTGATCCTGTGAAGTGATTACCTCTCTGAAATGACCCTGTGATGTAATTGTCTTTTCAACAATACTGCTGAGCGAAAAGAACAGGAAAGTCTACGGGGGAAGACAATGACAGAAAGCACATAACTGCTTTTTTTCTCTTTCAATTAGTTATTGGTCAAGAGAAAGGCTATAAAGGGAGAAAATTCTTTCACAACCTATTTAACAGAATGAGCTCTGATTCTTGTCTCTAACAGATTTCAGAAAATGTTCTTTTTTCCTTATTTTCCCCTTGCCATCAGTTTTGCAAGCATTTGCATGTTTTGTGACATTAAACGCAGGAAATTAGGGCAGTTATCTAACCTCACTTCTTTTGTTGAAGATCTCATAGCCTGACCTTACGTCCCTCTAACAACCCAACCTACTCTTTTGCAAATACAAGGGAAATCTTCAGAACGCTGACCTGTGGCCAAGACTGTTGAACCAAACATTCTGCTCAATGTAAAATTTTAATTCAAATTTTCCACTGGATTAAAAAGGGAAAGTATTTACTTAATTTTTCATGAAGGGAGGAAAAAAGGACAAACAACAGACTTTGTTGATGGGCAATCGGTGGTGGGGTCGGTATCCTCTCATCTGTTACTAAGCCAACGAAATTAAAAACAACTGTAGAAACAAATTGGACATATCCTTAGTCAATTTGTGTAACCCTGCATTATCTGTCATAATAACCTATACGGAGGGCCATATATAACATAAAAAGAGCTCTCTGTGTTAGCCTGTACTTGGCGGGAAACCCTGTGGAACGTACAATCAACAGCTGAATGTCTTCTTGGCACCATCATGCTTTTTCTCTTTCAGGTCTGAAATGTCCAAAGCTAGTGCTCTGGATTTTGTCAGACAGTAAAATTCCTCTGCGTTATCTCTAGAGAACTTAAGAACAAGGCTGAAAAAGGAGTGATTTAATTGCAAGTTGTGCATGTCCCTTGCTACCTGCCTTGTAGAAAAAAACTTGTCTGGAGGAGTTATTTATCCCCAGGTATTGGCAACCCCCTTGTCAACTGCCTTCAAGGCTTTCCTTGCCATTGCCAATTCGGTTTGCTAGGATTTAAATTTTACAATATCAAGGTATCAGGTTCAGATGAGTTAAGATATAATATTCTTTCTTTCCAGAGACTATGGAACAATGGTGCTCCAATTTACCTTGAAAAGAGTTAAATTTATTTGGAACCCTTTTAAATAGCATGGGATACTTGGAAAATTGTACCTTTGGATTCATAGGAGCCAGGTTTGAATTCAGATGTTGTGATTTTTAACTTGCTCATCCTTAGACAAGTATACTACCTTTCTAGTCCCAATTTCCTCATCTATCAAATGAGGTCCCTCCCAGTCCTAAGTCTCTGAAATTCTCAGGCTCTAATGTATTACGATTTTCCTTCCTTTCTCTCATATGTACTCTCATGGATTTAGTAATGATAGTCCATGAAATAAATTTACAAGTTTTGGTAACATACACAAGCTCCACCAGGTTAAAGTTCTGGGTATGTCGGGAACGTTGTTCGAACATATTCTTGTTCTGTTTGGTGACTAGATCACAGAACCATAGCATTAGGAGGAACTTTAAAGATTTTCTAATCCTGAGCTTTTCTCTTGAACATAAGAAAACAGGCCAAGAGAGATTGTGTTTTACACACATTTGGCAAAGGTGGATCCAGACTTTTTGGCTTCCTGACTACCAATCAAATGCGCTGTCCACTATAGCATAATGGCTTAAAGAGTCTGTTGTAGCTGGCATTGGGGAGATGGGATAAAAAGTTAAGGACCTCTATACAATCCCCATTCTTCTAGCATCCCAGGATAGAAAATTTGGCGATATCTTTAATTTTTCTTTCTCTTTCTTCTCTATACCTAGTCTGTCACCAGTTAAATCATTTCTTCTTTTTAAACACTCCTCAGAATTACCTCTTCTCCATTCCTACAATTAACACCCAAAGCAAGGAAGACCTCATCCTTTCTTACCTAGAATGACTGTAGCATCCTTCTAGTTTGTCTTTGAACTTCCATTTCCTCCTCACTTGAATTCCTCCTTTACAACATTGCCTCAAAACTTCCCAAAACACTGTTATTATACCAACACCCCTCTGCTCAGGTACTTGTAATAGCTCCTTATTTTTTAGTGGGTCAGTTCCAAATTCCTCTGTATGTGTTTCAAGGCTTGCATAATCTGGCTCCACTTTGCCTTTGTAACCATATTTTGTACTACTCCTAAATACATTTCTTCCATTTCTTAGGGTTATCTTCTCATTATCTTTATCTTCATTTTCCATGTTCATTTTGGATTCCCATAATAATTTTTGTTGCTCAGTCATTTCGATCATGTCCCCATTTGTGACCCCATTTCAGGGTTTTCTTGGCAAAGAAACTAGAATGGTTTGCTGTATCCTTCTCCAGCTCATTTTACAGATGAGGAACTGAGGCAAACAGGGTTAAGTGACTTGCCCAAGGTCACACATATAGAACATGTCTGAGGCCAGATTTGAACTCAATAAGATGGGTCTTTTTGACTCAATCTACCTTGCCACCTAGCTGCCCTCTCCCCTATTAATAACTAACAATAATAATAATTAGCCTTTACATGGTTTATAGTGTTTATTTTATATCAGGTTTATAAAGTGGTGTATGTGTGTTATCTAATTTGATTCTTACGATGATCTTATGAGGTGAGTACTATTATTATCCTTATTTTACAAAGAAAGCAACTGAAGCTAAGATGAAGGTCTAATTCAGGAGGCTGAGAAGAAGCAATCATATAGGTAGGATGAGAACGAGGAAAGTCATAAAATACAATATAATGTAATATAATAAAATCATATAATATCATAATATGTCATAAAAATGCACATACTGAAGGAGAAGGGGGTCCTCAGTGTCAGCTGCTGCAAAGAGGTCAAGAATGAGAAGCCAACATTAGATCTGAGACTGAGATTAAGGCTGTTCATTAGGAGATCATGGGTGACTGTAGAGAGAACCATTTCAGTTGAATGATGAGAGAAAACAGTTAAGGAGAGACAATGGAGGAACCAACTGCTTCTTCAAGACCTTTGGCGAAGAAAAGGAGGAGGAAGAAAGGATGACTGCTCATGGAGATGGTCAGATCAAGTGAAGGATTTCTTGTGGGTGGGAGGGAGGTGGTTGTCTTTTCAGACAGCACCAAAGGAACCAGTTAATAAGCAAAGATTGAAGAAGGCAGGGGATTCTCATGGGGACAATCTGCTATAAAAGCCAGAAGGGAATGGGATCAAGGGAGTCTATAGAGGGATTGGCCTTTGCAGGAAAAGGGCTACCTCTTCATCAGGAACTCTAATAAAGGAGCATATAATGGGAGGTAATGCCAAGGGCTGCTGAAATAGGGAGAAGAGAAGAAGTCAACCTCTCCTGGATGATGTCTCAGAATTCTTATCTCCTTTCAAATTTCAGCTCAGGTATCTACTCCTCCATGTAGACTTCTTGGTCCTGACATAACCCTGCCCCCAGAAATAGGTGGTAATCATGATAATGATAGTATTTACATAGTACTTTAAGATTTACAGAGTACTTTACAAATATTCTCTCATTTGATCCTCACAACAACCCTAGGAAGTAGGTACAGTTATAATCCTTATTTACAAATGAAGAAGCAGGTAGACAGGAAGTAAATGGCTTGTCCAGGGTTAAGTGACTGAGGCTGGATTTGAATTCAGGTCTTCCTGACTTTGGGTTAAGTGCTTTCTCCACTGTACCACATATTAGTATGCTTTCCCTTCTCAAACTACTTTGTATTAATTTCCCCTTGTATATATCATCTCTTCCCACCCCTAGTAAGATAAAAGCTTCTTGAGGGTAAAGAATATTTTTGGTTTTGTTTTTATCTTTGTATTCTCAGTGCCAAATACAGTGTCTTGCATCATAGGAGTTTAATAAATATTTGTCCAATTGAATTGTGTAGGGCAAAACCCAAGACTTATACTTCTTTTATGTTCTCTCCTGAATCTAATTCATTAACTGTGTGTAGGGAGTGATTAAATGAATACTTGTGGACTGATTGATTGTATATGGTCAAGACAGAATCCCAAGGCAATCCCAAGGAATGGGGATATCACCTGACTTCCAGATATCAGAGTTTATCTTTTTTCCCACCTAATTTAAGAATTAAATTCAGATTCTGAACAACTTGTGATTAGAAAGTTTCATTCATGCTTTTCAGCAAAAAGAAAGATTATTAAATGTATCCCAGTGTCCTTTCCATTTTTCAGTTTGGGTTATTAGATTTTTTCAGATGAATTTAATGAATCAAAGATTGCCATGCTGAGAAACTGTGGCTCTTGTGATATTAGAAGAGAATTAAATGAGGGAGGGAGGGGGAGAATGATTTTTTTGGAACTAAATCCATTATCCTATTTAAGTACTAGCCTACTGAAAAGGCAGAGGTTAGAGCTTTGGAGTTAATGGAGACAAGGCAATGAGTTTAATCACTGAATGACCAAGCTGTCATCTTTTCTCTGCACGTGATTCACCTAACCCCAAGATACAAGCACATTGCAAATGTAGCCTATTGATCCTGAGACAGTCTGAGTAGATCAATATTACTGCAAGATATATCAACAGAACAATATCATTAACATTTTTGATTAATCATCACATAGTTCTTGAGTCTTTACCATGTGTAAAGCATTGTTTTAGGCCCTATAGGGGAAGTCTAAGAAGAGAAGTCTAAGGTATCTTCAAATGGGGAAGACAAAATATAGAGAAAGGTTTACAAAATGTACTATGGGATTGTAATTATTTTTAATTAAAGCTGGAAGCTTATATTTCAGTGCTAAATCTAGGCTAATCAAAGTGGACACCTCCAATTTTCCTTTTATCTAAAGGTGACCAGTTCTGGCTCCATAAAGAATTTAATGAGATTATAGGATATTGTTGGAATTATCTTTCTCTTAGCTTTATGTGGTATTAGAATGTTCATTTTGGTTTCACAATTGGAATAATACAAATTATATATCCCTATAAAATATTTCTCACTCTATTAAGAGGGAAACATTTAAAAAGTAAGTAGAACATAAGTGCTCACACCAATAGAACAGTTTAAAAAAACTCCATATATAAATACAATAAAAATAAATAAAATTCTTGAGGACAAGGATTATTCTATTTGTGCCCTTTTTCCTATTTTTTCTATTTTTTATTACCTTTTTTTCTGTTTTTGCCTACCACCTATCAAAAACATATGACCAAATGACAAGAGAAGTGGATGGACAGAATGATAGCCCAAGGAGAATTCAGGGCAATCCCCAAGAACATTAGATATACCCTTTGTGCCAGACTTAAGGAGCTCAGGAGCAGGTTGGGCAGCCATGAATGGACTGTGAGCTACAGCATAGGTGGGAATACCTATACTGTCAATCAGTCAATCAACATGCGTTTATTGAGTACTTACTCTATGTGAGACACTGTGCTAAGTGTTAAGGATACAAAAAGCCAAAAAACAGAGTTTTTGCTTTCAAAGAACTTGTTCTTGTTTGTCCTTCATTCTTGAAGAAGACCAATGACATCCAGAGGGTGCTGTCTTGACTTGCAAGTGAACTGGATTTACATGAAACAGGGCTGTACAAAATCCTCAGCCTCACTCTGTCCTCCAGAGTCAGAGCATTTTATTGAGTAAGGATATGAAATAGACCTGTACTCATAAATTCATTAAATATTTTAATGTGCCCAACTCAGCACTTTGTACATAGTAGGTACTTTATAAATATTTGTTGAATTGACTTGACTGTGATAGCTTTCATCCTGTTAGCTTCAGATAACTGCACGTCTCCTCCCCTAATTAGCAAAAAAGAACAATCTCCCTCAAAATCAAAAAATTTTTTGATGAGAAGACCAAAAGAAATCTTGGATTGTTTGAACCTTTGATGACAGTTGCTATTAATGTGATGATGCTCACCATGTGCTGGCTTTGAGCAAGAAGGGAATGGAGACATGAGGTGTAATATCACTATGAAATTCATCAAATTAAACTGAAAATTCTAAGGCTTTTATAGAACCTCTGTTCAGAAAAGTTTGAAGTGGGCTAAGTACAGTCCATACTTCTGTAAGAGCAGAGGGGCTTCTCTTGGGTATTTGTAGAGTCAGAAAAGAAAGCAACTATTTTACTCACAGCTCATGGACAGGATACACAGGTTGCAGATTCGCACCCAGAGGGAGCTTTAAAGACCATTTATTCAAATCCCTAGGACTCAGACATTTATTAACTGTGTGACCCTGGACAAATCACTTACCCCTGTTTGCCTCAGTTTCCTCATCTATAAAGGAAATGACAAAACATTGCAGTGTCTTTGCCAAGAAAACACCAAATAGGTTCCTGGAGAATCAGACATGACTGAAAATGATTGAAAAACAACATTTAAATTCCTTCATTTTACTGGTGAGGAAACTGAGGCCCAGAGGGGCCAAGTGACTTCTCCAAGATCACACCGATAAAAAATAGCAGAACAAGGATTTAAGCCTCTAACTTCTCTCAATGTGCTGTTTTTCCCACTATACCAGTCAGCCTGCAAGCTGGAGCTCAGAAAAGCAGCCAGGAAGCTTTGCCAGAGCTGGGGAAAGAATCAAGGATGAAAGGAAATGGAATTGGAAATGACTGTGAGAAAGAAGGCTGCTCAATGATTTTATCTGTGCCAGGATAAAATGTGTAATGCGAGTACATTTGTAATTACTTTCCTGTATTTATCTGGCACCCTGAGAATACTGCACAAAGCAGCCTTGGCCCTTTCAGTGGCACAATGTAGGTGGACTATGCTGCATAAGACACATGGAGGGGTGGAGGATGGGGTGGGTTACAGCATCAGAGGGTCTCCCAAGCACAGAAGTAAGCCCATGAATCCAAAGGCACAGACTCCAGAGGAATAATTCCAGTTACCTGGGGGATGACATTGAAAAGTTTCCCTAAGGCCTGGGAAATGACTGCGGAGGCTTCCATTTAGGGGTGCCAGGGTGTTCTGTTTCGTCCCTACCTAGCTGGTTGATCAGTGCAGAGAAACTTTAAGGTGGACACAAACCAGTGATGTATCAGCCCTAGTGTGGGCATTCATCCATAAGGATTTCTGAACTTTTTCTGAAGCAGGAATTCTTAACCTGAGGTCTATGAACTCATTTTGAAAAATATTTTGATAACTGTATTTCAGCATAAGTGGTTTTTTGTGTAACTCTACACATTTTATTCTATGCCTTTAAAAATATGCTTCTGACAAGGGGTCCATAAGCTGCACTCGACATCCATGAAACAAGAAAGGTTAAGAACCCTTGCTCTAAAGGAATACAAGCACTGCAGGACACAGAATAATAGCACCTTGTCTTTTATGCTTACTGTACATAAGATATATGGAAACATAAGGAAAAGGTTTGGTTATTGTTTGCTCATGTCCAATTCTTTGTGACCCCATTTGAAGTTTTCTTGGCAAAGATCCTGGAGAAGTTTGCCATTTCTTTTTCCTGCTCAACTTATCATGAGGAAACTGAGGCAAACAAGTTTAAGTGAATTGCCCAAGATCACATAACTAATCAGTATCAGAGGCTGGATTTGAACTCAGGTCTTCCTGACTCCAGATCTATCCACTATACCATCTAGCTGCTCTAAGGAAGAGGTTTGGTGCTGGTCAATAGGCCAGTATTCTGTGATTGCTTTTACTTTACAACATACGGTGATTAAAATAAAAAGAAGCCATTATGACTTTCAGTCACTAGGAAGTTGTGAATCTTGGGGATACTGGTTGAATTGTGAATTATTCCATGATTTCCCCATCAGAGCTAGTTTAGAGATTCTCCCTTCCTCATGATCTCCATGCAAGGAGATATAAAAAGTAGCTCCTCCCTGCACAATTTGCTGAATCCTGAAAAAAGATGAGACAGTTCCTGTTCTTGATCCTTTGACAACGAGGTCTAAGACCTATCTCAGGTGATCATCTTCCTGACTTTTTTTCCCTCTATCCATTCCCATATTTTTAGAGGTCCGTAACTGAGTTTGAGTATTGACTCTGTCATTGACTTACCTTGTAACCTTGGGCAAGTTCAAGAGCCATAGACTCTTGGACCTAGAAGAGATGTTAGAAATCATAGGCCAACACCCTCATTTTAGAGATGAGAATACTGAGGACCAGAGAAGTAAAATATCTTGATGATCACATAGTTTGTAAGGGAAAGTAATAGAACCAAAATTCAAATGTGGGTCCTCTGTCACCAGATCTAGTACTCTTTTCACTATATACTACATTTGCAAAACAAAGAAGCTAGACTTGAAGATCTCTAAGCTTCCTTTTAGCTTTCACATCCTATATTTACTTATAGTTAATGCAATATATAATTTTTCTTCTCCCTGGAAGATCACACCCCTTAGTCATCAATCCATCTCCCTCCCACTTCTGCCACCATTACCCATCCATTTTCTCCATCAATCTCCTAACTTGACTACAGTTATTCCTTCCACATCACAGGGGTTAGGGAGTGAAGCACCCCCACTGTCTGGAAAATCTGTATAAAATTTTTGGCTCTCCCTTTGTACCAGAGAAGAAGTCTGAATGATTATGGCATTAAAAGATAAAATATGTTGATATTATACAATATTATCCATATCTCTTATCAATTTCTGAGTTTCTAAACTATTTCTGTGTTATCTGCATGCTCTTTGCTTCCACAAAACTGTTCCCAATTCCCATTTGATTCTTATGCCAACTCATGATATGTTGAAACTGCAATGGGGAAAGTTGCAGTGTGGAAGGGATAACTCTACTTGCTTAACCTGGCTTCCCTGCTCTCCCCTCTTTCCCCCAGGCTTACTCCTTTGGGAGTTATCCTAGTCAGGGCTTTCTACAAAAAGCAAACTCTAATGCTTTCCCTATTTTGTATTGGATTCCAGTCTCTTAAGTCAATAAATTCCATGTCTCTTGGTTCTACCCCTGCCCTGCTATTTGGATTTGGGACCATGCTCTACTAAGTTAAGTATGTTTTGCTATCCTGCGATCTCTTGACCCTGACTGTCCAACCACCACACCTTCTTCATCTTTGCCTCTTGATTTTCCTGGCCTTCAAGTCTCACATAAAATCCCACCTTCTGCAATAAGGCTTCCCCAATCCTCTTTAGTTCTAGTCCCTTTTCTCTGCGGATTATTTCCAATTTATCCTGTATATAACTAGTTTGTACAGTGATTTGCCTGTTGTCTCCCCCACTAGGCAACAAGGTGGCTCACTAGATAGAGCATCAGAACTGGGATGAAGAAGACTTGAGTCTAAATTTGGCCTTAGACAATGATTGGTTGCATAACCCTGGGGAGATCAATTAACCTCTGCTTGCCTTAGTTTCCTCACCTGTGAAAAAACGATAATAATTCTAGTGTTGTTATGAGGATAGTGAGAATATACTTGGAACGTGCCTGACACATGATAGGCACCTTATCAATGTTTATTGACTGACTAATGCTGGTTCCCAAGCTCTAGTCAGAGGGGAGCGTGCAGTTGGGCAGAGGGTTCAATAGAGCATCGCTGGTGTTCTCTAGCTCACCACCTATTCAGCCTTTGGTAAACCATCCAATGAGCAGGCAGGGCTTATCAACAGAGTCAGATCAGGAGGGCACTGTAGATCACTAAGAACATACTAGTATGATCAATGCCTGAGGTCAAGGAGATAAAGTGAAGAAGCCTGGCAAAGGTTGAGGGAGGACTGAAACCTTCTAACTCAGCTGAGTTAGTGATATATAGTAGGAGGCATCTTGAAAAGTGAGAATGTCTCTTTAATCAGCAAGAATTGGGACAAGAACCATAGAGGTTGTTACTATCTCTAACAAAGCCTCAACACTTCTGAAATGGAAGTTATATTAACAATCCAGCTACTAAAAGCCCCAAGCCACAATGTTTAATTTAAAAAAAAAAAAAGAAGAGAAAAAAAACAAACTCATCCCTTCCAGATGTATTTGGCTAGATCCATCCTTTTGGGGGCAGCCTGGGCAAAGTCTGCTTTGACTTGAATTTGTGTGTGTGTACATATACATATAATATGTTATTATGTATGTATATTATATATATATGTATTTGTGTATATGCTTTTCCTTATTTTCCCAAGCACTCTCCTCCTACTCCAGCTCCCCTCCTCAAGTTCCTTTAAGAACCTCTCAACTTTCAGAAGTATTGTTGAAACATAACATCAGCATCTCAGGAATTTAATGGAGATTGTTATCAAGAACACCATGTGAAATTATAGCAGGTAGGGATTCAAGCCCTTAAGTAATTAAGATTAAAATATTTCATTTTGGTTATAGGCTGGGCCTCCCAGGTTGTAGCCTACACAAAGCGCTGGCTTTATCAGAAATGGTGCAGCAGGAATGAACCAAGTCTGAGTTAGCCAAAGCAATCTGAGAATGGCACCCTATAGTTGAAAACAGAGCCTCAGTTGGTTCCTGACAAATAATATCCTCCCTGCAAAAGAGAGACAGAGACAGAAAGAGGCAGAGACACAGACATTGTGATTGTTTCCACCCAAATTATGGTCCTACTGAGTTAAACAAGATTTGGCCAGCATCCTGTATTCCAGCAAGGATGTGCTTATTTTATCTCTGGTTCGACAGTTCCTTGTTTCTACAGGTAAAGGAAGAATCACCAAGACTAAAAGGTAAGTTGAGAAGCTGAATAGATTGGGGATAATAAAGCTAGAGATTCAGTTCTTCTGTTGGCTTCCTTTCTGAGTCAGCTTAGGGATGGGGAACCTGGGGCCTCAAGGATACATATGGCCTTCTCTGTCCTCAAATGCAGCCCTTTGACTGAATCCAAACTTCACAGAATAAATCTACTTAATGAAAGGATTTGTTCTTTAAAACTTGGACTCAGTCAGAAGGCTGCACCCAAGGACCTACCTAGAAGGCCATATGTGACCTTGAAGCCTCAGGTTCCCTACCCCTGGCACTTAGATCATTGTAATGTAGTGGACAGAATGCTGACTTGGAATCAAGACCTGGGTTCTAATTTCAGTTCAGCATATAATTGCATGTCCTTGGTGGTCATTTAGATTCCATGAGGTTATTGTTTCATCTACAAAATTGAAGCGTTTGAATTAGATGATTTTTAAAATTCTTTAATTAAAATCTCTGTACCTATTTCTCATGTGAGGGGAAAAAGAAGTAAGCAAGGAATAGATAATGCTTGCTCTATCTCCCTCAGAGAGTTGTGAGGATAAAAATGAGATGAGAGATATGAAATCACTATACGAAGTTAAAAGCACTCTACTACTATGACCAACTGTTGTTATTTTTAATATAATTGGGGGCCTGAGATCCTTCTCCCACTGGCTGGGAATAAGAGAGTTCCACCACTGCCCTCTTAGAGGTTACTCTAAGGGACCACTGAGCTTTTGTCTATGCAGACAGTTACAACTAAAATATTCAGGTAAGACGGCTTTAAGCTCAGTATAACTCCTTCAATTGCATGGCTTGAGGAATAGGGTAAGGAAGCTACTGAAATCTGAATCTATGATTCCTAACACCATGTATATTCCCAACCAAAGATGGAAATATACACCTCAGAGCTTTGCTGTGACAAGGTGACTAGAATGGGTAATTTCTTTAGAATGTAAAGGTATAAGACTTTGATGTGCTCTTTGTGATCCTATAGGCCTACCGAGGAGGTGACCAACATCTTAGAATCTTAGAATGTTGGAGCTTGGAGGGTCCATCTAATTCAGAGTTTCTTAGCCATTTTGCCTGTGTCATGGATCCTATGGGCAATCTAGTGAAACCTATGAACCTCTCAGAAAAGCACATAATATGAAATACACAATATTACTGAGGAAACCCATTGTGGTGAAATTACTTTAAAATACTTTAAAATACCACATTCATAGACCTTCAGGTTAAGAAACCCTGATCTAGTTTACCACCATTTTTGTTTTAAAGGTGAGAAAACTGAAGCCTTGAATAATTAAGGTGACTGAAGATGCACAACCAATGTTGAATCCAACCTAAGTCTTCTTTAAGTAGATGATTTTTAAGGTCCCTGTGTCGATTATTGTTGCCATCACATCACATTATTTTATACCATAGACTTACACCATAGACATACCAGAGACATATCTCCTGGAAAAAGTGCTTGACCCATGGGAGTAGGCAAATTAAATGAAGGTCCTGGAAACCTGCACATCTCAAGATACCACTGTTGACCCTTTAGCTTGGATGAATCAGACCTTGAAAGAATTCATTTTGGTCCATAGCTTTCATCACCTTCCTGTTATAGCACCCCTCAAAATATTGTCTTCCATAAAGATGCCAAACTCCCCCAAGGGAGTCCTGAACCAGTTCTCTGGTTTGGAAATCCTGAGAAGCCCCAGCTTTGCCTTGCCTTCTTTATTATATAGATATCTATACAACCAAGTCGAGAATGGGCCATCTTGGAATAAGTTCCATTCACCTAAGAGCCCTTGGTCTGCCAGAGTCAACACTATGCAAATTAATCATTATTATAAATTGTGATACTTTTAGGGCCAGCTAGGCTATTTAGGCTATTTCATCCCTTCATTAAATGGCCCCAAGTTACTGTGCTTGTGTTTCCTTTTTAGAGCTTTTTCTGAAGTATCTCTATGGTTAGACTATCAGCTGTCTCATGTGGCCACTGTCAGCACGTCTATCTAAAGTAACGTTTCTCCCTCCCCCAACCCATTTCTAATTTACTGTGGGTTTGAAAATCAAGATAAGTACCGTTGTTAGAAATATGAGTAATTAGGTTCTGAATAATCACCTGAGGGGATCTCTTGAGAGAGTGGTACAAGAGCTTTGGTGAATAACTCAAGGACTTCAGATCTGGCTACACAGAAATATTTTTATTTCTCAGCTATTCTATATAGTCGAAGATGCTCGTTAAATGATTTCTAGGTTGTTGAGGTATTATATTTTCATGGATTTGGATCTATATTCAATACCCTATAATAGATAAGTCACCCCTGTTTCCCCATCAGCAGATCTTTGCCATCCCTTTAGTGTGGTTTCCTTTTTGGACTGTATTCTTTGAAAATTCCAAAAATGCTATTTTAAAAGTCTTTCCTTAGAATACCTTTCCACTTTTATGTGTGATACTTCAAGGTTGGAAAGGACTGCTAAGGGAGAGGGTCCTGCATGTGGAGTCCAAAGTGCCTAGGCTCTATCCCTGATACTGACATGTACTAGCTGGGTACTGAAGCCATTCTAAGCATCACTTTTCCTTTCTATGAAACAGTGTTTAGAAGCCCTTAGCCTGCTTCTGTCCCAGGAATGTTATAAGGATCACATGAGAGAATGTAGATAAAATTGACTATAAGATATTATATAATTTTATTGTATTTTTACATTTATTTTATGCAAATATAAATTTATTACTATTGCTCCTTCATCAATGCACTTCTTGAGGCTCCAGGCTAAATATGTGAACATTGGCTCTGTAGCAACATCTGGAGCCATATCTGGCTTGACATTGCAGCATTCATGCCTGGACATTCTAACAATTATACTCTTGAGTAGGGCAATAATGATGTGTAAAGTTGCTACTTATTCCAAAATTATACTCCTTTAAAATGTGGCTCTGATATTTTATACTCTAAAATGAAATGTGGGAAGTAGTCATCAATTCTTTTTTTTTCTCATTACATTCTATTATTTAAAAATATTTATTTATATATTTTTAGTTTTCAACATTCATTTCCACAAAATTTTGAATTCCAAATTTTCTCCCCATTTCTCTCCTGCTCCCCCAAAACTCTATGCATTCTGATTGCCCCTTCCACCAATGTGCCCTCCCTTCTAACACCCCTCCCTTCCCTTATCCCCATCTTGTCTTTTGTCCTGTAGGGTAAGATAAATTTCTATACCCAATTACCTGTATTTCTTATTTCCCAGTTGTACACAAAAACAATTCTCAACATTTGTCCCTAAAACTTTGAGTTCTAACTTCTCTTCCTTCCTCCCTTCCCATCCATCTGCACTGAGAAGGCAAACAATTCAATATAGGCTATATATGTGTATTTTTGCAAACTATTCCATAATAGTCATGTCGTGTAAGACTAACTATATTTCCCTCCATCCTATCCTGCCCCTCATTTCTTCTATTCTCTCTTTTGACCTTGTCCCTCCACAAGAGTGTTTACTTCTAATTGCTCCCTCTTCCCATTTGCCCTCCCTTCTATCATCCCCCCACCATGCTTATCTCCTTTTCCCTTACTTTCCTGTAGTGTAAGATAGATTTTCATACCAAATTGCGTGTGCATGTTATTACTTCCTTGAGCCAAATATAATAAGAGTAAATTTGACTTTTTCCCTCTCACTTATCCCCTTCTCCCTTCCATTGGAAAAGCTTTTTCATGCCTCTTCTATGAGATAATTTGCCCCATTCCATTTCTCCCTTTCACCTCCCAATATACTCCTCTCTTACCCCTTAATTTTATTTTTTTAGATATGATCCCTTCCTATTCAACTCACTCTACGCTCTCTGTCTCTCTCTTTCTGTGTGTGTGTGTGTGTGTGTGTGTGTGTGTATGTATGTAATCCCTCCAACTACCCAGATACTGAGAAAAGTTTCAAGAGTTACAAATATTATCTTTCTATGTAGGAATGTAAACAGTTCAACCTTAGTAAGTCCCTTGTGATTTCTCTTTCCTGTTTACCTTTTCATACTTCTCTTGATTCTTGTGTTTGAAAGTCAAATTTTCTTTTCCGCTCTAGTCTTTTCATCAAGAATGCTTGAAAATCCTCTATTTCATTGAATGACCATTTTTTTCCCCTGAAGTATTATACTCACTTTTGCTGGATAGGTGATTCTTGGTTTTAATCCCAGTTTCTTTGACTTCTGGAACATCATATTCCAAGCCTTTTGATCCCTTAATGTAGAAGCTGCTATATCTTTTTGTTATCCTGATTGTATTCCTACAATACTTGAATTGTTTCTTTCTAGCTGCTTGCAATATTTTCTCCTTGACCTGGAAACTCTGGAATTTGTCTACAATATTCCTAGGAGTTTCTCTTTTTGGATTTCTTTCAGGGGGTGATCGGTGGATTCTTTCAATATTTATTTTGTCCTCTGGTTTTAGAATATCGGGGCAGTTTTCCTTGATAATTTCATGAAAGATGATGTCTAGGCTCTTTTTTTGGATCATGGCTTTCAAGTAGTCCCATAATTTTTAAATTGTCTCTCCTGGATCTATTTTCCAGGTCAGCTGTTTTTCCAATGAGATATTTCAGTAGTCATCAATTCTTGACCCTCTCTTTCTTCAAGGAAATATCCATTGGGTATCATAACAGTGATCTTTTCCTGGTAATTAATCAGCCAGAATTTCATTTCACTGATCTCAATGGGAAATTCTACCTTTGTAGTATAGACACATTTCCCACATAAAGATAACTAAAGGAGATGAATCCATTCTGCTCAGTAATTATTACATTCTGCATGTAAGACCTTAGGGTACAAGTCTGCTCCTTACATTAAACCTGCATTTCCCATTACGGTCCTTCATCATTCAGCATACAAGAAGGCAGGATTACTCTTGCTAGCTTGTTTTTGCTCCATCCCAAGACTGGCAAAATATCCTATGGTGATTTTGTCTACCTGATTCTCCTCTTGCCCTTGAGATCTAGAGAAATGGCAGTCATTCTTTCTCTCATGAAGAGAAACCAAGGCAGAGAAACTTAATGGTTTCTGACACAGCAGGTTTAGGCAGACTCAGGTCATGAATTCAAATACCCATTTCCAAGTTGCATTACTAGTTGAGTCAAAAAAGATGACAAATAAGAGCAAATGTCCTTCTTTGATTTATGAACAAATTAATAGACTGTGTGTGCCACATGTGAGTAGGTGATGGTGTACATAATTATATCAGTCATCAAATTGTAATGTAATTTGAGTTTGGGGAAAGGAATATCTTGTTTATGAGATGAAAGAAGACTATTGCAGAGAATTTATGTCTCATTTCTACATTGACAAAATGAAATGTGTTACCTGAGGGGTAGAAGGAATGTATCTTTGCCTACTCACCATAAGTGCATATTCCCCCAGATCAGGAGAAGTTTGGCAGGATGCCACCAACCAACAGTTTTGTTAAACAAAATCAACAAAAATTTCAGCCTACTAATTCAGCTCAGCAGACATTTCAGGCACCTGTATGCACATTACTGTTCCAAATGTTGGGAGAAATTTGTTGTATTTTTCAGTCATTTTTCAATCATGTCTGACTTTTCATGACCCCATTTGGAGTTTTCTTGTTGAAGATATTGGGATGGTCTGCCATTTTCTTCTCCAGTTCATTTTACAGATGAGGAAACTGAGGCAAATAGGGTTAAGTGACTTGACCAGAGTCTCACAGCTAGTAATTCACTTGAACCCAGATTTGAATTCAGAAAGATGAATCTTTCTGACTTCAAGTCCAGAATCATCAAGCTGCCCACTGGGAGAAATGTAAAGTTTAAATAAGATTATAATCCCTGCTCTCAAAGAATTTATATTCTGGTAGGGAAAGAAAAACACATAGGTACCTGTAATATGCACAATAGCTATAATATGTGTTATATACATAAATGTACTACAGAGATTTAAAACAAGACCTAAGTGAGGCCTAAATAGATTCTTATCAATTAGAGACCTATAGGAAAGCTTTTTAGAAGTGGTGTTTGAATCAGGTTTTTAAAAAATGGAGAGGAAACAGTAGATGAAGAGTGGAAGGCAGATTCTTTCAAGCCAAAGACCCTTATATTCAGTTGGCTACAAATGTCTTAGCAGTGTTCTGTTTTGTTTTTTAAAAAAATCCAACAGGAACATTTCCCCCACTTTCCACTTGTGGCTACAAGCTTTGCCCGCTGGCTCTTTTGAATGAAATGCTTGCCTTTGCTCCAGAATACAAAAGTTCACAGGGATCAGGCCGGATGCCATTTTTATTAAGTTTTTTTAAAAATCTCTATATATTTTACTATGTTGTATCTTAAAAGCTTTATTTTCCATCTTTGTCAAAAATTCAGAAGAAAGGCCACTGAAGACGGTAGTAATCAGGTTTGTTGCTCCCTTGGCATGTTTGCAAAGAACCTCTTGGGAATCTGTAGGTCTGTAGCAGACCCTATCTTGGTATATTTAGTAAATTATAAGCAGTAAAGATGACATATCACTAAAAGGCGATAAGGGACATATTCCTAGGACCACAGATTTCAGAATTCAGTGTTCCCTTTAAGTGAATGTAATCTTACAAATTTTGTGTGTCAGGATTATTTACTTAATGCTAAAATGCATGGTTTTTCACCATAACATTATTTCAATGTGCTTCTAACTAAATGTATGCAGCAATTAGTCTGATGGCAAGTGGCTTAAATTAAGCATCACCAAATACGATCCTGACACCTCAACTATTAACTTAAATCCAGTGCCATATGGTTGGCATTTTCTCTTTATCAGTGTGGTCATTCTTCATTCTTGCCAGCTGCTTCTGCAGGGTTGATACATAATACAGGCATCATGGCCAAAAATGGCCAACAGCTGGCTGTTCTTTAAACTCCTTAGAGCAGGGGGGATTCAGAAAGTGCATTAGGAAGCTAGATCATTGCAGAGGAATGGAAACCTTTCTCCTGTGATTTTCTTCTGTTTGGCCATTGTTGTGGTCAGTGAGCTTTCCCTTTAAACTAAAAACTTTCTTGGTAATAACAACTGTAAGATGTGTTTGTTTACTTATCAAGAATCTGAGATAATGATCCTTTTCTCTGATCATGCTGGGCAGGCCCTAAAGCCAAGCCCTTTCCACAAAGGCATGTCTCTTGCCACATACCTGATTTTTCTCTTGTTGACAAGGATGTTTGCCCAATGATAAAGCTCCAGTGTTTGAGAAGATGTCCCCACTGTGACTCCAAGTGTTATCTTTGGTGCAATCCTGTTCTCCCTGGGACTTAGCTGTTTTTATTTTGCCAACACATTCATGATGCTTGCGTTTTTTAATCTGATTTTAGAGGCTAAAACTATCTGTTAGAAACCAGTTTTCAGGGCATGCCGAATATGAATAAACAATTATGAGCCAAAGGCTTATCTTCTCTAAGGGCTGTGGTTTATATTTTT
Organism: Bettongia penicillata ogilbyi; assembly: GCA_023548195.1. Lineage (NCBI taxonomy): Eukaryota > Metazoa > Chordata > Mammalia > Diprotodontia > Potoroidae > Bettongia > Bettongia penicillata. The sequence goes on from JAJHZJ010000061.1 coordinate 4,604,922, forward strand.
AACTGTTAAATTATTTTTACATCATTAAAGCCTTTTTAAAAATCTTAGAAATCATTCCATTGATTTCTAAGAATAAAACATCTTTTGGGTAAATCAAGAAGAGACAGTTTTTCCCTCTAAGTCACCATAACAAAGAAGAATTGCTAGTAATTTTGTTTAGTCTGATTCCTCAAATTTCACATTAAAACAATAGGGTGGCCTTCTGGGAGTCAAGAGGAAAGGAACTGGAGACATTACCCTGGGGAAATGTTTCAGCAGGCCTTTAAAAAAAAATGTCCCCCCATACAGATTGAAACTTCAGGCTGGTTTGATTTCAAGTGCGAACAAAAATCAGAATGACTTTTAACTCTTAACTCTAATTAGAAGAGCTTCATTTTTTCTAGCTTTCAATTGAATATCATGAATAGAAAGTCATCACAGGGTTATGCTATTGAAAACATATAGTGATGGTAGCAAGAGAAACAGGTAATTTTTTGTCTGGTCTTTTTACCTTCATCTGATAAAAGAAAGCCTTTTTAGAAGGTCAAATTACTAAACTGGAGTAAGAGCATGTGTTTGGAGAACAATGCAATTCATTTGAGAAAATATGATGTATGGAAGTAGTGCCTTGCACATAATGTGATAGAAAGAAAATAAATGTTTATCAAAATAAAAAAGATAGAGAGAAAGAGCATTCATCATTGAACATGTGGACAAAGTTATGGGCTAGGTCCCCAGAACCTCAAGGTGCCAGGAATTCCACATATAGTCCAGGAACCAGCTTTAGTAGGCAGTAGTATACCAGTATAGGGACAGCCTAAGAATTTTAGCAAAAGAAATGAAGCCATTGTGTGACTGGTTGCTAATAGGAGTTCATAGGATATATAGAGCTGGGTAAGATCTAGCACCACTTCTTTATTTTACAGATGAGGTCACTGAGGCCCAGATAAGTGAAGAGACTGCAATTGGTGGTGACAGAGGAAGAATTTGAACCTAGACCCTCTAATGACAAATCAGAGTTCTTTTTCCACTATGCCTAACAGTCTTGAATCAATTAGTTAAGTCAATGAACATTTATGAAGCACCTACTATGAACCAGACTTTGACCTAAGACTTTGAGTACAGAAAAAGGCCCAATATAGTCTCTCCTCTGAAGAACTCACTGTCTAATGAGTGAGATGACATCCAAACATCCTGACAAGCCATATACAGAATAATTGTTAATAATCAACAAAGGGGAGACTTGAGTATTAAGGGGTATCAGGAAAGCCCTCCTGTAGAAGGTAGGATTTTAGTTGTGACTTGAAGGAAGAAAGAGAAGCCAATAGGCAGAGATGAGGAGGGAGAACATTCCAGATATAAAGGAAAGATAGTGAAAATACCTAGGGTCAGGAGATAAATATTTGCCCAAGGAACAGAAAGGAGAGGAGACTGGTATCACCAAATCAGAGGCCATGTAAGGAGTATAAGGTATAAGAAGAGTGGAAAGGTATGGGGAGCCAGTTTATAAAGGGATTTCATATTTGATTCTAGAGGTTATAAGGTACCACAAGAGCTTGTTTAATGGGGGAGTACATGGTCAGCCTTCTGCTTTAGAAAAATCATTTTGACAGCTGAGTGGAGGAAAGATATGTGGTAGGCAGACCAAGCAACAAGCTACTTCAATAGTCCAGGCTTAAGGTAGTGAAGGCCTCCTTCAAGGTGGTGCCACTGTCAAAGGAGAGAAGGGGGTAGATGTGATAAAAAAAAAATAGGATTTGGCAACAGATTAGATATGGGAGGAGGGTGGAGAGTGATTGTCACGGGCATTGATCACAAACCTAGGTGACTGGGAGAAAGGTGATACCCTCAACAATCATAAGAAGTTAGGAAGAGAAGGGGAGTAAGAAGAAAATAATGAGTTCAGTTTTAGACATGTTGATTTTAAGATATCATCCAGTTTGACATATCCACTAGTCTCTAGGACTCTAGATGTAAGGAGAGTAGTGAGGGCTACATAAGTAAATCTGATAATCATCAGCATAGAGATGATGATTGAATCCATAGGAACTGATGAGATCACCAAGTGAAAGAAAATAGAAGGAAGAAAGAAGAGGGCCCAGGACAAAACCATGTGGGACACTGTGGTTAACATGCATGACCTGGAAGAAGATCCAGCAAAGGAGATGGAGGAAGAGAAGTTAGGCAAGAGGAGAACCAGAAGAGAGCAGTATCATGGAAACCTAGAAACGACACAGGTCCAGAAGGAAGAATGAGAAAAGGCCATTAGATTTTAAAGTTAATAGATTGTTAATAACTTTGGAGAGAGTACTTTTAGTTGAATGATGAGGTCAGAAGCCATATTGTAGAGAGTTAAAAGAGAAGGAAAGGAAAGGAAATTGAAGAACCTATTGTAGACAGTCTTCTCAATGAGTTGAGCTCAAAGGGGAGGAGAAAGATATGAGATGCAAGCTAACAAGCATGGATGGATCAAGGAATAGCATTTTTAGGATAAGGAGACATGGGCATGTTTGTAGGCAGTAGGAAAATAGTCAGTAGACAGGGAGACACTGAAGATAAGGGAGAGTAAAGATGATAGATACGGCAATACTGAAGAAGATGGGATGGAATGAGATGACTTACATATATGTAGAGAGAAGGACTACTTCATTATAAGAGGAAGAAGGAAGAGATAATAGCAGAAGGCATCTATGTGATTTGAAATGAGGAAGATAAAAGAGGGAACTGGCCAAATGATCTCAATTTTATTGATTAAAATATGAAGCAAAATTCTCATCTGATTGAGTGGGGATGGGGGGAGAGGGCAAATCATGTGAACTTTGAGAAGGATGAAAAAGTTCTGAAGAGCTGCTATGGTGAATAAAATAGGGAATTGATTGGGGAGGTACAACAATGAGGACCCAACTGAGGTTGTGTAACACAAATTTCTAACAGATCCATTGAGCACAATTTCATTTACTAAGTACATGAGTAAGAGCGAAGGCAGCAGATAGTGGGAATGATGCAAGGCTGAGGCTTGGAAGGGCAACACCAGCTATAAGATCAGAGGACTCAAGAGAAGAGGATAATGTAGAGATGCACTGGTTCACCAAGGGGTCAAGAGGGGAAGGGAGGGCAGTGTGACTTGTGCAGGGATGATAGTCTGGGCTTGAGGGATTAGAGTAGACCAAAACCATAGTCAAGAGTTGCAAAGCCTAGGCATACATGGAATGACAATAGGTTGTGATCCAATAAAGGATGAACATGGAATTGGTGTCTTTGTGGGTAATGTTAAGATCAAGAATATGACAGACTTTGTGCTTGGCTGTGGTGAGGTTATATGAAGTGAGTAAATTAAGGAAATTTGAGGATATTTGAGGAAGTATAAATATGGATATTGTAGTCCTTCAGTATCAGAGCGGAGTTAAGGAGAAGAAGCCATGTACCATATGAGCCATGTACCAAAGTCGTTAAGGGGAGAAGGGGTGTGTCCTGGTGATGAGCAGATATCAGTTATCAGAATTTTGATTAAGTAGCAGATATAGATTGAGAATATCAAAAGAGAGGTTACTAAATGATGGAGGTAGAAAGAGAACCTGAAAGTGAGAGTGGGGAGCAAAGAGTATTCCAATTCTCCTACCTCAACCTAGGAGTCAGGAGAATGAATCAAATGGTAGCCAGTGCTTGGAAAGAGGGGGCAGGGAGGCTGCATCATCAGGAGGGAAGCAGGTCTCCATGAGATCCAGAAGATGGAAGGAGTAAAATAATAATAATGATAATTTAAAATGAAAGTAATTTTGTCATAGGAGTAGAAATTCCAGAGATTACACTAGAAAGAGTAGGTAGCTTTAGATTGGGACACTGGTGTTGGGAAGGTTGGATTGAGGGAGAGAAGAATAAAGAATCAAACTCTGGGGATGGGGAAAGGAGTTTGAATGATAAAGGTATTTGGGGATCAGAATCACTGTGATGGGTAGGGTATGGCCAATGGTTAATGAGTTCGTGTAGGTTGTCATGTACATAGGAGTTTGGCCTTTGGTAACGGGACAAGTACTTGGAGCCGAAGAAATGGTGTTCCCATAACCCAGACCCCCAAAGCAGTAGGCTAGGGTGGAGACTTGATGGAAGGTCTTTCTCCTCTTCCCTGAAAAGAAGGAGTCTAGTAAACAGATGCAATTAAGTTTCTCTTCTTCCAAAGAGAGGCTGAAGACCAAACAGGAGACTGGAGTTAATTGAAATGTTTCTCTCCCTTACCTCAAAGGCAGGAGTCTGGCTTGTTGAAAATGTTTTTTCCTCTTCCTATGAAAGGCAAGAAAACAATTAGTTAACAAACACTTATTAAGGTCCTACTATGTGCCAAGAATCGTGCACATAAAATTAATAATTTTAGATGTGAAAATATTGATATAACCTATATATACATAGACATGATAATATGATCCACTATTAAAACAATTTGAGTGCCTCTGGCTTAGCTACCAATGTCTTTAATAGCATCAAATGGTATCTTGTGCTAAAGCAATAAGAAAGAAAAGTACATGTGTATGGTTGGAAAGGGGAGAGGAACTATAGAAGGCAGTGGAATAGTTCTGCCCCATACAGACTAGCAAATATAAGATAATGGACCATAGATTTATGAAGGGATTTTAGAAGTCCAACCACCTCATTTTATAGATAAGGAAACTGAGACCTACAGAAATTAAATGATTTGTCCAGTCACAAAGTTAGTAAGAGTCAGAGGCAGGATTTGAGTCCAGGCTCTTTGGCTCCAAATCAGTTGCTCTTTCTGTCATACTATAGGATCTAGATTCAGCCAGATTCATAGGCTTCAGGTCTCTAAGGGAAATGTAAATTTGGGTTCATCAGTTGGGTATCATGGCAGAGCTCACTGATGCAAAAAAGAAGGGAAATATCACCAGAGTAATAGATTATCCTGACACTCCCATCACTGAGAGCAGACACAATGGTGAGGAATAGAAATAATAAAGCATTGTATAGGAACACAGTTATAATCACTTTTCCCCACATTTTTTCCTCCCTTGTCCGTTACGAGCCAGGCCACGAAAGAACTGGAGGGGAGAGACTCTGAGCTGGGGATCTTTGGTAATAAGATAGCCCCTCCTGCTGGCATGCTAGGGCAATTATTTCACAGAGCTACAGCTGCATGCTCCATACACTCCAGAGTCATTCAGATGGCTGCCATATACCTTAGATGTGTCCTATCCAATTCATCCTGAGGTGCATAGCATTCTGAGATTAAAGGGATTTAAACATTATCAATTATAGGAAAATGATTCCTCAGATCATCAATTTATAACCTGGAAATGACCTTAGAGATCTATCTAGTCCAGTAGTTCTTAACCTGGGGTCTGTGAACTTGTTCTGTATCTTTAGCTATATAGCTTAAAATTGTGTAAAACTGCACTAAGACTTTTGGGACACCCTGCATAGATATGAATAATTATCTCATTTCATCCTGGAGGATGTAATAATCCTGGTATTGCCCTCATGGCACATAAGTCTGAATGCAAATATTTTGCTGGAAAGAGCAAAATCCCTCTGATGGAGAGAGGAAAGGAGGGGGCTTTAAGTCAGTGTTTTTCTATAAACAAAGTGGAATTGCAGATAAGCATGAATTAGCTATGATTTTCTTCAACACAGACAGTGATGAAACAGGCTATAATCTCTATTAAGCATTGCATGGCTGGTGCCATGTTATCTAAGAATTATCTCCACTACCCCCTTACCTTGCTAGAGACTTCTTATGAAAAGGCATATCCTCTCATACTGGGCCAGGCAACAAGAAGGACTTCAGTTTTTCTGAGTCTAGCTCTAATGCATGTTGTCATTGCTGCTGTTGTTGAATAATTTCAGTCATGTCTGATTCTGGAGATCTTCTTGGAAGACAGAGTGGAATGGTTAGCCATTTCTTCCTCCAGCTCATTTTGTAGAGGAGAAACAAACAAGATTATGTGACTTGTCCAGGGTCAAACAACCAGTAAGTGTCTGAGGCCAGATTTGAACTTAGGACCATGAGTCTTTCTGACTCCAGACAATGATTTCAGACCCTCTCAAGAAGGTGAACTGATGTCAACCTACTCTGTTTTTACAAAATGTTACTTATCCACCTAATGTTCCCCAACCAATACCAAAATTTTCATACATGCCCAAAATTGATCATAGTTAAAAACAATTCAATTCAATAAGCATTTATAAAATGAAAGATTCTGATTAAATCAATTTATGTCCTTTGGGGCAATAGTCTCCGGTATGGTTTTTTTAGTATAAGCTCCACTATTAAATTATAACAGAACTGAGGGCAAGTATTATGCCATTTTAAAATTTATGTAGTCCCAGTGCCAGTCACAAAGTAGTAAGTGAATAATAAATGCTTACTAAGTTGAATGATCTATTCTTGTCTCCTGACATTTCTTTTCTTTCTTTTTTTATTGATTAATTTATTTATTCTTAGTTTTCAACATTCATTTCCACAAGATTTTGAGTTCCAAATTTTGTCCTAATCTCTCCCCTCTCCCCACCCCATGCCATCTTGGATTAACTTTTCCCCCAATCTTCCCTCCCTTCTATTATCTCCCCTATCCCTTTCCCCCTTACTTTCTTGTAGGGCAAGATAGATTTCTGTATTGTATTGCCTGTATATCTTATTTCCCAGTTGCATGTAAAAACAATTTTTAACATGTTTTTAAAACTTTGAGTTCCAACTTCTCTCCCTTCTTCCCTCCTCACCCATCCTCATTGAGAAAGCAAACAATTCAACATAGGTTATATATGTGTAGTTATGCAAAACACTTCCATTAGAGTCACATTGTGAAAGACTAACTATATTTTCCTCCATCCTAATCCGCCCCCCACTTATTCTATTGTCTCCTTTGACCCTGTCTCTTTTCAAAAATATTTGCTTCTGACTATCCCTTCCCCAATCTGCTCTCCCTTCTATCACCCCCCACCCCATTCTTTTCCCCCTTACTTTCCTTTAGGGTAAGATATACACTTGAGTGTATATGTTATTCCCTCTTTAAGCCAAATCCAAAGAGAGTAAGATTCAATCATTCCTTCTCACCTCTCCCCTCTTCCCTCCATTGTGAAATCTTTTTCTGCTTCTTTTATGTGACATAATTTACTCCACTCTATCTCTCCCTTTCTCTTTTTCCAAATATATTCCTCTTTCACCCCTTAATTTTATTTTTTAAATATTACCCCTCCATATGCAACTCACCCTGTGCCATCTATCTATCTACCTATCTATCTATCTACATTTCCTCCAACTACCCTAATACTGAGAAAGGTCTAATGAGTTACAAATATCATCTTTCCATATAGAAATGTAAGCAGTTCAACTTTAGTAAGTCCTTTATGATTTTTCTTTCCTGTTTACCTTTTCATGCTTCTCTTGATTCTTATATTTGAAAGTCAAATTTTCTATTCAGCTTTGGTCTTTTAATCAAGAACACTTGAAAATCCTTTATTTCATTGAAATTTCATTTTTTCTCCTGAACTATTATACTCATTTTTGCTGGGTAGGTAATTCTTAGTTTTAATCTTAGCTCCTCTGACCTCCAAAATATCATATTCCAAATCCTTTGATCCCTTAATGTTGAAGCTGCTAGATCTTGTGTTACCCTGATTGTATGTCCACAATGCTTGAATTGTTTCTTTCTGGATGCTTGCAATATTCTCTCCTTGATCTGGGAACTCTGGAATTTGGCTATAATATTCCTAGGAGTTTTCTTTTGGGGATCTCTTTCAAGAAGCGATTGATGGATTCTTTCCATTTCTATTTTCCCCTCTGGTTCTGGAATATCAGGGCAGTTTTCCTTGATAATTTCTTGAAAGATGATGTCTGGGCTCTTTTTTTGATCATGGTTTTCATGTAGTCCAATAATTTTTATATTACTCTCCTAGGTTTATTTTCCAGGTCAGTTGTGTTTTCAATGAGATATTTCACATTGTCTTCTATTTTTTCATTCTTTTGGTTCTGTTTTATAATTTCTCAATTTCTCATAAAGGCATTAGCTTCCATTTTCTCCATTCTAATTTTGAAGGAATTATTTTCTTCAGTGAACTTTTGGACCTCCTTTTCCATTTGGCCAATTTTGCTTTTTAAGGCATTCTTCTCTTCATTGGCTTTTTTGGCCATTTGGGTTAGTCTATTTTTAAGGTGTTATTTTCTTCAGTAGTTCTTTTGGGTCTCCTTTAGCAAGCTGTTGATTTGTTTTTCATTATTTTCTTGCATCACTGTCATTTCTCAATGACAACCTCCTGTCAACCTTCCAGGTTATCTTGGGCTGGAGATTTGTTTCACTCTGTCATTTTGGGGTTCTGCCCCTCTAGAATTTGTTCAGAGTGATTTTTTACAGATATTTTGAGGAGTCTGGGGAAGAGTTCAAGCAAATCCCTGCTTTTACTCTTCCATCTTGGCTCTGCCCTCCATCTCCTGATACGTCTAAGCAGGTGTCTTTACTGCCCTTCTCAAGGCAAAGTTTTTAATAATTTTTTTTTGCAGCTTTGCTTCTATCTAGAAGTTAATGTAGAATGAGCAAAAGGACGATGAATGAATGAATGGGGTGAGGTCATAGACCAGTAAATGGTCCATTTTAATTATAGCATAAGGTGTATATATAGATAAGACTATTAAGAGATAAGACTACCAAACTAGTTGTATAGGACAATGAACTCCAGGATGAGGAGTTTGTTTTTAACTTGATAGACTTGGAGTCACTAATGGAGGAGTTCTTAATCTTAATGAATTCTTTGGCAATCTATTGAAGCCTATTGAACCCTCTTCTCAAAAAAAAAAATGTTTTTAAATGCATAAAATAAAATACAAACAATTATAAAGGAAACCACTTATACTGAAATAAAGGTAAATTTCTTCCCATTCAAATTCATGGACCCACTTATAACAATCCATAGATTCCACTTGGGGTGCCATGTACCCTAAGTTAAGAATCCTTGCACTAAAGAATCCAGGGAAGAAGAATGTCCTAAATCTGTGCTTTTGAAAAATTTCAACATGTGGAAGAAATGTCTTACTATCACTTGGGGAACAGGTTCTGCCATAGTCACATTATCAACAGTGACATAGGGTGTTTCTACTCCAAAGGACTGCATCATGCTGTACCAATATGTGATACTTGAATAAAAATTTCCTGCCATCAATGACATGTATATTTGTACAAAGAAAGATGACTTCCAAAGAATGAACACCAGATCAATTCAATGCTTGTAGACATCACAGGGTCATAGAATACCAGAGCTGGATCTAGGATAACCACTGCATTTTAGTGATAAAGATAATGGGACCCCAAAAACATTGATTTACAGGTCAATGGTCACAAAAATAGTGAGTGGCAGAATTAGAACCCAAAAGACAGACATTCTTTTCCTCTTAAACACCAAGGCTGAGGCCTTGTTACTATATTATTATATTACAGCTAGTGGTATAGTGGATACACTGTAGGATTTGGAGTTAGAAAGACCTGAGTTCAAATCCTACGTCAAATACTTCCTGACGGTGTGACCTTAAGCAAGTCACTTAATCCTCTATTTCAGTTTTCTCATCTGTAAAATGGGGACAATAATAGCATCTACCTCACAGGATTATCAGTGTAGCAGCAAGCACCCTTGCATGCCCAGGATGACCTGCTAACACAGGTTCTTTGATCTGCTTTTTTAAAAGGAAAGTAACTTTTGAGGACATCAATCTTCTTTAATTATACATACCAATAGAGGAAATACAAGTAGAGAAATAAAGACCAGTATGCATCAAGACACTCATGAGCCACTGTCTCATTAGCAATTAACAAAAGGTGTGAGCCTTCCCTAATCAAGCTTCCCTTAATGGGCTCCACTTGAGGCCCATTCATGGGCAAGGAAAATGTTTTAACTACCATTAACCTTACAGTTGGGAAGACCAAATGAATTAATATATGTAAAGCACTTTGCCCACCTTAAATCATATAAATAGTAGCTATGGTGGTTATTATATAATCATTACTTGGTCTATCCATCTTCATTTTTCAGTTACACTTTATGAAAGAGGAATCCAATATGGATCTCACTTCTCAATTACCTTTGTGACATTGGTTGTTGTGCTTCATCTTCGAGGAGGACCAAAGTGACATCACCATGATAAAGTGAAATTTCAGTGTCCAACTGTGATTGATCAGACCAATACGTGCTCGAAATGAGAGTTCGCCATAAAATAGTCTTTTTGGCAAGTGTACATTTTGCGTTCAAACAACGTGGCCAGCCCATCAGAGTTGTGCTCTCTAAATCATAGTTTGAATGCTTAGCAGTTTAGTTCAAGCAAGGACCTCAGTGTCTGGAACCTTATCCTGCCAGGTGATCCTCAGAATCTTCCTAAGACAATTCAAATGGAAGTGATTCTGTTTCCTGGCATTGTGCTGCTGAACGGTTCATGTTTCACAAGCACATAATCATAAGGTCAGCAAAATGGCTATGTAGACCTTCAGTTTGATAGTCAGTCTAATACCTTTTCTCTCCCAAACTTTTCTTTGGAGCCTCCCAAACACTGAATTAGCTCTAGCAATGTATGCACTAACCTCATTGTCAATGTGTACATCCCTGGAAAGTACACTATGGAGGCAAGTGAAGTTATCTACAGCATTCAAAACTTCTCCATTTCTTGTAATCAATGTTCCATATACGGATGGTGCAGTGGTGGCTGATGGAGCACCTGTGTTTTCTTGGTGTTGATTATTAGGCAAAAATTAGCACAGGCAGCAGAGAATTGATCCATACTTTGTTGCATCTCAACTTCAGAGGATGCATTGAGTGCACAATCATCTGCAAATAGAAAATCATGCACCAACACTTCTTCCATTTTGGTCTTGGCTTCTAACGTTTGCAAACTGAAGAACTTACCATAAGTACGAGAGTTGACCTTGATGTTGTGTTCATCCTCATGGAAAGCACTTGACATCTGAAAACATGGCTGAAAACATCATGCTAAAAAGCATGGGAGCAAGCACACAGCCCTGTTTCACTCCATTGGTGAGTGGAAAGGCACAAGGACATTGCCCACTACCCAGAACCCGGGCAAACATGCCATCATGAAACTGGTGTACAATATTGATGAACTTCTCTGGACAACCAAATTTTGACATAATTTTCCATAAGCCCTCACAATTAACAGTGTCAAATGCCTTGGTCAGATCTAGAAACATTGTGTACAGACCTCTCTTCTGCTCCTGGCATTTCTCCTGGAGTCGTCAGGCAGCAAACACCATATTGACTGTTCCTCAGCCCTTTCTGAAGCCACACTAGCTCTCAGGTATATATGACCATCTCCCAGGTGAAGGATCAGTCTATTAAGGAGGACTCTAGCAAGAATTTTGCCAGACATTTTGAGACATTACCAGTTAACTGGACTGTCAAAGTGTTTTAGTTCCAGTGTGATTTCCCTGTAGTTCTCTGTCCTCACAACTCTAAATAGTTCTGACAATTAGCTAACCCAATATAGAAACCCAAATTGCCTAATTCAAGCAAAAAAATCCATTTTGAGGTTTGAAGAATGTGCATGATCATATTAACCATACTTGTTGGCCATGTTTCTTAGTCTGCTTTTTATTTTTTAACTTCAAGAGTTTTTCAAGAATTTCCCTGAAATTTTTGTAACTATGCCCAATCGGCTATAAAACTGAGCATACTCTATGACCCAGTAATACTACTACTAGGACTATATTCCAAACAAATTTTTTTTAAAAAGGGCCTATATTTACAAAAATATTTATAGCAACTCTTTTTGTGGTGGGAGATAATGTAGAGAATCAATCTGATAATTATTGCTTTATGCCATAGCTCAAGGGCTGGTACTACTTAGGTCCCTTTCTTCCCACTGAAGTTTCAAGAGATGCTCTCCAGGCCATCACCAGTCATTCTTGATTTTGGATTCCAATGACTCTGGAAGAGAGAGTGAGGCTGATAACTTTATGCTGCTTTGCCTCATTTAAATCCAATTCATGGGCAAGTCAAGACATCACTTATGATATCAATGGTTCTCTGAGAACAAAGGATGAACAACCAACCAACACCATATTACATTCATGTAGCATAACTTGTTCAGCTCCTCACCAGTAGATGTGTCCCCTTAGTTTCCAGTTTTTGCCACAACAAAAAAAAAATAGCTGCTATAATATGTATATACATATAGGTCCTTTCCCTTTTTCTTTCATCTCTTTGAGGTATAGGCCTAAACAGTATAGAGAATTTTGTTAACTCTTGGAGCAATTTCAAATTACTTTCTGAAATGGCTAGACTCATTCACAATTCTCCACCAACAACAATGCAATCATATGCTTGTTTCCTTGCAGCCTTTCCCACATTTGTCACTTTCCTTTTCTGTAATCTTTGGCAATCTTATGGATGTGCAGCAGAGAATATTTTTTTCTCTAGTTATTAATGTTTGGATCATTTTTTCATCTGGTTATTTATAGCTTGAATGTCTTCTTTGAAAACTTTCTGTTGATATCTTAGACCATTTATCCATCAGGGAATAAATAACTCATTCTACTAAATTTGAATCAGTTCCTTATATCTTTTGGAAATGAGATGGTTGTTAGAGAATCTTGCAAAGATTTCCCAATCAACTATTTCCTTTCCAATTTCAGCTGCATTGGTTTTACATATGCAAAAGCTCTTCAATTTTATATAATAAAAAATGTTCATTTTAACTGCTATAGTCTCACCCTAATTTGGTCACAAATTCTGCCCTTTTCTATACATCTGAAAGGAAATTTCTTCCTTGTCCTTCTAAGTTGTTTAGGATGTGATGTTTTATGTCTAAGATATAGATCCATTTAGAACTTATCTTGGTATGAGCTGTGAGATGTCAGTCTAAATAAAATTCTGCCATAATGCTTTCCAATTTTCTAAGTTTTTGATGACTCAGTAAGGAGTTCTAAAATGAGAAGCTAGGGTTCTTGGTTTCATTGAACATAATGCAATTATATTTATTTATCTTGACATGTTTTGTACCTAAATCTGTGCTACTGATTTACTTTTTTTTTCCTAACTAGTACAAAATCATTTTGATAATTACTGCTTTCTTGCATAGCTTGAAAGCTAGTACTGCTAGGCCCCTTTCTTCTAACTTTTTTCCCCCTCATCTCCCTTGAAATTCTTGATAATTACTTTTTCTAGTTCTATAAAGTAAATCTTTAGTGGTGTGATTGGTATGGCACTAAGTAAGTAAATTTAGATTGTATTGTAATTTTTAATTATATTACGTGAGCCTATCCATGAATAATTAGCATTCTGCCAGTCATTTAGGTTTGTCTTTATTTGCATAAAGTATTTTGCAGTTCTGATCATATATAGCTACCATATGTGCTTTGGTGAGTAGGCTCCCAAGTATTTTGTAATTTTTGTAATTATTTTAAATGGAATTTCTTTATTTTCTCCTAATATTTTTATTGATAATAAACAAATATGCTAGTGATTCATATGACTTATTTATATCCTCCAACTTGGTTGAAGTTATTATCTCAGTTATTTTTTTAGTTGATTGTCTAGGGTACTCTTAAATTATCACATCATTTGTAGAAAGGGAGAAAGGTTTTTTGCCTCTACTTAATCCCTTGATTGCGCTATCTTTTCTTGTTTCATTTCTAAGATTGTATTAAATAATAGTAGTGATAACAGACAGCTCTGGTTTACTTCTGATACCCTTGGAATGGTCTCTAATTTACCCCCATTGCATATAATGTTGACTATTGATTTAACGAAAATATTACCCATATTAAGGAAATGTTCATTTATTCCTAAGCTTCAAGTATTGTTGTTGTTTTAACGCAAATTGGTGCTGTATCTCATCAAGAACTTGTTCTGCATCTACTGATATAATCTTATGATTTTTTTAAATTTATATTATTAACACGGTCATGTTTAGTTTTCCTAACATTAAATTTTATATTCCTGGTAGAAGCATATCTGGTCATAATATATAATTTTTTATTTTGCTTATAGTTTTTTTTACTAATATTTTGTTTAAAATTTTTGCATCACTATTTATTGGGCAAATTGATCTATAGTATTCTTTCTCTCTTTTGATTCTCCTGGTTTAGAAATGAAAATCGTATTTGTGTTATAGAAGGAATCTTCTAGGATTCTTTCTTTTTCTCATTTTTGTAAATAGTTTTTTAATGTTGGAATTATCATTTGAATATTTTATTGAATACACTTATGAGTCTATCTAGTCCTGGGGGTTTTTTTGGAGGGAATTCATTTTTGACTAATTCAATTTCTTTTTCTGAAATTGGGTTATCTGAATTCTTTATTTCTTATTTTGTTAATCTGGGCTTTTTATATTTTTGTAAATATTCATTCATTTCAGTTTTATTGACACATTGTTTGGAAAAATATTTTTTTTTTGCATGGGAAATATCTTCTTAGGGAAGAAAGGCATTTAACCATGTACAAGCTTTTCATTACACAAGATTTCTGGCTTGCTGCTTAAGAAAGTCAAGTGTTATCTAGGCAGAATCATTTCTAACAATTCCACATTGCTAAGTGCTTTACAGATATGATCTTATCTTATTCTCACACCAACTCACTGAATTCACTATCACTATTACTACTAATTTTACTATTATTTAACAATAATTCATATTATAGGTGACACACAGGGCAATAGAAGTAACATGCTGAGTAAAATGCTATATATTATCAACTAAATATAATGCAAGAGAAGTAGGATAAACTATGTCAATAGTGAAATGTCTGCCTGGAAGAGAAGGTGGACCCTGTCACATGAAAAGAAGAAGGGAAGCCCCTAAGGATCTGAGTAATGCCAAGAGAATGAAAGGAAGTCTCCCAACAGGATAGGTAGACTTCTTGTGGATAATTTTCAGGATAAGAGTGTGAATATCAGCTGTTTCACTGGAGGAAGTAGCCATACTGATGACAATATAGATACGTTCAAGTATGGAAATGTCGATGAGAATACTAATGGCACCTCTCTTCCACTTGAAGTCTTCTTCAAATTCTTCATTTTGGTGGGGAAATGATCTTGCAATCTCACATGCTTTGATCAAGAGAATAAAAATTCTGGTAGACCCTACTAAGCTGAAAGTTCTTTATGTATGAGCCTGGCAATGAATTATCTGTTATTGTACGAGGACCAGTCTAATCAAGTGTTAGGTCTCCTATGGCTACAGGTTGAATACCAGGTAATGAATCTTTGTCAAGAGGGACCTGAAAGTGTCACAATCTATGTCAGAGGGAAGAGCAACAATTTCTTGCTATTGCTGAGTCATTTTTCAGTGACCCCAATTGGGTTTTTCTTGGTAAAGATACTGGAGGGGTTTGCCATTTCCTTGTCCAGTTCATTTTACAGATGAGGTAACTGAAGCAAATGAGGTTAAGTGACTTGCTGAGGGTCACATACCTTAAGTATCTGAGGCCAGATTTGATGAGTCTTCCTGACTTCAGGCCTGGCACTCTACCCACTGTACCACCTAGCTGCCTGGAATGACAATGAAAGCACCATTAATGAATTTCACTAATGAAATCACCAGTATCTCAAGCTAGTAATAATGCTAATGAAATAGTATCCGAAGCTCATGTATATAGTACTTTATGTTTTTTGAAAATTTGCTTTTCTTCTTCACTCACATACTTGCTTCAGAAAGGTTTGTAGTACATCTACTTCTTTCAGTTTTCCATTTCCACCACCACCACTTGAGGTCCCTCTGAATTCTATTAGTAATAAATAGTAATGAGGATATCAAGAATTCTAGCATAATAGGTAGAACCCTGTGGTGGATTTGTGGAAAGTCTGGAATAGCATAGGATGAGAGCTTTATGGCTAGGGTTTGAGGGGGGTATCCACATCAGTGAGATTACTAAGCCATTAAGTAAGAATTTAAAAAGTAAAGCTCATATTTGCACATTTAATCTACCACCACCCATGCCTGCAGTTGCTGGCACAGGCACACAGACAGACAGACAGACAGACACATGCACACACGCACACACATACACATGCTCCTTGAAATAGGGACCATGTCTTTCTTCTTTGTATCCGCCATACTCTAGCGTCATCTTGTATACCAAGGTTTAAGGCAAAACTGGCCCAGAGGAGGACAACAATGCTTCAGAATTTTGGTCATTGTCATCAAGGCTGACCTTCATTTTTCCCATTAACTGGAAAGGTCTAAGAGCAGGAGGCTCACATTAACACGCTACGCACATACGGGAGGTAAGAATGAAGGCCCAGCATAGGGGAGTGGCAGAACTTCTTGACATCCTTCTGATCCTTTTATACTGAATCTCTTTGTGCTTAACGACACTCTCAGCTCCCCTCCATCTGTTGTACCCAGTGTCTGGCTGACAATGCAGCTGGATTGCTGCTGACTAAAAGCTGGAGGAAAAAAAATGGGGAAATTGGATGTTTGCTTTGGCATGAGGGTTTTAATAATCCTCATGTGCACACATTTTACCTTCTTCCACTATTAAATCCCAAGAAATGACTCTTCTTAGGAGAGGGGAGGAAATTAGTAGGGAAATGGGCTAATTATATTTTGGTGTTCTATTAATGGAGGAATAGGAATCATTGGGCAGAGGAATGTGCCCAAAGATGTTCATGGCTCTTTAGCATGTATGCAGGGAAGTCACAAGGGGTTAACTAATTTTCCATTTGTTATGACACAATTTGTTTTTTTACCCACATTAAAGAATTACCAAGTTATTACCATCTATCCCCCAACAGCTGGTATCAGTTATTTTACAAATGGTACTCTGTGTAATACTGGAAAAACTGATTTCAACAAGAAATTTCCATTTCTTTCAAAGTCAAACTGTAAGACAGAGAAAGAGGAAAACTTCATCTGATTTTTCCCCTTCTCAATATGTCATAGACCTATGATTTCATACATGTGGAATCTTTATGCAGTCTTAGCTGTCTGAGATTCAAGGGGTTAAGTGACTTTCCCTTGGTCACAGACCTAATTAAACGTCTTCTTGACGTGCATGTCCAGCACTATATCCACTAAACAATGCTGGCTTCAAGGTTTAAACTGCTTTCATGTTTACAGTCATTCAGAGTGGCATGTCAGTCGAAATGAAATATAACATGAATTATGTTATATCCTGGAAAAGTTGCTTCTATTTGTCTCAATTTTCTCAGTAGTGAAATGGGGATAATAATAGCACCTTCCTCATCAAGATGTTGTAAGGATCAAATAAAATAATATTTGTAAAACACTTTGCATATCTTAAAATTCTATATAAGTGCTTACTATTATAATAACCCTGTTAGAGCTGAGCTTAAACAATGACCCCCAATAACATTGACTTTCTCATCTGATTGCCAGTTGTGTTGCTGTTGCTCAGTTGTATATGACCCTTCATTACCTTATTTGGGATTTTCTTGGCAAAGATACTGAAGTGGTTTCTCATTTCTTTCTCCAGTGGATCCATTTTGTCAGGCAATCAGAGGTTAAGTGACTTGACCAAAGTCACACAGCTAGGAAATGTCTGAGGCTAGATTTGAATTCAGGTCTTCCCGACTCTGGGTCCAGTGCTCTATCCACTGAGCTACAGCTACCTCACCAACTATGTAGTGAGTGTAATTATGAATAAATACAAAGCATTTGTGAAATATTTACCATAAACAAAAGCACTATTCTAAGAGCTGGGGATATGTATTTTTTAAATGTCAGTTCCTCCTCTCAAGGGGCTCACATTCTAACAGGAGGAGAGAATACATATAGGAGGTTTCCCTGTTCTGTTGTCAGTGCAGACAAAAAGCAAGGGCCTCCACTAGAATATAAGGTCACTAGCTTCATCCAGGAGAGCAAACCTCAAGGCAGTCTTGATCTTCAAATGGATTTTGCCTTTGAATCTAAAATGCTTTCCATGATAACAAGAAGTCACCTTGACATTTTCCCAAAAGGTAACCTCATAGATCCTCATGGGACCCAAATGTCAGACAGCTGAAGAGGAAGAAAGAAATTAGGCTATGGGACCAGAGAAGAGGTGATAAAGCTGTATGACAAACACAGAAATAAAACCTGCTCACTCTCTGTAGCTTGGTATTTCTTGATGATGGGCTTTGTTCTCCAACACTGCCAAGGTCTTCTATCACTCTAATGCTCTCATCATAGAAGATTCATTGGGACATTCAGACGTTATTACTGTTGCAAAAGCATAGATTGAAATTCCTTTACAGGTGCGCTCAGAAATAATTCACGCAAAACCTTATGCTTAAACATCTGAGAGATGAGATTGAATATTAAAGGTATCATGAATACACTCTGAATGATTGTTTTGTCATAAGGTAACTGTCCCTTTCTTAGCTCATTTTTTTTTAGAATGTATTTTTTTTTCCTTTTTTAAAAAGGTGACTTTCTATTCTTATCATTTCTTTCCTGATCCTTGCACCATCTCTGTCTTGTTTATACATATTTTTTGCATGTTGTCTCTCCTTCAGTCTATGAGTTTCTTGAGGTCAGGGACTAGTTCACAGTTTTTTGTTTTCTCTTTGTATATACCCAGTGCTTAGCACAGTGCTTGGCACATAGTAAGGTCTTAATAAATGCCTGTTGACTTGCTTCACCTAACATGAAAGAACTAAAACCAGGTCCACAAAGCCTGGGATGTGCCACTCTACTCCACCAAGAGGTCCCTCTGTTTTGGATCCCCCAGACTCGTAGTTAGATCTACTTTACTCCTAGGAAGGAAGAAAAGAAGAAAGGCAGGAGAGGAGGACTTGCCAAGCACTGTGCTAAGTACTTACAAATAGAATCTTATTTGAGCCTCACAACAACTCTGGGAGGTAGGTGGTTATGATTATTTCCATTTTTCAGTTACATAAACCAAGGGAGGCAGAGGTTAAAGGACTTATTTAGAGTCACACAGCTAATAAGTATCTGAGGCTGAATTTGAGTCTTTCTAATTTTGGATCTGGCACTCTATCCATTGCACCACCTGGACTCCAATGAATGCATTCAGGCTCCTTTTTTTCATTCTCTTGAGTGGTTAAATTCTAACTGTGACACACCAGGGATGTATTTACTTATAGATATCTAGGATTCTCCCAAAAAGGTATAGTAAAAAGGTACTCTGTTCAATATGAATTCTCTAGAGTACAGACAATTGATTGCTACATACAATAGAAATGCTGGTTACAAAAATCCTATAAGCACACAGTTGATAAAAACAAACTTAAACTGGGATTCATAACTAAATTTATAACTGCTGTTACAATCTTCTGGGAAACTGATTGGAGCGTAAATCAAGACTGTGAATTAGGCATTTTACATTTCAACTTGGCTCTGTATTTTCCAAATGACTCCCAAGACAAGAATGCGGGTCAAAGTAGGAATGTATGGGGTATTCAAGAAGGACTAATACCTCTGATGTTAGGGCTTGCCAAGCCCTTTTCAGGGATGCTCATCCACCTTTGGTGTATATCTGGCACTAAACTGTCACCTGTGGCTCCAAGAAGGTGTGCATGCACAGCAGCCGCACCTCAGTAAACCATGTCAGCAGAAGGACTAAATCAGATTGAGGGTAACTGACAGGCCTCAAACACATGGATGAATTAGGTAGGTGAAGACTTCCCCCAGTGGAATGAGTGCATGAGAACGATTTGTTCCAAAGGCCATGAAGGTGACTCTATGGAGTGCCTAGAGCTTGGTCAGACCCTGAACACACCAATGTCATCCACTACATTCTGGGCCATCACCAATCGTTCTCACTTTTGTCCTGCCGTTAGACTTTGATGTCTCTGGAAGAAAGAGTGATTTTGTGCAAGAGTTAAGACATCATCCTGTGATGTCACTGGTCCTCTTTGAAAACAAAGGACAAACAATAGAACAACAGGTCAAAGAGTAAGGATTAAGCCAATTCTTCTGACAATAGCCATACTCTCCAAGAGTGTTGGAGTAGTTGTCAGGAACTCCTCCATCTCAAAATACTTATCTCTCTAAAAAGAAACACAAAAGAAGACAAGTCATCCAGGAGTCCAGGTTCATGCTCATCTCATTGAGTTAACTTATGCATATAGTCACTAAGTTGCTGAGGTAGGGAAAGGCCAGCTCTCTCCCAACCTATACCCACTACTACTGTCATGGAGCAGAAGAGGACCAAGGGACCACTCAGGGTTTGCCACATCGTACAAAACTCCAAGTTCTTTTAGTATTGGGTCATCATTTGGTCAGAACTAGCCTCTCAACTGCCAAAAGTGTAGACCAGAATCATAAAGAGCAACTTTGAGCACATTCCATGGGATGATACCTTTTATAATAAAATCACCAGAACTTACAACACATAAAATACAATAGAGGTCACATTTGGTAGTTCTCCCTCCTTTTTTTAGTTGAATTTCTGATTATTCATACATGGTTCATAAAATTGGAAATGTATAAAACCTATCTACTCTGTCTGAGTTTTAGGGAGATATCTCCCAAGAAATAGTAACCTTAAAGATCAAAGAAATGGAGCCTGCAGGGTTGTGTTGATTCTATCTCAAAATGGAGGCCCCCGTTTCAGTCCCATCTAGGCATTCTGATGAGATTAACTACACTTATCAAGATGGGCTGATGATATTGATAGAGAACATCCCTACTTGACCCACCTAAAGGCCAGAATAAGGAATGTAGCTGAGCAGCCTCACCTGATGGGCTCCTTTTGTCTTTGCCCTAAAGCTATGCCAAATTCTGTGTGTGTGTGTGTGTGTGTGTGTGTGTGTGTGTGTGTGTGTGTGTGTATGTCCCTCTTTTTCAGAGTTGCTAGCCACCTGGCAACTGCCCATCAGCTAGTGCTAATTAATTTTTTATCTTCTAGCCTTGCCTCTTGGTTTATTGATTTTCAGTCAAACAGACATAGGTGGCAGGAATTATTCTCCTAGAGGATCTTACAATCTCTGGGCTGATGAATTTTCCAACCAAATCAGAGATAATAGAAGCATAGATTTGGAGCTGGAAAGGACCTTAAAATCTTCTAATCCAACCCCTTCATTTTATTCATATCAATTATGAGATCCAAAGAATGAGCTAATAGTTTTCTAGATGCCCCAAATTTCTGCATATTTCTGTCTCACATCTTCACTGCATGGATGGGCAAAGTCTCTTCTTTCTTCTAGCCTCTCTCTCTGGATCCCCTGCTGGCCCGAGTATCAAGTGTGGCTATAAAGTAATGAGGACTGCTTCTACATTACGTGATAAGCAAACCTCATATGTTAGAATTTGCAGACTTTTGTTAGATGATCTCTAGGTCCCTTCCAGTTCTAAAAATTCCCATAACCTATTTCACATATCCTGCCCTTGGACGTGACCATATTATCCTTCTCAGTTAGAAATTTGGCATAACTAAAAATTCATGTTCTAGTCTATACTAGGGGCTCTTTATCTAAGGCCAATGGATTTTTTAAAAAATTATAATTATTTCAATATAATAAGTTTCCTTTGTAATCCTTTGCATTTTGTCTTATGCACTTGAAAACATTCTCTGGTGTCAAAGATTGCTAGAGTCAAAAGGGCAAGAGCCCCTGGTCTAGATATGTAGATATATATGTACAATAATAATACGTATATTCTTAATCTACATATATAGGTATATGTGTATTTATACATGTGTATTTGTGTTGTTTTTTGGTTTTCTTGTAGGCAGGGAATGCCACCAAAATTTAGAGGGCTTTGATAAAACAGGGAAGGGAAAGAAGGGAGGATGGCACAATTGTCCTCCCAGCTGCAAATGAAGGAGCAAAAAAAGCTTTTAAAAAACCTCTAAAAATAGACTCAATGTTAAAAAGGTTTGTCCTTTAAGATTCTAGACTATCCCGATATAAAACTTGATTTGCTTTCCATTTGAAACTGAATTTAAGAGCCCACTTCCCCCCTCCCCCACTCCCACAAATGCTTTTTAGTGAATTAGCTTTTTAGTAAATCTGCATAACCCAAGTAGAGATGGAGCTGACGGTAGATCGTAGGCTAAGGAGCTTGGCCAGAGCTTTCCCAGGAGTACTGTTCAAAAGAATATTCACTTGATGAATAACAAAAACCATCTGCCCCATTCATCATTAAGTGGAAGTGATTTCAGGTCCTTGTGCTAGGTTGGAGGAGGGGAAGCAGTTAGCATTAATTGTTAACATTTTAATGGGTATAACCAGGCCCATGATGAATGGGAGAAGTGAGATGGTATTGGTGCTATTTTGCATGAACAGCCTCATTTGCATGGGCTATTAGAAGACTATTTACATTCTAATTACAGGCTATTTGAATATTGCATTTATATTCTAATTATAGGCTTTTAGAAAGCTCATTTGTTTTCAAGTGAGAGCTTTGGTTTTAGAAGAATAAAGGATGGCAGCATTCTGGACTCTTCTGCAGCCTGGGATGCTCATTGATCCTAGGAGAGCTGCCAGCCTTGGTGCTTAAGAAAGCCAGCTCTGCTATTTAAGAAATCAAAGTGACAGGAATGACTGACATGAATGAGTCTGTTGGTGTACATGGGGATGGAGAAGGATTACAATTCTTTACATTTAGTTATGACCCTTTGGGCAAATCTTTGGCTCCTTTGAGCCTTGCTTCTCTCCAGTAAAAAAAGTTTCCCTTTTCTGGTTCTTTCAACTTCTGAGTGTCTCTATAATCTCCAGAAATCAGATTTAGCAATACAGAGTCTATTCTCAAACTCCAGCCTCTTTAGACATTTGTCTTAATGGTAAGGCATGTCCCCAGATCATAACAATTGCTACAGAACTTGCCTGACTATGAAAAAAAAGAAACACATGCACAAATAAATTAAAATTCCCAGGGTTATAGGATATGGAATGATAGTTCAAGCCTCCCTGATTTCAAATCCTTCCAGTAACATACATATCACTACTCTGTTGTAACTCAATAGATGAATTTCTCTGAGTTGCTATGACTAAAAAAATTCTTCACCCTGTGGCCTACACAGAGATAAGCCTTTCTGAATTTAATTAGGCTGGTCCTTAGGATAGAACTATATTCTTTACTGGAGTCCCCCTCAAGGCCTTTCCAGTATAGTAGGATTTACCAGAGTTTGTGTTCTACTTGATCAAATGAAACTTTAATGTGAAAAAGAAAAACAAAAGAAACTCATGCTAAAGAATTGTATATCAACCTAATCTAAGAATATTATTTATATAATAGAATATGTATACTTCATATAGAAGAATACTCTATAGTATACATGCCAATATATCAGTAAAGCAAAATTTATCAATTCTATCTCATCCTGCACATTTCTGATGTTCATTCATTCATGTTCTCCTACATATCTACTATAGAGGATCTAGCCAATATTCTGGATGCTTTTCTCTAGGTCTTTTTATTTTTTAATTAAATTAAAATTTTAAATTACTGTTTTCAATTAATAAGCATTTAGCTTCTCTACCTTCCATTTCTCTTCCCCCCTAAAATAAAATAAAATTCCCTAACAAATATAGTCAAAGTGAATTCCACACTGGCCATGTCTCATTCCACATAGGTCTTTTTACATAGGAGTTCAGTAAATGTGCTATCCAGATGCTATCCTAGCCAACTCTCCAAACATACTGTGTAGTTTACTTTCTATTCTAAAGTCTTTCTCTGATACCTCATCATGGCAGGTAGAGATAAAGAAAGAGAGCTCATGGGGATGGATGGATCAAGTGTTGACTTTTTGAAGATAGAAGAAATATGGACATATTTGTAGGCAGTAGTAAAGCAGCTAATAAATATAAAGTGATTAAAAATAAAGGATTGGAGATGATAGATGGTATAATCTGCTGGAGGACAGAATGGAAATGGGATTACTTGTGCATATAGAGGGTTTACCTTGGCAAAGAGAAGGGCCACCTCTTCATGGGAGACAGGAATGAAGGATGGGGATGGATTGTGGGAGCTTTGGGAAGTTTGAGAAGGCAGCACTTTTTTGTGATAGCAAAGTCGATATCCATCAATCGAGGAATAGCCCCAAAAATTGTGGTACATCACTATAACTATGCCACAACTTTCCAGAGAAGTCTGGAAAGACTTAGATGAATTGGAGCAGAGTGAAAAAATATAGCCAGAAAATATTATATACAATGACTACAATGATGTAAATTGAAAACACAAAAAATCTGAAACTGAACTCTATGTAATTATACTGACCAAGCTTAACCCTGGAGAAGAATTGAAGAAAAATATACCTCCCTCTCTCACTGGTAGAGGTAGGAGACTATTAGTTTGGAATATTGTGTATACTATCAAGTTTAATTTTACTGAACCACCCTTGTTCCCTATTTCTGTGATTATTATTATTTGTCACAAGTCCGGCTTGATGGGTATGGGAGTTTAAGGGAAGTGGATCCTAGGATCACAGATCTAGAAGTGAATGGGACCTTACAGGTCCTGTATTTCAAGTCTCTCATTTTACAGATAAGAAAATTGGGGCCCAGAGAGGGAAAAATTACTTACCTAAGGTCCCACAAGTGGCAGAACTAAGATTTGAATTCAGCTTCTGCTACTACTGATTCAGAAACTAAACAGTCTCTACTGTTCATACTCCCAACAGTCAGAATTAAAGGTAACATTATAGCAAAAGTTAAAACTAAAATAATGGAAATTGATTGGGAGGAACCAAGGAGCTATAGTTCAAGATAAGTAAAAAAATTAGGTCTATTGTGAGAGAGAGAAGGAATGAATTGTTGTGTTTAGAGACTGAGATTTCAAAGCTCAGGAATTTGAAGGTGATAAAATTCTCTTAGATTGTTAGGTCTTAAGACCCATACATCTATCTGAGTGAAATGGGATGAACAAGATACTTGAAATTGAGGGATGACATGATCAGGGTATTAAAGGAGTTACCAATATAAAGAGAGTGGATAATTAAAAATTCAGAACGGGACCATGGAGAAGGCTCATCTCTCTTTTGTGCCCAGGGAAAATATTTTCAAAATCAAAGGCAAAATTTGGACCTTTGTCATAATTTTAGTAGTTCCAAGGCTAGAAATAATAATGACAAATTTAGCCATCTAAAATGTTGAATTAAATAAGGATAGTTATTCCTTATGACAATTCTTCAAATATTTGACACATCATATCTGCCTTTCAGGATTCCTCAAACTAAAAAGCCCTTGTTCCTTAGACTGATCCTTCTATAATACTCTCTCCTCATTCTGGTATCCTCTTTAGAAATCATTCACTCAAAAAACATTATTTTACAGAGGAGGAAATCTAGACTCGGAATGGACCCCTCCCCGTTAGCTCTGATTTTCCTATAAAACTCCAACTCCAAGGCCATTTTTCTGGCCCCTACACCATTATCTTTTTAAAACAGTATTTTGTAAAAGATATAAGTTGAAAAATGATGAATGAATATAAGGAAGAATTTTCTGTCAACCAGAGCTTCCTAGTGAAATTTTCAATGGAATAGGCTGCTT